>BTHU01000005.1:61234289-61834289 GCA_036184795.1 Tokudaia tokunoshimensis | reverse complement strand
AGGATTATTTTATGTAGTCTCAGAAGCCACAGTATAACTTCTAGAAGGCCTTTAGTAGTCAGAGATGACACACTACATGACATTCACTATGACTCTGTTGTAGAGTGAAGTTCTATTAGTAGTATGGCCACCAGATGGATGTTAGCCTTAATCTGTCTTCAACACAGTTTTTTACTTGTTTCTCTAACAATAAAAATATTGAGGCAGTATGTAAAATCATTGTTCACAAGATGACTCCTAGAGTTATGAAATCAATCTTTGATAATGAAAAAAGTTACCCTGAGACTTGTTCACTGCTCTATTAACTAAACAGACCTATGCAGCACATCAATTCCAAATTTTTTAGGTAAAAAGAAAGAAAGAAACAGAATACTGAGTATAGATTCTCTTCTCAAGAGCTGTCACTAATAAGAGATCAAAAACTGGAGCCAAACCTGAAATTAGATACCCAATATGCAAATAAAATGTATGGTAATCATTCGTTCTCAGCTTTCTATGTGTACAAAATTGCCATGAGGATTGGTAAGAATTGAAATGTTCTCCTTGACGATGATTTGGTAGGTCCAGAATGTGTCTCTGTCACCAAAGATGGATTCCACGCCACTGGAAGATGAGTAGAGGTAACTTCTTAGAAGAGCTAGAATGGTTCCAAGAAGAGAGAGCATTTGTGTCAGGCCTTGATTTGGAAAGGACCTGGTCTTGTACATCACAGTGAGGGCCATTTGGGAGGAAATAGAAGTAATAGCAGATGCATAAATCTACACAAATGGAATTGTGAAGACGAAGTGACATACAAAAAACACTTTGGATCATGCATTTGTTCAGTAAGAACTGTGCTTTCGTACAACAATATGGTGTGAAGTTTTATTTTGCCACATAATAAATTTTGCACAGTGGATAAGTAACTCTGATTATGAGCTTCACTGGAATAAAGTTGTTATGTTTAGCAAAGCTGTATTAAATTTACATATGAGCTAAGTGGGTATCTCAAACTCAAAAGTAATGGTTCAAACACTATAGTCCTTTGATATTTGCATAACTCTTTTTAATATCTTATAGCATGTAATAGAGAGACACTTGTTGATTTTTACATGAGCTTATTTATTTGATTTTTTATTTCAGGACTTGGTTATGTAGATGATGATGCCTTGAATGTGGGACGCTACCATCAGTTTGAGTGCTAGAATTCCTGGAAGGTCCTACAATTCCTAAATTAATTTTTAATGTTTTCTGTTGGTCACCATTGCAACTCTCCTTTCCATGGTATAAATCCAAAGAGGAGCATAATGTACTTTATGTGCTGAGGAATTTAGTTTTTCAGCTTAGCAGACAAAAGGCTCTCCTGGTATTTTTTTCTATAGAAAAATGCTTTTATACTGCACAATAGCTTGCAGATAAAAAGCTTTATTGCAGGAATAATATGTTTGTTTTAAATGTGAAGTAGAACCGTAAAGAGAATGACATTATGAGAAGTGGAACTAGACCTTTGACAAGCACACATTACGCTGTGCCACCAGTTTCACAGACAAAGACAGGTAAAATGAGGGTGAATAAGAAGAATGATGAGAAAGGATTCAAGGCCAGAGCAGCACAAAAATGAAGTATTCTGTAACCTTCTACAGAAATAACAAGAAGAACTGTTACCTAGATAAACTGGAAAGCCACACATATATACCTAAGTAGACCCATTACATTTATGATTACTGTTCACTAAAGTCAATTATTTAAATGTATTAAGCAGTATTTAGAAAGTCTTTGTGATTTAATAACAATTATATAATTTCTCTTTACAAATATGTAAAGTACAATTTACGGTTTGTCTATATAAATACACACACACATATGCACACACACACACAAACATACACACACACACACACACACACACACACACACACACACACACACAGCACATAGGCCTTTACTCTCTTCTTAATGACCTCATTACCTGAGGCTCTGCCAGTACAATCCTCACTGTGTCTGAGATCTCCTTCACATCAACTCTAGACCCAAGGTAGTAATTTGTGAGAGTGTATGTTTCTACTTTGGCTCATCCAAGTAGGTTGAACATGTAAAGCTAGAATGATTCCATTCTCACTTGAGCAGCTGTTAGGGTGACAGAAGTGTGTGTGTGTGTGTGTGTGTGTGTGTGTGTGCGCACATATGCAAAAGTACAACTAATTAACACAGGCAATAAAAGTTTTTTTCCTTCAACTCATTTTCTCACAAATATTAATAGAGATCACATATAAACCACACTTTATTTACATATTTCACGTGTAGGATCATGTGTTCCCAGCTGTACTGAAAGGGCTGTACCTAGGAACAAATATGGGCGAGGTGCTTAGCATGAGGTTGGGAACAAGCATGCATCACTTCTGTCTTGTTCCTGTTTGTGTCAATCCCCAGTACTTCACATGTGCACCAACCAGATAGCTTATAGAATCTGGTTTAATAATTGTTACTGAAATTAATCTTTATTCTTCTACCTTCTTTCTCCTGTATCAATCCTCTAATCTCTGGCTCTCTCTGAAAAATAGCCTCATTTTGAAGCAATTCTGCCTTAACCTTTCCCTCAGTAGTATCAACTCAATTTGCACTGGGTAATTTTATTTGTCAGCCTAATGATATCTAGAGTTACTTGGAAGATGGACATGAGAATGCCTATTAGGAATTATCATGAGTGGGTTAACTGAAGTGGGAAGACAATCCCACTGTGGATTACACTATGACCTGTGTTGAATTGTGAACTGTACAAAAATGAGAAAGTTAGCTCAGCACAAGGATTCACTATTCTCATTCTTTCCAAATGTGAATGTAATGTGGCCAGCTGCTTTAGGATCTTGCTTCCTTAACTGTGCCATGATGGACTAGACCTTTATAATGTGAGCCAAAATAAATCCTTTGTCCTTAAGATGCTTTTGTAATGGCATTTTGTCACAACACCAGGGAAAGTAACTAAGATAAGTTTACTTCAAAGTAGCTCCACGAATTCCAAGAATTTTGAAAAACTTGTGTCAGGAACTTAGGGCAAATGCCAGTAACATTTTTACTGTCTTAGTTGGCTTTTCTATTGTTGTGCCGAAGCGCCATTACCAAAAGCAATGTGGGGAAGGAAACGTTTATTATGCTTACACTTCCACATCACTGTTCATCATTATAGGACATCATGACCAGAACTCAAACCTGGAGACAGGATCTGATGTAGAGGCCATTAGGTGCTGGAGTGGTGCTGATTACTATCTTGATCCGTATAGCTTGCACAGTCTACTTTCTAATAGAACCTAGGAACAACAGTCCAGGTATAGCATCAACTACAATAAACTGGGCCCTCCTGCATCAATCACTGATTTAAAAAATGCTCTATGTGCTGACTGAAGCCCTATCTTATGGAGGCATTTTCTCAATTGATGTTCCATTTTCTCAGATGATTCTAGCCTGTTTTAAGTTGATAAAAAATTGGTCAGCACAAACACATAATAAATTATGGCTTAAAATACAAAGTTTCATTTGCAAATGGTACTGTTTGGCTTTTTAAAATGGCTTTTATGTCCTTGGATTCACCCAGCCACAAATGAATAATATCCAAAAAGTTTTTTCACATGTATTGAGCATGTATAGTATTTGAGTGTGTGTGTGTGTGTGTGTGTGTGTGTGTGTGTGTGTGTAAAGTATAAAAATCTCTTATATCCTAACAAATCTCTAGACCACACTGCAAAGCTGTGGCCACATTACATAACAGTCAGAAAGAATGAGAGTGGTGGATTATTGTGATATATATATATATATATATATATATATATATATATATATATCACAATAAAGAATGTTGACTCCTCTTTTCCTATGCCTTCTATCAACTCTTGTCTGTAACTTGTCTGTTATGTGTGTCTGAATATTGAGAATTTGAAAATTAACTGGTGAATATGTCTGTGCATCTGTCTCTGTGCATGAGTATCTCTAAGAAAAAGCATATACAAAATATAGAGCAAATATAGCTTGCTCTATATTTGTGGAACAAATATAAAAGCACCATACAAGAAGAGTGAGAGACATTTTGCAGGAGTATTTAACAGAATTTTATAAAGGATTGAGTCACTGACTTCAACTAACTCCAACGAACCCAGATAACAAACAAGCTATATCAAAAAGTCAAATGCTGCTTCCAGCATTTATGGTGGATATTTGTTTTATTGGTTTCTTTTCAACCCATTTCTTGATTTTCAAATAAAATAGAACACATAAAAATATACACACACATTGGTCTCTGGGACAGAATCATGGAAGTGGACATAATTTAAGATTACAGCTATATATTAGCTTGGAATTCAAAAGTTGACATGGGAGATCCATGGCAAGCAAAACTGGTTGTTACATTGTTCTCTTAAATACAATTTAAACAAATAGGCTCATTACATAGTAGGTTAAGTCTTAGGTGACTTCAGCGTGTATTATCAACTTTGCTGTGTGGTCTAGAGATTTGTTAGGATATAAGAGATTTTTATAATCTATTGACACTGATTTATACTATTTTAGGTACAATTATAAGCTAGAGATGATATAAAGTACTTAAGAGAATATCAATTACATACAAGTCCTATTATAGATTATAATATGTCAAAAGTAGGATTATACAGATGTCCTGCAGGAAGTTCAGTATGGATACCAACAGATAAGTGTATTGCTATTATTTAAACATTATTTGATTTTTAATATACAAGAATGATTTTCTTTTTTATTGGTTATATTATTTATTTACATTTCAAATATTATCCCCTTCCCAGTTTCCTCTCTACAAACTCCTTATCCCCCTCCCCACTGCCTCTATGAGGGTGCTCAAAGATGATTTTCAATAAGCTGAAAGAAATTTCAAAAATTTATAGTTTATAAAGACTAGCATTTCAAGTATTTATAAATTCTGTTTATCTAAATAAAATAATTCTCACACTAGTGTTCTTGATCAAATATGTTGTATCAGTGTTCAAATAATATGAGTTTCTTTCTCAAGTCTGATTACATTCCCTATTTCCTAGCATTGTCAAGATACCTACTTTGCCTTCCTTTGAAGGCTTTCTCTTCATTCAACAAGTATGAGTCAAAAATGTATTATTCTCTTCGGCCCATTGACAATTGTCTTGCTAACTGAGCACCATTTGCTTGAGAAAATTGTTTCTGTGATATCCAATTTCGATATAACAATATACTTGAGTATTTATCAACCATTGCAGTAACAAACAGACATGCATTTCCCTCCTCATTCTGGCAAACACAGGATTATTACATGACCTAAGTTGCACCACAGAGATGACATGCCATGGGCTTTGAGTCTGGGGTGAAAGATGCATTGAAAGAAGGTATGCTTATAGGTTTTAATCACATCACAACATAGCAACCAGACCTTCTACAATGAACCAATAAACTTCTAACAATTTATTTTTCTCTCTCTTTTTTTTTAATTTTCTAAGTTTTTTTTATTTACATTGCAAGTCATTTCCCCTTTCCCATTTCCTCCCTCCCCGAAAGTCCCATAAGCCCCCTTCCCTGCCTCTTTTCCCCATTCAACTCCCTCTCTCTTCTCTGTCCTGGCATTCCCATACATCCAGTCTTTCCAGGACCAGGGGTCTCTCCTTCCATCTTCTTGGGAATCTATTGATATGTGAATTGTGTCTAGGGTATTCCGAGATTCTGGGTTAATATCCCCTTATCAGTGACTGCATGCCATGTGTGTTCTCTTGTAATTGGGTTACCTCACTAATGATGATATTTTCCAGTTCTGACCATTTGCCTAGGAATTTCGTGAGTTCATTGTTTTTAATTGCAGAGTAGTATTCCATTGTGTAAAAATATCACATTTTCTGAATCCATTCCTCCGTTGAGGGACATCTGGGTTCTTTCCAGCTTCTGTCTATTATAAATAAGGCTGCTATGAACATGTGTCCTTATTGCATGCAGGTAAAGCCTCTGGGTATATGCCCAGGCGTGGTATAGCAGGATCCTCCAGGAGTGTCATGCCCAGTTTTCTGAGGAACCGCCAGACTGCTTTCCAGAGTGGTTGTATCAGCTTGCAATCCCACCAGCAGTGGAGGAGTGTTCCTCTTTCTCCACATCCTAGCCAACAACTGCTGTCTCCTGTGTTTTTGATCTTAGCCATTCTGACTGGTGTGAGATGGAATCTCAGGGTTGTTTTGATTTGCATTTCCCTAATGACTAAGGATGTTGAACATCTCTTTAGGTGCTTCTCAGCCATTAGATATTCTTCAGGTGAGAACTCTTTGTTTAGCTCTGTACCCCATTTTTAATAGGGTTACTTGGCTCTCTGGAATTTAACTTCTTGAGTCCTTTGTATATATTGGATATTAGTCCTCTGTGGGATATAGGGTTGGAAAAGATCATTTCACAGTTAGTTGGTTGCTGCTTTGTCTTTTGACAGTGTCTTTTGCCTTACAGAAACTTTGTAATTTTATGAAGTCCGATTTGTCAATTCTTGATCTTAGAGCATAAGCTATTGGAGTTCTATTCAGGAAATTCTCCCCTGTGCCCTTATGTTCAAGGTTCTTCCCTAGTTTCCTTTCTATTAGTTTCAGTGTGTCTGGTTTTATGTGGAGGTCCTCGATCCACTTGGAATTGAGCTTAGTGCAAGGAGATAAGAATGGGTCAATTTGCATTCTTCTGCAGGTTGACCTCCAGTTGAGCCAGCACCATTTGTTGAAAAGGCTATCTTTTTTTCCACTGGATGGTTTTAGCTCCTTTGTCAAAGATCAAATGACCACAGGAGTGTGGATTCATTTCTGGGTCTTCAATTCTGTTCCATTGATCTACATGCCTGTCACTGTACCAATACCATGCAATTTTTAACACTATTGCTCTGTAGTACAGCTTGAGGTCCGGGATATTGATTCCCCCAGAAGTTCTTTTACTCTTGAGAATAGTTTTAGCTATCCTGGGTTTTCTGTTATTCCAGACGAATTTTTGAATTGCTCTTTCTAACTCTATCTATGAAGAATTGAGTTGGGATTTTGATGGGGATTGCATTGAATGTGTATATTGCTTTTGGCAAGATGGTCATTTTTACTATATTAATCCTGCCAATCCATGAGCATGGAAGATTTTTCCATCTTCTGAGGTCTTCTTCAATTTCTTTCTTCAGAGACTTGAAGTTCTTGTCATACAGATCTTTCACTTGTTTGGTTAGAGTCACGCCAAGATACTTTATATGGTTTGTGGCTATTGTGAAGGGTATCATTTCTCTTACTTCTTTCTCAGCTGCTTATCCTTTGAGTATAGGAAGGCTACTGACTTGCTTGAGTTAATTTTATATCGAGCCACTTTGCTGAAGTTGTTTATCAGCTGTAGGACAACTATTTTCCAAAGTCCCTACTGATCTAACAATTTATTTTCCTTTAAGACCACTAAAGACAGCTGCAAATGATGACCCACAACTGCAGTCCTTGTATTAGAGAGGCTGAAGGTGAAGGACTACTGTAAATTTGAGGTTCCCTTTACTAACCATAATTCAAGAGGACCCTAGAACACAGAGTTAAAACCTTCTCAAAAGAAAACAAACAAAAACTTGAGACCATTTTTGCACCCAGAATCTTAGGAGACAGAAGACAATTTATTTTAATGAATTACTTAGCAAGTAAAATTATAGTACTATAAACTTGAATAGAATTATTTCAAATGTCTATATTTAGAGTACAGCAACAAATTATGCATCATTATACAGGAAGAATTGTACAGGATAGAAGTGTTACAGGGAATCAAAAGGTCAAACATGCTTGCATTTCATTTCTAACTTTGAGAACATTATTATAAAGATATCTCCATCAAGAAAAATATGATCGAATATCAATCTTGCATCTATATGTAAAAGACATCTACCTTTCAAAAACTTTCAACTATTAGTAAAGCATGTCTATTACAAAGTCTTATATTGTGAGGTTGAGAAACTATGAATAATATATCTTTTAGGAAAATAGGAGATGGGGAAATAAAAGAAAACCAACACCTACGAGTGCTTCCTCTGAGTCAGACATTTGACTATGTATTTCTCTTTCTTCATTTGTATTGCAACAAAATGCCTAAAGCAAGAAAACATCATTAAGAAAAGGGGTTTATTTTGTTCAAAATAATAGATATTGAAAGTCTAATATCAGGCATTGCTATAGAACTGGTCTCTAAATAGTGTCTTTTTAGATGGGCCATTTTGTAGAAGATAACTTTATGCCAGTGAAACACATGGACAAAGCTCATGAAACTGCAGGGGAATCTCATAAGAATTGTATTAATTCCTTTTGAAACTTGCTACCTCTGAAAATTGTAGACACTAATTCTACATCACTAAGCTGTAGCCCAAGCTTCCAGTTCTCAAACCTTTTAGCGAAAAACAACATTAAGGCCCTAGTAGTATTTAGTGTGTATTTTACATTTAATGTTTGTAAGAATTCTATAATTTATTTGTTCATTCACTTAGAGATACCATGATCAATAAATGTTTTTCAATATTATGTGTCTAGACCATGTCAGAAAGGTGTAAATCTGTTCAAATAAATATATAATAAAAATGTGCTGTATGCTAAATATATATTATATAGTATATACATATTAGTAGTAAACTACATGTATGTATGTATGTGTACTTATGATACTCTTATTTAGATTCATAGATCCATAATATATACAAATACACATATAATGCAAGCTTATATATACACACATATGTATTTGGATATATATGCATAGAAACTACACAGAAATATATATCAATCCATTTGACATTGCATTAATATATGCAATATATTTAAGCATGTACATGTATTTCAGTATTATACTAAGAGTTAGTTATAAAGAAATTTTAGTTTAAATCTTTTTCTCAAGCTAGAAAGATGGCACAGCATTTAAGAGCACTTGCTTCTTTTGCAGAAGACCCAGTTCTGTTCCCTGGACACATGTGGTGGTACATACCTCTAGTTCCAGTGCATCCAATGCTCTCTTTTGGACTCTGTGAGCACCAGTCACACACATAATGAGCATACATATACACAGACTCAACATCAATAATAACTAAATCTTAGATTTTTGTCTTTATATTTTCTGACTCAGAGTTATTTCTTATGTAAAAAATTGGTCATATCTTATTTAATTTGACAAAATAGTTAAGTGTTCCTGCAGTATGTCTTTGTTTTTCTTGCATACAGGATTATATGTAGCAACTACTTTGTATGAGTTAATAATGTGTTATGAATATACATATTATATATGTCTATGCAGAAAACAAATTCAAATATACATTTATGGATAAAGCTCTTTATTGTTTAGTCTATAATATCAAGCATGTTCAACTAAGACAACAAATTGACTTAATGTAAACAGTGTGAATTTTGTCACCTCACAACCAGAAATGTTAAAAAACAAAAAAAACCCAAAAAATAACATGCTATATTGGTGATTAGAGTTTGTTAAATTATAATTACGACCAAAACATTATCTTATCATTTCACTGCATCAGGAATTTAAGGACAACTAGCTTGGTTGATTCGAGCTCTAGACCCCATATCGTGCTGCAATTAGATGGCTGCTTGGGCTGCAGCCATCTAAAGGTTTGAGAAGAGCAGAAAGAACATCTTCAGAGCTCCTTTGCATGCTGGTAGACAGAAGATGCTATTTCTTTACTGGCAATTGATTTAAGGCTTTACTTTTGTACTGTGTGTGCCTTTGCATTAGTGACTGAGCTTTCCCCTCAGCGAGTAATTTGACAGAAAAAGAGTGATCACAAGAGAAGCTGTGGTATATTTTGATGGTCTATTCAACTGTATACCTCCTGCTTGTAATTTATTCATTAGACGCCAAATTTTTTGTTTAGCTTGTGCACTCTTCATTTATTTGAAGGAAGGAATGCCGCAGAGATTATGGACATAATGTGTTTTAAAATACATCTGTCGCAGACAGCAATGTACCAATTAAGTCAGGGTATATGTGTGTGCTAAGGATCCATATAGGGGCTGTGCTCATAATTTTCATCTCAGAGAGACAAAAACTAAGAAAAACAATTCTAGACATATACATGATGCAATAATAGTTTTCCCCCAGAGAACAGGAGCCAGGACCTTTGAAAGCTGTGACACACATGAAAATAGTAAAGAAAAGCACATTTCCAGAACCTAATAAGTATGTAAGGAAGACTGACACATGATCACAATTGTTCTTAAATGGTGGCAGAAAAGGCAATGTCTTTGGTCAAGTTACTTCACCAAATTTAGGAGCTCCATTTCCTTTAAAAGGTGGATAATATCACCTTCCTCTTCTATTTCAGAGAAGTAGGAGGAAAAAGATATTATGATGATACTACTTTAGAAACAAAATTCTATGGTGATATGAATTATAATAAGTATTTAGCAGGTCATCATTTTGTTGGTTGTGAAATGAAGTCTTCCTCTCATATCTTTAAAACAATATTTAGATATATGTATTTGAGAGCAGAGTTCTCATATTTTACTTTAAGTGTAAAATATGTCTTTGCTCACTAACCACTTACTAATTGTCTAAAACATGACATAAATATTAAAAAGCAAAACATAGTGGCAATATGGACAAATAAAGATTCTTCTCCATCCTAGAGCTGCTATGTGATCAAAGCCTTTATCTCATTGCCAAGAACTGATCTAACACCTGAGATCTCATCCCACTGGCGAGGGAAATAAAGCAGTCTAACAGTATAATAGTCTCCTTCAGCATTCTGAGACCATTTTTATTCAACCAGCCCTTTAAATTCCATCCTTGGCCCCTTTTCCAGCTGTCATCATTCTATTTATATCAATAATATAAAAGTATTTTTGACCAAAACAATACTAGAATTAAGGTAAATGTAAGTCTTCTAAGATAGCTAGGGATACCAAAAGACATCTTATTAAATATGCTTTTTGTTTAAGTCATGTTTACATTAATGTCTTTTCATTTTTCTTTAGTTGATTATGATTTTTTAAATTTTCTGTACATTGGTGTTTTGCCTGCATGTGTGAGCACGTCAGATTTCATGGAACAGAAGTTACACTTGTGAGCTGCCACAGAGGTGCTGGGAACTGAACCCACCTCCTCTGGAAGAATATCCAGTACTCTGAACCAGAGAGACATATGTCTCTCCAGCCCTGTCTTTACTTTTTATCCAAGCCATAGCTTTAATCTCAGGCCAAACAGGAATCTTTTCAAATGTGCTTTTTTGCACAGAGATGACTGTTGCCTCCTAGATTTCTCTCAAAATGCTTTAATCTCAAAACAGAACTCCCAAGGCTCATAACCTGACCAGCCTTCTTCCTTTATGGTAATTATCTTGATAAAGCAGTCATTGAAATTGAAGTACTTTATTGAAGTAGTTAGGTCAACTCACTTTAGATGTAGGCAAGTTTGATGTTCTTGACCTATCACTTCCTCAGTGAGGAGAGAATCCTGGAGTCTCACAACAGGGAACATGTTTTCCTCAGAAACAAGCCTCCAACATAGAAGGAAATACAAGGCAGACTTGCTACTGCCTTGACTTCTAGGGATGGGATGTACAAATGCCAGAGCAAGCCAGAGAGAAGCACTACATTGTGACTACCTTCATTAGCCACTCCTCTTTGCTTGGCATCTGCATTGTGTTTAAATGGTAGTTGCTTTCTCATGAATCCTTTTCTTTCTTATCATCTTTTATCAAAGTATTTGAAGTCCAGGATATTTAAAAATTTCCCAACAAGTAACCAGGAATATGATTCTTCAGTGTACATTTTGAAGCAGTCGTGCCTGGAGGAGATTTGATTTGTAGGAAACAGCACATTTAGTGCAGAACAGAGACAACATTGAATGAAGTAAGATGAGGTGGGCTGTGTGGAGAGGAGATATAGGGAACCATATTCTTATATCAATGGTCTCCTTTAAAACAAATTGCAAGAGTTGGTCCCCTCCAATATATGAGGGAGCCATCACTCACTAAGAAACACTTATACTCTAATAGCAGGTTGTGAAAGGAGATGAACTGTATGTAGTATCTGTTTTACTTTACTTGTTCAGATTTTCTTCTTCTTGTCCTGCATGCCATGTTCACCAGACTCTAAAACTGAGCTGTTCTTGACTCAGAAGCGCTAATCAGAGACAACACTTAAATACTGTTCTGCTAATCAACTTTCAACACTGGACAGTTACTGGGCATATAAACTACATTCCAGGCCAGACTGCATGCCTAGGAGTAGTCAGCCAACAGCAGGCACACACACACACACACACACACACACACACACACACACATGCACACATGGAAACATGAATGCACAAACACAAGACTTGTAGGGGAACTTTTGTTGAGTTTTATTCTTGCATTTGTTTTGTTTTCTCTTATTATTTATTTGTTTGTTTTTATTTTATTTGTTTGTTTTTTGAGTCAGGAATAGAAAACATAATGTACATGAGATAATTGAAAGAATTTGAGAGGAATTGGAGGAGAAAAAAAATCATCAAAATGTATTGGATAAATAACTGGTGTGTTCTTCCCTAGAAAATGCTCTTTTTCTAACTATTAGCATTTATTAGATGTCTGTAGTTCTTTAGACAGCGTTGAGGCCTCCTGGCCTTTCCCTATTCATTTGAACATATGTACTTTTCCTGTAGTTGTTCAGCCCATATTTAGGCAGTCATGTTGCTGAGACTTTGATTAAAATGTAGCTTTTGATATCATTAGTATATACAATGTCGTAGCAAACTCTATGATCTTCTGACTCTTACAATTTTTCTCCACCATCTTCCTAAATGTTCCCTAATCCTTAGGTTTTGGAGTGTTTTTAGACATATTTAACAGTTAATCCTAAAAATACATACATGTAACATTATAGAGATTGAGTAGGTTATATTTAAGAACAGACATGTATAAACATATATGTAAATACATGAAACAAAGTTAATAAGAAGAGTGACTATGAATTTGGAAGAGATCAAGAGGATATATGGGAAAATTTGGAAGGTAGAAATAAAAGAGTGAATAATTAAAATACTGTTTGAAAAGTTCATAAAGAAATAAAAAATGTTCTTGCAGAAAACATTTGAGAGGATTCTGGAAGGCTTAAGCTTATATCTACTTTCCCCTTCATTAGCTGTCCAATAATAATTTACTCATACTTTTATATCAATAAGTTTTATTATATTTGTCATCAGAATCCCTAGAATGAAAGCTGAAATATGAGCAATTATTCTCTATGGAATGAATTCCCATAAATGATACTATATACATGTACAAATAGATTTAAATGGAGTCTTTATTATGAAGTCAATATTAAATAAATTAACAAGCTGCCAATCAAATTTGCCAAACTGATTTGGGGGGGAAGAAAAAAATCTTTGAATAATTTCAGTTCACAGGCAATAGAGAGGCATCACCAATTAGCAAATGTATCTTTGAACCCAATGTGTCTTTTATTATGTGAGACTGGCTTTTAGCTTAAGAGAGATCTCATGTTTTCCAGAAAATTGATTGTGCTATAAAACAATAAAATTTCCTTAAATAACAAAAGCCTATGAAAATCAGCTAGTATGTGGTTATAAAATGTAAGTGTCATATCTACTAAAATAGCTATAATAAAATATAACCATTATGAATGCATTTATATTAATTGTTAGTAATGAATTAAATTCCCCTATTTATATTTAAAGTAGACTATTTCAATATCTGAGCCAGAGCAGCAATACTTTAAATGACCCCATTTCTAACCAACCTTTCAAAGTTAAGAATATAAACTATAATTAAATTTTAATAATTAAGGGAAATCAGAGGTAATCCTGGAATAAAAAGGTGTCAAATGAGAAAAATGTGTTAGAAATATCATCTTCCAAATTAAAAGAAATTTCTTAAGGTAGAAAATACCACTTTTCCTCACTCCTTTCCCAAGTGTATACTAGCTGTCCAGCTACCACAAAGACACTGTGTTTGAAACTTGATCAAAAATAAGAATCTCACTCTGGCTGATGATAAGCAATAGAATATGGGATCTGGGGTTTTACTGAGAGATGTCCGGTCCCTTTTCCCATTTCATATTTAGTAATAGTGAGTCTGTAGGATCTTTCTGATACTCTCTTGATGTTATCTTTGGACAAATTTTACAGAACATTCTTGCCTTTCACAAAACTAACGCAGCCTTGCTAATCAGATTAAACCATGCAGATTAGTGGCAACATTTGCTATATTTATAGTTAGTTTTATTAATTTTTATGTGCAAACATGTTCTTCTAAACTCAGAATATTCATTTCAGGCATGGAGTAATAATGCCTGGTGAGTAGGAGGGAGAACTGGACATTTAGTGAATAAAAATGAAAATCCAATGAATATGTAATGTGCTCAGGCAAACTCTTCACCAGAGACACACCATTTATAATCTCCAGTTCTTCAGCTAATACACAATTATAATTATACTGTGTGCATTTGATTTGCATTGTCAATGCACTTTGCCTGATAATGTTTTAGTTTTATCCTGTTTTTTTTTTCAAGTACAATGTTTTTTGTTTTTTTCAATAATACCAATTTTACTTTAGAGGAATGGTGTCTGCTTTCACAGATGATGTTCTTTGATAGTAACAGAATCCATAAAATACTTTTAAAAAAATTAATGAAGGCATTTGCTCAGCGTGGCCTGTTTCATCAAAACGTACCTAGTTTATTTTACAATGGAAAAATTGCGAAGACTTAGAACGCATTCTGATTGGATCATGAATATTCTAATGGAGTAGAGTAATCTGTGAGAACCATAGCACTCCACTAAAGCTGCTGCTTAACATTCTAAAGTGTGGAATCCATTTTCCTACAGCACAAAAGAATTCCCTGCAATGAAGGTTTTTTATAACAGCAATAAGACAGCTCAGTGGGGTGTGCTTTTCATGAAATAATCACACTTTTGAGAAGGTGGTATTTCCTCTTTGCATAAGATACAGCATGTGATGACATGCTGACGTCATGTGTTCTTCCTCAGCTGTTCAATGAACCCTTTCAAAAATTATACACTTACATTGAACTAGAAGGTAAGTATACTAGGAGACCCATGACACAGTATGGATGCTAGATCATATCACAATACACTTTGTTACCGTTAATAAAAAATTATTATAGCTTTACCTGGTATCTCAGATTTATAGCACAAAAACAAAGTGTCTTTAACTTAGGGAAACATCCAGTTTAGTGACATGGAATATATAATTACTGTAACTTAGCTGTTAACTGGACAGCTAGTACTGTTATCATTCAATATTGCTTGGTTTATATGACAAATCCATTAAGATTGGTGTAGTGTCAATGCTGAACCTTTCTGGTCTGGTTTCTTTGCAAAGACCATGGCAAACTTGAACATTGGGAACCTCATCTGCACTGTTGGGTCTGTTGGGCCTGCTCCAGGAGCTGGAGTCATACTAGTAGGCAGTCCTGAACCCTCCAGCGCTGCTGCTCAAGATGAGTAAAGAAAAAGGAGAATCAAAGAAGGGAGAAACTGAGATGTCTGATGATGGCAAAGGCTTTTGTCTTTTTGACCAAACCTCTTTTGTTAACATGTCTAATAAAAAGCAGAGACGTTTTAAAAAAAAGAACACATGCATGAATTGAATATTATACAAGAAAAATCTAAACTACATGTTAATGTTATATACATCCCTCCAAATTCTCTCACTTGTCATCTTTATTTGCAGCTTGTCCCAAACTGTTGATATTCTAGATTCTTGCTAGTGCAGTGTATCTTTGGCTTTTCATTGGCATAGAAACTTTCATTTTTCATTTGTATCAGTGTTTGGACAGAATATTAAGGAAATATATTGTAGGGACCTATAAATGTCAGTTATATGGAGAGTTTTTTTTATTTATTAGATACTTTGCTGAAGCTGTGCCAAAACCATATGCTTTGTGGGCATAACTCTGGGTTTTGACATTATAGAATAAATTTTTAAAAGTGGCTTTTGAAATGCAGCATAAGTGAAAATTCCATTATAAGTAATGTCACACTTCCTATGTTGTAGAAAATATATGCACAGTTTAAAGTGTTATTTATTTTAGAAATAATACCATTCTGGTTCACAGAATTCTTGTAAAAGATGAATAGCATGTTTTAAGCTAATAGTACAATTAACCTATATTTCAGTCCATGTCTAGAGTTAGATTTTCTTTACTTAATTTTGGAGGTAAGTAATGATCTATCATAGCATATATTAATAAAATGTCAAGCCTGAAATTCAATCAATGTGTTAGTTTTGTCCACAGTGACAAAAATAGTACTAATGAATTTTCTAACCATAATATTCTTGGAGTGATAAGGATTGTTTTAGTAAATGATCTTGGCTCTTTTAATTATGGAAAAATGTTTCAACACAATAGACAGACATAACCTTTATTTTTATCATGTATTCTGTGACATTTTTCTGCAATCTTTTTATAAAAAGAAATTACATGAGACCTTGTTAAAATGAAGATATAATAAGTTTAACATGAAGCATGAAACTCTATATTTCTGGAGCTAAGAGATGGCTCAGGGGTTGAGTGCCCTCTACTTTTACAGAAGACTAGAGTTCAGTTCAAAGCAGCCATGTTGGGCAACTTAACCCTCCTATACCTCCAGTTCCAGGAGGCATTTTGTAGACCTCCAAAAGGACCCCCACAGCTATGACCTCTTCCTCCACACCTGTACATATACATATAACTTAAAATGACATTAAAATAAAAAGATCGACATTTCCACACAGTGCTCACATAATAACAGAAGCCCTTGTGCAATCTATTTGACATTTTACTAAAGTCTTTTCAGTCATTTCTTTTGAGGTTTAAGTATTGGTGAGGGGTGAATTATATTCCTACAACATTTTTATGCTATAACATCAGTGACTGTATACAGAGATTTGGCTTTGATCACTAATTTCATTAAGTGAGATCATAAGTGTAGAAGTCTAAATCAACTGGAAAGATACTAAAGAGCTCATGTCTGTCTCCAACACTGAGACTAAAATACAGAGCTATTGGAAACCAAAAAAGTCACTTCACCAGATACCCAATTAGCGATACCTTCATCCTAGGCTTCCTCAACACCAGACACATGAAGAAATGCTTCTGAGCTAGTTAAGCCTCCAGTGTACCTTTTTTTTTACAGCAGCAGAAGCAAACTGAGATAGTTGGATTTGCTTCCTTCAAGTCCACATATCATTTGAATAAGTCAAGTTAACCAGAAACAGAATCAGGTATAATCAGAAGTAATGTTTGCTGTTGTTTTAAATCCCACCCCAAGTGCTTCATGCATCAGCACTACTGTATTGAACTAGAAGCAACACAGGTTTCTCTTTACAACAAAGATATTTAATGTTTAGTCTTACACCTGTTAGCAAAATTTATACCCGAGGAAATTTCCTAAAGTAGAAAATAGGGATTTGAAATGGTACAGTGACACCAGTATAGCAGCATCTCCATGTCTTTCCACCACACATTTTAACCAGGGATGGGTATATAAGTAAAAGCAGTTATCATGACATTTTACCTCTTGAAATATAGAAGTCACCATCCTGGCTACTGTCAATCAGCCTCTTGTACCTTCCTACCATATTTCCAGGTCATCAGTATTCAAGCACCAGGGAAATAAATCGTGGATCCTGTGTACTGTAAGCTGGAGAGATCTATTGAGGAACATGACTATAGAGGATATGTTAGAAAATTTTAGAGGAACAAAAAGCCATGGGAATGAAATTTTGATTGTACAAAGCAGAAATTTACTCATAGTATCCATACAATTGTTACATATAGTCAAATTGTCTGCTTTGTAGTTGACGTCAAATGAAATTGACTCTGCCAAAAGAATCTTAAATAAATTAGCATTTGAATATTACCAAAAATATAAGTGAATGAATACTAGTGTTTAATTCAAAACACATCTTTTACATTATAGAAAATTGTGCTGTTATCTGTGATCGTGGAGTATTTTCCTCATTTTGAAAAATAAATCTATTTTCAGAAGTTCCAGAAACAGCTTTGACAAGAACCATATGCACTATGCACAAAGCAGGCAAATTAAAAAGGGGTTATTGAGGCCAAATATGCTAACCACTAGAGCTAATTTAGTTGCTGTATTGGCCTCCACTTGGCAAGATTTATTGATAGAAATTTCTAGCTTAAAACAAAAGAAATTTTAATGTTGGAATGTGTAGTTTTGTAGACAGTGTTCCCATGAACAAGTACAGGATTGTTTGTTCACAGATAATTCCCGTAATACTCCAAAAAGAGAGAAAGAAAGAAAGAAAGAAAGAAAGAAAGAAAGAAAGAAAGAAAGAAAGAAAGAAAGAAAGAAAGAAAGAATAATGTGAGAATATGCAGTTCTGTACTTACGCATCTTTCTCCCAAATAGTACATTTGAATTTCTTAATAGAAAAGACATATGAGGAAGATTTTTTTCTGCTTTTTCTCCGTTTTGAGTTTCTTACAACCAATTACTTCATGTTCTAAGCTCTGCAGTAAGAACATATCAAACATGACTACTTATGACAATATATCTTCATATATCAATTTAAAAAACCTTTATTAACAAAAAATGTAGGTACGGAATATATATTATGCTGAGTTAATGAAGAACAAAAAGTTTCGTTTTACCACAGTCCCAGTCTTTTGTTGAAATTGGGGCAGATGCCCATTTCCTGCAGAAAATTACCAATTGGAACACACAGCTGCCAGTTTTGACTCTCTGCCATGTGCAGTGCAGTGTTGTCTTATCCTTTGGGATCTGGGAGGAGGGGGATATCCTAGAGTTCTGATCCCTCCTTCAATCTAAGTTTACATCACAGAAAAAAATTCCCAAAGGTTTATGTGTGCTCCATGTTCAAACCTACCATTACTGGGTATTATGCAAATAACAGCTTTTATTCTTGATCCATTTCAGGGGCTTTCGTTAGATCAACAGTGCCCATTTCTTCCTTGGTTTGATGTAAATTAGTCTGTGCTTATTGAAAAACAATCATTGGAAAGATTTTTTGTGATTCATCTGTATGATTCTTTTTAATACAAATGCAACAGCTGCTTTCGACTTAAAAAATATTGGCTCTTAGCCCAATGTTTCAAGGTGTGTTTTGTTTTTTGGGTTTTTTTTGAGGGGGTTGGGGGGTTGATTTGGTATTAACTTCCTAGTTATCAAGTTCTTTGATTTAATAAACATAAGAAGATGTATTATCATCATGGAGCAAGATATTCGTTGTCATTATGTAGCAAATCAAGTGTGAAATTTGATATTTTAAACAAAATAGTTTCTGAGATATAATCTGTTTTCTCTTTAAAGCAAAAGAGTATCAAAAAATTAAGCTATTCTATGTCAAGAAAGAAATTTTTCTCCTAAAACTTTTTGGAACTGTGTTTTGAAATTTACAGATGTCTAATATCACCATAACAATAAGCACCAATGATTTCATTTTCCAATATTTTACTATTTGTAACTGAAAATCTAAGAAGGATGTTCTCAAATTCTTATGCAAATAAAATAAATCCATGTGTCTTAATTGAAACATAAGATGAAAAGAGAAATTTTGTTTGGTAGGAAAGTTGTGCACCAAGTTGTGCTTTTGTTCATAGTATTTCCATTTTGACATTTATGTCTTTTATTCTATTGCTTAACAGCTGGGCAGGGAAAGTGAAATGTAGCTAAAAGACCCATTTGGCTTCTTGAATTAGGAGCAGAGCAGGATGGCACTCCAGGGATGTAGTGTTGTTGGAAAGAAGGGTGGCACTTATTACTTCTGCTGTGACTAGCTGGCCTTCACAAGGGGCACCCGTACTTGTGTTCCCAGACCAGAAGAAGGATGCTCACAGCACCACTGCAGAGAGAAGTCCTAGGTTTATGTACCAGGCCCCTCAGTCTTGCTTGTCCCATTATTCATTTGGCAGATATGGAATTTTCTCTCACTTAACAGCTTTCCGTAGAGTAAGTCATTTCTCTACCTGTGATTATCAGACCTGTTCATATTGGAAAGACAGCATTTGATCTTCCTTGTCAAAACGAGATTGGAGTATGTTTTATTGCTGTGTAAGAGAGGTGCAAGACTAAATGTCACGAAGAGATTTTAAACTAATGGCTGCTACTCTTGTCTTAGTATTGAAACATCTTCTAAAAAATGAAGCATGCCACGAAAAAAAAGTTAAAGTGAGTATCAGGAAATGCTCAAGGGCTAGCTATAACTGAATCTATGGAGTGCAGAGATAGACTCAGAAACATAGCACATAGGAAAAGTGAAGATATAATGTGACAGAAACTTGAACCTTGGAAGAGAACATTGGGTAGGTACTCAGGCGAGAAAATGAAGCAGATGATCTCCCCAAAATATTTAATTTCTTTTTTTGTTCTTTTTTTTTTTTTAGTACTAAGCAATATTTGATAAGTTCTTGTGTGTTCCAGGCCTGCACTCAGGCAACTTATAAAAATGTACAGTCCCCATGTGTGTTCCATTGCCTGACCTCAGAGACCTCAACAGTGGACAGACCTAACATTTCCAGCATAGCCATAGGAGTAACAAACTGGAATTTAAACTTTGTTAGTAACACATAAGAAGTGCCTTTGTTACTCAAGATTCAGAATTTCTGGATCAATTCTATAGGACAGAAAGGGACTGGAGATGTTTTAAGAGAGGAAGGTGCTTCTAAAGAAAGGGAACTAGGGCTTCATTAAATAATATGGAGAGCACACTCAAGTTTATGTTTTAGAAAGTCAACTATAGGTGGAGCCTTAAATACATAAAACAACAACAAAAAAACCCAAACTAAAAACACCATCAACAAAAGACAAAAACAAACAAAATAAAAACAAACAAAAAAGCAAAACAAAACAAAATACAGCTTTACCCTACATATTCTAAGATGGAAGGAAGCTGGCCGACCAGAGAAGTGACTGTACAAACCAGTTGGACCTAGGAATATTAAGGTGACCAAGGACTAATTGTAAGTAATGTGACTACTAAATTTAGGAAATATTGATCATTTATTTTTATTAATTTGTTGGTCCCTATGAAAGGCTGACAAGGTACCAAATATCCTTCCCAAATATTCTAAAATTATTGAAACATTCTGTTCTCACATCAAAACCTTATGAATTGGCTAGAAAGATGGCTTAGGAATTAAGAATGCATACTTCTCTTCCAGAGGACTCAAGTTCTATTTCCAGCACTCTGGTCAGATAACTCACGATTGCTTTTGACTTCAGCTACAGGGGATCTAACACTTATGGTCTTCATGGGCCCTTCACTCATGGCCACTTCACATGTACACATGCACACAGGTATACACATTTACATAATTTATAATAAAATAAGTCTTTAAAATTAACATATTATGTAGGTAGCATATAATCCTAATTTTCCAATGAAAATTTCTTGCCTAATCAGAATCCCAACCTTAGGAAGGACATAATTAAAACCACTAGGCTCTCAATTGTAGCTTCTAGCTTTTTGCCAAAAATATCTGTATGGCCAATGGGAAATCTATTCTCATTTGCATGTGAATTAGATTGAATGCTCTTATAATTTTTAAAAACTATATTAGCATTGTAATATACACTGCAAAGGATTGGTGGGAGACAGGAATGTGGAATTTTAACCTTGCCCTCCAGTCTAAATATAATCAGTGTTTCTCTGTAGCTAAAAGTCCTAACTGGGAATGATTTTTCTATCATCTCAATAAGCCATGTAAGGTATTTAGCAAAAGATGTAAACTATAAACTACTAAGCACACAAACATTACCATGGACTAGGAATTGTGCTTTAGAAGTCCTTGTTTTGAGACATTTTATTTTGTTAAAATATTTAGCATTTCAACAAATTAGATTAATTCTATGTCAGTTTCTTCAGTTATAGAAAATTGGGGAGCCCTGTCAATTATAATGTAAAAATTGAGCTTCAGGGTAAGAGAGAAAAATACTCTCTTCCCTAGTCAAAGCCCCATCTGCAATGGTGCTTGCTTCAACAGCAAATTCCTCAATTCATTATCAGTCTGACAAACCTTCAGCATCTACTAAACTTTATAAATTTAAAGATGGCATTAATTTTTATAATCAGACAAATAAGTTTGTTTTCTTATAAATTTTAAGAGAAAAATTCTGAAAATCTTTTCAAAACCTTTACTAACAACATTCCCACAAGGGTAGGGACAGCCTTCACCAGTACAAATGAACCAATTTCGCTGTGTCGCACTTTGCACTCCTTAATACTCAAATCAGACAAGAAGCTGATTCCACACTGAAACTGCTGTTTGAAGACAGTAAGCAGGTGAACAAAAAGCAGAGCCATATGTGCAGTATCAAGAGTGCAGAGCCAGGTCCTCCAGGCTGTTTCCCAGCTATTCGTAATACCACTTGCCTTCTCTACTTGTACACCTTACAGACATGCTACAAGCATTGCATCATTAGCATGTATGGTATTAACTACTGCTATGTGAATAACAGATCTATCAATATCATTAGTCTACATTCCCTTTCTAGAGCATTAGCATTTTCATCTCTAATTCCCACAGGGTTTTTTGGTTTTTTTTTTTAATTCAGAAAAAAAATACTTGGAGAAATATCACTGACAGTTTTCACCCCGGTGAAATTGCTAAAAGGCATTATTTGCTGATTTACTCTCTCTTAATTGAATAGCACTAATAAGCTCAACAGCTGCCCCTCCTCAACCCCCTGCTTTGTGTCAGAGAGTGAAAGGATCTGCCCTTGATGCTTTAGCATTTAACAGTCAGGAGAGACTGCTCCATCCAGCGTCCCCTGAGTCACTGGACCAGAACAAATTCAGTCCGTTCAATCATGTGGCATCAGACAGCTCTGGAAATGCAATTTGTTGTGAAATTTGTTTTTGCATTTGCGATTAGAAGCCAAGTGTTGGCTCTTCTGCACCTCTCTGCTGGCAAAGGCCGGCTCCCGTATCGTAGCAAGAATCACTGAAGGAATTCAAACAGATGTGATTTTGACAGCTGAATTGGGCCTGATGTCCATCAACTATTCAGGATACCTCACCCTTCTGAGCTGGCAGGGGCAGGCAGTGATCCACCAGTTTGGAAATGAGAGTTGTCTAGTGGCTGCCACTTTTCTGGATGTCAGAGGTCAGGAGTCATGTTTTGGAAACATGTGTTTATCTATTGTGCTGGAAATCTTTGCAAACTGAAAAACAAAAGAACAATGTGGTCTAGGGAAGTGAGTGGGGTCTCAGCAAGTAAAAGTACATCTATTCAAATAGCAAGTGAAACAAGGAATAAGCTATACTGCAAACAAAGAAAAGGAGACCCCTGGGACCTGCTGCCTGTGTCCGGGTGCTTTATTTCATGTATATTTTCATATAGCGGTTTGCAGGGAATAGAAGAGCCATCAGCTCTTCTTTAGTGTGTCTGGCCTAGCACTTCACTTTCATCTTCTTGTTGGTAGAATCACTATTCAGAAACACTGGGGACCCTCTATTTGATGTGAAATGTGCTTTTAGCATGATATGTCAGTATATTTGAATACAAAGGCATTCAAATACATACCTTTGTGACACTCTTATAAAAAAAATCAATCAAACCCCAAATCATGTGGACCTGACCAACTGTGGCTTCTCACAAAACAGGAAAGGAGACAGGGGCATTTGATTTTTCCTGTGTGGTTTGAAAAGATGTCTAATATAATTAAAATGCAGTGCATTTAATGTAGCAGAGAATTATTTCACTTACACAGAACTGCTCAAATGAATCCACTCAGTACAGTAGTTTCTTAAACCACCCTGATGGAACCAATGTTCCAACCCTAACAGCATATTTGGAGGTTTCTTGTCTTACTTCATCATTTATTAATTAATATAAGATTTAATTTTTCATCAGCATTTTACTCTTTCTGAACCTAAAAGGATGGATCATAGCCATGGAAGCCACAGATAAAATAATTGTACCTTACTCACATCTAATTCCAAACCCTCTGTTACTTTACCATACCGTAAAGATGAGACTACCAAATGACAACTATAAAAATGTGTCATTCCCCAACTGTTTACAGTGAGGTTACCTGGAGCCCAGACACTCACCTGCATCATTTCTTCAGCTGGTCATGAGGTCATGCTCATTAAATCCCTGGCAGGTTAGCCTGTGAGCAAAACACTTCTCTCTCAATATGCCAAATTCCGTGCTCTTTTTTTTTATTTATTTATGTATTTATTTTACATTTCTTTCCCAGCTTCCTATTGATTGGAAATGTGGGCTATTTTTAAATGGAATAAGCAGGCAAGTAAACAAGTTAATTCACTTTGTTGCTCAATTGATTCGACCCAAGTACTTTTGCAGGAACATACATCAATAATATTATAATCACAAATTGTAAGTATATGGACTAAATCATGAGGGGACAGCAATAAGCCTGTGTAGAGAGTGGCAAGAAGAGACAACAGCTAGCATTAAGAGAATGTTCAAGTCCATGGGGAAATCACAGAGAGGACTGTGGTAGCTGGGGGCATTTGACTTGTGTTAATGATACTCCAAATATTCTCCCAGTAGTTGGAATAATTCTATGACAGCTGGTAGGTTCACATTATTTCCTATTACAAACTTTCCAGTGGATATTTTTCTTTTTACATTATGACATTGACCAATGGACAGTGACAAATATTATTATACTAGAAGCATGCTAAGTTCGCTGTTGTTACTTTTATTTAAAATATCAGAATTGACTAGAATATTGTAGAAAAAGACATGTTTGCCTCTAAAGTGTTGTAGCTCCCTAAGCTTAGGCAGGTATTGAAAAGCAGACATACAAACTGGACAGAACTGTTCAGCCTGTGTGGTGACTATAACGAAATACCCCTAAAACTGGGGATGAGATATTGAATCTGCTTTCAAGGAGAACTCTCAAACTTCCAGATTCAGAAGTTCTTATCTGTTGAGGCACTTTCATTTTTCACTCATTGACCAAATATCTGACAAAAAACATCTTACAATAGCAATGGTCTGTTTAGGTTGAGATTGCGGATATACAATCTATGATGGCAGGAGAAATTTGGTAGAAGGTGACTCCAAATTAGCTCAAGCTGCTAGGACTCCCTAGTTTATCACATCTTTGTTGAAAAGCAAGCAGCGAAGAGTTGAAAATTGATATCAGGGGGCGTAAAACATCAAACCCTGCCACAGATGACCTAATTCCTGCAGATAGAGTCTGTCCCTAAAGGTTCCTATGCCTTTCAAAATGACATCCAGAGCAGGGAACCAAGAGCTCAAACAAAGGTGCTATTGGGGACATTTCATATTCTGTGCATAATACATACTTAGGTGAACAGCAAGGACCAACCAAGACAATTTGTGCAACACAACAAATAACTCTTGATGGAACAGCATATAATTTTAGTGGTTGTTCTTATATAAAATATGATACATCAAGTTAAGAATGAAATTTATAAAATTTGTTGGCACCTGGAAAATATCTGTGCCTTGATTGAAATGTAACTTGATGTCAAATTTCATACACTAACAGTTTAAATCATGTGGTGATGGTATTAATAGAGGTGATGGGGTTAGAGGTGTGTGTGTGTGTGTGTGTGTGTGTGTGTGTGTGTGTACAAGAAGAGGAAGAAAGGAAGGGAGAAAATCAACTAGAGCAACTAAAGGTGATACTTAAATATGTAAAGTACAGCAATTCGAATATCAATAGATTTCCAAGAAGATGGAAGGAGAGACCCCTGGTTCTGGAAAGACTGGATGTAGGGGAATGCCAGGACAGAGAAGCAAGAGGGGGTTGAATGGGGAACAGAGGGAGAGAAGGGGGCTTATGGTACTTTCAGGGAGGGAGGAAACGGGAAAGGGGAAATCATTTGGAATGTAAATAAAAAAACCTAGAAAAAAAAAGTCGTCTGGATACATGTGTTAATATATAATATATATATTATGACAAAGAAACATAGAATATAAGTGCTTTATCATATTCACTTTAAAGATGAGGAAGCTGAACATTTAAAAACACTAGGTGGTAGGTTGGAGTCTCAGGTAATAAGTTGCAGGTCAGGTTTAAGCTGACATGGGTAACTATGTGGATGACATATGAGTGTCTAAAAATACCACTCCAAATTCAATGAAGCACAAACACACCCTCATGTGTTGTTTAACTCCCAGCTCTCACAGGAACACAGACACACTTGTGTGTGCTGTTTTGCGTGCAGTGACAGACAGCCATTCTATCTTCATTAACCCTGAAGCTGTGCTTGTAGTTTACCACTCGAGAAAATTGGGAGGAAAGTAAAAAAAGAAATCTGAAAGCAATAAGAATAAAGAAGTAAAAAAAATAGATCTTATCAAAATGAGAAAAGCTTCTGTTTATTAGAAAAGAAAGCGAAACAAAAGTAAGCCTGGTGCATAATTATTTATCTTACTGTCTTAAAAATGAAAATAAAGTTATATTCATATGTGATTCTGATTATGGTTTTCCTTTCCACCTTTTTTTCCCAAATTCTACCAAACTTGGCCCCTTTCCAACTCCCCATCTTCTTTTCCTCTCTCTTAAGCAAACAGGCAAATAAAACAGACTCCCCATAAAAGAAAGAAAAAAGTAAAGAAAGAACAAAAACACACAAGCAAACAAATGGAAAAAGGAAACAGAACCTGAGAAATACATTAACACACACAAACGCCTTAAAACAAATACCATACAACACCAAATCAGAAACTATATTGGAGCAGAAGACCAACAAAGTAGAAACGATATCCCACCCTCTAAAAAATAAACAAAAACAAAAATAATAAACCCTCCAAATGTACGTTTTCTTCTTTTATTGCAGTACCAAATTTTAAGTTTATTTCTTTTGGTTTTCATGTTTTGTTTGTGTGGGTGTGTGTATGAGAGACAAAGAGAAAGAGATAGAACATGAAATTGAAATTTGGATGAATAGGAAGGTGGAAAGGATATGGGTAGGTAGCCTTTGGGTTGAAGAAAGAATATGATCAAAATATACTGTCTGAAAAAATATTTTTTTTTCAAAAATGTTAGCATTTAACCTCCTTGTGGCTTCAAGCCACCAGCACACAGGCACCCCCAACACCCTCAATCTTTTCTTCAGGTCTTCTGCTGAAGAATTTGACCTTCACAATGACAAGTTCCTTGGGGAGCTTTCCTTTCCCCAGAACTTAGTACTAGCTCGATCGCACAACATCAATGATGAGGGCAGCTCCAATCCTATTTTTTTCTGTAGCTTTGATCTGTGTCTGCTCGCTGACCAATGTCCACAGTTTATCCAGGTTGACAGTTGGGCAGAAGTTCTGGTACTTTTTGAGTGGTAATGCCTCATATCAGCTTTCCCAAAGTAACCCGGATGATATTTGAGGAAGTTGATCTTGTAGAGATGCATGCCTCCAGCATTGCTGCGGCCCCAGGGTGCTGGTGATGCTTACCAATGAGGCCATGACCATTGTTCACATGTGGCCTTGATGTTTCCTGGTCTTCCTCAGTTTTGATTGCAGGGCCGTGATCAAACTGGAAACAAGGTGAAAAACATTTTGATAAAAAAATAATAAATAAAAGAGGCACACTGAGACATAAAACGTCAGAAAAAGCACGATTCTCACTTTATCTGAGGTTCAAATTCACCTCAGCTTAGGGAATTTAAACACATCCCTAGTTTTTGAGAAGCATATGTGTACTGTTAGCAGACAGTATTCCAAAACGCCAAAGGATGAGGTTCTAACTCTTTTTCAGAATACCTCTCTTTTTAAAATATTGTTTGTTTATTTTCTTGGAGTTTCTATTACTATGATAAAGCCCCATGACCGAAAAGGAAAAAAAAAAGATTTATTTTGATTATACTTCCACCATGGAAGGAAGTGAAGGCAGGACCCTGGAGGCAGGAACTGGTATTAAAAGCCTGCTGCTCACTGGCTGTTCCGTCTGTTTTGCTCAGTCTACTTTCTTCTAAACTCTGGGAGCACAAGCCTTGTGGTGGTATCCACAATAATGAGTTGGTCCTCCTACATCAATCAAGAAAATGCACCACAGGCTTGTGCACGGGTCAGTCTGGTGGGGACATTCTTCCAGTTGAGGTTCTGCTTGTGTCAAGTTGACATAAAAATAGGCATGGCATTTATATATTTATTTATTTATTCCTTAATCCATGCTTTGATGTGGATCTGCATGTATGTCTGTGAAGCACATGCATGTACAGTGCTTACAAAGGCAAAAGAGAGCATAGGATCGCCTGAAATTGGAGTTGTGTGCAGTCATTAGGCACCATGTGACTGCCACAGTTGGAACCCAGGTAATCAAGAAGAGCAACCAGTGTTCTTAACCACTAAACCATCTTTCTCTCTCCTGTTCTTCCAGACTGTTTTTTTCCAAGAATATAGAAATAATTTGTCTTTCTGGAGCAAAGATCGGTCTTGTTTACTTTCTTGCACAATAATAAAATATCTTCCTCTGAGGCAGTCTGTAGGTCTGTGTTTTCTAAACTGAGGAAGCAAATCACCTGCCTGGCCATCTTCTAGGCAACACAGGATTTTGCAGTTAGAAGAAATCACTGCAAATACCCTGAAGCTCCCCCGTGTTTCCTGCTGGGGACAAAGCTTCACCTGTGATATCCAGGAATCATCTGTCTTCTCTTAAAATCCATAGAGGCAGCTAGAGCAATTGAATTTACTAGTAAACATTCAGACATGACTTGTATATAAGTTTAGGTATTGATGTTCTTGAACAAAAGTTAACAGAACTGTGTACTGAATCCTCTCTGAAGAAACTGTGGACTTCAAAAAGGATCAAAACATGTATAGTCTGTTTCTGCTGATGGCCTTTAATATATTCAAGAAGATTTTCCTACTATACTACTTGTAACTTAAATATACCTGTAACTATCTCTACAATTAAAGAAAGAACTCACCAAGATATCATCAGCATGGCAAAACTTAACTAGCAATAGCTATCTAATCCAATGAGATAAACAGCCTGAACTCAGATGTAAAACTATCTCACAAACATCTTTAAAAACACACACACACACAAGACAAAGCAAACTAATTTGAGTATTTTGTTTGTAGATATGTGTGCACATTACATGCATGCCTGGCTAGAGGGTAGACAACAGCTTCGGATCCTCAGGAATTGGAGCTGCAGGTGCTTGTAAGACACACTGTGACTGCTACAAACCAAACCTGGTCCCTGTCTGAGAACAGTGGTTGTGCTTTATCTCTGAGTCCTGATTCTAGCCACCAAAATACCTTTGAAAATGTAATTCTCAGAATCCAGATGAAGTCAAAGTAGATTGAATGATGTTGCTCTCTCCCAAACTCTTGTACCTGCCTGTTAGATTTTCTTTCTTTCTTTTATTTATTTGTTGTAGAGCTGCAGTTATTTGCCCACAGTCTGTACTCTATTGGCTGCTTTCTAGTTGTATCAATAAAAACAAATCTCAGTTCTCTGTGTTCTCTGTGACTGGTTGAGAATGGAAGCTAACTCAGATTCATGCCTTTCCATTTCATGCAAAGTCCATCTTGAGTGCATTGTGCTTTAATATAGAGAAAGGTTCCCTCAAGAGAAATTGTTACATATAAGGAAGATGAAATAAATGCTGGTGTGAAACGGTTTTTCCCTATTCAGAAAATTGTAGGGGTTTTTATTTCAATTTAGTATTGTTTGATAAAGTATTTACTTAATTCTACATAAAATATGCAGTTAACAAGTACAGTGAGCATATAATTCTATATTATCTTTAAGACTTTAAATGAAAAAACAAATTTGAGTTTTTGCTTTATATCCTATATAAATGCTTTCAAAGTGTACCTGAGATTTTTGAAAGAAGTGAATACATATTATGACACAACTCTTTTTCTTAAATAAGTAATTGCCTGTGATGTATTTATTTCTTCATTTATTTACTAAAAAACACACCAGAAATCACCTCATAGAACTCTCTAGAGCTATTCCTTATTCCACATGACTCTGTCTTGTAATCTGGATGTACCATGATTATTCTGTCACTATATATTGATTGACAGTTAAGTTAACTTAGTTCTTTTTTTATTTTAAACAAAACCCTCCATGACCAGAATTGTGTGCATGTCCTAAAGGTTATGTTTGGTGGAGTGTTTTCATGATTTTTCTGTTTATTTGTTTGTTTTTGTTTTTGTTTTGTTTTGTTTAGGACTGGAGGTTGTTTGCTGGTTAATTTGGGCTGTTTTATTTCTTTCTTTGTGTTTGACATAATATTTTTTGAGATTATTTTCTGGATTTTGAACTTCTGACTTCCAAAGAGAAAATGCTTACTGAGTTGTGATGTAACCCATCACATGATGAATAGTGCTTTTGTAAAAGCACTCGTTAGTATGGAGAACTCTGTGTATTTTCATTTGTAGTTGACAATATGTCATCAAGATGATATCCTCCCTCCACTTTGTTGACACAGGATCCCTTGTTTCTTCTGCTAACTTTCAGCTGACTTTCTTGTCTGCCTCCCATTTCACTACTTTAGTGGTGGGATTAGAGATGAACTGACCATTTCATCTGGCTTTAAAAATGTGTTTACTCGGAGCAAACTCAGGTTGTCAGGCATACACACCAAACACACTTACGCTTTTCTCTGCTGTGCCATCTCAGCAACTGCATCAAGTGTTTACAAGAGTATGTTTCACCACAAAACTATCTTTGCAAAACACCATCAACACTGAGAATTTGGTCAGTCTAATAGCTTGAGGTTCTATTTTTATTACTGTTATTTTTTAGTGTAAAAGTTTGCAATATTTTGCTTTGCAAAATGCTTATTTGTGTAGCTCATGTTTTCTAAAGGTGGATAACTTTTCTTCTTATTTTTGGAAGTCCATTATACTTTACAGTCTAATTATGAGCAATCATAAGTTCCTATCACTGACCCTGAGCTCTGCATATGATTCAGAACTAATATTCCCAAGTTTGCACTTCATGCCTCCATGCATTTTTCTAAATATTTAAGTTTCAACAAGTTCCCAATCCAGCTACCAGTTTCTTCCAGTGTGATAAAAAGTATTTCTAGCACTTAAGATCTGTCATCATTCAAAAAGCTTGTTGTACACTTACTATGTCAGTATTCCTATTGTTTCAGCTTTCACAATAGTCTATTACCCCAACTCTGACCTAGGTGATTGTTCTGGATTACTACAGGAATGCTACTGCACTCTGAGGTCTCACCTCCCTATAGATTTCATATGATAGTCAATGTGTGCCTTAAGCATGTTAGTCCACACTTTAGGCCCTCATCTGCTCTGCCACAGGGCATTGCCTCTTGGAGAGGCAGAACTCAGAGTCTGGCTGCACTCATCCCATGCTGCAGCCAGGGCAGGTGCTGGACTTTAGGGAAACTCCAGGCACTATCCCACGGGTAGGAAAGCACAGAGACATGGGGAAACTGGAGCTGGTTCAGGGTCCCCAGGCCTGCTATGAGGCTGGGGCCCTGGGATTCTCAGACTCTTGGACATCTGGGATGCAGACAACTTCTAGCCCAGGGCTGGGGACAGAGGCAGAGATCCAGTTTGTCCCAGCATCCGGTTGGTGATTGTCCAAGCTTGGCAGTTGCAGGTTTGGTGGCAGTTATAGCTGGGAGAGCAGAGAGGCCTTCTATGGGAGACTAGGCTGTGACTCTGTAGGAAAAGGCCTTCTTCATGGCTTCCCATGTCAGATCTTAATAACAAGAGACAGTTCATGGTTCTAAACAGTTTACTGTCATGGCAGAAAATGAATTTGTAAAACCATATCCCTCTTCTCAAGATGGGCCTGAGATTAAACTACCTTTTGCAGGGAGGAATGTCTCGGAAGGGAAATGTATTGGCTAAGCCCTCCGGGCCTCTAGGTACTTCATTAGTGTGGAGAACTCTCTTTTGGGCCCACATGACCATAGGACTCATTTCTTTTATGTACAAAGCCTGGCATGTGTTCCAAGTTAGGAGTCTGGCATGGAGCTGGGAGTCACCTAAGCCTCGGGTGTTTGACATTTGATTTTCTGGGTCTCAACCTGCTCTACTTTACCAAACTTTCTGGCATGGTTTTATGTCCCACACATCATGCCTGAGTACAGAATCTTCTAGTATTAAACTATTATAAGATCTAACACTCTATGAGTAACCACTGAGCTGTCAGGACCTACAGCCATCAATTTCAGTTTCTCTGACCATAGCTTCTACTTCATGAAATCACAATCACTCAATTCTGATAACACTGGTTATCTTGTGTTTCTTGAGCAAACTCATCATATTCTAGCCTCAAGTCTTCTATATTTAAAATGCTCTTACCCTAATACCTCCATGGTTATTCTTTCACCTTTCCTAATCTGAGCTTGTAATGAGTCTGATTACATCATCAGGCTTTCTTGAATGAAAGTCCGAGACAAAGCAACTCTTCCTCTCTATCACTTTCAACTCCAATCTGCCCTCCCCATTCTAGTACTTCCAAGGAGGTGGCAAAATGGTTTGTTGGGTATGTGGTTCTTTTACCAGAGAGTAGTTATAAGGTTATGTACTTTGTTTAGTTCACTGATGTATGCAATCTTCTAGAGCCATGCCTGTCACGTAGCAGGCACTTTATTGACAGCAAGTGAGTAACTCCAACAATTGGTGATAACACAATATGCATAGCATGTTTTATGAATTTGGCAATTACAATAGACAGAAATATATGAAAACTAGTATGATAATGAAAAAACCAATGGACACAAAATTATATTAAATAAAATGTATTTGGTTAGGAAAACTTTGGTATATATCAACTTGAATAATGTCTCCAATGCAAAATAAAATAAAATGGAGAAATTTTTTAATAATAGCTTGCTTTGTTGGTTTATATAGAGCAGTACACTATGAAGAATATAAATTCTGAAATTATTTTGTGGATTATATGGTTTATTTTTGAATGATGAAGACAATGATTTCAGAGCAATTACATTTAAGAAAGTATTCTTGTGTACTAGAATTAGTTACATGTTATTGTGATCCCTAAAATTTGTAATTGGAAATGGAAGGCAGTATAAATATAGTTCCATGTATTACAGTGAAGTAGCTGGAATATAGTATCACCGATATTGTGTGACATCATGAAGGGTACTGGTCTGTGTTGTTTGAATTAAATATGTTTACTCAGTACTTTTTTATGATTACAAAGCTTGACTGCAATTTATTTGAAAGCAACAAGGATTCTTTCTACCTGCTGTTTCTTAGTTGAAAAATTCAAATTTGCCTCAAGAAGACATTCTTTTTCCTTTAATAAGTGATTAATAATTTCACTAGCTCTAATTTACTGTAAGCAAAGCATCATATTAGTAATGTGCTTAATATGAGTTATTAGGTTTTCATTAGACTAAATTACCACCCCCAGAGACCTGCAAAGCTACTTCGGAATAATTTGCATATTCAGTACCTACACATGTCACCTTTTTAAAAGTGCCACAAACACGTGTATGAACACAATTCTACAGAAAAGGAAGTTATCTTATAAGAGCTTAAATTCCAAGTTCTGTATGTTATTTACAGTTGCAATAATTTAAAATGATTTCCAGACAGCCCATGTCAAAATCCATTTTCAATCCACTACACTAGAGCAAAATCCATATTAATTTTCTAATTGCATTTAACAAGATCATCAATTTTTTGCAAGCATTAATTAATTGGTTTAATATTAGAAAGCGTACATAATGTAAATTTTTCTGTGAATCTTATATACACTGAAGCAGAAATATCTACAGGGTTTACTTTCTCTAGCTTAAAGCAAGGCAGCAGGCAGTACTGTCTAAGAAAATTGACATTGAAAGCATAGTAAGGAGTAAAGGCTGGAGGCTTTGGGGGGGAGTTGTGTTTTTTGTTTTTTGTTTGTTTTACAGTATGAATGAGGCATTGTCAAAATAAAATGATCTTTTGATGGTAGAACTTAGGTCCTTGACCATGCAAGATGAATTTTCTGCCATTGAAATACATCTCTAGCCAATTTTGTCTTCTAATACTAGAACATGCTGTCGATTGATTAATGAACATGGTTTGCTATGATAAATGAAAGAAATTCTAGAAAGTGGGTAGGTTCCCAATAATTATATGAAGAGGTAAATTTGCACTGAAAATGTGGTTACTAAAAGCATTGGGCTATTAACTAATGAAAAAAAAACCCTCTGCATATTTTCTAACCACATATCTGCAAAGCAGATTTATCAACTCAATTTCTCAAGGCTAACAAGGGTATCAGGCTGGATTAGAAGTCAGAAGTCTCTCTATTCCTCAACACACATGATTAATGCACATCTGTTCCCTAGTGCACAGCATTAATTTTAGAAGTAATGCACCAGTATTAGTCTGAGTTGACCCAGAAAGGCACTGAATCACACAGGACAAAATTCTGTGTTCCCAATTCACTGTGATCTCAAATCTGAAACATATAATCCATGTCTGCATCCAAACTATGAGGAACAAAAATATAGGGAGTCAGAAAGTCAGGTCATATGACTTTACTTTCCCTTTCAATCCCTCTCATTCTGTACTTTCAAATTAAGTTTTCTAAATCATGCTTCTCAAATAGTCACTTTGCTTTGTGAACCTTTAGTATTTCTAAAGACCTTCTTCAGTTCAAAGTACAGATTTTTTTGAACCCAGCAGAAAATCCAAAGAGAAGTAAGGAAGGAAATTAAAATTATCTGTAATCCAGGTTAGGTTTGTTTAAGGGGCTGAAATTAAGATAATGAATGAAGAGAAATCATTGGAATCTAAAAAGAGTCCTTTCAGCATTCTGCAAACATGTAAAAAGAGCCAAAACTATAGGAGTGGAATAGGATAAAAACAAAATTCAAGTGATACTTAAGAGAGAGGTCCCAAGTCTTCTAATGTAAGTGAATTGATAGCAATGAATGTTGAGAGTCCTGGACATGTGTCACAAAGAGCAGTGGAAAGAGCTCAGATCTTGGAACACCAGGTTGTGAGCTAGCACCAAACACACATAGCAGCATATCCCACCCAGGTGACCTTGAATGCGTATGCTCGCTTCTCTGAATGCCAGTTCAAAGAGAAAATTTACATCTGAACAATTTAGAATTGTGTGGAAATTTAAATATGAGAACTACAGTGCCCAGTTGTACATATGAGACACTCAGCACCTGGTATAGTTTCTGTCTCTAAAGTGAAATTGGAAAAAATCAGCTGAGACTAAACATGTAGAACTCAAAGAGAGATGAAGTTTGGGGACGTGAAGTTAACTGGTGATACTGGTGTTGATATGTGGTTATTGTGTGACTTTTCCTGTCAAGAGCTAAATTGAATAAATATCTGTTCTCTAATGAGAGACAGAAAAAACATTGCACCAGTTCAGCTTAGTGATCCAATTTATTGAAATTGTTTAAGGAAGATAGGTAGCTCAAAGTCACCTGCCTACTATAAAGCCCTGCCTCCTGCAAGCCTCTCTATAAAATTACTGCTTTAATGGGGAGTGTGTTTGTAATCTTCTAAGTTTCTGGAATTTGAGGTACTTGCAGGTTTTTGTTTGTTTGTTTTTCCTGAAGACTTGTGAAATTCATGTATTTCCTCCCTTCAGGAGGAGAATGTTTCAACTTGCAAAAGATAGCAATACAACAACAAAGTTTAAAAGATCATACAGGAACAGAGAAAACATGGCTGAAAATAAATAAATTTGCTGGAGGAAGTAAGAGAAGTTGGGAAGGAAACCTTATAGTGTGCAAACTATCCAAGCCTCAGCATAGCCCTGCCCATTCCTCTACACGAGGCTCTTCATCTGAGCTTCATCCATGTCTCTGTGTTGGTCTACCTCTCGTTTACTCTCTGTCATTTGCCAGGGGCTTCCCTTGACACGAACATGTATCCTCTGTTCTATGGGTAGTTGCACTGCCAATTCACAGATGAGGACAGGAGTTTCAAGGCAGCTAGCAATGATGTTTCACTCTAACCAACCAGTTAACAAAAATCCTGTTGAAGTTAAGAGATTAGAGTGCTAGTGTAAAACACAGTCAATTTCTATGAATTTCACACAGAAATTTTTAACTAATCTACAGATAGTTTTATAAATTAGTAACAGATCAGACTGTAACTCACTATGCTGTGCTAAAATAGGAGCATAGGAGAATGAAACAATAGTACCTGCCCTCACTACTAAGCTGAAAAACTTTTTAGGATTTTCAAACACGTCTCTCTCTCCAACATCTTAGAACCCTCTCCATGCTGTTCAGGTCTCCCTTCCCTGAGAGTTTTTTCTGACCACACAGCTGAAAGGGAACAACCCTGTTACAGAAGTCAAAACTGTGAGTGTGCCTTTTAGAGCATTCAACATGCTGGTTCTTTCTGTCATTTGAGTTTTCAGAGTCCAAAAACCTTCTGACTTTGCATGCTCCACAATTCCAGTTTTATGTTGCTTGAATAAACATTTGTTAAATGTCATTAACATGATTTCATGACTATTTTGTGGTTATCATTTCAAAATCATCACTTTTTTATATGATCATTTTATAACAAATTAACAAGAATGCTTCTGAATGGTACTTGACAGTTAGCACATTATTTTCACCTTTAAATGTACCACTAATATTGTAAGGAGTTATATTTTTGCTGAAATATAAATGTTAGTTATATTTAATGTTAATTAGTAAAAAAATAACATTAAAAATAATGTTAATTCTTTGAGACACTGTCTCACTCTATGTCTATAGCTCAGACTAACCTCAGCTTGTGGTCATCATCCTACTTTAGTCTCCCAGTGCTAGGATTATGGGTAGGAATCATCACATCTGGCTATTTCACTCTTTGCTACTTCTCAACTATTTTTTAAAATATTTTAAAAGTAAGCATTTTAGAGAATTTTGAAACTTTTTTCTAATCATAATCCCATAGTAGTAACAAGTGGTTTTTAAAAAAAAAAGTAAATTGTTGTCTTCATTGGCTTCTTTATCCTATTGAAGACATATTAGCTAGTTCTGCCTTGTTAAGAATGCTGACCAGCCGGGCGGTGGTGGCGCACGCCTTTAATCCCAGCACTTGGGAGGCAGAGGCAGGCGGATTTCTGAGTTCGAGGCCAGCCTGGTCTACAGAGTGAGTTCCAGGACAGCCAGGGCTATACAGAGAAACCCTGTCTCGAAAAACCAAAAAAAAAAAAAAAAAAAAAAAAAAAAAGAATGCTGACCAAAACAGGCTTGTGATCAACAGGTATAATCCTGTTAAAACTTGCTTACATCTTCCAAATATGTAGCATCTAAACAATTTTCTCCATCTTAAGGAAAATAAGGAAGGCACTCCCACTGAAGTGTAAACGCAGAGCAAGTCTTCCTGTTTTCTTTCCCTTAAGGCAGAGCTGCAGCTCAACGCAGTGACTGTCAACATTTTTTTCTCTTCCTCTTCCTCCTCCTCCCTGTCCTCCTCCCACTTCTTCTTTTCTAGCTCTTGATATGTGTGGTAGAACTTGATCAGGTTATGTTTCTTACAAAAATGTGAAGCATGTTCTTCTGAAGATGTCACTGTCTGCAGTTAAATAAGCCACTTTCTGTGATAAAAGAATTCTGTTTATGCAGAGGCATCTCCTCTCTTTCTGAATGACTTGATGATAGTCCCACTTGACTAACCTTTCAGTACGACCAAGTTTAAAACAATTTCAGCCATTCACGGCACACATTGCCCTTGATGTGAGAGGAGATTAGGCTTTTTCATAATAGCATCTTTTGGACGCTAGAAGAAATCAAATTAGGACATATAATCAATGCTGATTTTATGTAGCCTTTAATACTATCTTTGTTTTGAGGGTTTTACAGTTTCAGTTAGAAGCATGATGGAATCATCCAACAATCCAGTCAGCATTTCATTCACTGTAAAAGTTGCTGTGATTATCCTGGGAGTTTATAGATACCTTTTAAATAATCCATGGTTAGTACATTTCAATCAACCAGGTAACCTTCCATTAAAGTTTTCAATTGCTTTACCAGGTGCAGTAAAGGAAGAACACATGACATCAGCAACCACAAATGCTAAAATGAATTCTTATTACTTTATATAAATTACTTAATAGCATGGCCCTTGGTATCCTTATCTATATAAAAAGTTTGTAGCATTAAATAAGATTGCATATATTAAAATTGATGCAGTGTTCTATAAACAAATCAAACCAACAAACAAAACTCAACTTCACTTCTGGATATTTAATTCCTACATGATTGTAGAAAGAATGGAAACTTCTATAAATGCATAGTGCATACATAAAATCAGTTGTATGCATACATGACTATGTGAGAGGTAGGTTGTATCTGATGTAACAAAAGTCCAGAAGTCAGAGAGAAGAATTTGGACTCCTATTTTCTGTTCTGCCCCCCCCCCATCCTCTTCTTCACATTTTACTTTTTGCAAGGCTGGTATCCTCATGGTCACAAGATAATGGAAGGAAAATAGAATTCAATTCATTTCTTTGCTCATGAGTGGGACATCAAAACTTTCCCTCTAGTAAAACAAATTCTCATACAAATTTGTGGTCATCAGTTAGATCCTTAGGACAACTAAAATGTCATTTCAGTGGTGCACATCTATAATATCAACTCTGTATCATGAGATATTAAGCCAAAAGAGAACACCTAGATAGAAGGTGATTAGTCAGCTGACGTGGAGTAGGCTGATGCCATAACAAAAGCAGCAAGTGATACTGTTTCACAACAAGGAGGAAGGCCAGAATCAACTCCTAAACGCAAGGCATGGCATGCAGAAACATAATTTGGTAAGTGATTAACTGCCCAAAACTCTCCCTCAACCATGGCTAATAACACATCACTGGAATACTAAGAAACTTGCATAGGTGAACTGACATTTTACAGTCAGAAATAAAGGCTCACTGACATGCTAGAGACCATGCTAGGACACAGAAGGACTAGAACCTACGTGTATGTTTTGTTGATCTTAAAACTAAGAATCATGACTGAGTCTTTCTTTTTGTTAACAGTATTTAAAATATATTATATTTACAATTTATGCATAATTTACCTTAGTATTATTTTAATAAAATTAATTTTTGAACTTAAATTGATATTAAATTTGTCATTTTCAAGAATTTGACTTGTGTACTTTAAGTGCACTGTAACTTTTGCTTTTTATATTTCTGAGCTTTTTTTTAACACGGTTATTAATCCAATTACTTTTACTTTTTGATCACAGTTCTATGGTTAAAGATTTTACTATATTTAAATGGGTGTGGATATTTTTTATCGTAGTTTGAGCTGCCCTTGCTTTCATTGCTTTAATCAATGCCTTGTAGCAGAGAAGTACAGTGATGAGCTTACACAATACTCTGCATTATAGACTTGTAATCTTCTGGATAGGCAGCTAGCTGTATGACATAGATTTCAAAGATGGAAACTACCAGCTATGTACCATCACTGCCCATGAGAGCAGTTGCCTTGATAAATTCACTTCCAGCGAATGAATGGGTGTCTTCAAATTATGCTTCTATACTTCGAACCAAAATAGGGTCTTTTAAACTCGAGTCTTAATCCCTACAATGAGGGATAGATACACACATTTGAGGCCTTACTATAAGATTCAACTTAATTTTATGTACATTTCAAACTACTCCAGTTATATCCCTGCATCCCTGTTCTTTTTTTCTTATGTGGAGGAATTATACTACATTTTCTTGTGCATTCTTTGTCAGCATTGACTGTTTTCCACACCTAAGCCTAATTGGCATTATTTATCTAGAGCTTTGTAAATAATTAATCATCAATTACAGTAGGCTGCCATGGATGAGAAATTATCTTGAAAACTATTCCAAGCTAATTATCTTGAAAACTATTCCAAGCTATAATTAATTTAAAAGTCAGAAACCTGGCCCTATGATCAAAGTTGCTCTCTGTATTTGAGTGGGCATGGAAAGCAGTGGAGATTCTCTTATTCCACTATAAATAACTGAAAATATACCATATCCAGTTATTTCAGGGGCAGATCAGACATGTTTCATTAATAAGGGACACTGGATGTGGATTCCATAGTTCAGGGAACTCAAAAGATACCTCTCTAGTTCCTTTCTGCTTGAGAACTTGAGACCATCTTAGAACTACCTCTATATAATTTAATATTTGTAGACTGTGATCCTACACAAAAACAGTAAAACAACAATCTTGGCTATTATATTCATCTTTTCATATACTGGAGACTGAACCTGAGACCTTATCTATGCTGAGCAAGCATTCTGTTACTCAACTATATCTTCAGTCCTGGAAATTCCAAATCAGATCATTAAAAACTATTCATGGAGAAGAAATTAAGTGATAACCTCAAGAGATATGATTTAGAGGAAGAGAAAATTGAAATGATATTTGTCCACTTCCCATGTGTCTGCCATGAAATTTGGGCTAATTGGTCCTATGTTAAGTAATAAGCAAAAGAAAGACAAAAGAAAAAAGTTACAACTATTTAACACAGTACCACAAAACTACCCATATGAAATCTAAATTCATATGAAAATTTGAATGGACACTTGGGGGAAAGAGATTTTCAAAATTTATACTTTAAGTTTGTGTTAAAGTCAAGCCAAATTGTCAACACAGTTAATTGCATTTGTGTGCACATAGTGTAAAATATCCCAGAAGGAATTATGGTAGGTAGAAGAAACACAAGCCAGAGAACTAAATGAGACAAAAACAATAAGCAGATTCAAGTCAAGTTAGACTAAAATGTGTCTAAAAGTTAGACTATTAATAGTTTATTAATGTGTCAAATTATATATATGTATAATATATATATTCCTTTGTCAAAATCAAAATTTGCTCATAAAAGTCCCATATTCTTCCACTGACATGACCTAAGTGAAATTATTTATTTCAATTTAGTCCTATTAAAGCCTAAAAATATGCCAATATAAGAAATTTTGAATCCGTGCAAGTCTATGATAATTGGATGCTATAATGACAAACTATTTCTTTCCCTAAAGCAGTGCTTGTAAATCTTACTAATGGTGCAACACTTTAATGCAGTTTCTCATGTTGTGGTGACTCCAAATCAAAAACTTGTTCTTTCTTTTTTTTATTAGATATATTCTTTATTTACATTTCAAATGCTGTCCCCTTTCCTGGTTTCCCCCCCGAAAATCCCCTAACCCATCCCCCTCTCCTGCTCACCAATCTACGCAACCCTGCTTCCCTGCCCTAGCATTCCCCTACACTGCAGCATCGAGCCTTCACAGGACCAAGGGCCTCTCCTCCCTTTGATGTCCAACAAGACCATCCTCTGCTGCATATGCATCTGGAGCCATGGGTCCCTCTTTGTGTACTCTTTGGTTCGTGGTTCAGTCCCTGGAAGTTCTGAGAGTACCTGGTGGTTCATATTGTTTTCTATTCCTACTTCAAAACTATAATTTTGCTACAGTTATTAACTGTAATATAAATATATAATAGGCAGGATATGCAATACTTCCCCTTGTGGGAAATAACCTACAGGATGGGAACCAATGCTAAAACTTGTCACAGAGAAACGAAGAAAAACCTATGAGGGTGTTAGCATTGGGTAATTCATACATCCTCAGCAAATCATGGCATATCTAAACATCTGACATAGGGAGAGTGATGGCAGAAAAAGGAAACCAAAGTGAACAGAAAAGTTAGTTCAACAAATATGACACAGAATGACATACAGTGACAATAGAGGCAACACAGAGTTAGGTTACAAAATACACCAGTCAATGAGTTGGGAGTCTTACAAGCTGGAACTTTATAGAAGACAAAAAATGTAAAATACAGGGATTCCAGTAAGAGAGTGTGAGGATATAACACTACAGTGGTATAGAACAAAAGACTACCATAGGAACCACTGGACCTTCCCCTGGAGGAAGAAAGTCTGAGTGAAGCAGAAATGCAATTTGATATATGTAGAGATTCTTAGCAATTGAGAACATATGCTGCTCTTCCAGAGGACCCAGGTTAGATCTCCAGCACTCATAAGGTGACTTAAAATTATTCATAACTCTAGTTCTATGGGATATGATGTCCTCTTCTGGCCTCTGAGGAAAGCAAGCAGTCACCTGGTATATATACATATATATATATATATATATATATATATATATATATATATATACACATATATATGTATGTAACAAAATTAATTTTATAAAAGAGATAATCTTTGAATGAAAATACTCTGAATGAATTAAAAAAGAACTGTAGTCATTCATAGCTGCTAAGATGGGCTATGTTATGTCATATTTATTTAAATTGTTACAATGCCCTTTTAAAATGTAATCTACTTTTTGATATGTTTATGAAATGAATTTAGTTCATATACATCCATCAAACTTAAAAAATTAAACTATCAGTCTGATCTTACATTGAGGTTCCTTTAAATTCTTTATATTCAGCATGTAATGATAAAACCTGCTACAAGGACCAGGTTAGTGGGTATGAAGCCACCTGGCAACAGTTTCTCAGGTCCAAAATTCTTTTCTCTTTCTCTGATTTAGACACATACAGTTCAGTGTAAGATCTCGGAGGTGTAGCTTATGATAATTATCATGCTCAAGACTCTGGGTCCAATACCCAGCACCACACATATCTTTATGTGCACTTAAGTTGTGGAGCTAAGATAAACAGCAAATATTTACCTGTTGCACATCCATTAGAAATATTTTATGCTCACAGTGTTATTTAAAATAACATTCATGTAGTAATATTTTCCTAGACATTGCTACAGAGGAAATCAGGCCTCAGAATGAGAAAGTTACCTGTGTAAAATTGTATACCTTATAAAAGCTCATGAAGAGATTAGAAGTCTATATCTTTCTGATTTGTAATTGATTGCCATTGATTATTGTTACCTATAAAGGAAAATCAGGATAATTATCTCACTAGTGATCCAGAGATTCTAAAAACTTCAGAGTAGCACATTTAGTAATTTTCCTAGAGTGGCATTTAATAACTATATAAGGGGAGGATGCAGTAATTTGTTGATGAAATAATTTTGCACGTAACCTAGGTCATGGCAGGTTGATGTGAGTTTACTCTGTAAGCAGAAACCTTAAACAGTGGCAGAAAATTATATCTTGAATAATTTAATTGTTTGTACAACAAACTTCAAAAGTGTCTTTAATGGTAGGTCTTGAAAATTTTCAAGTGGAATTATTGAAATTCACATATGTGAAGTCCATACCTAAAATCATAGTGACAAATATGAACTAGAATTTTGGCCTTGACCCCTTTAATACCAGTGGATTATCATCCAAATTGTTGGGCTTTTTTACATTTCTCCCTCCAAAAAATGTCAAAAGATAACAGCAAAGTTTGGAGTGTTCAGAATGGTTCTTGTTATATCTCCAAATAATGACATTTCTGAGTTGTTTGCAATATGTCATGATTAAACTATGCTCACCCATAATTCTGTTTCCGACAGGGCTTTTAACTTAATTTTTCTCCCCTGTTTTAGACAGTCTCTTGCTCTTTCTACTCTCTAAACACTGTGAGTAGTTTATAGCCTGCAAAAGTATTTTAAAATGCTTTTACGCATACACTTTTTGCATTCAAATAAAGTTGATGATGGAGGAAAACTGCAAATATCAGTCTAAATGCAATGTCACTATAGACTAGACAGCAGGGAATGCTACATTGAAATGAAACATTTCATGTTGTAAAATGAACTGAAGAGAACAAAATATATATTTCTATGAGAAATGCAAATATTCCAGAAGTCCCTATTGATACTAGCATAGTGAGATGCAACTCTCATTTATTCTTCAAGAAATATGCCTTCCCACTTACTCAATAGCAATAGGACAAAGTGGCCTACAATGTGACTAACTGAAATGTTCTAGAGGAGACCAAGCTCATGCCTCTCAAGCTATTTCCCATTCGTGAGAAGTGCAGTTTTGAATATGCATACTCGGATATATTTTACAAACACAATTTGAAACCAAATGGTTTTAAGATTAGCACCACTGTGGGATTAGCCTTCAAAACAGGCAATCTTTCTTTATTGCAGATTTATGGTAAAATCATATTTTTGTTTGAAAGTTTATTTTAATCTTATTTAAAATTATTTTTACGCTCTATTTTTGATGATATCCTTTCTCCTTCTCCAGCTCCACTCCACTTCTTCCCCATCCAACAGGTTTTTTCTGTCTCTGTCTGTCTCTGACTCTGTCTCTCTGTCTCTGTCTCTCTGTCTGTCTCTCTGTCTCTCTCTCTCTGTCTCTCTCTCTCTCTCAAAAAGAAACAAATTACAGGAGAAACAACAAAAACTTGAAGCAGAATATTAAAATTATTAAAACAAAAGTACAAAAGTATCCAAAGCAAAAATACACACCATGGACCCATGGACTCTTTTTTTTTTTTTTTTTTTTTTGCTAGTCCACAACTCCTGGACATGGACTCTTTTCTGAAGGGTGGCTGATGTTCCCAGTGACACTTCATAAGAAAAAAAACGATTTTCCCTTCACAAATAGTTACTAACTACAGCTTCTTGTCTGCACTTCCTTGTCAGTGCTCAGATCTTGTCTCTTTTAAACCTGTGCAGATTTTATAAATGCTGACAGAGTCTCTGTGAGTTCATATGTGTATCAGTCTAATTTGATTTGGAAGATATTGTTTCCTTGCAGAAAACCATTAACAATCAACCACTGGATTTTACAATAATCCTGCCTCTTCTTCTAAAGACTCTTTTGAGTCTGAAAGGGAGGTGTTTAATGATGAAGACGTCCCACTTAGGACACAGGTGCCAAAGTCTCACACTCCACAGATTGTCCAGCTGTAGCTTTCTTTGTTCATTAAAATTTTGTTAATTACTAAATCAAGAAGAAGCTTCTTTGCTGAGAGGAACTGATCCGAGGGTATAGCAATATGCAATTATGAGTAATTTTATTGTTATGTTGCGTTAGCTGAATAACAGTACTAGGTTTCCCTTGGTGATATGACCTATATGGACTCAGGTTCATGGCCACTTTTGCAGTGTCATGTATTGGTTCCTTCTTACAGAGTGGGACTTAAATTCAATCAAAAAGTGATTTGTTATTGCCATATTTGTGTCACTATTGCACCAGTACATGTTGCAGGCAGATATCTGTCATAGGTTTCAATGTTCATAACTGGGTGAAATTGATGATTATATTTCTTCTCTAGTAGAATTCAAGAACTTTTTTGCACCAGAAATACTAGTTAATAGAGGTAAGATTTCTAGTTCAGCACTAGCTTAGTATCTGCACATTCAAATACATAAATGATTTGCATATCCCATATTAAGCCCAGGATGGTGATAGTAAGTGAATTCAATAGCCCACTCTCAACAATACACTGGTCATCCAAAAAATAAAAAATAAAAAAAAAAGAAAAGAAAAAAATTGAACAAACGAATTCTCGAGTAAAATAACATCACAAATCAAAGGAATCTAACAAACATATACAGAGTGTTGAACCCAAACACTAAAAATTACACTTTCTCAGCAGCCCATGGAAATTGCTCCAAAATTGACCACACATTAGAAGAAAACAAACTCTAAACAGATAAAGAAATTTGAACTTATACCTTACATCTTATCTGACTAACAGATCAAAGCTGGCCATCAATAAATATAGAAAAAATAGTAAATAAACAAATGCATGGAAGATGAACAACTCATTAAGGAGTGAAATGAGTTAAAACAGAAATCAAGAAGGAAACTCAAACCTCTTCATAACTGTGAAGATAAAAGCAGGATACCCAAGCTAGGGGGACTCAGCTTGAAGTCAATTCTAAGAGGCAAGGTCACAGCACCAAGTTTCTACCCAAGAAATCTCATAAAAAATAACTTAATGACATACCAGAAATCTGCATGGAAAAAATCAAATGAAAAATACACAAAAAGTGTATATGAGAATAAATAACCAAATTCAGGGCTGAAATCAATATTATAGAATAAACAAAAGCAATACAAAAAATCAATAAAACATGCAGTTGACTCTTTGACAAAATCCACAAAATTGTAAATCTTTAGGCAAATTAACCAAAAGATGGAGAGAAGATCCAAACTAATAAAATTAGAAAAGGAAGGGCAGACATTACAACTGCTACTGAGAAACCTCCGAGAATCATGACATATTTAAAAAAAAAAATCATTATTCCACCAAGCTAAAATATCCAAAAAAACTGGAAAAAATTTCTTGGTATATATGAGCTACCAAAACTAAAGCAAGATGAAATAAATATATTAAACTGATCCAAAACCCTGAGTGAAGTGGAGCAACTGAAAAAGCCCATTGCCAGATGGATTCAGTGAAGAACTCCACCAGGTCATCAAGCAAGTACTAATGGATAGGCAGGATTAATATAGTAAAAATGAGCATCTTACAAAAAGTAATACACAGATTCAATGCAATCCCCATCAAAATCCAAACTCAATTCTTCATAGAGTTAGAAAGAGCAATTCAAAAATTCATCTGGAATAACAGAAAACCCAGAATAGCTAAAACTATTCTCAAGAGTAAAAGAACCTCTGGGGGAATCAGTATCCCGGACCTCAAGCTGTACTACAGAGCAATAGTGTTAAAAACTGCATGGTATTGGTACAGTAACAGACATGTAGATCAATGGAACAGAATTGAAGACCCAGAAATGAATCCACACTCCTATGGTCACTTGATCTTTGACAAAGGAGCTAAAACCATCCAGTGGAAAAAAGATAGCCTTTTCAACAAATGGAGCTGGCTCAGCTGGAGGTCAACATGCAGAAGAATGCAAATTGACCCATCCTTATCTCCTTGCACTAAGCTCAATTCTAAGTGGATCAAAGATCTCCACATAAAACCAGACACACTGAAACTAATAGAAGGGAAACTAGGGAAGAACCTTGAACATATGGGCACAGGGGAGAATTTCCTGAACAGAACTCCAATAGCTTATGCTCTAAGATCAAGAATAGACAAATGGGACCTCATTAAATTACAAAGTTTTTGCAAGGCAAAAGACACTGTCAAAAAGACAAAGCGGCAACCAACTAACTGGGAAATGATCTTTACCAACCTTACATCCGACAGAGGGCTAATATCCAATATATACAAAGAACTCAAGAAGTTAAACTCCAGAGAGGCAAATAACCCTATTAAAAAATGGGGTACAGAGCTACACAAAGAGTTCTCACCTGAAGAATATCTAATGGCTGAGAAGCACCTAAAGAGATGTTCATCATCCTTAGTCATTAGGGAAATGCAAATCAAAACAACCCTGAGATTCCATCTCACACCAGTCAGGATGGCTAAGATCAAAAACACAGGAGACAGCAGTTGTTGGCGAGGATGTGGAGAAAGAGGAACACTCCTCCACTGCTGGTGGAATTGCAAGCTGGTACAACCACTCTGGAAAGCAGTCTGGCGGTGCCTCAGAAAACTGGGCATGACACTCCCGGAGGATCCGGCTATACCACTCCTGGGCATATACCCAGAGACTTTACCTGCATGCAATAAGGACACATGCTCCACTATGTTCATAGCAGCCTTATTTATAATAGCCAGAAGCTGGAAAGAACCCAGATGTCCCTCAACGGAGGAATGGATTCAGAAGATGTGGTATATCTACACAATGGAATACTACTCTGCAATTAAAAACAATGAATTCACGAAATTCCTAGGCAAATGGTCAGATCTTGAAAATATCATCCTTAGTGAGGTAACCCAATCACAAAAGAACACACATGCTTTGCAGTCACTGATAAGGGGATATTGACCCAGAATCTCGGAATACCCTAGACACAATCCGCATATCAATAGATTTCTAAAAAGATGGTAGGAGAGACCCCTGGTCCTGGAAAGACTGGATGTAGGGGAACGCCAGGACAGAGTAACGAGAGGGGGTTGAATGGAGAAAAGAGGGAGGGAAGGGGGCTTATGGGACTTTCAGGGAGGGAGGAAACGGGAAAGGGGAAGTGATTTGGAAAGTAAATTAAAAAAATAAAATAAAATAAATAATAAAAAAAAAGAGTAGTCCTCAAAGTATTTTATATAACAGAAATTAAAGGAACATCTCACATATCTTTGAATGCTATCATGATCACCATATTGGGATGTCTTGTTTTCAAAAGTTGAATAAAATGAGTTCATATGTCTATATATGCATACATATTACATGCAAATTAAAACATATATTATTATGATACATGAGATTTTTATGGGTTAATTATTCATTAACAGGGCTAATCAAGTATAAAGTGGGAGGTGGCTAAAGGGGTCCACTTAGAGCTCAGATGCTACTGCCAGTTGATACCTGCTGAGAGAGGGCTGATTTAAAAGAAGACACAAAGATGGTGTGTAGGGAAACAATGTTATATTTGTGAGAAGTTGTGAGAGAAGAGTACTTATGACCAAAATAAAATTTTAAAACTATCAAAAGTGAAAATATCTCCTTGATTTGATAGATACAAATTACATAATTCACCAAGATCTTTATTTAAACAGAAATGCTTAGATGCTCAAAAACAATACTGTCCTCTATTTTGGTAATAAACAATAAATAATACATTATGGAGAAATGTTCCCTGATGTTCAACTGTGGTTGGAAACCATGGCTCCTCCTTCAAAATGTGAGAACACATTAGTGGAAGCAGTTTGGAAGGGCTCTCTTCTAGGCTTTTATTTTTCACAGTTTCTCTTCTTGACAGAATATTAAGACATGTAAGCAAACTTTCAAAAACCAAAATAACTGCATGTTATATTTTTCCCCTTTTCATCAAGGCTTCCAATGACATAATTATCATTTTCATGTACAGCGTTCTCCTCTTGATATGATTTTTAAGGATTCTATCTGACCACAAATAAAGCAACATTCATGACATCAATCTGTGATTGCAGATATCAGTCATATTTATCAGGTTGTAGATTTTAATATAGGATAATTTGGCACTACAAAAAAAAACATTTTTTAAACACAAGCTGGTCACCTATCATTATTTATTTACATCCAACTAAAGGTTTGTATATGAAATTTTATAGTCAGGTCATATGCCTTTAAATAGAAAGGCAAAACAGAGAAATGGAACATTTTGTTGACAGGTAAATGTGAATCAATCTGGCTTCATTCAAAGGAAAATAATCAAGCTCTTTTCAAATAATATAAAATGCAGAATGATTGCATGCCGGCAAGGAGGGGCCTTATCAGCATCCCTTCTCTGAGAATGATTGCCGCTCTAGCTGGAGGAGCATTTGCAGTGCTTATCTTGTGACTTCCCTGCAGTCCCGGGTGTTTGGTAGCAGTTGATTTTCACTGGGTTTCTGTTCTCTCATTTTTCCCCTTCTTCAGTGCAAATTAGTTTCCCAAATCTACATCCAGCCATCATTCCCTTATCAGCTGTGGGAAAGGATAATTATTTCATTATTGGTTTTGAGCAGTCTTTCATATTAAGTAGTGCATCTCTGGTTTCAGGCAGACAGTTAATGGGCTCTCTATTTGTTTTATTTGTCTCATCACCTTAATCAAAGCCCCCTGAGATAGAGTACTTTGTAGTAACAAACAAGAATAAAAGGGAATTATGAATTGCTGTTTCCACAGAAAGTGCAGTATTCAATACAAATTCCTGGTGGGATTGAATCCGGGGTGCATTCAAACACTATGAAAAACCTTTTAATAAATAAGATGCCTGGTTTTCTAGTCTCTTAGCCAAGCACCAAAGAACTGCCCTTTGGGAACTTGGCATTGGCTGTATTGTTCTGCTATGATTTGTACAGGATTTTCAGCATCTGGCTTTATCTTTTTACATGAGAACTTCCCTCCTGCCTTCTCCAAACATCATTATATTATCTTGGAGTGTTTCCCTCTTCTATAAAAATAAATATTAAATCTCAGCTTTCCTTAAATGACACTGTCCTGGTTTCCTTGCCTGAGCAACTACTGTAAAGTTGGGGGCAGTGTCCTCTCATTTATACATCCAGATGATTCAAGTAACCTGACAGCCATTCCATGCTGCTCCTGCACTGCTTGGGTCCTCTTTGGAAATATTTTTTAGAAACACTACTTCTATTCGCTCCACATTTTAGGTGGACGTCCGCAATAATGAAACAACTTGTCTTATTTCATTTAATAAGCAAAGCAAAGTTTCTGTTGTCTGGCCTCCCAAAAATAATTTGTAGCATTCACCTGTAAGAGAGAACATGACTCATTTGTGTGTGCATCTGAATTGGTGTACCTAACCTAATGTCCGCTGGTCTTATTCATTTTGTTGAAAATAAAAGACTTTCATTTTTATGTAACTAATTAAAATTCAATTATACATATAAAACAGTTTCTTTAGGCATCAGGTATTGGTGGACATCCAGCTTGATTCCACCTCTTAGCTGTTGTTAATAGTGAAACAACAAACATAGGCATTCAGGTGCCTTTTGTACTAAAATAATTTCTTATGGATATATAGCCAGAAGCAGGTGTCGTGGCTCATATGACAGACCTGTTGTTTTTACATTTGGAGGAATCGCCAAATTGTCTTTCATAGTGGATGAAATACTAATTAACACAGATACCCTAACACGTTTTCTATAATGGGTGAATTAATAATTTATATCAACACCTTAACATGTCTTCTACAGTTGCTGACTTGATAACTTCCTAACAATGCCTTTTTTCTATTCTGGGAATTCTAAAACAAAATAACAGGGGATATCACTTTACTATACTTATAAATTTATCAAATTGATGAAAATATATACTGGGGAAAATGAAGAGAAAAATGCAATGTAAAAATAGATCTATCATATGTGCTACTGGTTTTCTGGTCTTTCATTAGCAAAGCACCTAAGAAATAACCTTTGGGAACTTGGGGTTTGCTATATTGTATTGCTGTAATTAGTAAAGTATTTCTAGCTGCCTTATTTATCTTTTTATATGAGAACTTCCCTTCAGCCCTCTCCAAATGCAATTATTTTATCTTTGAATGTTTTTCAACATGTTCTTCAGAACACACCCTTTTGCTCCAGTCTTCCCTAACCTTTGACTCATGGAATCTTTCTGTTTTCTCTTTTGCAACGGTCCCTGAGCTTTGGCAAATGAGTGTGATATAAATGTCACATTTAAGTTTGATCGTCCTATAGTCTCCTATTTTCTTCACTTTTACCAGTTGTGATTTTCTGAGCACTGTACAAATAAACTTCTCTGATGTAGTCTGAGTTCTTCACTAAGGTATGCATAGAAAGATACAGATTTAAAGGATAGTTTAATTTCATATAGATTTATAAAAATAATAATAGTATGTTTGCCTTTGAAGACATATAAACTCCCATCCATGGATTCCTGGCCAGTTTTACAAAATCAGGCATGCTTTTCCTCCTGGAAAGTAGCTTTTAAATCCAGTTAAAAATTGATTGATTGCCACAATAACACTTATGTTTATATTGTACCCATGGGCATGTCATGTCATACCTGTTGTTCATTATAGTTCATAGATTGAAGAGTTGAGTAAGACAGTTGATGACTTCTATCTACTAGTAACCTTCTTTATACTTTAGAATACAAGGGAAGCTAGTCAGCACAGAGGATACCATGAGGTTCTGCTAGGCAATCAAGAATAATAACAGTAGCTTATATTGTTCTGGAGGGTCTCCAAATAAAGCTAACCAACATGTGGTGAGGTGTACCACACCTGGCATTGGACTTTAGTCTGTCTTTAACCATGGAAAGATTTTCTTTCTCCTCCAGTTATGACTCCATCAGCAGTTCTTTTCTTTCATAATTTAAAACATATTGATGTAAACTCTTCTGAGTGTTACAGCTTCCATTGTAAAAATCACCGGCTATTCTTATGGGCCAGACTTTATATTGGACTTCAGGGTCTCTGCCCTCAATACTCTTTTGTTCTGTATACCTGGTGTTGAACTGGAATATGGTATGAAAAGTTTCCTTTCCAGCCCTGTGAATTCCATGCTCCATATGCCTCTTATACTTGAATAGACATCTATTTCCCTAGGTTTGGCAAGTTTTTTCTGTGCCTTAATTGAAGATATGTTCTGTGGTTTGACATAGAGTTCATCTTCTCTGCTATGTTCTTGAGTGTTTTTTTAATTCATTAATTTTTTTGAGTTAATTGCTCAATTCATCTACCTTATCTTCAAGCCCTGATATGGTCAAGCCCTGATATGGTCAATTGCAAAATCCATTTTGTTGGTGAAGATTTTCCTCAAATACTTTTTAAGTCACTGAGTTTTTAATTTCTAGCTTCATTAATAGAGTTTTCTTCCATGTTTCTCTCTCAGTTGGATTAATTTTCACTTATTTAGTTGTCTGCATGATTCCATTCTGTAATTTGTTTGGGTCTTTGTGGACTTCAGTCAGGAACTTATACCTGTCCTCAAATTCATGCAGGTGTTTTATTGGTGTTGTCTTTCAGTTCCTCAAACTCTAAACACATTTATCAATCTTTGCTTCAGTTTTGTGTATTGAGTTTTATCAAAGTGGTTCTCGTCATTATGAATTGATCATTTTTGCCAGAGACATGCCATCTTATTTTTATTTTCCTAATGTTTGTATGTTGTTCCTTTTCTTTCTTTTCAGTTCAGTTCAGAGTTCCAAAGTTAGTTGAGAAGATTGACAGTTTGAATGAATCCCTAAGTGATGAGGCTGGAGAGAGTAGAATATCTTACAACCATGTAGGTAGTTTTAATGAGTCCCAAGGCAAGGCAGAGCATGGGTAGCTTAATGGAGACTGCACAGGGAAGTACCCAGAGAAATTGGGTCTTTGACCAGGAATCATGGCATCTGTAAAGTCTCTGAACCCCTGAAAGAGAACTAGGAAGATGGAGAGGGCCTCAAGAGATGTTGATCTCCTTCTGTGTCTAGTCATACAAGCTACATATACTTCATGATGTACATACATACATCCTTCTTCTAAGGATAATGCCTGGTAGTGACATTAAATTTTTCACTACTCAGAGTACAGCCATCATTATCTTATCAGCTACTGAATTTTTAGCAGTCCAAGGCTTCAATTCTTCTCTCCCTTTTTACAATCTAACTTGGAATTTTAAAGCAAACACTCTAACCACATATTTGCTAAGGTTTGCTGACACTAGAACACTAGAATATTTAAAAAGGAGACTCTTGCTACATCCACTTTGCCATTATCCATCAACAATGAGACTGTGTATGCCAGATGGCATAGAAATCCTACTTGTGATTATAAATGTATAAGGATGTTTAGCACAACATTAATTGTAATTACTCTAAACTAAAAATAATCCAATGTCAATCATCAGTAAAGTACATTCATAAAATATGTAATGTCTGCAGATACTTGACAAATAACACCATGAATGTGCCCAACCATAATATTTAGGCAATAAAGCTTGATATACAACAACAGATATTATAATTTAACGTGAATGTCTATCACAGACTTATATGTTTGAACAGTTTGTTTCCAACTAGTTGACTTGTTTTTGTGAGATTGTATAATCATTAGGACAGTGGTTCTCCACCTGTGAGTTGTGACCCCATTGGAGGTCACATATTTTTTATCTTGTACATTAGATGTTTCAATTATGATTCCTAACAGTAGTAAAATTACAGTTCTGAAGTAGCAACAAAATAATTTTATGGTTGTGGGTCACTGTGTTAGGATCCATCCATGATTTTAGATCTAATAGTGTTTCTGTTGTAAAACTGGATTCCATTCCCTTGTGTTTTTTTTAATTTTTTTTGCTGTTTGTTTTCTATTAATTAGTTATTTTAATTATTGACATATCAAATGTTGTCACCCTCTCAATACCCCCTCACAGAATTCTTCCTCCTATACCTCCCACTGAGGACAGACAAGGCAGCCCTCTGCTATGTAAGAGCCTGGGGCCTCAGGCCAGCATGTGCATGTCCTGTGGTTGGTGAATCAGTCTCTAGGAGCTCACAGGGGTCAAGGTTAGTTGACAATGTTGGTCTTCTTATGGGGCTTCAATCCCCTCCAGTTCCTTCCCCTAACTCTTATAGGTGTCCCTGACCTCTATATAATGCTTAGCTGTGAGTATCTGCATCTGTCTGAGTAGGATGCTGGTAGAACCTTTCAGAAGACAGCCTGCTAGGATATTATCTACAAGCAAAATATAGCATCAGTGATAGTATAAAGGATTGGTGCCTTCCTATGAGATGGATCCCAAGTTGGTCCAGTCGTTGATTGGCCATTCCTTCAGTCTCTGCTCCATTTTGTCCCTGCATTTCTTTTAGATAAGAGCTCCCATGTAATTACTGTATAAAATGTTTAGAATTGTGATATCATTTTGTCAGATTTATTTTGACTAATATGTAGTGTCCTTTCCTATCTTTGTTGACAAGTTTCAGGTTGAAATCTCTTTTGTCAGATGTTAGAATAACTACCCTGCTTTTCTCAATTTGCTGAACCACCTTCCCTTTCCTTTAACTGTAAGGTGGTATTTGATACTCATAGTTTTTATTTAATTTATTTAATTTATAACCCAACCACAGCCCCTCCCCCTCCTCTCCTCTCAACCCCACCCTCAAAACCTCTTGCACACATTACCCTTTTTGAGGAGAAGGGGAATCTCTCATGCATACCAAGCTACCCTAGCACATCGAGTTGCAGCAAAGCTAAGTATATCCTTTTCCATTGAGGCTGCTCAGTTATGGGAAAGGGATACAAAGATAGGCAACAGAGTCAGAGAGAGCTTCCACTCCATTTGGAGGCTCACATAAAGACCAAGATGAACATCTGCTATAAGTGTTTAGGGCTCCTAGATCCAGCCCAAGCACGCTCTTTGGTTGGTGCTTCTGTCTCTCTGAGTCCCCATGGGTCCAGGGTAGTTGACACTGTAGGTCCTCTTATGGTGTCCTTGACCCTTCAGACTCCTTCAGTCCTTCTCTTCCAGAACACTCTCCAAGCTCTACCTAATGTGTGGCTGTGGGTCTCTGCATTTGTTTCCATCAGCTGCTGGATGAAGCTTCTCAGAAGACAGTTATGCTAGGCTCCTGTCTATAAGCATAGCAGAGTATATTTAATAATGCCAGGGATTGGCTGTTTCCCATGGGATAGGCCTTAAGTTGGGCCAGTCATTGATTGGCCATTCCCTTAATCAATCTCATGTTTGTCTCTGCACATCTTGTAGAAAAGACGAATTTGTGGTCAAAGGTTTTTGTGGGTGGGTTTGTGTCCCTCTCCCTCCACTGGAAGTCCTGCCTGACTATAGAAGATGGTCACTTCAGTCTCCATATCTCCATCTACTAGGAGACTCAGTAAAGGGCATCCCCATAGACTATGGGAGCCTCCTAGGTCTCTGGCTCATCCCAGGGATGCCCCCCACATTGACTTCTATTCCTTCTCCCAGCGCTCTCATGTGCCCCCTTCTCTGCTCCCCCATACCTGATTCCAACCCATGTGCCCTCCCCACATTCTTTCCCAATCAATTCCCTCCCTCCATGTACCTCCAATGTCTATTCTATTGATGGAATTAAAGAGAGACTCTGTTTTCTAGTCAAATGTGTTAATCTCTGTGTTGTTGTTGTTATACTGAGATTGTTAGCATTGACAGTCATTTGTCAGAAATACTAATTTCTGTTATTTTCTTGTGGTATTGTTTTCTTAGTCACAGGTATCTAGAATTAGGATTTTTATTTTTAATAGTGTTTCTAAGTGTCAATATCTGGTTTAGTTGTTTGGATATTTATTTAGTATTAACCCAACCTCCTATGTGATGAACAAAGGTGAAGACTGGTGGGTATTCAATCTTGGGGTCATTCTGGTTTTGTTTGTAAAAACTTAAATTGGATACAACTCAGTGACATTCTGGTTAAACTCCACATGTTTCTGGTGTCTGGAGATGTGGTGGAGGATATCTGGCATATAGCTAGAACCATGTGTGGTCAGGCATGATTTGCCAACTGTTCTGGGTGAACTTAAATTTAGTGCAGGTGTTACTCCATTCACAATAGCCAGGAACTGAAAACAATCTAGACAGCAATTAACTGATGGATAAAGAATGAAAATGTACTTTATTTATTACCACATTTATTACATTAAAATTGCTAAGTATCATGGCAGAGTATTTAGTTGTTAAGGAAAATGAAATGTACAGGTAAACAGATGGAACTAAAACCAATAATTCAGAGTGAGATAACTGATACAAAAAGGTAAAAAAAAATCACATTTTCTCTCATTTCTACATGTTAACTTTTAGTCTTCAGATATATGTATTCCATTTGGAAGTCCTGCAGAGGTCAGAAAATTACTGGGAGGAGAAACATAACACAGCTATATAAAGGGTTGTGGATGAATGATAGAAAAAGAAGGGTTAGTTTAGTGTGGGAAATGGGAAAACAAGGTGAAATAGGAAATGTGTGGAAGTGTATATAACGTTAAAATTTTGAAAATTTAATACAGAAACGAACTACACTACAAGTTTTATAAAATTTATACTTATGCATATATAAAAATAATTTTAATGAAGTTGTTCTATGATAAGGTACAATATCCCTAACCTGATAGCCCATACTAGGACATAAAAACCCATATGGATGTTACCACTTTTTGAGTTGCTGGACAAATGGGTCACATAGACTCCCAATAATTACAGGCTATTGCCAGTACTTCTGTCTAACCTCTAGAAGTTAATGGTAAGACCATACTGCTGAAGACACATATATTTGAGTTCCAGAACATGGATACATCAAGCTGATATTTACCTAGAAGCTTCACCTCTATTGGCTCATGATGCTGGTAGGCACTAAATATGTTGACAAAGAAGAAAACTAACCTTCAGTATCTCCTGTCTGTAAACACTAGAAGCAGCAAGAATGATTGCATGAGAATAAAGGCAGGCACACTGGCACAGTAGTGGTATGAAAGTGATGGGCATAACCAACCACTTTCTAACTGGATCAGAGCTCCCATATTGGTGAATATTCAGAGAACAAAAGACAAGGAATTTCAATTCTAAATCAGATATTCATATTATACTCCTCTTCACAAGTGTGGTGGCTATTCTTGGTTGTCAACTTGACTATATCTGGAATGAACTTATCAAGAATTGGAAGGCTCACCTATGATCCTAATCTGGAGCTCAGAGATATGTTTCTGACATGGATCTTGGCATGGAGATCTTGAAGCATAGTGACTATGAATTCCAGGAGATTAAGATAAGGAGATATCCGAGTTCAAGGACATCTGGGATTAAAGGCATGGTAGCACATGCCTTTTATCTGTGCCACACCCTCTGCTGGAGACCTATATAAGGACATTGGAAGAAGGAAGATTTACTCTCAGTCTTCCTGGCCTGCTTACCTCGTGGGACTGAGCAACTGCTAGATCCTTAGACTTCCATCCACAGCTGCCTCGTGTGACTGAGCAACTGCTAGATCCTTGGACTTCCATCCACAGCTACTGCTGACCATTGTTGGGGAGTTGGTCTGCAAGCTGTAAGTCATCGACAAATTCCCTAACTATATAGAGATTACCCATACATTCTGTGACTCTAGAGAACCCTGACTAATACAACAAGGCTCACAGATGGATGGAAAGGTGGTGAGAATCAGAAGTCACTGATAAGTTGATGGGAACAGTATTTCCCATACACAACAGTGCAAAGGCAAAATAAACTCAGAGAAATTGTGACAACACACATGAGACCTTCACAAGTTGCAACCAGACAATACATCAGCATAGAGAGTGCAAAGTAGCTAAACTCACCTCTCTCTTGGTCACTATTAACATTTGATAGGGAGGATAATATGTTTTTTCTTTTTTAATGATGTGATTCTGAATAGGTTGGTTATACTCCAGGGCAAACCCCAGTATTACCTTAGTAAAACAAACTGGACCTGACAGAAAAAGAAGATAAAAAGAATAAATGTCAGTGTTAGAAGGAAAGGGGTGGGAAGATGAAATAGGAAGTAAGAATAGTTAGGGCTGATTATGCTCAAAATATACTACATGACATCCTCCAAGAATTAATAAGTATATTGTCCCCTCAGATAAAAGGAAAGAGAGGGAAGGGAAAAGGATGGAGAAAGACATCTTCTGTGAAATGGAGACTGAAATTTTGCAATATTACCTTTTGGTGTTTCATTTCTTTTCTTGAAACTATTTCTATCTAATATTTAAAGTAATACAAGGGGTCATCTTTATACTCAAGTCTCCGAAACTGTGAAGATATTAAGTAAAGAAAATATGCACAAGCAAATCTAAATGAAAGGCACTGAAAGCTTCCTAATGAAATGTCTTTACTCTATAATTTTAACTACTTTAAAAGGTCATAGTGGCGGTGCTAATGTAAAATGTGCTTTAAACTCACATGTTGTTTTGACAATCCAAAAGGGTTTTGATACATAGAAATATCACTAGCAGTAGAAATAAACTCCGGGAAATAACTGTTTTTCTAGCATAAGAAAGAGGAAAAAATCATAGTACAATAAATATCATCTTTTGCATTCACATAACTTTCTTCATATATAAAGTGATTTAATAATTATATTTTACACAACAATTATGAATCACTAATAAAACATGCAACTTACAGATTGTAACAGAGGAGATATTGTATAAGATAGATAAAATTATACTGACAAATACAAAATATTTTATGTATTAGAATACAAAGCATAAGTTATTTGATTTACTCCCTGTAAGAAAATGACAATAAAATATATTAAATGAAATGCTGTAACATTAAGTTTAAAATCAATTGTATAGCAAAGACTTCAAAACGTTCTATGTGCACATTTGAATACTATAAATATTATCCTGGCTTGATTTTGCCTGAGTGGAAAGACTGCCCTAAATGTGACAGGTTTTGTCTCCTTCACTTGCAATTATCGATCAGAACATTTGCATACAGCAGAGAAATCAAAGAACGTTTACCATTAAAACAGTACCCTGTTTGGGGCTTCATTCTCTCACTGCATTGCTTTAATAACAGCTGTAGACAGCCTACTTGAGGTATATCACTCTCTGGGGGGGGGGCGGTTGACACTTTCTTACAGATGAAAAATTTTTCCTTTTTTTATTGGATATTTTCTTTATTTATATTTTAAATATAATTTTCCCCCTCTCAGAAGCCCCCTATCCCATTCCACCTCTCCCTACTTCTATGAAGGTGTTCCTCCACCCATCTGCCCATTCCTACTTCCATGCTCTCAATCCCCCTACACTGGGACATCTATTGAGCCTTCATAGGACCAAGGACTCTTCTCCCATTGATGCCTGACAAGGCCATCCATCCTCTGCTACTTATGCAGCTGGAGGCATGTGTACTCCTTGGTTGATGGCTTAGTCCCTGGGAGCTATTGGGGTTGGGGGTCTGGTTGGTTGATATTTTTGTTCTTCCTATGTGGTTGCAAATTCCTTCAGCTCCTTCAGTCCTTTCTCTAACTCCTCCACTGGAATCATTCGCTCAGTCCAATGGTTGTCTGTGAGCATCCACTTCTGTATTTGTAAGACTCTGGCAGGGCTTCTCAGGAGACAGATATATCAGATTCCTTTCTCCAAGCATTTCGTGGCATCCACAACAGTGTTGGGTTTTGGTGACTGTATATGGGATGAATCCCCAGGTGGATCAGTCTCTGGATGACCTTTCCTTCAGTCTCTGCTCTACACTTTGTCTCCATTATTGCTCCAGTGTGTATTTGATCCTTTTTCTAAGAAGGACCAAATTTTTCTCAATATTAAAAAAAGAAAACAAAATGCTGATTATTAATAAGTCATCATTTTATTATCATAAAAAGCCAGTTGACCTAAACATTAATCATAAATTTAGAAGGCTCAGACTTTTTATGTTGCTGATAAGTATGAAAAGACCTTTCTCTCATCTAGCTGACGAACAAGATATTGAACAGATTTTTACACTCTGTAAAGAAAGGTAGCTCTTAAAATGGTAATCTCATAGACATGACCAGAACACTGGTGAGTATAGTCAGATGATCAAGAAAGCTAGCCAGGACACTCAAGTGACAGAAAATGGTCAGGACTGTTAGCTAACCAGAATGATGGTTATGACATTCAGGTGACAGAATGATTTACAGGATAGTCAAGTGACAAGAATGATCATAATCAGAATTGTTAGGTGACAGAATGTGGGCAGGACAGTCAGGTGATCAACATAATGATTAGAACAGTCAGGAAGGCTACTAAAAAAAGTAGAAAGTTGGGTAATTTTCTACTTTTGTCTAAATTGTGTACAATATTTAAGAAACAGAGGGAGAAATTATTGATTTTATCTCAAGGTTCATGGTGACTTAGCTTCATGTTTCTGGGCATGTGACTGTACATTCTGATGGCAGGATATGTGACTGAGGCTGTTCACTCATGGCAACGAGGAAGCAAAGGAAAACAGGCTTACAAGGCATATATATATATATATATCACTCAGTTATAGCATAATACTACCTTTATTTAGCGGAGTGTGTGTGTACCTATGTGTGTCCCTTTATATGATGTTTGTATGATATGTGTGTGCAAACTGTGTATATGATGTACGTATATGCAACTTGTGTGTTCATTTTCAGAGAGAATTAACATTATGTACATTCATCACACGTTTGCTATATACACATATCAATCACAAACATGCCCATACCCACACAAACATACAGGCATGCACATACACATACAAGCCCACATACACACAAAGATATGCTTTACTGATTTTCTATATGCTTCTCAAAATAACCACATAGACCATTAGACCTGAACTTCATAAATAAAATAGCAAATTTTAAAATAATGTCAGATAGAAGGACTAAGTTATGCTGTTGACAACAGGGTGACCATAGTTTACAATAATGACATGTTTTATAAAGAACCAGAAAAATGAATTCATAAGAATACAGAAATATTAATTACACAAATTTGATCACTATATGTATTACATATGTTGCAATAACACAGTATCTCATGAGTATATGCTCTCATGATGTGTCTTAGAAACTAAAAATCATAAAATGGTTTATGATGGTGTGAGAAGCAGAATGGTTTTCCTGAATACCCATGGAAAACCATGAGGAGTAGCTCCACCTGACAAATTAAATCTGAATTTAAATATCACTAAAGAGAGACATGCTTCACCAAGGCAAAATACATATTAACACAAGGACCTACATAACAGGTAGATTAAAATCTCACAAAATCTATATTAGAGCCTCCATTCAAAGCTGTGAAACACAGTTTGAGGGCTTGATATTCCATGTCTGAAGGATGTGGGGTATAGAAGAGCATGAGGAACATTAAGTGCTCTGGGTACAGCTGCCTACTAGACATTACAGCTAGTACTCCGCAGCTTATAGGAACAAGGATTATGGGCAATAGTCAATGTACCTTGCAAAATATCTGATGGAGAGAACTTGAATGTACAGAACAGAGAGATAAAATAATGAGTTGAATGTGACAGATACAACTACCTTGATCTGATCATTACACATTATATTTATGTATCAAAATGTCCCTCTATAACCTTTAAATATGTGTAAATACTGTCAATGAAACATATGCGTGTATATAATTTTGTTTAAAAACAAGAAAGGCAGCTGCATATCTGGATTCCAAACTCTCACCTTCATTTCTAAAAAAGGAAACAGAGGAGATGACCAGCTCCTCTAGATTTCCCTCACTTATATAAGGCTGAAAAAGGAAGCATGTCTTCAAAACTATTTTCCCAAACAAAACAATATAAGCAGGAAGTAGAAGAAAATGTGGGAACAGGCATGTTTGGTCTATATCAAGATCTTTCCAGTGCAGCCTCACACAGATTGTTGCCTAAAAGTCAAGGAAGGAATATTTTGTGGCTATAAGAGGAAGTGAGTAAAAGAGTGTTGGAAATAAATTTGTGGTGACCTTATGACTTAGTATTGATAACGTTAGTCAGACATCTATTTTTATCTAAACTTCAAAAGCTATTGCATTGTAATATGTGAAGAACCCAAAGTCCTGAGCTTCGTGATTGGTTATTGCTATGAAAAGGGAAGAAAGTTACCTTTCATTTCCTCTTTGTTGGCACAAAAATCCCCAATGGAGGTTTGAGAACATTTGAAATCATACTGAAGCCAGGAGATTTGACGGCTTCTGACGGTGACTTGCAGCACTGTTACCTTCTAGCACAGGGCTTGAAAGATAAGCCTACAAATACAGCTTTGGAAGACCGTTTTTGAAGCTACTGTTTACCTTGAGCTGTTTAGTAAAATTAAACTGTACCTTTAGGCATTTAACCAGAGGTATCTTGATGCCAGTACCAAAAGAAACACTTTCTGTCTCTTGTAGAAGTAATTATTTCTAGTACAATATTACCTATGAAGATGTTATAGCATATTTTAACAAATATAATACACTAGTTATTGAAACAATAAAGAGTGGTTTCAAAATATAATGCTTCTGTTTGGAAGAATCAGATATAACCTAGAATGAGACAAAAATAGTCACTGTAGTGAGTACCGTAGACTGCATTCCAACAGAGGCCACTAAAAAAAGCCCATTTAATCAGGTAGGCTGACAGCTGTAGTAAACATCCAACATGTTGACTTAAAGAACAGAAACACAATCCTCAATTACACTGTTATAGAGTCTGCATAGGTCCAACACAACTAAAAACACAGTCAATGGTGAAAAGAAAAAAAAAAAAAAGACTGTAATCAAGCTGCTACTGACCTATCAAGAATACAAAACAGATTCGGGTGCTGAAATGCAACACCGCCCACACCCCACCCTGAAGCCAAAATGTTACAGAGCATCTGAGCTTGAAAACCACAAACATATATACCAAGTTACAGTTACATTTTTGTACCAATCAGGGTCCAGGGATAAGGGGTTTTCCCATGGACATTTCCTTGTGTGGTACACTTAGCCTGTTCTCAGTGGTTGGTTTATTCCCCTGCAGCAGGGAGACTTGCTTAGCAATCATGTCTCAAGTTGCCAAGCTGAATGTCAGTTACCCACAGATGTGTCTCTCTCTGCCAAGCAGGATATCAGTTACCCAAGGAAGTCTTGGGAACTTAAACTTTATTTGACCCCTATTCAAAATGGAAGTTTTACTCAAAATCCTCCAGTTTTGTTCTTTCTTACAAGATAAAACTTTAGTGGAGTTCATAGTAGAAATGTGGGAGATCCTGAGACTTGCTTGCTAAAATAATATCCTCTGTACCTTTTAGATATTCTCTACCCTGGGTGCTCAGGATGCTGCCATGTGGATGGGATCACAGAAGGCAGGGTCCTATATACTCCACTGTGACGAGCACAACAGCACACTGGCACCTAACAACAACATGTAGCAGGTTTTTGGACAGCAGGCACGAAAGGAGAAGCAATCTGATAGAGAGCCAGCTAGCCCTGTGACATAAAGAAATGTGGTATGGCTTAACAGAAAGCACACTGAGGTGATGAAGCCTGAGTCATCTGGAGTCATGGAGATGAGATGACAGAAAGTCACATGGAAGCTGTCTGCATAAAGGGACAACTTTCTGGGAATGGAAAGGGGAATAAGTGTTGCATACTTTAAAGGGTGAAGAAGAAATCCCTTTGAAAACAAAATTAACAAGAGTCAATAGATTAGATTTAGAGTCTATTTAAGGATTCTGTTGGGGAATTAAGACAATGACTTTTCATGCACCTTAGAGATATGGCTTTTTAAAAATGAATGTGATGGTTTTACAAGATGGAATGCTTTAAGATTTGGAATTATTCCTTGCTGATTAGCCCTAGAAATTAGTAGGAAAGATAATAATTTCCTTTAGTTTGTTTGCAAGTTATTTTCCAACAACATTGGAGTATACGTTATATAAAGGACAAAAATTGGATATTTGGAAAGGCATGCAATGTTACAAAACAACAAGCCATGATATTTAGATATTAATTGGACTTAATGAAGTAAATATTGTAAGAAAACTATGTAGCCATGATGTTAACAGAACATGGTGGTCTCAATTCAACATTTTAAGAAGATTCAATTTTACTATTTTACACAGATTTCCATGTTGCTTTAAGTGTTCACTATTTTTTTTTAGAAGTTGTGGTTTACAAAATTGCTGTCAATTTCTTACTATCCTGTTTTCCATTCTGTCTTCATCCTTGCTCAAAAGAAAACAAAAGTATATCTTGAAAGTGACTTAATGCTAAGAGTTTTAACAGTGGTTGTTTTCTGTATTTCTGACTAGGTGTTCAACATTCTGAGGCCAGGAACTGTTTCTGAAACACTCTACAGAGCTCATAGATGGTGAGTCCACAGTACATCTTATCCTGCTCTTCTTTAAAATTTAGTGGACTTGATGAAATATATGTTGTAAGAAACCCATGAATGAAGCCATGGTGTGTTGAACATAATGATCTTAATTCACCATTTTAAGAAACATAAATTTGACTACTTTGTAGCCTATTATCAAAATCATAGCTATCCCTGCTGCTTTAAGTATTCACTATATCCATAAAATCCTTCAAGAGATTTGAAGGACTCAAAATCAGTTATAAATTGTGGGCTATATTAGGTACAAATGTGGAAGAAACCTAATAATGAATTACATTTTTGAATTGAAGTGGCAAATGATTATAGATTTAAATGTTGATTGAGTTTAGTGGCTGCTGATAAAAAATTATTAGCCCTTGGCAGTAGTCTCGCCTACATAGTTTTATTTTGATTCTTGAGAAAGCCAGGAAGCTATTGATTGTTACTGAGGGAATAAAGTGAGAAAACAGATTAACAAATAAATTAGCAAATTTTAAAATATAATTTCTGTTAAATAATAACAGGCTCTCCTGCTATGTGTTGGTGTGTTGGGTTTTCACCTCTCAGTAGCAATCTATGCTTGGAATGCAGCATTGCCACCTTACACATCCTATCACAATAGTTCTGTTCAAGTCCTACATCAAATACTCTTCTTTCACCTTTACAAGCCAATAATATGCTTCCAGTCTTTAAAAAAATCAGATAATTCTTTGGAAAAAATGATTTCTATGTTCATTTTTGATCTTTTGTCTAAGAATTTAAATATTATCACTAAGTGGTAAACGGGTAATGAATTCCTACGTTATCTTAAGGAATTGAGTATTCATTTCTCTATAGACTTTCTAAAGTTGGTCGTTTTAAAGTACATAAAAGTCTATATATTTTAGAAAATGCTATTGCAGTGTTACTGTTTGCCTTCTTTTCAGGTTTTGTGTTTCTTATGACTTTAAGGAAAAGGATATATCTGCACACAGAAAAAGTAGAAAAAAAGGCCTTCCATATACACAGTTACTGTGGAAGTCAAGCAAGATGAAACTAAGCAAGAGAGAGGTAGTTCATTTATCTCAGACTTTTATCCTGTTTCCTCTTTGATCCTCATCATTTAATTTACATGGATTAAGACTCAAATCAACTCCCCACAATGTCTGGATATCATGAGGAATGCTTATGTTACTCAGAATCATGAGACATTGTATACAATCATTTTCTATTTTCTGAGTACATATGTTCCAGAGACCATTGAGAAAAAAATAAACACACACATACACAAAAAAGTTGTCCGGGGCACTCGTTCCCTTAAAACTAATCATTCAAGTGATGTTCTTATTTTCTTTCTGAGTGGTTTCTGAATAACCTAGGGCTTTTAAAATTCATTTCAAATATACTTTGTTTTGACATTTATATTCTGAAGAGGAAATTTTATAAATATAAACCAAATCTTGCCTGACTTCTCTTCCACCTATACCTTTATCAGTCACCGCAAATGTGTGGCTGGGCATCTATGAAGTACAGATAGTACTAGTACCTATCTTTGTGACTGTGGGGAAGGTTTAATGAGCCATGTGTGAAAATGCTCCAGAACACTTGCTGTCCAGTACAGGTTCTGTGGTTCCATTGTAGGGGTCATCTTATCATTTTCACTACAGCCTAAAGCACCAGAAAATCAACTGCCACTTATAGGCACATTTGGAAGTAAAAATAAATAAAATGTCTTAATTCATCTTCTGAAAATGAAATGGATACAAAAGCATAGAATAACAACTATCTGAGCCAGAAAGAAAATGACTAGTTGTCCAGTTCAGCTCTTTTCCTCATCTACCTGACTTTCCAGGATGTAATAACAACAAAATAATGACCTGGCCTTCCTATCAAGTAAAGAAAATAGCACAAAATCCTGAAACAAATAATATTGATAGTGCATTGAGACCTCAGTGAGCACTACAAACAAAGCAAAAGTTTTCCCACTTCAGTTTCATATCCTTCTGTAAGAATCACAAAGGAGGTAGTTAAGGAAACAAAGGTCTTTCATGACTTAATAAGCAGGGCAAGAATCCCAGCCCAAACTCTCACCATTCATTTCTGCCAAAAATTGAGCTTTAAGACAGTCCCAAGAGTGATGTTTAAATATTCATTTTACATGACAACGTGTTTCTTGTGGTTTTTCAGACAGTTGTCATTTCTGTCCAACATTTTATAATCCTGCCTTCTCCATACTGTCCAGAAAAATAACAAGACATGTTGATTAAGGGTTGCATGAAACCAATCCTAGTATATCTAAGAAAATCTTTGTAAAGAGTATTTTATAGGTCTTTTCTTCCATGTGTCTGACATCATAAGCTCACATCTATTGAATTAGACATTCTTCTTTCCTTTGTAGTGTGTGAATATATTACATCATTCTTTAATGCAAGAAATGTAGTTATCTAAAACTTTTTATATAATCTTCTTACTCTTGCCAAGAAAGTGATAGCTATTTTGTTTATAAATCCATACTTCTGAAAATAAGGTAGTGGCTGGTTTTGTGTCAGTTTGACACAAGCTAGAGTCATCAGAGAGGAAGGAGCCTTAGTTGAGGAAATGCCTTTATAAGATCCAGCTGTAACGCATTTTTCCAATTACTGATCAATGGGGTGGGGGCTTTTTGTGGGTGGTACTATCCTTGTGCTGTTGGTCCTGGCTTTTGAGAGAGGTAGGTGGCTGAGAGAGCACCCTCATAGAGGCAGGGGAAGGGGGAGGTGATTGGGGGTTTCCTGAGGGGTGACATGGAAGGGTGGATAATATTTGAAATGTAAATAAAGAAAATATGCAATTAAAAATAAAAAAGAAAGCAGGCTGAACAAGCCAAGGAAAGCAAGCCAGTGAGTAGCACCCCTCTATGGCTTCTGCAGCACCTCCTACTTCTAGATTCCTGCCCTGCCTGAGTTCCTATGCTGACTTTCTTTGTTGATGAACAGCAATGTGAAAGTGAAAGCTGAATAAATCCTTTCTCCCAGAATTTCTTTTTGGTCATGGTGTTTCATTTCACCATTAGAAACTGTCCCTCCATAATATACTTAAACATTATTTTCTTTTTATGCACACTTGTACACATACACCACATATAGTGATACCCAGTGGAAGACCAGAAGAGGGCACTGGGTATCCCTAGAAATGGAGTTACAGTTGTTCGTAATTCTCCGTGTACAGGTCCTTTGAAAGAGCTGCAGATTGCTCTTAATTGCCTAGCCATCTTTCTTGTGTCCCTAAGCCTAATTTTTGATAATGTATCATATGTCTGAAGCTCATTGTATACAAGCTGTATTGATTCTTTATAGTACATTTCTGAAGTACACAATTTAATTATTTCCATGTTAAAATGAATGACTTAAAAATAAGAAAACTAAGTATCTCCCCCAGTGCCTCATAGTATCAGGAATCAAACCCAAGTTGAAATCTGGAGGGACCAATGAAAACATTATTTTAAGATGACTTTCAGATGCTTTGAATTAACCAGTCTACATATAGAACTTCACAGCATTTAGTTGTAGGACTACTGGCCAATGTGGGTCAATTTGTTTAAATGAGCTTTTGTCTTCATGTAACTGTCAGTGTCAGTTTTCATAATGTGATCAAATTCTTGCTGGCCAGACACTGCTACAATGTCTAATTTGGAAATGCACAAGCCAGAGAAGGGAAGATGACAACCCTGCGACATCTGTTAGCCAAAGGTTTAGCTCATTTGAACAAGCTTAATCTAATTTGTTATAATAATACCCATTTACTGTATATTACAAGGTACACAATTTAATACGGACCAGTGTCTACTTTTTTACACATACTATAGAAGGTTTTTGTAATCTTCATGACTCCCTAGAAATTCCCTCAATTGAGAAAAGCAGAAATACAAGGTTACTTGCATATTTTTAAGGTTTGTTCATAAAGTTATGATTAGTGTATTTTGGAAACATAAACCAGTTTGGCTAGAGCATCTCATTACATGAGCCTGATCTATTATTTTCTATAAAGTAATAACATTACACACAGCAAGGACACATTCAAGTCTCTATAGAGCTCTTTGATTACAGTGCTAACTTTACAATCCAAGGTAAAGGATAACTTATTTTAATTAAGAAAAGGTTAATTGAGTATCCAGGCTGCTGTGGTCAGAAGAAGAAATATCAGTGGGATGTTCTCTGAACGTTTCTGCTTGGGAGAGTTGCATTTGTTTATTCAAGGGTAAGAACAAAAAAGTTTTGCACTATTTCCATGTCATTTCAAAAAGAGCCCTGAAATAAGTTACTAGCAATTTGATGTCCAATCAGCAGTATGTATCTAATGGTTTGTCTAGAGGCTAGGCTAGCCTGCATTTTGGTGTAACAAAATTCTTCAAATAATCAACTTAATAATAGAAAGTGTTTGTTAGGCATACAGTCTCAGAGGTTATCATCTATGGAGGCTTATCCTGTGGCTTTGGGCATAGTCTGGTTCAGAAACCCAAAGCAAAAAAGTAGAAAAAACTAGGATTACATAATCTCGTTCAAAGGGATTAAATACCCCCCAAAGACCTAACTTCCTCTCTCATTCTTAAAGTTCCCAACAAAACCACAAAGTACCATAGGCTCCCGATCAGCCAAAACACTCTGACTTATATTATCAGCTCTAAAAATTCATAATTAAAGACCATGTAGGCTAATTCAGTTTGTGTATACAAAGTGTGTGTGTGTGTGTGTATGTGTGTGTGTGTGATTAGTTGTTGTTGTTGAGACCTACAAATTTACATAGTTAAGCTATGCCCACTGCCCATGGCTTTGCATTTTTATACATGGCTTTTGCTAGCATCTAACGTGTCTTAAGTGCCCTATAGTGTGAACAATAGTGTGCCTGGCTAAGCTGAACATAGCAGATGCTGCCCAGGTTAAAAGCATCATATATGAAGGAACAAAATGGATTATAATCCTAAAAAATTAAACATTATCATTTTTCATGTCACTTATATAAGAACTGATGAAATCACCTTATATAATTGACATCACACATAATATATTAGCAACAACTTGGGGCTTAGATTTTTTTTTTTTGCAGTAGATGTAATACCACTACAGATAGAATTTCACAACATAGTTTGCTTTGCCCACTCTAACAAATACATTTACTACCCTAGAATTGTTTATAAACAACAATAAATTACCTTTCCCAGTTTGGGAATTTGAAAGTCCAACTCAAGTTCATGACAAGCTAGGGAGCATCTTCCTATGGTAGGAAACACAAAGCAGTTCCGTGGCCTTCTTTCACAAAAACACTGGTATCATCAGGACAACTCCATGCTAAAGACATAAAACACCTTCAATGACTCTCACATTCTACTTTCATCACATTGGATTAACTATGGATTAATGAAGAGTGCAGACTGGAGAGAAGTCGCTGGTGGTGATAGAAGGTGAAGTAAGACTTAACAGCTAGTAATAATTGGCTCATCAGAGCAGAATAGAAGCTTGCCCTCCTCAAACAGTATACAGCTTCAAATAAACACTGATAGGAAAAGATAAAGATGTAGAACTTGAGTGCAGTGATCTTCCATAGGAGATTTTAAATTGAAACTTGGCATGACAAGACACCTATTGAAAGACATTTAAGGCATCTTGGTAGACAGTGGCAAGGTCCGTGGTGGATACAATAGCGAAATATGCTACAATACAGCCAACTACTTTACACAGGGAAGGATCCAGCAGAGGCTGTCTTGGAAGTAGTGAAACTGGTATTGCATTATGGGAAAGCTGTCTGGGGGTTGGTAGAGATCAAGCATATGTGGGAAGTGAGAGCAAACGAACCTGAAGCATGCTTATGTATACATACATATATGTTTATGTATATATCTTTCTAGATATTATCTTTTCAGTTCATATAAATTTACTTGTATGTATATTTTCATATATAACAAGGACATTTTGGAAGTGGACATTCTATTGGCATGTTCTTGCCTGAGAAAAGCAATCTCCTGCTCTAGCTTTCTGCACTTTCCTATAATACTTGTAAGTTTGAGGTCTTACGGAATTTTCTCCGTATACTTTGGCATATCTATTGGTGTGGTCCCTGTTCTGCTCATATTTAGGCAGCCATCGTGCTGAGACTTTATAAGTATAGCCTCTGACATTACTAAGAGACACAATCTCACCACAAATTTCCTGATCTTCTAGCCCTTCTAATCACATCTTTAATAGTCCATGAGCCCTAGGTGTCAGTGTGTTTTGTAGGTGTATACACTAGGCCTAGGATCCACAACTCTACAGTTTGATTGGTTGTAATGTTATGCAGTGATCTCCATTTCTTGCAAAGAGAAGTTTCCTTGATCAGTGGTAAAAACTGCACTTATCTGTGGGTATAAGGAAAAGTGTTTATAGTTTGTTGTTAAAGATTATGCTGGTTTACTAAACTGTGCTTGTAGATTCATAGCAGATTAGTTAGCTAAGTTTCAAGTACTCATAAGGTAGGTATACCATTACCTAGGTTTATCCTCCAATACAGAAAGCATATGTGTGTGTGCATGCATGTGTGTGTGTATAAGACATATTTATATATATTTATATGTATTAACAATATTTTTAGGTAAACAGTTAATTAGTATGAATCCTTGTGGCTATTCTAGACATTCTTATGGTTATTTTACCCATCTATTTCTTAATTCTGCATGTACCTTCTTACTCTTTCCTAAAAAGTGCCTCTTTCTTTAGCTCTGTACCCCATTTTTAATAGGGTTACTTGCCTCTCTGGAGTTTAACTTCTTGAGTTCTTTGTATATATTGGATATTAGCCCTCTGACGGATGTAAGGTTGGTAAAGATCATTTCCCAGTTAGTTGGTTGCCGCTTTGTCTTTTTGACAGTGTCTTTTGCCTTGCAAAAACTTTGTAATTTAATGAGGTCCCATTTGTCTATTCTTGATCTTAGAGCATAAGCTATTGGAGTTCTGTTCAGGAAATTCTCCCCTGTGCCCATATGTTCAAGGTTCTTCCCTAGTTTCCCTTCTATTAGTTTCAGTGTGTCTGGTTTTATGTGGAGATCTTTGATCCACTTAGAATTGAGCTTAGTGCAAGGAGATAAGAATGGGTCAATTTGCATTCTTCTGCATGTTGACCTCCAGCTGAGCCAGCACCATTTGTTGAAAAGGCTATCTTTTTTCCACTGGATGGTTTTAGCTCCTTTGTCAAAGATCAAGTGACCATAGGAGTGTGGATTCATTTCTGGATCTTCAATTCTGTTCCATTGATCTACATGTCTGTTACTGTACCAATACCATGCAGTTTTTAACACTATTGCGAAGCACCTAAAGAGATGTTCATCATCCTTAGTCATTAGGGAAATGCAAATCAAAACAACCCTGAGATTCCATCTCACACCAGTCAGGATGGCTAAGATCAAGAACACAGGAGACAGCAGTTGTTGGCAAGGATGTGGAGAAAGAGGAACACTCCTCCACTGCTGGTGGAATTGCAGGCTGGTACAACCACTCTGGAAAGCAGTCTGGCGGTTCCTCAGAAAACTGGGCATGACACTCCCGGAGGATCCGGCTATACCACTCCTGGGCATATACCCAGAGACTTTATCTGCATGCAATAAGGACACATGCTCCACTATGTTCATAGCAGCCTTAATTATAATAGCCAGAAGCTGGAAAGAACCCAGATGTCCCTCAACGGAGGAATGGATTCAGAAGATGTGGTATATCTACACAATGGAATACTACTCTGCAATTAAAAACAATGAATTCACGAAATTCCTAGGCAAATGGTCAGAATTTGAAAATATCATCGTTAGTGAGGTAACCCAATCACAAAAGAACACACATGGTATGCAGTCACTGATAAGGGGATATTGACCCAGAATCTCGGAATACCCTAGACACAATCCGCATATCAATAGATTTCTAAGAGATGGAAGGAGAGACCCCTGGTCCTGGAAAGACTGGATGTAGGGGAATGCCAGGACAGAGAAGCGAGAGGGGGTTGAATGGAGAAAAGAGGGAGGGAAGGGGGCTTATGGGACTTTCGGGGAGGGAGGAAATGGGAAAGGGGAAGTGATTTGGAATGTAAATTTAAAAAATAAAATAAAATAAATAATAAAAAAAAGTGCTTCTTTCTAATTTCCCCTTTTGGGTCTCTTGTATCCTGGTCTTCCCTTTACTCTCCTCTAATCTTCTTTGATATATAACTATCCCCCCACCCTAAAGAGCTCCCATTTTTTTTTTTTGATCAGATCACTTGTGACCTGCTCTTTCCCTCTCCATTGCTCCCCAACTCCTATCCCCTATCCTGACAGTGGCTCTTGTTTCACTTTCCTAGATTATGTAGTTCCTCCTGTCTATGCACTTGCATCTGAAAATTTGGAGCTAGAAGCCTCCAGTAAGAGAAAACATGTGATGCATGTAATGCTTGTCTTTCTGGGTTGGTTTTACTTACTTAATATGATATTTTCTAGTTCCATATCTTTACATGTAAAGTTCAAGATTTCAATTTTCTTTATAGCTATGGTATTCCATAGTATATATGTACCACATTTATATTATTCATTAACCAGTTTTAGGGCATTAGGTTATTTTTATCATGAATGCTTACCACAGCATTGTTCTTTTTACTTAGGATTGTGTTGACTATCCTGGACTTTGTGTGTTTCATGTGAGTTTAGGTCAGTATTTCATATTTCTGTGAAAATGGGAATTTTGATTAGAATTGCATTGAAGGATTTTGGCAAAATGCTCTTTTTCACAATGTTGACTCTAGCAATTCATGAGCATGGGATTCATTTCCATTTTCTGGTTACTCTATCTCTTTCTTCAAAATTAAGTCTTCATTATAAATGCCCTTAACTCCTTTCATTATGTTTACCTTTAGATATTTTATTCTTTGAGGTTATTTTGAATGGGAGTGTGTCAATGATCTCCTATTCACATACAAATGACCTATAAAATCAAAATCAGAAACCATAGTACGTACAGAAAATGCCTGTTAAGTTTTTTGGCCTCTGGTTCCTAGCCCCCTAAGTAGCGTCAGTGGTGGGTTCCTTCTCATGGTATGGGTCTCAAGCAGGACTAGTAATTGGTTGGACACTCTCACAATATCTGTGCCACCTATACCCAAGAACATCTTACAGGCAGGGCAAATTATAGGTAGTTTTGTGGCTGGTTGATATCACAATTTCTCCACTGGAAGTCTTGCCTAGTTACAAGAGATGACCAGTTCATGTCTCATATCCCCCATTACTATGAGTCTTAGCTAGGGTCACCTTTATAGAGTCCTGGTTATTCCATATATACTCCATTGTGTAAATGTACAACACTTACTTCATCCATTAATCAGTTGAGGGACATCTAGGTTGTTTCCAGTTTCTGGCTATTATAAATTAAATGGCTATTAACATAGTTGAGGGCAGGTTCTTTCAGTAGGATGAAGCATCCTTTGGGTATGTGTCCAGGAGTGGTATAGCTGGGTCTGGAGGTAGATTGATGCTCAATTTTCTAAGAAACTGCCATATTGGTTTCCAGTATGGCTGTACAAGTTTGCACTTTGGACAGAAATGAAGTAATGGTCCCTTTGCTCCACATCCTTGCCAACATGAGCTGTCACTAGTGTTTTTTATCTTAGCCATTCTGATGGGTATGAAAAAAAGGATCTCAAGGTCATTTTTATTTGCATTTTCCTAATGGCAAAGGATGCTAAACATGTCTTCACATGCTTTTCAGCATATTAAGAATTATCTGTTTAGACCTGTACCACATTTTTAAAATGTATTATTTGGTTTGTTGATGTATAATTTCTTGAGTTTTTTGTATATTTTGGAAATTAGCCCTGTCAGAGGTAGAATTGATGATTTTTTTTTCCAGTTCTGTAGACTGCCCTTTTGTCCTGTTATCAGTGTCCTTCGCTTACAGAAGGTTTTCAGTTTCACGGAGTGTCATTTACCATTATCTTTGTGCTTGTGCTACTGATATTCTGTTCAGGAAGTTGTCTCCTGAGCCAATATGTTCAAAGCTATTCCCCACATTCTCTTCTATCAGGTTCAATATATTGGGTTTTATATTGAGGTCTTTGATCCACTTGGACTTGAGTTTTGTGCAGGGTGATAGATATGGCAGATTCATTTCTCTTTTCAAGTTGCTGATATATTATTATATATACATTTGCGATAGTATGAACTGACTTAATTAGAAGTTGCTCAGCAGTTGACCCTGAATAGACAGTTTTTCCTACTTCTTATATCTACCACATAGAACTCTCACACCCCACTAATCTAGTCTAGTTAAGAATATTATTTGTTAAAAATATGTTTTATCAATTCTAACCTTACTTAAAGATGGTTCTCTTAAAGATGTTCATATAAATAAAATCAATTAATTTACCTTAGTATTACTTGTAGAAGAGAATGTTTTCCAATTCAAAACAGATACTTGTTGAATTATCTTTTACAGCACACAGTGAAACAAAAACCTGGTGCCTATCCAAATATTTGACTAACTACTTTATCTGATATTGTTTCTTGAAGTCTTTATTATATCAGTCATGTCTAAACATTTGGTTTTATCATTTTGAATTTTAAGAACCCCTGCCTTACTTTCCTCATTTATTCTATACACTAACCAAATCCCTAGACTTTGCTAAATAGGTTTTTAATCTCTAAGTTCCTGTAAAACCAAATATAATTTTGTTCATAGGAAAAAGACCAATAATTATTATCAATATCTTTTAATGTGAATGTAATTTTGTAATCAGAGATTGACTCGATTTTATACCAGTTTTTTGCTTCTGGGGAAAAGGAATTGATCTGGCAGAAAACAAACTCAAATTTATAGATCTGTGAAAGTTATTAACCTCTCGATGCCCCATTTAGATTTCCATTCTGCAGGAGTCAACGATAAACACGCCCATCCATTTTATGTTCCTCATTAAAGCAGAAAGTTAACAAGAAACCAGCACATCTTGTTTGGACTTTAAACTTGGAAATTTTTATATTATTCTAAGATTATTTCAGTTGCCTGGAAGGGAAAAAGCTAACAAGTGCCCCTAGCCCTCTTAGTCAGCTCTTTCCGTATGACATAAGAACCCCTTTCCTATTTTCAATTGCAATTATCTGGAAAGTACCACTGTCATCACACCTGTGTCCTTAATGAACTAATTCCATAACTCTGATGTGGGCTCAGTATCATTCAAAATCCTAGAACATGTCACTTTTTTCTCTTTGTACACCTGATTATTTTTAAACTGTTTTGGAAATCTGTCATTGAGAAATGACAAATTCCTGAGTTTTCTTCCCACTAGTTGTTGGTTGGATCAATCAGTAACTGCATATTTATCAGATTTATTACATTCTCTTCTGTCAAATCATCTTTCCAATGTGTTTTGTTCTCTGAATACCTGTCTAAATACAGCAGTGAAATAGAAGAGCTGCCTGTTGCCTCCGATTGACAATTAGGCATTGGCCCTAAGCCAAGCTGCCTGAGGCAGCACTAATACGATTCACAACTGGAAGAGACAATCAATTAATCAATACTATAATCTGGAACTGAGCACAGTAGCTCCAACTACTCACTCCCAGCTATTAGATTCAACTGACTGACATCATTTAGAATTAACCAAGTAAAGAGGAAGAAAACTGAAGATTCCTTTAAGGACATTTTACCCTAAAATCACAGCATTATCTTCATTTTGTTTTGTATAGTGATGCAACAATGTAATCTAATATTACAGTGAAATCTGATATAACAGTGAACTCTGATATAAAAATTCTAAAGAACAAGCATAGTGAATTTGAACAAGAACAGTAATGGAGTTCTTGGTTTGAGTTTAAAGAAAGTAATTCTTTTAAAGTAAGACTATACTGAGAAATTTAAACAACATGACCTAAGATGGCTTTTCTGACATTATTAGGAATTTCTTGATATAATTTTACATATGCAAACAGTTATATACTTATTTGTATTGTTTGAGTAAATAGGCACCATTTGATTTGCATAGTCTTAAAATAATTATGGATATGTGTGTGTTCTTAATCTGCTTTAATCTACAAATAATCAATTTTTTAAAAAATTAAATGTAAAATGAGAGGCAGGAGACAGCTCAACAGTTAAGATCATGTGCTCCAAAGTCAAAAACACTTGACTTTATATCTGAACACACAAACAATTGAGCATGGCTTCCTGAAAATACCTGTCACCCTGGTTCTGACAGAAGGGCTGTCATAAGCTCTGGATTGCCAGTTACCAGGAGAGCTGAAAATGTAAGAGCCAAGTTCAAGGACAGAACCAGCCTCAATGTAAAAGACAAATAAAGAAAGACAAAGACACCAAATGCCTTCTAGTCCCCTGGGTAACACACAGGTGAGATACCCACAGATATACTCTTATATACTCACACAAGTACACAGGCATATATTAATAAATAAAACAAATCTTTTAAAAAAGAGAACTCATGCAGATCTGGCAAAACAATAACAAATAAAACCTCTGGTATGTCCTGGAAGAACCATAAAATATGGCAGCACTTTGAAGGTCAAGAGTTCTAGCCAGGCTGTTTGTGTCTAATTTCACTGGAAAGTGCTATCCCTATGATCAGTGCTGCTGTGGCTTCAGTTGTCTTTGGATGTGGACATGCTTAAGCTCAGACACTCTGACAACCCATAACTTAAAATGTGTCTGATCTAGTACTATGAAAGTCAAACTAGGATGGGAAATTTTCTTTTGAAAAGTTAAGCAAAGAGCAATCATCTTTGAATTTAGCAGACATGAGAAGGAAGACCAGGTTTTCTGTCACCATATTGCTGAGTGGGATGATTTGATCTACCTCATGGTGAGGGCCAGGTAGAAGGCCTGTCTTTACAATAAAGAATTATCCCATCTTTCATAACTGAAAATTGTGATGTGGAAATATCCGATATTTGACCCTGATTAAATGGTGGTTAGTTGAGGAAAGGTGCTCAGATTATAATCTGAGAGTATATATCTTTCCCAATGTTTAGCATTTATTCATAGCTCAAAGAACATTGGAAATTCAAAAGTCCTTTTAAGGATGTCACAGACCAAACTGAGGAACTTCATATGACCTAGAGTTGGTAAGTAAAACAATGAATTCATAAAATTCTTAGGCAAATGAATGGAACTAGAAAATAACATCCTGAGTGAGGTAACCCAATCCCACATGGTATGCACTCACTGATAAGTGGATATTAGACCAGAAGCTCGGAATACCCAAGATACAATTCACAGACCACATGAAGCTCAAGAAGAAGGAAAACCAAAATGTGGATACTTCTGTCCTTCTTAGAAGAGATATCAAAATACCCATAGGTGGAGATATAGAGACAAAGTATGGAGCAGAGACTGAAGAAAAGGCCATCCAGGGACTGCCCCACCTGGGGATCCATCCCATTGACAGTTAACAAACCCAGACACTATTGTGGATGCCAACAAGTGCTTGCTGACAGGAACTGATATAGCTGTCTCCTGAGAGGCTCTGCCAGTGCCTGACAAATACAGCCAACCAATGGACTGAGCACAGGGTCCCAAATGGAGGAGCTAGAGGAAAGGACCCAAGAAGCCAAAGGGGTTTGTAGCCCCATAGGAGGAACAGCAATATGAACCAACCAGTTCCCCCAGAACTCCCACAGACTAAACCACCAACCAAAGAGTACACACGGAGGGACCCATGGCTCCAGCCCCATATGTAGCAGAGGATGGCCTTTTCTGGTATCAATGAGAGGATAGGCCCCTTGGTCCTGTGAAGGCTAGTTGCCCCAGTATAGGGGAATGCCAGGACAGGGAAGCAGGACTGGGTGGGTTGGTGAGCAGGGGAGAGGTAATGGGATAGGGGATGTCCAGAGGGAAAACGAGGAAAGGGGATAACATTTGAGATGTAAATAAAGAAAATATCTAATAAAAAATGAAATCAAAACAGACACAGATCTTTGTATTGTGACCTTTACACATGTTATTTGTGGTATTTTTGAGTCACATAAAATAAAATAAGACTTCAGAAATAACAGAAAAGTTTTGGAAGAGAGAAATTAAAATAGAAGCAAGTACCTATGTGCTGTGTATTAAATGAATTGGTAATGTTCAGTTAAGGCCAGCATGATTTTGGCCATATCAGCTTCTACTGAAAATTATTTGTATTCATATTTCATAGTACCTAATAGCTATCCCTATAACTGAACTATATATTCTAAATAGAATTTTATGAAAGAACACATGTCTAATTTAATAGATCAATTTTTATTTCACTGAGGCAAAGGGCAGCATTAATTTTCAGGCTACCTGCTTGCAAAAAAAATCCATGAGCAAAAGAAAAATAAAAAATAAAAATTAAACTTAAAATGTGAATGAAATTTAAAATGATGACATTTAAATTGTTTTGCTAGAAAGATAATTGAGTCACATTCAAGTTTATCTTAAATAAATGCATTCTTATTTTTCTCTTCAAAAATTGAAAACTAAAACTGGAATTATTGTACTTTCTTTATTTGGCTTATTTTTCTGCTATTAGCCCCGAATAAGTAATACAAATGTCACACATTTGTAAATGAAATAATGAAATATTTAATTTGGAGCAGAAAACAAGGATTTAATGTTTCATGTAATTTGTTTCAAACTATCTAACTTCATTCTAGCAAAATTTTGAGATAATATACAAATCCATCTGTAACAGAGTAGGATGTTTTGTCTTAATGTCATTGTATTTCAAACACCACTTATGTAGATTTGAAGAATAATTCAAACTTTAAATTGCTGAAAGCATATGAAAAGTCAGTAATTTAAAATAAAAGCTAGGTTAAAATATGTGAGATATAAAATAGTGGGTAAGTGTTAAGGATAATCTTGAAATCATGGCAACACAACAGTTGGTGTTTCCTAGATAGCCTGTGTAATAGCAATGCCAATCTAGACTTTCTAGAAAACAGGAAAGTAACCATTTACTGCCAAAGGTCAAAAGAGTAAGGCTTTAGATTAATTAGATTGTTCTGACTTGAGCAACTTGTCAATTCTGCCATATTAGCATCAAGAACCATGCACAAATGAAGAAAGAATGAAAAAAAAAGTTATTAAAAACCAAAACAACAAAAACCAACCAACCAAAACAAAACAAAATGAAAAAAAAACCTCCTTTCATAGAATAGGCCATCTTTAGCCCTCCATGTGCTCACACCAAGTATCTCCTTAATACCTCACTTCAGCCCTCCAGGTGATGACACAGAAAATCTCAAGACCTAACTTTAGTCCTCCAAGTGCTGATGCCAAGCCTCTCCTCAGGACACTAAGGCAAACCTGGAAACAGCAAGAACCAGATTTTAAGACAAAGTCTACTCACAGAAAGACTCCATGAACATACTTTCTTGACATGAGAAAAGGAAGTTTAGAAAGTTGTAGTAGACCATGAAAAGCATAATCTACAAGGACTACTTCATAAATAATATTATACCCCAAGTATTTTCTTATCACATACCTATAGACAACTCTGAAATAGAGCTTAAAATTAAGTAAAAAATTAACATTAGCCTAAGGTAAATAAGAAGTATGGACGGATGGCTGCTCATAATGGGAGAGTTGTTTCCTTAAAGTCATTAGCTGAATATTTATGATGTTATACCATTAAGCTTAGCATATAATTAGCAATGATAATTGATATTGTGGTATCTCCTTTCCTTCATGGATTCGTTTTGATTTGCTGGTTTATCATCATTCAGGAGTTGACCAGTGTCTAGCACTATTTCACTTCTACTGCACAGCATTTGAAACATCACAATATCTTACAATGCAAATTAAAATCAAGAGCACATCAATGCCAAGACAATGAACAGGATTGTCAGCAAAGATATAGGGATCATATGTAAAAACAAGAAAGAAGTTTGTGGAATATTATATCATGAAGAGGTTTAAGCTCTGGAGTTAGACTCCTTTGTCTTATATATCAGGTCTACCAGTCACCAATGATATAACTTTTACAGGTCTAAATCAGACTTGGCTTTGGTTTACTCTTGGTACAATGAAGGTGATATTAACTTCTTCCTGAATTTAGATGATTAATAAGGCAAGGCATAACACACTGTCAAACAATATCTAATTTCAATTTATCTAAGGAATATACTCCAAAGTAAGGTGCTAGGTTGAAGAGGTATTTTCAAAATAGGTAGCTATATTCCAGAAAACTAGGACACAGAATAAGCTATAATCCAGAAGCTAAGGACACAGAATATAGACCTATAATTTGTCAAGGACTGATGCTTAACTCCTTGGTAGAGCTTGCCTAGCATATACAGCAGCTTCCCTCAAAACAGGCCACTTACTGAAATAAACTTATTTTATTTATATATTTATTTCCTTTAGTATTAAGGAATGAATGCAGTTCCTTGCAGTTCTCAGTAAGAGTGTTATTTTATATTACTCTTCTCCCACAGGATTAAAAAGAAAACAAAACAAACAAACAAAAACAAAGCCAAAATTCCCAAAGGGTGCTCTGTATATGGAGTCTACCAAGGACTCATTTGTGATACTAAAATTGAAAAACATAGTGGTGTAATGTCTAAGCTAAAACCGAGGATTCTATAGGCAACAAGATTGTAAACAGGATCCATTTCAGCAGAGAGGAAGACTGGTTTAGCTATGTTAATGGTGTCGTTGGAAACTTCAAGGACAATGAATTTCTGTGTATTTCCTTTGGACTATATTAGAGACTCATGGAATTGAAGTTCAGCATAATGATCTCACCCATCATAATAAGGTCAATAGGAACAGAGAAGAGACTTCAAAAACAAAAAACAACACGACAACAACAACAAAAAACAGTCAAGGACTAAGCATTTAAGGACTGGTGAAAAGTGCTGTTCAGGGTGGCATTGTGAGCCATGTCTGCCAATATTCCCTGCAAAGGACAGATGGGATCCAGCTTTGAACATCAGATACTACAAAAAGGACTAAACTTATGCTATCTCGTAGACTCAGCAATGCTTACCATTTTTTCTCTTTGACCACTTCATTTATTCTAGTCCAACACCAGTGACAAAGGTGAATGAGAAAAGGGAAATTCAACCTGAAGTGAAATCCATAGTTCTGATAAATTGACAACATGAGACTCTAAAATTACTGAATTGAAACAGTTTTATATTTAAAATTGCCATAGGTTTTCTTGGTATCTAAAAATGGGCAGAAACTTAATTGTCCCTGCTGAAATTAATATTGAAGATCAGAAAAACTAGCCATTGTAGAAAAAAATAAATAGATAATAAAATTTGTATTACAATTACGTTGCTTTGCTTCATGATTACACCTACTAATATACTCATTCGGTGTTTCCTGAGTTTGCTCTGTTTATATTCATATTAACTCTGCTATATACATGAACTGAATGAGCTGAAAACTCAGCCTCTGTGCTTCATTATAATGAATATTATAGTAAATATCTCTCTTGGGAAAAATACCATTCTGGGACCTAAAATAAAGTGGATTTTATATACTCTAATAATATTAGGTTTCTGAGAAATGAGAAAAGCATTTAAACAAGGATGACAGGCAATAAAATGACCCTCCCCAAGACAATTGCATGTAAATTCACAAAACTATTAAGTATATTATATTACATGACAGTGGAAATTAATGGCCTATGAGGAGGTGCAGAGAGTATCCTGCACTTGGGGTGATTCTAATGAAATCACAAAGGATCATAAAGAGAAAAAGAGATAAAAGCATCCATCTGAGAATGTTGATGTGACTGGTCCGATCAGGCAGATGGCAGAAAGAAAAACAAAACATGGTTTCTAGAGTGCTTGCTTTGAAGACAAAAGAAAGGGGCACATGCTAAAAAAAGGAACTTCTAGACACTGCAAGTTGGAGACTTACTCTCTTGCTCTAGAAGGAATAAAACCTTTCATTTAGATCCCTCAGAGAAGACACTGGAATACAATGTATATGTTCAGTGATAAGCAACAGATCTACACAGTATAATGTCCACATAAAACTAATGTAATAGACAAGATTGAAACACAATGATATAGTGGTAACAGAAATATACAGCCGTTTCAGGCATCATGCTTCAGAATGCATTACCTTATCATTAAAAATCTAGAATGGGCTTCCTGGAAAGGTGGTGGGCAATTTAATATTTGGAGAACAATTCCTTGAGAAGAAAATCTAGAAGATAAAAGTGAAGGCCGAAGGAAAGAAAAGTACAAGAGTTGCCTGGAAGAATTAGAGAAAATGCACTCAGTCTTTACAGAAGGACATAAGAATGATGTTTCATAATGAAGTTGATGAGTATATTGAGACTGAGCTAGCTATGTGAAGTCTGAACTTTTATCACAAAAATACATGAAATTTTTTGTAGGGAAGTATTATTTCTATACTTTCATGTGTATACTGTGGGGAATTAATAAGGTGAAGAAATGGGGGCTGGAGAAGTAGCTCAGTAGTTAAAATGACTGCCTGCTTTCCCAGAGGACCCAGGTTCAATTCCCAAAACCCACAGAGCAGCTCAAAACTGTCTGTAACTCCAAGATCTGATAAGACATAACATGCAGGCAAAACATAAATGCACATAAAATAAAAATAAGGTTTTTTTTAAAAAAAGAACAAAAAATATTAAGGCAAGACCACTTCAGAAGAAATATCCATCATTCAGAATGATGATGGCATTTTCTTGGACTTAGGTAGTAGCTACACAAATGAATAGAAGTGTCCAGAAAACAATCTGGCAATTGAACATAAGTGATATCATTTGCTAACTGAAGAGATGCCCAGGTAGATGAGGAAGCATTTCTGATATAAAAAATGCAAAAAAACAATCAAATATGGTAAAGTTAAGAAGAATCATGGGCATTCATCTCAAGGTATGGTATATGGCATTCAGCTTATAATATCTGTGAAACACCATGGAATAAAAATAAGCAATTGAGTATTTAGACAGAGTTCCAGGCAGGGGCATTGGATTTAGGCTTGGGAAATAATTTGGATGACATCAGCCAATGTCAGTCCTAATAACTTTGGAGGTATAGGCATTTCCAAAAAGATTCTTAGGTTTGTCTAAGAAAACGTCAGAGTGAAGCAAACACAGAAAGAGCACATTTGTACCTTGAATGTTACCAGGATTTTAATGAGACAGAAAAATAAAAGGGCCATTCTAAGAAAAAAAATGAGAGTAGAGAGGAAAATGAGGTAAGCTTAGAGAGAGTTACACTGCAGACAATAAGGAAACATATGCTCAAAAGGAGAAGATCCAACAGAATCGAATGTTTCCAAGAATTCAAGTAAGATTCCTGAACAATGTTCATGTCTTGAAATGCATAGGCATCTAAAGATAATATGAGACATAGATCAGGGACATGGTACAGGGGAATTTACCATTAGTTGACATCAAGACTATAAATATGAACACATGCAAGAAGTTTTACTATAGAGGGAAAGAAAATGTTTCCAGAGGGACTTAAGATTACATATTCTTTTTATTATGTTTATTAATACTATTATCATTTTCTTATTACTTTCTATATATTTAACATTAAAAGTATTCTAATGACATCTATCCTATTGTAAAGGAAGAAAAGCAAGACACAAACAGGTTGCTTGTTAGTGATGTCACTATTTTAAGGAATCCAGAAACTAAGGAGCCAGAGTATAGACACATACTTTGTCAAGGGCTGAAACTTAACTCCATGGTAGAGCTTGGAATACACAGAAGCTTGTATTTCATCTCCAGGACCACGGTGGTGAATAGTATGGACCAATTTTATACATGAAAAGTTTTCTCCTCCTAATGCAAACAGGATGAAGAAAAATGTACAAAGGTTATAAGATGGGATACATATAGTCTGTTTTCCTTCAATTAGTTTAAGAAAACTTATGAATCTGAGATTTTGAGATGGATGGGCTGAATATTTGAGAAAACTTGGAAAAGTTCGAAATAGTATCTGAGAGGAATGGAAAAATACATTGTATAATGGAAAGCAACGAGAATTCCAAGGAATTGTGGAGATTTTACCTAAAATTAAAAATCATTCAAATATATTGTTACCATTCTGTACCTTTTTTGGATCATTCTGTAGCAGTTATCAAAAATTTTAGCAGACTTGGTTCATGAATTAGGAAAGAAAATATTATTACAAGACCATCAAAGTGCTCCACTGGAAAAACTCCCTTCTGCCAAGTCTGACTGATTACCTGAGTTCAAGATTCAGAGCATACATGGTGGTAGAAGAGAGTAGACTCACTCAGATTGACTTCTGAACACCACATACACATCATGGCTTATGCATGCCACCTCCCACACAAAACATACAAAAACTAACGTTTGAAAATATCACTGCAGGTAATTTTTTAGGCCATAGCTATAGAGGATGAGATGCTCATTGGCAACAAAGAAGACAACACCTTCTGCTAGATACCTGGCCTTCAGGTGTTCTTTGATTTATTATGTTTGTGTGTCACACTGGTGATTGTTTAAGATTTGAGACAAAGTAACTCACAATGCTTTTTGAGCCTAAAGGGTCTTCTAAGTTCCCTTATGTTAACGAGATATAGCCTATTGGTCTAAGGTAAAGAGAAATTAAATATTTTAGCAAATAATGTGTGTGTATGTGTGTTGTATAGCTTCTTCAGTAATGTTACTTTCTGTTACAGAGAACATCTCACATTTGCCATTTAGGAGGAAAGTAAAGAAAATTATTTATCTAAAACACATTTAATTTATCTATAGCTCTGTCAATGCAATCTGCAGCTTCATGATGAAGATAGATGAATGAAGTATCTTGGAACACTTGTGCTCCCATTCAAAAGCCTGTGCATGTCTTTAAATGTGTGCCACCTCATGATTAGATTTCATTTTCAATTTCCAATTTTTGGATTTTGTTTCATTGATAGCCTCTCCTTTTAATTGAAATTAAATTTAAAAATTAAATCTCCTCTGCTAGGCTGTGTAACTTGGAGCCAAATAAGGACAAAAAGTTCTCATTTTTTTTCCATCTCCTGGTCACTTTATAGATTAAATATGATTAAAAGAAAAGTACCTTGTATATGGAGCATGGACTTTGCAATCATATTTTCTGGCCACTAATTCTGGATTTCCCAATACTATTTAAACAAAGATCACATACCATTGTGCACTAAAAAAATACAAAACTGTTTCTTGAGTTTAGTTTAGTATGTATATAAGCTGATGTAGCTAAATCATCTGATTAATATTATCCATCTATTTTCTGAGAAATATTTAAAACTTGCATTTAATTATTTTGAATTACAGAACACCTTTTAATTAACTATAGCCACTATACTGTATACATATTTATCCCATTTATTCCTTCTATCTAAATAAAACTGTACCTCTTGACAAATATTTCTGTTTCTCTCATCTCTGTTTCTGGTTACTACTATCCTATTATGCTCCTGTGACTCATTTTGAATTCTACAGATAAAATGGATCACCATATCATGAGTGAGATGTAGCTTTTTTTAAAAAAACTTATGAGTAAATGAATGTTTCCTTTTTTTCTACAGAGTACCATTCCACTGAGTAGATAAACTGCACTCTTCTTTTGAAGAACACCTAGCCTGTAGGTTGATTTGAATGAGAATGTCCCCTATATTATTTTCCATTTGAATTCTTGGTCCCTACTTGGTGACATGGTTTGGTAGGTTTCAGGTGTGTGGCCTTGTGAAGGAAGTATGTTACTTGGAGGTGAGCTTTGAGACTCATATCATTTGGAGTTCTCTCTCTCTCTCTCTCTCTCTCTCTCTCTCTCTCTCTCTCTCTCTCTCTCTCTCTTTCTCTCTTTCTCCCCACACCTTCTTGAAGTTCAAAATGTGAGTTTTCAGCTTTCTGCTGCTCTTTTCTCTCCACTATTACAAACTCTAGTTTTGTAGAACCATATGTCAAATAAAATCTTCCCCAAGGTATCTTGGTCAATGTGCTTTATTACAACAAAAAATAATTAATACAGACTTATTCATGTGACAGCTATTGTGACTAAGGCTACTATGAACATGCAAGGCAATATTACTCTGGTACACTATTTCTATTCTTTTGTGTATATGTCCAGAAGTGGGATCACATGGTACCTGTTTTAATTTTTTAAATGAATTTATATATACTCTCACAAAATGTTTTTCAGTTTACATTCCTAACATCTCTCTCTTCATTTTCAATTTGTGCAGTAATTACCAAGGCATATGTAAAAAATAAATAATGATTTCTGAGCAAAGGTTAGACACCAAGTCTGTTTCCTGTCACCTTTTGAGGTTTAGTGGCTTCACTTAAGTCCTTAATAACTCCTGTGCTGACTGTTGGATGCATGAGGCAAGTGTCCAGCTTTTCTTTGCTGCATTTGAGCAGTTTTTCCATAGCCATATAAGAAGAGAAAGTTTTACCCTATACTGCATTCTTGGCATGTTTGCTTTGCATGAATTGACTGTGAATGTATGACCTTATTCCTAGGCTTTCTCTCCTGTTCTCTTCCTTAATGTGCCTGAGTTGATTACAGCGCCAAATGTTTTTATTGTAATACTGCCTTTTACTAATACTGTTTTTACTAATCGTTTCTTATATCCATTCATTGTTCTTGGGGACACCTTATTAGTTTAAGAGCTTTTTTTAATTTTGTGTGAAAATGAATTAGGAACCTCTACAAGGATTGTATCAATCTGCAAATTGCCTTATATGCCTGAACATTTAGCAGTTTTATCTACTTATTTCTTTTCTTCCTTCATTGTTTTTATTTGTGCTTTATAGCTTTTAGTGTGCAGGCTTTAAACCTCTTAGTTAATTTTTAAATTATTGCATTTTAACGTTTTTGTTGTTTTGTGAGTTGGACTCTCATTTTAAATTTCATTACAAATACTTCCTTTGTAGCATATAGATACCTTACTAATGTTTTAATATCAATGTTTATTTTATAATGGAACTGAAGTTATAAAATGATTTTAAAAGTAGTTTTGGTAGAATATTCAGTGTTTTGTCTACATCAGATTTTATTATTAACAAATACAGAAAATTATATCTATTTTTCCTATAATAATGCATTTTTTATTTCTTTCTCTTATATTATTACTCTGCCCAAGACTTCCAGTACTGTGATGAAAGAAGCTATAAGTAGGCACCACTGCATTGGCCCTCATTCCATAAGAAAACTTTAAAAATATTAAGTGCTCCTCAGTGATCCTCACTATTAGTTTGTAATATATGATATTTAAATGTTGAAGTATGTACTTCCTTTTTCTAATCTATTGATCCTTAATCAAATTTACTTATTGTATGAGGCAGGGAGGGAGAAACAGCTTTTTGAATGTGAATGAAGATGTCATTAGAGGCCAAAGATTTTGGAGTAACTACGGAGGTAGAGTTACAGGCATCATCCAATGTGGGATTTGAGAACCAAAGTTAGGTCCTATACAAGTACAGTGCTTGTTCTCAACCACAAAGCTATATCACTAGTCCCTGTTCAAGCTTTTTTATCAAGAAATCATACTAATATATATGGAGCATTTTTTTTCTTTTGAGGTTAAAGTCATATCCTCAGATAATGTGTGCAGTTTAACTCTTAATTTTGTTGGTACTGTATTACTGCATTTATTGACTCGTTTATGTTGAACAACCCATGTATCTCAACACAAACCTCACTTTATTGGGATACATGATTCTATTAATACACTTCAAATTTAGATTTTGAACATGTTAACCATTAAGGTGGTTTTCCTTTGCTTATCAGGAATGTTTGTCAATGATTTTATTTACTTATAATATTTTTGTGTGACTTTAATATGAAAATTATATCTGCCTGATAGCTGAACTTGGAGTTAGCATCTCCACTCTGATTTTAGACATTTATGAACCACTGGAATCATTGGACTCCGACTATCTTCCAAAATCTCTGAAGTGAAGTATCAGGTGCTATCCAATACTGCTCAGGAATTTGTGCATATTCATTCCTTCTCTGTCAGTTCACACTTTAGACAGATTTATGTGCCTAGAATTCATTCATTTATTTACATATGTAGTTACTCATAGTGCTTTCTTATGATCCTTTTTATTTTTATAGTATCAACGAGAATGTTTTCTCTCTCCTTTGTGGTTTTATCTCAGCCCTTGGTTTTATCTTTTTATAAAAATATTATTAGCTTCATCGATCCTTCTTCTTTTTCTGGATTTTCTACACTAAAGTCTTTGTTAATGGCCTTGGTGTTTTTGTTTTTGTTTTTGCTAACGTGGAGATTAGTTTGTTATTATAACTCCTTTTTGTGTCACATCAGAATATAATTGTCTTACTTGTTTTATAGCAGAGGCACGGGTTATTACAAGTCTCCTTCTTTGAAGGTCTGAAGAGTACACAAATGTTCTGCCATGGAGCCCCAGCCCCAGCCCCTGCCCCAGATTTCCTTAAGCAAAACACACGAGGCTTATATGGCACAGAAATGTCTCACTGATTAAAAAAACAAACAAACTTCATATTGATAATAAGAAAATACATGGTTTGGTGTAAAAGCAACACTCAAACTGGCTACATAAACAGAAGAGATTTTTATTCTCCTCCTTCTCTACACGAGAATAGACTCTTTAAACAATGCTGCCTTGGAGTATTAGAAAAGAAATGATTCCGGGAATAAGGACAGCTTTAGTGGCGTAGGTATATCTGTGAGGTTATTACATAGTAGAAGTGTGCTCAACAACCATTAGCCATTTGAGTCTCTACAAAATCTACAAAAATGTGGTTAGAAGAAGAGGACATTAGAAAAATAACTGGTGTTACATGAGGTTATAGGGTGGAGAGGGTCCTTTCTTGTAGAATAATGTCCTTATAACTGGAGACAGCGGAGTGAGGACATACTCTGTCTTTGTCACATCAGGTATTGTGATGCTTACAGCAATAATAAGCTGTTTGTGACCAAGAAAAAAATGTGGGACCTTAATGTTGGACTTTCCAGCTTCAGAAATATGATAAAATAATCTTGTGGTTCGAAGCCACCTGGTGTATGTTATTTTGTTCCTTCAGCTTGAACAGATGAAGACAGTAACAGCCAAGCTTAAAAATCTCAGTTTATTATAATAAAGGCATTTAGTTCTCACTCACAAATCTGTAATCTATCCTGCTCCAGGATCCAGGTTTTTGATCCATAAGAATAGCACCTACCAAAATCACACACAGGCTTCTGAGGAGTGTAGGAAGAAATCTTAAGCTCAGCAAAATTTTCTTTAGAAATACCTATATTACATCATACACAGCATTGCCAAAGCAAGAGGCAATTCAGTGTCAATGAATAGAACAGATCATTCTTGGCAAGGAAGAGTCAGAGTCTTGAGTGCTTGGTTGAGCAATAGCATAGTATGCCATTAAAGTCAACAGGGTCCTAGTAAGTCTTAAAAATCAACTGAAAAGTTTAATCAGAGCAGTTGGCTTTATGCTTTCTACTTCAAATTATATTTGATCTTTGCCTCTGGAAAGCTAGAAGCTTCAAAATCTGCCACCTGATTATTTAATGGACTTCATATTAATAAGTATTTTGTGGAGATCTAGACACTTGATTAAAATTAATAAGAACAAGCATTTATATGTGTAGCTAATAATACTCTTTATAATAGTAAGGTAAATAAATCATATTCATCTCCTCAAAAGAGTAGACATTAATTTCACTCTTTTATGGCATATGAAAAAAACTAAGATTTTACATTTAAAAATTTTTGACAATTTTTAAATGAAATTTTTATTGCAAGTTATTTATACTTGAGAAGTGTTTATATATATAAAGAGATATATAGACATAGATATCAGTCTATCCATCTCAAAAATATACTTTCAAATAGCGCACAGACATAGCCCATACAGAGAAAGAGAGAGTAATAAAGATTCATGATATCGTGTGTAATGTTGATGTAATACCAAGCATACACGATTATTCCGTTTTGGCTGAATATAAATTTGCCTGTCAACAAGTGATGGAATTTATTTTTATTCCATATACTACTTATAAAGCTTTTGTTTGTTTATTGTCATCCTTGAAGCTGATGTAAGTGAGTAAATAGTAATTTTCTCATTTGTTGAGAGTTAAGTTAGTGATTCCCTATCAAGAGTGCTATTTATATATGAATATGAGCTTCACAAGACAAGTGTAGGCAATCTGCAGATACCAAATAGTGTTGTGAAGATTCTGAAACATGAAATAGCCTTGAGTTGGCAATTAGTGTAAACCACACACCATGGGGAGGATGTAAATGTGTAGTACTGAGCCCAGAAAGATGTATTTGATTCTTAATTCACAAGTAAATGTATGTCCCTCTCATCAGTTCTGGCTCATGAAGATTCTAATCAAGCAATTTATCTGGTTCATTTCTCATATGCCCCCATCAACTGAAGTGCAAAGTCTACTCAGCAGCCAGAAAAGATGAGGTCAGCCTTGAAAATAAGTGTTGGCCCACTTGCCGGAGGACTAGAAGAAACCAGCATGAACAAATGAGATTAGCCCCCTTTGGACCCATCTCCACAGGGCAACAGCAATATTTAAAGGGTGAAAATTATAATCAAAGTGGTTACTTGGCACCACTTAGAACTCACTCACAACTATCCAGTGACAAGTTGGTTGAATGTTTCATACTGTGTTCTAAATTGTACAATAGCATTTTCATCTTTACCATCAATGTTGGATAGTCATGCCCCTTGAGAGCCTAGAATCTGCCTCAATCAGTATGTGGTCATCATAATGTTCCTTTGTGAATCAAAAACTAACTGAAATATGAAGTTTGCTCAATAGTTATTTTAGAATTTACTTCCAATGTTGCAACTTAAATTTTATCTGGTTGCATTAGACAAAGTACTGTGTTATATATATTTGATGAAGATAAGCTGAACATCATGAAGGGATATTTGAAGTCAAGGTAGATATCTAACTTTATGTTCTGTCAATGATTTGGCTGAAATCTTGGTTGCTAGATTAAAAAAAATGAAACTAGTTAGTATCTACCTGTGCATGCAAAGGTGGCAAGGTAACAGTGCCAAGGGATTCAGAGTCACTCAATGGGGTTCCATAAAATTAGCAACCTAAGTCACCAAGGCAGAAAAAAAAAACAGAAAATAAAAACCAATCAACCAACCAAACAAACAAAAAAACAAATCACAACTGATTTCTTTCAAAGACAGGTCCTAGCTGTCCATGTTATAACTGATTCATTAATGGTCTATAAGCAATAAATCTGAATCAAATGACTACTTGAGTGACTGATAGAATGATACTTTCATAGGTCAGTTAGAGAACAAACAAATTGTCAGTAGAGGCAGCCTGTCTAGCAGCCCTCATAGCAGCACTGTGGGCACCATTGCCTTGCCAACCCCGGTTTAGTCTGGAACACTGCTTCATTTAACTCTTGATAGCACATTGTGAGGGAAACCATCCCATTGTGCCTTTTTAGACACTGTGTGGCCCATGATTTATCAAAGTGTCATTTTGCTGATGAGCTGAAAAACAAACCCCATCTCATCAACAACAACTAATGCATTTTACATAAAATATATTATCTAATGGCTTCTAAAATTAATTTTCCAAGATGGTTTCCTCAAAGGAAATAAAAATAGAAGAAAATTTCAAAAAAATCATCTAGTTCATAATAGGCTTTTAAAGTTTTTTCCTAACTATATGGCATGCAAACAATCTGAAATCTTTTAACACTCTCATAGCAAATTCATCAGAATTAAGTTCAATTACAATTCTTTTTTGAGGTTAACTTACAATCTCCTTCAGATGCATGCCTATAGGTTTAGCTATACATCTGAAGTCCATTCTCACTCAGAAAAATGTCTTAATAATTTTTATCTCAATACATAATTTAAGGACAGAATCAACTTTCTGGCATCTGGGAAGCCTATGAATCTTGCAATAGGAAGACTTCCTCAACATCAGAACTGCTATATCTGAAGTAAGCATGGGAAAGTACAGATAAAAATGAGAATACCTAAATACAAGACTCAGACTCCCCCAAACAAATATGACACTATAGGATTAGAATTAATATATGTTCAAAGTAAAAAGACAAGAAAGTTAAAATATTCTGAAGGGAGTGAGTGAATGCAGACTCTAAGAATTCTTATATCTAAAAGACGGTAACTGCCTTTGATTTGGGAGAGATACATTAATGGCATAATTATCAGGATTTATTTTAACATAAGTTTACCTAACTGGAGCTCTATGTTTTTAGAGACTGGGATTTCCTGGTCTAGTATAGTGTCCCAGAAACCTAGTCTAGCACAAATACTTAACCTTACTCAGTCAATACAGTGTATAGAATTGAGATTTAAGAAAGCTCCAGATTAGTTATTGTGTACTTGTTTAACTCAGAGCTCTTTGAGAAGCATAGGATGGGACATGTGCATGTTCAGAATAATATCTTATTGGTGGAAGTAAAAACAGGCAGCTTTTATGTTTTTGATAAACCTGGTCATATTCTGGATTTTCTACCCTGATAGGATCATTGGAGCAGAGGCTCAAATGACTGCTGTTCTATGGTATGCTGCATCACATATTGCAAAGCAGGGAAGTAAAATGAATTATCATGGGTGGTGAATAATCTGTCTTTATACTCAGCCATATCCTCAGACACTTCTGTAAAAATGTTTGTTCATGGATGCTGACCAGGACCAGGCTTAGAGTTACCATGGGATTGTGCCATTACTAAGGATGAGCATAGACAGACAATCACCAGCGTCCAGTTGCCCTGTACCCTGAGGTGAATACAGACATGAATTTACAGAGTCGAGCATGAGGGTTGCATGTTGTGGCAATATATTCATTAGGAAATGTTATAGAGAGGCACCATTACTTCTAAGAAGGCCGAAAATTGTTACCTATATGGATAGAAATACATCCTATTGATATGATTTTTAATAAGGTTGGCTTGATGAATGGGTTATGGAAGTTCATTTCTATTATTAGCTGTAATTTTCCCCCTGTGGAGGCACCATGCATATATGACCAAAGTAGCTTCCGCAAAAAGTTATCTTAAGATTATTTCCAAGATAATCCAGAAGAGAGGGCAATGTTGGAGGACAGCATAATCTGAGTTGCATGAGTTCTGAGGCTGCTGGTGACAGAATTGTCTTTTCTACCTCTCTACGGTCATACTGCTTCTTTGTGTGCAAGTGAATGATAATCTGAAATTAACACTAGTAACACCTTGAATATGCACTATACGTTAAGCTCAGGAATCAGATTTTTATATCTCACCATCTTCACTGGGATTCTAGGAGTAAACTATATAATCATACTCTCTGTTAGAAGGACAGAAAACAAAGGTGGGAAGATGATTTTATCCAAGATTAGTCTTCCAAAGAGAAATAGGTGATGAAATCCCAAGTATTCCAAGATCATCTTTGCATAGTTCATGACTGAAAGTGAACATGGTTCATGTTTAATTTACAGTGTTCTTTCAAAAAAAATGAAATTTGTCCAATGTGTTTCCTATCTCTGTAGGCAATGTTACCCTGCTTTCTAATACCATAGTCCTGAATTACAATCCACATTTCTTTTTTTTTTTTTTTTTTTTTTTTTTAGCATTTGTAAGATGTGAAATTCTCACATTTGTTTTTAGAATACAAAATAAAAACGGTTCATATCTAAAGGCTTATTAGAAATGTCGGAATTAGGGATTTTTCCTAAGACGACTCTGAATGATTTGATTTTTTAAAATTTATTTATTTATATTCAATATTTTCTTTATTTACATTTCAAATGTTATCCTCTTCCTTGTTTCCCCTCCGAAAACCCTCTATCCCTCCCCCGCTTCCTCTGCTCACCAACCCTCCCACTCCTGCTTCCCTGTCCTGGCATTCCCTTACACTGGGGCATTGAGCCTTCATAGGACCAAGAGCCTCACCTCCCATTGATGTCCAACAAGGTCATCCTCTGCTACATATGTGACTGGAGCCATGGGTCCCTTCATGTGTATTCTTTAGTTGGTGGTTTAGTTTCTGGGAGCTCTGGGGGTACTGGTTGGTTCATATCGTGTTCCTCCTATGGGGCTTCTTCCGTCCTTTTGCTAGCTTCTTCATTCAGGACCCTGTGCTTAGTCCAGTGGTTGGCTGTGAGCATCCACCTCCGCATTTGTCAGGCCCTGGCAGAGCCTCTCAGGAGACAGCTATATAGGCTCCTGTAAGCAAGCACTTGTTGGTATCCACAATAGTGTCTAGGTTTGGTAATTGTGTATGGGCTGGATCCCCAGGTGGGGCAGTCTCTGGATGGTCTTTCCTTCAGTCTCTGATCCACACTTTGTCTCTGTATCTCCTCTGTGGGTATTTTGTTCCCCCTTTTAAGAAGGACCAAAGTATCCACACTTTGTTCTTCCTTCTTCTTGAGCTTCATGTGGTCTGTGAATTGTATCTTGGGTATTCCGAGCTTCTGGGCTAATATCCGCTTATCAGTGAGTGCATACCATGTGTGTTCTTTTGTGATTAGGTTACCTCATTCAGGATGGTATTTTTGAGTTCCATCCATTTGCCTAAGAGTTTCATGAATTCATTGTTTTTAATACCTGAGTAGTGCTCCATTGTGTAAATATACCACATTTTCTATATCCATTTCTCTGTTGAGGGACATCTGGGTTCTAGCTTATGCTCTAAGATCAATCCACATTTCTTAATGTAGCATTTTGTGCTAGCTTTAATAACAATATCATTTTCTTATATTTTATCACCTCAGGTTTTATTGTATTGGTAAATAGAACTGAAATTAAATATTCATTAATATCCTGAAATAAATATCACTAAATGAGAATGGAATGGTTCATTGAGCCATTCATTGCCCGAGAGTGCAACATTAAAAGCCTCTTTTATAAAGGATTTCTTTAGTAGGCATTTTAAAGTAATAGTCTCAGTTCTGCTGGATTGTTGTTTTAGTTTTAAATGACTAGTCTCTGGGTCTTTCTTCATCCCCTTCTGTTCCCACAGTTTCAGTTATCATTAAAACCATGTAGTTCATAGGTGCAAAAGTGTCAGACATTTGGAAGTAATGAGTAATTGATGTTTGTGACAAATATGTGTGGCTAACTGGACACCAGAAGTAGGTTCTTCTACAAAAAAGAAGCAGAATTTTATACTTCTTTTCTGAAGTTCATTTTATTTCCACATATAGTTATAGGTATATCTCTTTAATTTTATGTCTAAATAATTGAATACATTGCATCTTCTTTATTAAACCTACTGATGAGTTCTTTTGACTACATCAAAGATTCAGTCTCCAGAATAGTGGCCATCACACACTATCATGATTAATCAAAGACACTTATTAATATCATTTCAAAAAAAAACCTAAAGTAACACCTGAAACAAACAGAACTTCCCACACTTAACTGAAGGTTTTCTCTGGCAACAAAGAATATTCACTAGTGCTTGCCTTTTTAACCCCTCTATTTTTGGTATGACTTTACAAATTTAATAATAAAAGGTAAGTCATAATCTACTATATGGTTACCAACTTATATTTTAATTATTGATCATTACTATCTAAATAATACCATGGCTTCACATAACAGTGGCTTTTATACTTAGCTGACCTCAGAACCTGTACAAAAGCTTACCAAAGGACCAGTCTGCATAGTGTTCATCCTACAAAGCTTTCCCTCCATCAATCCTATGGATTTCCTGTACATGAATGGAAACTGCATTTCAAATAAGATATTTCTCAGTGATAGTGAAGTTCTGGTATGTGGAGTATACTTTGAAAACCACTCTATGGAAGATGCACACAAATATGTCCTGTAAAAATGAAAAAAACAAAGCTGCTAAGGTTTCCAATCGTAGCATGAAATTACTCATAGAAGGCAGGTAAACAAATAGACATAGCTGTTTTCCAAGAAAATACTACACATAGGCTCTGAAGTTTAAATTTCTTATAATTTTTATGCGATACCTACCAATGAGAGAAAGACGTTTTGTCTACTGCATTGTTTAGTTTTTACTTTGTAATAGTTTTGTATGTTTTTTAATTGAAATAGAATTAAATAGCTTTCAGTCCTCCCTTTTTACCCTCCAGTCTGTCTTAGTCACCTTCCTTCAAATCCCTTCCCTAACAGCTCCAGTTGGTAGCCTCTTTTGCTTTATGGTTGTCACATAGAGATGTGTGTGTGTGCATGTGTGTATGTGTGTTTGTGTGTGTGTGGGGGGGTGTATGTGTAAGTCAGTGTGAAACTATATATAAATACAACTTTCTGAATATGCTTTTGTTGTTTTTATGGATATGCATTCAAGGGTGACCATTCTGTGTAAGGCAACTAATAAGGTGGCTCATCCCTGGGAGAAGCTAATTCTCCTTCTCATAGCAGCCATCAGTTGCCTGTAGTTTCCTGTCTAAGGGTGAGACTCAGAAAAGTTCCTCCTTCCATGTGCACATGTCCATTGATATTATAATTGTTCTGATCTTCTTTATGTAGCCATTTCTTGCAGATATTGTTTCACAGTAGGATCAGTGGTTTTCTGACTCTTACATTCTTCCTGCCTCTTCTGCCACATTCCTGAGCATTAATTCAGGAGCTGACCTCCTCTTATCTGTTGGTCCCTGCATTGTGTCCAGTTGTGGTTTTCTGTAATGACTCCCCATTGTTATAAAGGGAGCTTTCTTTAATGGAGGTGGTACCTACACTTATTTTGGGCTATAAGGATATGACTTATAATATAGTAAGGGTATATATTGATATAGCAAAATCGTTATAATGAATTCTTGTCTAAGGTTCGTAACCACACTATCATTGAAAAGCTGGCTAGATTTCTAATACAAGACATAATTTCCTACCTATTCAGTGGGTCCTATGTCCAATTAAAAAGCTATTGATTGTTTCAGACATGTGAGTGCCTTTTATTATACTTTTATGCATATATTGCTGTGTTGGTAACTGTCATGTTTCATATCTATTTCAGATGAATAGGGCTGTTTAATTGACTCCTTCCTTGGCATCTTGCATAATATTTTTGAATCATGGACACCAGACTGCAGGAACGGGGATTTCAGGCCATATTCAGCTCAAACTTTGTATGTCCTAAGTATGTAGTGTCTTACAAAATAGGGGCCCACCTTAAACATCTGAGAGGCAATCAGAACTATACCCATAATATTTATTGTATTGGGAGTCAATGAACTACCTGACCAACCATTCAACAGGAGTTTCTTATGACTGATACTAGGGATTTTATTAGCCTATGTTCTTGTGGGGAGTCAGATGACTTAACCTCCTTAAGATATACACATACATTTATTTATACACACACACACACACACACACACACATATACATCAACATATATATTGTGTATGACATTACATATTATTGTTTTGCATATTATTTTTATATTTTGAGCTTTTTAAAATATGGATAGTACAATTCTGTCAAGATGGATAATGTGTTAATATTTTAGGAAAAATTATTTTTTAACACAACATGAAATTAATCAGGTAAAATGCAGATGCAGAAAACATGTTAATAATAAGTTGATGTTTCTATTTTTGAAAAATTTAATTTATAGACCAATTAATTTATTATATTTATGAATGTATATGTATGTGTGAGAAAATTATTAATTTCTTAGTTATTTTTATTGCTATAATTAAAAACAGCATAACCAAGAGAGTTTATAAAAGAAAGGACCTAATTACCTTGTGGTTTTAGAATGCTAGACTCCACAATGATAGAGCAAAGTAATAATGGAAAAGTTACACCTTTATAAACAAGAACAACAGTGAGTTTAGCCCTAAGATAGAACTGGAGACGGCAGGATTATTTTGTAGCCTCAAAGCCTGTTCCCAGTGACACACCTCCTTTAACAGGGTCACACCTTCCTATCATTTCCAAACAGTTCTACCATATGTGGAGTAATTATTCAAATATATGAGCATAAGGAGACATTCTAATTCAAACCACCAAAATTAATGTCCAGGCTGTAGTTAGCCAACACTGGCCCTAGAATGTGAGATTTTTCAGAGCCACCAGTACATTGTTGTCTAGGGTACAAAGTGTGACAATAATGGCCACTCACTATGAAGGTTTTAGCATCCAGTTGCAGTTTCAGAGCCTAAAACTTACTCCAGTGGATCATTTTGCCAGTTGATAGGTGACATCATTTGTCATTTTTCCAGTTTCAAGATTCCTGTATGCACTAGAGTTAAGGAACACTGACTAGGCCAGTGGCTCTAAACCTTCCTAATCTTGCTACACTTTAATATACTTCTTCATATTTTGGTGACTGCCTACCATAAAAATTATTTTTGTAACTACTTTGTAACAGTAATTTTGCTAGTGTTATGAATCATAAGTAAAAATTTTTGGAAATAGATGTATAACGAAAGTATTGTGACCCACAGTTTGAAAACCACTGGATTAGAGAAAAAAAAAATGAAATCTTAAAGCATCAAGTAAGACAAAAGTAAGGATTGCTCCTGTTGAAAATACCTGTTTTTATATATGGTTTTAATAGATAACCACAAACATTTAATAGTAGATAAATATCCTATGTATTTTGAGTTCAAGAATTCCAAATCTATCACTTTTCAGAACAAATTAGAAAATATATTTTAGCCGGGCGGTGGTGGCGCACGCCTTTAATCCCAGCACTTGAGAGGCAGAGGCAGGAGAATTTCTGAGTTCGAGGCCAGCCTGGTCTACAAAGTGAGTTCCAGGACAGCCAAGGCTACACAGAGAAACCCTGTCTCGAAAAACCAAAAAAAAAAAAAAAAAAGAAAATATATTTTAGTTGAATCAGAATAGACCTGAATTCCCATGTGTGTATGGTAGCTGTTCCATGTGTACTGAGTAGATGATATTCTACAGTCTGCCTGCAGCAAGGATGCACAGAGGCAGAAACAGTTCACCTGCTGATAAGGCATGCTTGCTAATCTGCACATCTGTGTCCAAAGGTTATTCTACACTAAAAATGGCATGTTAGTTGCTGAGCAAGTATTTAGTATCTAAAAAAAATGATAGTTGTTACTTTTACTGGCATCAGAAAGAGATTGTAAGGCTGCATTCTCACCAAAACAATCAAATGTCTTTGGAATTTCAAACCTATCTCTTTTATTCATGTAAATGTTGAAAGAGGTAAACGCTAAGATCCTTTGAGTTCTGAAATAAATTAGTTCTGAGGATCTGTTCATAGCAACAGAAAGACCTGATCAAAGGAAAATGTCTTTTTACAGCAGAGCTTTCAATTCCATGTGCATAAGAACCACTTAGGGTTCTTATTAAAACTGCTAAATCCTGAGCTTCACCCCCAAACTGTAATTCAAGCAGTTAAGTGTCTCAAATGTTCCCTCTAAATCAATGTCCTAGGTAGTTTGGATATAGATGACCCATAAGTTATACTTTGAAAAATTCTGACTTCCTACAATCAAATATATATTAGAATTTGATGGTAGAATTAAGTAAAAGAAAAACTAACAAATTTGATTTTGTCTATACAAGTCAGTTGTCTAATATTTTAGAACTAAATGTCCAAATTATATGACTCCACAGTAACATAACCAATATCATTTCTCTAATTTAGCACAAGGAATTTTGACTAGTAAAAATTGCTTAGCAAATTCCTATATTAAAGCCTGAGAATTTAACTCATGTTTGAATATTTGCCTAGCATGCATAAGAGCCCTAGTAGCACGAAAAAAAAAAGACCCAAAACAGAATAAAAACAATCAAATAAATGAAACAATCTAGGCCATATATAGGTATGATATGATAGAGTACTCATTTGTCAAATGGTTTTTTAAAGAGTGTTTAGGACTAACATGATCAACTTGTTGTTCAGGCATTCCCACACTACTTACCTTTCCATGGATAGGAGCTAACTGTTGTGGGTCCGTTATCCTGTATTGCCTGTTTCCTGAGGTACTGATGCTGTAACCAATACCATAACATCCTATAAATGTGAAAAAGGAAAGTTGTCGCATCTATGGGTCTATATACTTAACCAGGATTCTGATACACAGGAACAAAGCCAGAAAACTCCACAGCATAGATTTGACAGAAGGACAAACTTCTCTACAGCTCACTTCCTTTTTAGATCCACTCCAAAAATTACCATATCTATTATCAAGTCAGGAACATTTTCATATTGAGGACAGTGATAGTTGTTGGAATATTTTGACTATACAAAGGTATCTGATTGTTATGTATCTTAAGTCACAAGCATACTCAACTAACATCTGTACAATAAATATTTTAAGCCAAAGAAAAATTATCATCATCATAATAATATGAAATTATCTCTACACAGGTTATCTTCCACTGTAATATACTCTTTCTATATACAATGGTTCCTAAGAACACTATCTATATTTAACAAAACATATAAATTATATAGTATATCCGTAGTGCATGATATTGAAATATAAATAGACTCACTGTGGTCAACATTGGAATATTGCATAGTCACACACACACACTTGGATTCTTTTTTAAATTATTTCTTTTGTGTTTTGAGGTCATAATGTAATTATATCATTCCTCCCTTTCCTTTTCTCTCCCTTTCTTTTTCTTTTCCAAACCATCCCATATACTCCCTGTGTTCTTTAAAATTTGTGGATTCTTTTTTCATGAATTACTGTTAACTACATATTAATGTATGTATATATATATATATATATATATATATATATTCCTATGTACATAAGTAAGTAAAACATGCCCAGTCTGTATAATATTATTTGTGTGTATGCGTCAGGGTTGACCATTTGGTATAGGATAACCAATTGTTATGTTCTTTCCTGAGGAAGAAACTCCTGCTCTCAGCATTCCTTAGTTACACGTGATCAATTATTAAATTTTTAAGAAAAGCAAAGTAGTATGAATAACATCTTTAAAGTGATTACACTGATAACATACTTTTGTGTCTAATCTGTGGAGTCTGAGACTTTCATTGATACTAAGTGAGGCAAATCTAATCACTCTTTGAGTTTGGCAATGTTATTCTAGGTTTATTAGTTTGTCTTAATATGTTTAATGTGACAAACATCTCATTATACAGTAATACACTTAGATTTGAACATAGTGTAAATTCTTTAACAATGTGATACCAAGAATTCTTATGCTTTTAATAAGAATATTGTTTCCATGTCTTCCCAGACTGCCATTAAAAGATATTTTTTATTGCTTCAATAAATCTTAATGTGATTTTCAAGTGTCATATAATTTTCCTAGTTGATATAACAAATGAACTATTTCAGAATTCACTGAAAGCTTTTTAGTATAGGCCAGAAAACCACTTCTGAATAGTTTCAAAAACTGACAAATTGGAGTCTATCATCTTAAGGCAGCTTGATAACATATGGTCATTCTAAGGTTAAAGGGCAGAGCTTTTCAAACAGCATGCCTCTGAAGAGCTCAGGGATTTCTCACCAGGAAGAAAAGGCAAAGAAAAACCTTTCAGAGTCGATTGTTCCATTTCCCAATAGTCACAAGCTTTAATGTTGGTGTTGTAAAGATCTGTAATTGCAGCAAAGAAAATCTTCCTATATTGGATTCTCAGATATCTGGCTGGTTGTAGGGGCATTGCTGTCATGATGACAGCTTTATAGAAAATGTGACATCTTGCTTCCATGCCAAGAGCACCTCTTATCTCTTGAAGAAACTTGACCAAGATATTGAAAGGAATTTACATAAGATATTCCATATAATATTTTTTTTACTTCGTATCTTGGTATAGCTATTTAAGTTGAGTGTTTTCTGTGGTTGAGTATGTTACTTTTCCAGCCATAATTTCCACATAAAGATTAGTAGCCTAAAACTTTGTGACTGGATGGATCAATAGTTCATTTAAAATTTATGATCAAATTATTTGACAAATTTTATTTCCATCACAACAGTGAAGGTGAATGGATATTATAATGAAATTTCAATATTCAATATTTGTAAAGAGATGCATGTTTTCTGCTCTTGATAACTATGCCATTATTAAATATTCACTCTCTTAAATATCAGTGTGATTCACATCTTCATTACCATAAATAATTAGCATCCATATTTCTTACTTTAAAGGACTCTCTTTCAATTCATGATCTTTGCCTGTAAGTATAAACACGTAAAAAGATTACCATGAGTTTAAAATTTATTCAGTATAATATGTCTACAATGATTAAACATGTATGTGTGCTAAACATAGGCAGCATAAAGCTCTGGACAAAACAGTATAGTAAGAGTCAAAATTCTTAATTTATAACTGTTTGCTTCGTAGTATTTTCTCCAAGCAACAAGTCTTTCCACTTTAAATTGCAGCAAAATATTTTACAGGAATTATAACCATCAAATTAGATGGCTAACCTGGCCAATCTCAAAGGCAAGCAAATAGTGTCCAATATTGTAAAATGAGGGGAATTAATAAACAGCTCCTTAAAAGGTGAGAGGATAGGATGTGCAACACACATGAAATAGTAATGAAATGGAGCCCATGGAATACAGAGGCAGAGATAACAGACAGGCATAATACTGGAGGCTCTGCCTCAGAATGGTAGAACTTCCCTTGGCAAACACATCTTCTCTCTGCTTGTCCCAAGACATTAAGATGTAGATGATTGCAACCAACCATTGCACTGACTATGTGGACCCCAATGGAGGAGGTAGAGAAAGGACTGAAGAAACTGAAGCAGTTTGCAGCCACATAGGAAGAATAACAGTATCAACCAACACCCCCAGAGCTCCCAAGGACTAAACCACCAATGAAAGAATACACATGGAAGGACGCATGGCTCCAACTGCATATGTAGCCGAGGATGGCCTTATCTGGCATCAATAGGAGCGAAGGTGTTGGTCCTGTGAAGGCTTGTTGAGATGCACCAGAGTAGGGGAAAGCTAGGGTGTTGAGGCAAGAGTGGGTGGGAAAGTGGAGGAGCATCTCATAGAAGCAGGGGGAGGGGAGTTTCAGAGGGGAAACTGGGAAGAGGATAACATTTGAACTGTAAATAAATGCAATAATCAATAGAAATTAGAGATGATTTCCCCAGTTTTTTTTAAGCTCCAATAACGTTACTCCATATAGAAGGGTTTTTAAGAACACAAACCATAGTGAAGAGAAAAAGCAAACTAAGAGTAATGATGGAAGCTATAACGGACAAACTGAGCACACAAAGCTACTTAGAACATAGGGACTACCAGAGAAGCCATTTTATTTAGAACATAGGTTCTACCAGAGAAGCCATTCTACTTAGAACATAGGAACTACCAGAGAAGCCATTCTATCACAAGTTAGCAGCTCTGACTCCCCTGTTTCCTCTGCATCTGTGTGTCTTCAGTTGAATGTCACCATTCCTTCTTCTATCAGGTAGTGATGAGAAGCCACAAGTATTGCTAATGCTGTTTAACATATACAAATCAACCGTGTCACAGAACATTCGAGTAGACGTTATCAAGTACAGGAAAATGTCTGCTTACTTAGATAAAATTAGTGACCTCTGATTTATTTATTCTTTAGTTAATAGTATGTACTCTTTGATCACTTCATATAAGTATACACAATGAATTTTTGCTTTGCTCACCAACCATTATGCCTTCTCAAACCCCTCTCTTTGCAATTTATTTACAGAAGTTCCCCATCTACCTCCATTGGGTTAGTGTTATCACAATTGTTCGAATTCTTGGTACCAATTTCTAAGATTCATTTTCCTTTCCATGTACTTAAAAAAAAACTGAAAAAGCAACTTAAAGAGAAAGGGGTTTATTTTAATTCCCAGAAGTTGAGTGTGTCATGAAAATCATTGTGACAGAATCACAAAGAGGCTGATAATGTCACATCCACAGTCAGAAAGAGCCGTAAACGCATGTTCATCTTACTTTCTTCATGTTACCAAGAAGAGAACCCGCCCAGGTATTAATGCCACCGACATGGGCATATCTTCTCACCTCAATTAACCTAATCAAAATAATCCTCTACAGGCATGAGCTGTTACTGAGGTGATTGTAGATTCTTCCTAACTCAAAATCAGCATTAACCAGCTCATGAGCTGCATATAGTACTCCATTCATATGTTGTGCTTTGTACCACACTGATCAGAGCAGAAACCTTTGTCTCTTAATTATGCAAAGATGATTCATAGGTGGCTAAGGTAAATACTAGAATGAAATACATTTTACTTATTATCTAGAATTATATTATAACATAATGCAAAAGTAATAAATTAACTTTGAGATGATTTCTTCTGCCCTAAGATTAAAAAGTCATCAGAGAAGGATTATTGTTACTATAACCTACATCCAAATTTTGCCAGATTAACACAACAAACACTTCTTAATTTCTACTGTTGATAAACCAAGATGTTAACTGTATAACTATCCAGACACAAAGTAATCCAAAGCCTCAGATGCTCACCTACTTCTGGGGGAAGAAGAAAATAAAGACAAATGTGAGAAGATAAAAGGGGAAAAAACAAGAAAGGATCTATAGGACATAAGACATGAGCAGAAGGTTTGAGTGATGCATGGTTTCGTTTATGGATACTTCCCAACCAATCAATACACAGATCTAACTTCTAACTAAAATGGATGTTGGAAAATGTAGTCCAGATATATTCTCAGAAAGAAAAACAATAGATGACTGCAACCTTAGTTTTTTCAAATCCTACTTATAACATGGGTTTGTAAATGCTTTAACCTCCCTTCCAGCACCACGCCCACCAGAAGTAGTGGAAAAGGAAGTGAATCATTTAGAAGTGGTTCTTTGGAGCAAATTCCATCTGCATTGTTAGGATATCAGCAATCCGGTTCACATGAGACAGTATCAGTTGATACCACTCCACCAATTGGCCCAAGTCCATGGAAGCAGAAAAAAGTCACCAACATACCACCAGAAGGTTTTTGGTGTTTCTCTCTGTGGAGTCACAATAAATAACACACTAAGGCAAATCAATAGATGTGTATCATTCATGAAGAATCCTTCATCATGTGTCCTTTCATGTACTTGCTGTAGAAAGACATCCTTTTACCTGTGTCTGCGTCAGCAAAAACATTGCTTCAAGAGTCCGCCTTAATGTAACAACCTTTCACTTGTGTCTGCTTCAGGAAAATACTCCTTCACTTATTTGCCCCAGCAAAACACCATCTGACACAACTGACTTTCCAAGAACACTTGAGTTTACACTTCAGATGGGTGTTGGGCATGGATCACTATCTATGTAACAGAAGCTTTCAGAAGTTTTATCTTTAGTTATGTCTTCCATATAACTCAGAACTCTAAAAGAGAGAAGTACAAGAAAACATAATTTTTGAAAGATATCCTAGAGTCTCTTGTATTCAAAAACTCAACAGTCTAAGAGATGCCATTATTCAACTAACAAGGAGGAATTTTGAGTCTTGCAAAACCCTGGGAGGTCATTCCTCCAGAGATCCTAAAGAGCTTTGGATGTATATGTTTGTGTATTCTGTGACAGGAGTAGAGAAAAACAGGACAGGGTACAATTTATAAAAATAAAAGGCATGCAGGAACTGGGAAAACCAAAGTTTATTTTCTAAATTCATCATTACACAGTCACTCAACTGCTATGAAAGTACTTTTTTTTAAAAGCAAACAAAATATATAATAGTAAGTCTATTCTAGAAATGTAGCTTCCTATTCAGTATTAGGTATTCTTCTTTATCTAGCTTTCATGATTTTAATGGGTCTTTTTTAAAAAATAAAGTAAAATTATTTACTCTTTCTGAAGCATGGAAGGAATCCTTACAGATATAGCAGGTACTTCTATCACCAAACAGCTTAGGTATCAGGATATTGCAAATTCCTTTTCTTAGATGATTTAGTCTAAATTATCTAACATGCATCTACCCCATTATCAAATGCCTTATCGAAGTATAATTGAAAGTTACTGCTGACAGTATAGTCTAGTGTAAAGAGGACAATCAAAAACTTGTATTTGGGATCAATGAATACTTATCCTGGCTCTGCTATCTACTGTTTAATATTTTATAACTATGCTAGCTAATATTCATGATAACTATAGTAACCAAGTAGGATTATCGTGCCATATTTGAACTTCATCTGCAACCTAGAATGTTAAATGTCTTAGTTATGGTTACTATGGCTGAGATGAAACCCCAGGACAAAAAGCAATTTGGCGAGAAAAGTGTTTATTTGGCATACAATTCCATATCACTGCTGATCATTCAAGGAATTTAGGAAAGGAGTTCAAACAGAACAGGCACCTGGAATCAGGAGCTGATACAGAGGCTATAGAGGCATTCTGCTTACTGGATTGCTCAGTATGTTTTCCTATCAACTGCAAGACCACCAGCCAATTGGTGCTACCACAAAAAGTAGACAAGGCTCTCCAACATCAAACACTAAGAACATATTCTACAAGATTGCTGAAGCTTGATCTTATTTTATTGCAGAAAATATTCTATAAGATTACTGAAGCTTGATCATGAAATTTTCTCACTTGAGGTTCTCTCTTCTCAGACGAATATAGATGTGTTAAACTGACAGAAAAACTAAACCACACAGTTAATATTATATTACATATGGTCTTCAAAAATGTCTTCATCAATATGTTCCCATACCAACTATTGTTCTAAAGAGATCTACATAAAATATTTTTCTAACCCAATGTTCCAAATACTTCTACTGCTAAACATTGACCTATGTTAATGTGTCCAACATAAATGCAATTATTCATGATGTTTCAAATTATTTTTTTTAATAGAAATGTTTATAAATTTTTTTATGAACATTCTCAAAATCCCAAATGAAAATAATTAAAAACATTAGAGTTTGTTAGAACTCTACAATAGCCTTCCCGCCCCTCCCCCCTTACCCAGAAATCACACATTGGGGAATATCATACAAGAATATGTTTTTAGACATTGGTCTACAAATTTTTACTTGCTTGAATAGTTTAAAAGTGAATGCCTTACAAATTTAAATTACTGTATGTATAGTATACCTAATAAATTAGTATATACATTCAGCATCTTTCATCACAGCCACTTATTCCATGTTTGAAAACAGAAAGATTTTTTTTTATTTTATTTTTTTAATTTACATTCCAAATCACTTCCCCTTTCCCGTTTCCTCCCTCCCCGAAAGTCCCATAAGCCCCCTTCCCTCCCTCTTTTCTCCATTCAACCCCCTCTCATTACTCTGTCCTGGTGTTCCCCTACATCCAGTCTTTCCAGGACCAGGGGTCTCTCCTTCCATCTTTTTAGAAATCTATTGATATGCGGATTGTGTCTAGGGTATTCCGAGATTCTGGGTCAATATCCCCTTATCAGTGACTGCATACCATGTGTGTTCTTTTGTGATTGGGTTACCTCACTAAGGATGATATTTTCAAGTTCTGACCATTTGCCTAGGAATTTCGTGAATTCATTGTTTCTAATTGCAGAGTAGTATTCCATTGTGTAGATATACCACATCTTCTGAATCCATTCCTCCATTGAGGGACATCTGGGTTCTTTCCAGCTTCTGGCTATTATAAATAAGGCTGCTATGAACATAGTGGAGCATGTGTCCTTATTGCATGCAGGTAAAGTCTCTGAGTATATGCCCAGGAGTGGTATAGCTGGATCCTCCGGGAGTGTCATGCCCAGTTTTCTGAGGAACCGCCAGACTGCTTTCCAGAGTGGTTGTACCAGCTTGCAATTCCACCAGCAGTGGAGGAGTGTTCCTCTTTCTCCACATCCTCACCAACAACTGCTGTCTCCTGTGTTTTTGATCTTAGCCATCCTGACTGGTGTGAGATGGAATCTCAGGGTTGTTTTGATTTGCATTTCCCTAATGACTAACAAAAATTAGCAAAATATTGAAGGAGCTAAGAAATCTGCTTTAAAAATTCTCTCTTTCCCTCCCTACACAAATTCAGGCAACATTTCTCATCATTAAAACTCTTAAATGTTAAGGCACAAAACATTATATTTGCAAAATAATAACAAGTTGTTTTTGAAAAAGTTACAAAGATTTTTTTCAGATACTTGTCCTGTGTTAGTTGAGCCAGCCAAAAAAGCTAAGAGTCTTCAAGGCAAGTTTGTGGTTTAGGTACCAGTAATATGCCAAATAATAACAATGATCACCATTTCATGCATGTTACTGAAAACTTTTCATTTGCAAGTATATAAATTATTTGTGCTACATAAACAATTTTATTTAACATTTCAGTATGAAATCCTCACTTGCAAAGACTATGTAACTTGGGTTTAAAACATCACGTAGATCCCAACTTCACATCTTTCCAGTGATATCATTCCCAGCAGGTGACTTTCTCTGAGTTCATTTTTTCTCAGTTGCACAAATCACATAGGAACAACCACTTCATGAACTCTTGCAAGGAAGTCAATTAGACACCAAGAACATTCCTCAAAGAAATGACCACTGTTTAGACCTATGTTAAAAATGGAAACGAAAGAGATATAGAAAAATGCTTTACTTTCTTCACCTGCATGACTTTCTGTCTGAGAATGAGTAAGAATAAGAATCCATTTGTAATATCTAGCTTAAAGAAACTCATATTCAAGGAAACACAACATACTCTAAGAAAACAAAAATACTTCTGTTCTCACACATCATTTAATATCATTGCTATAGTAAATCAACAAAATTTCTTGGAAAATAATTTTGTACTTGGTATGATATTTTGTAAAGAAAATTATTTATGAACTTCAATATTTACCAGATATAAATACCTAAAAGTAATTTCATCACCTCAGATGTATTAAGGCTACAATGGAACTTCCCATATCCATTTAGTCTCCTACATATTTAGACAAATACATTGGACAAGATGAAGAGTCTGGCCAAAGCTGAGAAAACAATTACAGATGCTTTTTGGAGTTCTCAATTCCAGATTCCACAGCATTCATTCCAGGTTTGCAAGAGAGCAAGAAGATTGTGGCAAAATGACACATTTGATTAAAACAACACAGCCCAAGGAAGGTAGCATAGAAAACTAGAGGCTTAAATAGAAATTATTGTTACAATAGAAATAGAATGTCATGTATCAAAGCTGAAAAGCACCAATTGTAACAAGAGAATCAATAATTCCTCTTCAATAGCAATTTGCCTTACTTGCTCTGTACTCCATACACTGTGGAAAACACTTCTGTGGTTCTATTAGCAATAAATTACATTTTGAACAATTGAAATAATGTAATTGGGCTTTTGAGGTTGTTTGTTGAAAAGCTAATACTTTATACTTAAAGACCTAACATAAACAAGAAAATATAACCTTCCTTTCAGTGGCCTGCTGGTGGGGATCTTGTTTTTCCTGGAGCAAGCCAGAGGAAGAATAAATCCCCTCTCAAGAGAGGAACCTGAAAAGCAATCATAAGTAGTCACATCAGAATTGGAAATGCACAGCTCTTATTCCAAAAATATTGCTTATTTTACTTCTAAAATTACTTATACCATCCCAGTTTTTTCTTCTAATGTCTATATAAAACTCCTCATATAGAACAGAGTCATAAAGATTGATATGTAGTCTTCTTTTCCAAGGAATTACTTTTAGGGTAGACGGGTAGTTCGAACAATTCAGAACATCTCAGACTTCTGTTAGAGAACCTAAAACTGTAAACTCCCTAACTCAGACTAATTATTTTACCAAAAAAGACTACTTTTTGTACGATTTTTTTTCTTAATTTCCCTGATTATTCAGTTCCTTGGTCATTTTCCTTCTAATCATGTCATTAACCCTGAATTCTAATTAGTGATCATGTTGTAGTTCGCTTTAGGTTTTCACCTTATTCATATTTCTGCAAAAGACTTTAGATATCAGCTCAAGGTTTAATTCTACAAAATTTTATAACTTTTTCATTAATTTATCTAGGAATGCTACCAATGCCTTATAATGAAGAAGTGAGGAAACATTAATCTAAATCTACTATGACTAAAACATACTAATGAGAGTCTAAAAAAATAACAACTTAGAAGTGACAAATATGAACTCCTAATGCTTTGCCATTTGTTTCTCCTTATTGTGAACATGAACTCAGTGCCACAGAAAATCATTCTCTATTCAACATTTGATACGTTTGTGGAGGCCGAGAATTTACCTTCAGTATCCTATTACCTTCTGAGGTTAATTAGATGTGTTTTGTAGAAAAGAAAATGTGTTTTCTGGGTTTATACATGTGCACAGAAAGTAGTGATCAGGTGTGAGAGAGTTTTGTATTAAAATTAAACGCTGTCATTTTCATTTAGGCATTTGTGTTCCTGCCATAAGTATATATGTTCAAACTTTGGAGAAAAAGATGAAAATAAAATTTCTTTTATTCATTCTGTTTATTGCTATGGTGAATAAATATAAGAAAATAGTCAGCAAAATTATTGCAAAGGATAATTTCATATTATTTTATTTATAACTGAAGTTTTAAGGTACTGCATATATTTAAAATATTGTGTTCTGAGTAATTTGATATGCAGTGACTGACTCTAGAGCTATAGTAATGTCCACCGTTCCTTGGTAGGTAGGTTCACGCACAATCAAGTCTTTTGTCAGAGTACATGTTTATACATTCTGGACTACAAAAGAAACAAAGCACTGATTTCTCAATTATTACCTTTTGCAAAGAAACTCACCAAGAATAAAATGAAGATGTCTGTGTATATTCCTGGAAACTACTGCACAGGAGACAGGTTAGTTGTCTTGAATGTCTTATTATATGTGTGCACACACATTGATTCAGTCTGTTTTTCCTAAGCAGTTCAGTACTGAACTATATAAGTTAGATGCTTCAGTGAACCCAAAGGATTATATAGAAAGGAGCAAATCAAGATATAGCGTAGGTTTACTGCTAAATATGATGATTGTACTAAGTTCCAAGGTGATGGTGTCAAGTGGAAAGTCTGAGTTCAAGTTTGAAAATGATGGGAAACATAGCTTCTCTCAACTTTGCTTCATATTTAAACTTTGGTAAAATTACAATTCTAAACACTATTCCATGCTCCTGCACTCAAGGAGTGATCATCTCACTAACACAGACATAGGATTATAAATTAATATAATTCAAGAATTCCAAGGTCTAAAAGAGCATCATTGTTACAATTCTACACATGGTGGCCCTGAACATGCTCTTTCCTCATATTTCCTAGAGCATATCCTGTGTTTAATCTGCAATTTTGCATTTAATGTTATAAAATTATTTAACATTTGTAATGTGCTTATTATAGCTTTCAAGCCCAAGAATCACATCTGAACACATACACACACCACGCATCACACCCCTGAATTAACAAATCTTAAAATCTATTGGGAGGAATCAGGTAATAAAGAAAAGAGTAAAACACAGCAAATCAGAAAAACAAATCAGGGCAGACAGGGTTTCAACAGGAGAGGAAATGTGAGGCCACACTTGGCTTTATGAGCCATTTCATTAAAAAAAAAATTGAACAGTTGTTGAAACTGTAGACAAGGATCAAAAAAGGTTCAGATCAGATAGGTCAGAGTCAAGGAGACCTGCCTGAAGGGTGTTGGCTACCATGCTTCAAATCGGCAAGCTTGAACCAAAGCATGCACTTTGAAAGTGATACCCTCAGAATTGACGATGGCTATATGAAGTAGAGAATTTGAGAACTAAGAGTGAATTCCTGTAGTCTACTGTAAATTGCAAATGTGAAAACCATGGTTAGGATTAGTTTAGCCTAGGACTTAGAGTTATCAAACATGATCTTATTGATGGATCAATCTCTGCTTTTATCTATATCTCGCATACATTTTTTCCACTTCTGATGCTGGTGTTTACAATATCTTTTAAGGAACTCTGTGCCTTCCTTCTGTTGACATGCTTTTATTCTTAGTCCCTTGAAGTGTATTGATTATCTGATATTAACCAGAAATCAAATCAACATAACACAATTCATTTGAAATACTGTTGATTAATCTTTAGAGACCTTAATACTATTTTTAAAACATTCATCTCTCAGGAACTGCTTGTGAGTGAAACAAAGTAGCAGATAATAGCCCAGCTTAGCCCTCCATCAGAAGAACCTAAGAAGTCTTAGAGTATTCTCACACACTGTTTAGCTACCTCCAACCTCTGGAATACCTGCATGTTCTTCTCCTGCTTTCTAGGATAAGCCCTGGACTCTACTCTGTACCTAAGGCATATTGTCCCATTGGTTCTAAATTAGCTAAATACATGAACATTAAACAAAGAATCCCTTTATATCACCTCAATTGCCTTCAATTACAGAGTGTAAAATGAATGAAAATTGGGGTTAATTAATAAAATACCTTCTATTGAAATCACTATTCATGAAAAAATTTCTAAAATTTCAATATCTTTTGTGTCCTGTGTTGGAGAATTATGACATAAAAAATGAATGTAATTCAATTCGGTTTTTTACATGCAATCTAGTCTCACTGGAAACACCCATCGTCATGTTATTTTTAAATTATATATCACTTTTGCTTAGGAGAAAAAGAGGTTACTACTTTAGAGTTACAACTGTGCCGGGCAGTGGTGGCGCACGCCTTTAATCCCAGCACTTGGGAGGCAGAGGCAGGCGGATTTCTGAGTTCGAGGCCAGCCTGGTCTACAAAGTGAGTTCCAGGACAGCCAGGGCTATACAGAGAAACCGTGCCTCGAAAAGACAAAAAAAAAAAAAAACAAAAAACAAAAAAACAACTGTGCAAGCAAAATAAATGTTCTGCAGTGTGTTCTCTGAAGTGTTGGAAAGGAAGAGTTGGAATCAGCACCATTGCCTGCAGCTCATTTTTTGTGATTACATGTTTGAGTAGGGACAAAGTAAATTCAATGAAGCATTCAAAGCAAACAGCCTTTTAATTAGACTGAGATACAGACTGCCTTCATCTTAGATTTTGTTTGTTTTCATTAATAGAATGAGAATAGTAGTCTCCATGGAAGATATCACACTTCTTTGAAATCAAGATATGTCTACCCATGTGCACTGTCTATAAGTTTGCCTTTCAGCCTTGTCTCATCTAATGTAATGTTTTTTGAAACATTGTTTCCAAAGTATGAAATGATATATTCTTGTTATGGTTACTGATATTTTAAGTGGTAATTTGTACACTTGTAGATGGTACAAGGGGACTTTTTTAAAACCATGAAGGATTAATGAAAATTCCCAACCTTCAAAAATACCAAGCCTTGTTTAAGCTCAGTAGACTAAATGCATCCTGCCTTCCCAAGAGCATTAATAGAATAGACGTTCAAGGTAATTAAGGAAAACAATGTAATTCTCTTACTTATCATTTTTTTCTGGGATTTTTCATCTAATATCACCATTAGAAATAAATTTTATTACTAAAATTATTATATGAAGTCATTCTCAGTCTATCAAATTCATATAATTACACTACTTATTTGTTCTTGTAAATTGGCTATCATGTTTAACATTTATATTACAGGGAACTAACTTTACAGAGTAGTCTGTGTGTAGACTGTCACCTTAGTTAATTTTACAGCATATTTTGTGTCTATTCTTGAGCAAATTCCACATGAGTATTATAAACTGAAGACTTCTGTGAAACACTTTCTGTATAGAGTTCACTCACACAATTTATAAAGAATATAGCATGACTTAGAGTTTGCACCAGGGCAATAGACAACTCATGCCATCTGTACCAGAGATTTGTAGCCCGACGGTGTATGCTCAGTGTTCCAGGCACATGTGTTGTTGATCCTCTGACACACATTGTTATGAACCAAGAGAATACATTTGTTTCTTTGACCTCTGGCCATATTTTCTTCAAAGAAATATTCTTATTCTTCTACAGACTAAATTCTGACGCCCAGTCAAATCTTTATCTTATATTGGAAAAATAATCCTAGTGAAAGAAATTTCACTATTTGGAATACAAGTCATGAAAAATGGTGTGCCCTCTGTAATCCTTGTACTCAGGAGGTAGAACTGGGAAGGCCAGATTTCAAGGTCATTCTTGACGAGGCTGAGAGTTCAAGTACCGCTTAAGATACATGAGCCTCTACCTCAAAAAATGATTAAAAATTAATGACTAAATTAAGATAGAATTATTAGTTTTTAAAAAATACTTAATTTAATACATATTAAATGACCATCTGATTTCTATTCAGCTTTGGAACTTTCTTCTTATAACATAGAGTGAAACTTTGCTATCTACCTGTTATGAAACTGGCCTCCATTGAGGCTAGCTAAGAAAAATGAATACTCCAAAACTTCTGAACAATCCAATATATACACTTAGTCGAAGATTTCCAATATTTTCTATCAATACAGAATACTCAGATCATCAGGGTCTATGAGGTCAATAGGAAAGACATATGGAAACAAGAGCATGGTTATGTCAAAGTATTAAATTTTAAAAGGGTCTTTACACTGAGTTAAATCTCAACAAAAGAACATAAAATGGTGTTCCCACTTTGATTTCTGAAGAGTTTACCACAACTTTCTCTCCTACAACCAAAAATGTATTACCTGTGTTTTGCTTGAGTTGCAAACCATTAAATTAGCAACACATTGAAAAGGGAAGATAGGACCCAAAATGATTAAATAATTCTAGTCACATGATTTCTTAGGGCTTTAATGAAAATCATCTGAAGAATCCCTTTAATTTTAATGAGAAATTTTATGTTGCATTGTAAGCATGTGAAAAATAAACATATAACTGACATCTTATAGTAAACAGTTCTCTTTAAAATCAGTCAAAAACACTTACTATAAGATTGAAAAGCACATTTTCGTGATCATTAAAATGAGAAGAAATATAACATTAAGAGGCTACTGTGTGCCAAACACTGTCTTCGGTACTCCCCATATCTTTAGTCACACTGCCAGATGTTATTATAACTATTATATGAATGAATAAATCGAAGCACAGAGAAGTTACGGATAAAGCTGATGCATTATTACTTCTGAATGCTGGGCTTTACCACCCTAGAATACGCTGATGATAACAAACATTTCAATTACATAGAGCTCCCGAAATTATCCAAGTAGACTTTTAAATTGTATAGTTACTATATATTCCGCTATAAGTTTTCATTGCCCTAACAATGAAAACCTAGTACCAGTTGGAGCTTATATAATGCTGATTAATCTAAAAATGTCTATACTATCAATACTATCTCTCACTCACAGAGTTGCATGATTAGTAGCCCTCTTTCTGTATGCAAGTAGTCCAACATGTTACCTATGATTCTCACTGCCCATGATGCCTGGCCTACTCTTCATTACTGTGCATTTGACTCTATTCTCTTTCATGTTTTAGTTGAAATATCAGAAAAGACTTCAGAGTGTAAAACATTCAAATCCAAATAGTCTATATTTGGTTATTCTCTTGTTTTTTTACTCTTGCTTTTATATACTTATTAGCTTTTTGTTACATATTTTATGTCCTGAAGTCTATTTAAAAGAAGGAATTAATTCTTTTTATGATATATATCATTAAACTTAATGCTTAGAACATAGTATGAGCTCAGTAAGCAAGGCAACATTTCACTCAGTGTTTCTCCCCTAACCTGGAACAGCATGCTTTCTCGGTAAATGATTGTCCTTCAATTGAGTGATTCTTACACAGGAAATTCATTTTTTAAAGAATTCAAACACCCAATTTGAAGACTTGCTCTGTGACAGGCTGTTCTCTACCTACTAAGACATGGGTGATCTGAAACAGGAAATAAGTGATGAATTCCATGGCCTGAAGGGACTCATACTGCAAAGTGGGAACTCTCCCTTTGATAACCCCAGACCTGGAAATGGAGTGTTAAAGAAGAGGTCAGCTGGTAATGGAATTCAGACTGAAGCAGAGTGTTAATAGAGTAGGAGACCAAATTATAGAAAGTCTCTGCATGTGTGGCTTGATAACAAAGTGGAATGACCCTAATGGAACAGGCACCAATCCTTCCCTGATATTGAAGTGCAGCACCGCTGTACTGGGAAATGTGACTAGGAAAGTACACTGGGGCAAAGCTTGATGCTGCTTTGACCACACTCCTTAACAGTGGCCAGCTTGTCTAAGAATAGAGTCAGTTCCACTACTGAGAGTCATCACCCTACAGCATCACCTATGCAAGTGAATTTAGACTATATTTCACGGGATTATTGAAAATATATATTGTTCCACAGTTATACTATCAGAAGCATAAGAAAAGTTGGCACACAAGAGGGACTAGAAGTAAGGATGAATGAAAAGAGAGAAGATGGGAGAGTGGGTCAGGGAGGAGGTAGGGATGGAATACTAGCTACTTAGCTGAGTGGTTTGTTGTTATAAAAAGTTAACAAAAGAATGACATGACTTCAAGACTTGGAGTTATTTTGTCCTATCAACTGTGTCCAGAGGACGGTAATACTTAACATCATCTTCTCTTTTTTATTCTTTTCTATATTTTTTTATTTACATTCCAAATGATTTCCCCTTTCCAGGTTCCTCCCTCCCCAAAAGTCCCATAAGCCCTCTTCCCTGCCCCTGTTCCCCATTCAACCCCCTCACGATTCTCTGTCCTGACATTCCCCTACATCTAGTCTTTCCAGGACCAGGGGTCTCTCCTTCCATCTTCGTGGAAATCTATTGATATGTGAATTGTGTCTTGGGTATTCCGAGTTTCTGGGTTAATATCCCTTTATCAGTGACTGTATAACATGTGTGTTCTTTTGTGATTGGGTTACCTTACTAAGGTTGATATTTAACAGTTCTGACCATTTGCATGAGAATTTCATGAATTCATTGTTTTTAATTGCTGAATAATATTCCATTGTGTAAATATACAACATATTCTGAATCCATTCCTCCATGAGGGACATCGGGGTTCTTTCCAGCTTCTGGCTATTATAAATAAGGCTGCTATGAACATAGTGGAGCATGTGTCCTTATTGCATGCAGGGGAAGCCTCTGAGAATAAGCCCAGGAGTGGTATAACAGGATCCTCTGAGAGAGTCATGCCCAGTTTTCTGAGGAACCGCCAGACTGCTTTCAGAGTGGTTGTACCAGCTTGCATTACCACCAGGAGTGGAGGAGTGTTCCTCTTTCTCCACATCCTCACCAACAACTGCTGTCCCTGTGTTTTTGATTTTAGCCATTCTAACTGGTATGAGTTGGAATCTCAGGGTTGTTTTGATTTGCATTTCCCTAATGACTAAGGATATTTCTTTAGGTGCTTCTCAGCCATTCGATATTCTTCAGGTGAGAACTCTTTGTTTAGCTCTGTATCCCATTTTTATAAGGTTATTTGGCTCTCTGGAGTCTAACTTCTTGAGTTCTTTGTATATATTGGATATTAGCCCTCTGTCAGATGGAGGGTTGGTAAAGATCTTTTCCCAATTTGTTGGCTGGTGTTTTGTCCTTTTGACAGTGTCCTTTGCCTTACAGAAACTTTGTAATTTTATGAGGTCCCATTTGTCAATTCTTGATCTTAGAGCATAAGCTATTGGTGGTCTGTTCAGGAAATTTTCCCTGTGCCCATCTGCTCAAGGATCTTCCCCAGTTAATTTTCTATTAGTTTCAGTGTGTCTGGTGTTATATGGAGGTCCTTGATCCACTTGGAATTGAGCTTGGTACAAGGAGATAAGAATGTATCGATTTGCATTCTTCTGCATGTTGGCCTCCAGTTGAACCAGCACCATTTGATGAGAAAGCTATCTTTTTTCCACTGGATTGTTTAAGATCCTTTGTCAAAGGTCAAGTGACCATAGGAGTGTGGATTCATTTTTGGGACTTCAATTCTGTTCCATTGATCTACATGCCTGTCACTTTACCAATACCATGCAGTTTTTAACACTATTGCTCTGTAGTACAGCTTGAGGTCCAGGATAATGATTCCCCCAGAAGTTCTTTTACTCTTGAGAATAGTTTTAGCTATCCTGGGTTTTCTGTTATTCCAGATGAATTTTTGAATTGCTCTTTCTAACTCTATGAAGAATTGAGTTGAGATTTTGATGGGGATTGCACTGAATCTGTATATTGCTTTTGGCCAAATGGTCATTTTTACTATATTAATCCTGCCAATCCATGAGCAGGGAAGATTTTTCCATCTTCTGAAGTCTTCTTCAATTTCTTTTTTCAAAGACTTGAAGTTCTTGTCATACAGATTTTTCACTTGTTTGGTTAGAGTCATACCAAGATACTTTATATTGTTTGTGATTATCGTGAAGGGTATCATTTCTCTTATTTCTTTCTCAGCCTGCTTATCCTTTGAGTATAGAAAGGCTGCTGATTTGCTTGTGTTGATTTTATATCTGGCCACTTTGCTGAAGTTGTTTATCAGCTGTAGGAGTTCTCTGGTGGAGTTCTTTCGGTCACTTAAATATACTATCATATCATCTGCAAATAGTGATAGTTTGATTTCTTCCTTTCCAATTTGTATCCCTTTGACCTCCTTTTGTTGTCTAATTGCCCTAGCTAGAACTTCAAGTACTATATTGAAAAGGTATGGAGAGAGAGGACAGCCTTGCTAGTCCCTGATTTTAGTGGGATTGCTTCAAGTTTCTCTCCATTTAGATTGATGGTGACTGCCGGTTTGCTGTAAATTGCTTTTACTATGCTAAGATATGGGCCTCTAATTCCTGATCTTTCCAAGACCTTTAACATGAAAGGATGCCGAATTTTGTCAAATGCTTTTTCAGCATCTAAAGAAATGACCATGTGGTTTTTTTCTTTGAGATTGTTTATGTAGTGGATTACATTGATGGACTTCCTTATATTGAACCATCCCTGCATCCCTGGGATGAAGCCTACTTTCATGGTGAATGATCGTTTTGATGTGTTTTTGGATTCGGTTGGCATGAATTTTATTGAGTATTTTTGCATCGATATTCATAAGAGAGATTGGCCTGAGATTCTCTTTCTTTGTCGGATCTTTGTGTGATTTTGGTATTAGCGTAATTGTGGCTTCATAGAACGAGTTGGGTAGTGATCCTTCTGTTTCTATTTTGTGGAATAGTTTGAAGAGTATTGGTGTTAGGTTTTCTTTGAAGGTCTGATAGAATTCTGCGCTAAAACCATCTGGACCTGTGGTTTTTTTTGTTGGAAGACTTCCAATGATGACTTCTTTTTCATCAGGGGTTATAGGACAGTTTAGATGGTCTATTTGATCCTGATTTAATTTTGGTATTTGGTATCTGTCTAGGAAATTGTACATTTACTCCAGATTTTCTAGTTGTGTTGAATGCAGGCTTTTGTAGTAGGATCTGATGATTTTTTGAATTTCCTCAGTTTCTGTTGTTATATCTCCCTTTTCATTTCTGATTTTATTAATTTGGATACTGTCTCTGTGCCCTCTGGCTAGTTTGGCTAAGGGCTTATCTATCTTGTTGATTTTTTCCAAGAACCAACTCCTAGTTTTGTTGATTCTTTGTATGGTTTTATTTGTTTCTACTTGATTGATTTCAGCCCTGAGTTTGATGATTTCCTGCCTTCTACTCCTCTTGGGTGTATTTCCTTCTTTTTGTTCCAGGGCTTTCAGGTGTGCCATTAAGTTGCTTGTGTAGACTCTCTCCCATTTCTTTTTGGAGGCACTCAGGGCTATGAATTTTCCTCTTAGCACCACTTTCATTGTGTCCCATAAATTAGGGTGTGTTGTGCCTTCATTTTTATTAAATTTTAAAAAGTCTTTGATTTCTTTCTTTATTTCTCCCTTGACCAAGGTATCATTAAGTAGAGCATTGTTCAGCTTCCACGTGTATGTGGGCTTTCTGTTATTTTTGTTGCTATTGAAGCCCACCCTTATTTCATAGTGATCTGATAGGAGGCATGGGATTAGATTGGTCTTCTTATATCTATTGAGGTCTGTTTTGTGATCAGTTATATGGTCGATTTTGGAGAAGGTACCATGAGGTGCTGATTAGAAGTTAGATTCTTGAGTTCTTTGTATATCTTGGATATTAGCCCTCTGTCGGATGTAAGGTTGGTAAAGATCATTTCCCAGTTAGTTGGTTGCCGCTTTGTCTTTTTGACGGTGTCTTTTGCCTTGCAAAAACTTTGTAATTTAATGAGGTCCCATTTGTCTATTCTTGATCTTAGAGTATAAGCTATTGGAGTTCTGTTCAGGAAATTCTCCCCTGTGCCCATATGTTCAAGGTTCTTCCCTAGTTTCCCTTCTATTAGTTTCAGTGTGTCTGGTTTTATGTGGAGATCTTTGATCCACTTAGAATTGAGCTTAGTGCAAGGAGATAAGGATGGGTCAATTTGCATTCTTCTGCATGTTGACCTCCAGCTGAGCCAGCACCATTTGTTGAAAAGGCTATCTTTTTTCCACTGGATGGTTTTAGCTCCTTTGTCAAAGATCAAGTGACCATAGGAGTGTGGATTCATTTCTGGGTCTTCAATTCTGTTCCATTGATCTACATGTCTGTTACTGTACCAATACCATGCAGTTTTTAACACTATTGCTCTGTAGTACAGCTTGAGGTCCGGGATACTGATTCCCCCAGAGGTTCTTTTACTCTTGAGAATAGTTTTAGCTATTCTGGGTTTTCTGTTATTCCAGATGAATTTTTGAATTGCTCTTTCTAACTCTCAGAGAGGCAAGTAACCCTATTAAAAAATGGGGTACAGAGCTACACAAAGAGTTCTCACCTGAAGAATATCTAATGGCTGAGAAGCACCTAAAGAGATGTTCATCATCCTTAGTCATTAGGGAAATGCAAATCAAAACAACCCTGAGATTCCATCTCACACCAGTCAGGATGGCTAAGATCAAAAACACAGGAGACAGCAGTTGTTGGCGAGGATGTGGAGAAAGAGGAACACTCCTCCACTGCTGGTGGAATTGCAGGCTGGTACAACCACTCTGGAAAGCAGTCTGGCGGCTCCTCAGAAAACTGGGCATGACACTTCCGGAGGATCCGGCTATACCACTCCTGGGCATATACCCAGAGACTTTACCTGCATGCAATAAGGACACATGCTCCACTATATTCATAGCAGCCTTATTTATAATAGCCAGAAGCTGGAAAGAACCCAGATGTCCCTCAACGGAGGAATGGATTCAGAAGATGTGGTATATTTACACAATGGAATACTACTCTGCAATTAAAAACAATGAATTCACGAAATTCCTAGGCAAATGGTCAGAACTTGAAAATATCATCCTTAGTGAGGTAACCCAATCACAAAAGATCACACATGGTATGAAGTCACTGATAAGGGGATATTGACCCAGAATCTCAGAATACCCTAGACACAATCAGCATATCAATAGATTTCTAAAAAGATGGAAGGAGAGACCCCTGGTCCTGGAAAGACTGGATGTAGGGGAACGCCAGGACAGAGTAATGAGAGGGGGTTGAACAGAGAAAGGAGGGAGGGAAGGGGGCTTATGGGACTTTCGGGGAGGGAGGAAACGGGAAAGGGGAAGTGATTTGGAATGTAAATTAAAAAATAAAATTAAATTAAATTAAAAAAAAAAAAAGAAGTTAGATTCTTTTGCTTTAGGATGAAATGTTCTATATATATCTGTTAGTTCCATTTGATCCTAGGCTTCATTTAGTTTCATTGTGTCCATGTTTAGTTTCTGCTTTCCTGAACGATCCATTTCAGAGAGCGGGGTGTTGAAGTCACACACTATTATTGTGTGAGTTGTGATATGTGCTTTGAGCTTTAGTAAAGTTTCTTTTATGAATGAGGTTGCCCTTGCGTGTGGAGCATAGATGTTCAGAATTGAGAGTTCTTCTTGGTGGATTTTTCCTTTGACCAGAATGTAGTGTCCTTCTGTGTCTTTTTTGATGACTTTAGGTTTAAAGTCAATTTTATCTGATATTAGAATGGCTACTCCATCTCGTTTCCTGGGACCATTTGCTTGTAAGATTGTTTTCTAGCCTTTTACTCTGAGGTAGTGTTTGTCTTTGACACTGAGGTACGTTTCCTGCATGCAGCAAAATGCTGGGTCCTGTTTATGTATCCAGTCTGTTAGTCTATGTCTTTTTATTGGGGAATTGAGACCATTGATATTAAGAGAGATTAAGAAATAGTGATTATTGTCACTTATTATTATTGCTATTCTTGACGCTATCTTTATGTTTGAGTGGTTATCTACTTCTGGGTTTGAAGCAAGAAGGTTACTATCTCGTTTTTTCCAGGGTGTAGTTTCTCTCCTTGTATTGGCAGTTTCCACCTATTATCTTTTGCAGTGCTGGGTTTGTGGAAATATATTTTGTAAATTTAATTTTGTCATGGAATATCTTGGTCTCTCCATCTATGGTGATTGAGAGTTTTGCTGGGTATAGTAGTTTAGGATGACATTTGTGTTCTCTTAGAGTCTGTATGAGACCTGCCCAGGATCTTCTGGCTTTCATCATCTCAGATGAGAAGTCTGGTGTAATTTTGATAGAACTGCCTTTATAGGTTTCTTGACCTTTTTCTCTTACTGCTTTTAATATTCTTTCTTTGTTTAGTATATTTAGTGTTTTGACTATTATGTGACGGGAGGTATTTCTGGTCTGGTTCAGTCTGTTTGGAGTTCTGTAGGCTTCTTGTAAGTTCATCGGCTTCTCTCTCTTTAGGTTAGGGAAGTTTTCCTCCATAATTGTGTTGAAGGTATTTACTGGCCCTTTAAGTTGCAAATCTTCACTCTCATCTATACCTATAACCCTTAGGTTTGGTCTTTTCATTGTGTCCTGGATTTCCTGGATGTTTTGGGTTACATGTTTTTTGCATTTTGCGTTTTCTTTGACTGTTGAGTTGAGGCTTTCTATGGTATCTTCAGCACCTGAGATTCTTTCTTCCATCTCTTGTATTCTACTGTTGATGTTTGCATCTATGACCCGTGATTTCTTCCCAAGGTTTTCTATCTCCAAAGTTGTCTCCCTTTGTGATTTCTTAATTGTTTCTACTTCCTTTTTTAGATCCTGGATGGATTTGCTCAGATCCTTCACTTGTTTGTTTGTGTTTTCTTATTTCTTTAAGATATTTGTGTTTCCTCTTTCAGGATTTCTGCCTGTGACCCAAGTTCTTCTGTATTTATTTATTTATTTTAGTTTAGTTTAGTTTTTTTCAAGACAGTGTTTCTCTGTGTAACCCTGGCTGTCCTTGAACCCACTCTGTAGACCAGGCTAGCCTCGAACTCAGAAATCTGCCTGCCTCTGCCTCCCAAGTGGTAGGATTAAAGGCGTGTGCCACCACCGCCAGGCTTCCTGTATTTCTTTAATCGATTTTTGTGTTTCCTCCTTATGGGCTTCTATCTGTTTTCCATATTCTCCTGCATTTCTTTAAGCGATTTTTGTGGTTTCTTTGTAAGGGCATCTACCCATTGATTCATGTTCTCCTGTATTTTTGTAAGCGATTTTTATGTTGCCTCCTTATGGGCCTCCATCTGTTGACCCATATTCTCCTGCATTTCTTTAAGTGATTTTTGTGTTTCCTTTGTAAGGGCTTCTACCCATTGATTCATGTTCTCCTGTATTTCTTTATGAGATTTATTTGCATCCTTCTTGAAATCCTCTAATAGCATCATGAGAAGTGATTTTAAATCCAGATCTTGCCTTTTGGGTGTGATGGAGTATCCAGGATTTGCTGCTGTTGGAGAGTTGGGTTCGGACGGTGCCATATTGCCTTGATTTCTGTTAGTAACGTTCCTACATTTGCCTTTACTATCTGGTTATCTATGGTGTTAGTTGGTCCAGCTGTCTCTGGCTTTTGCTTGGACCTCCTGTGAGCCTGCAAGGCTCTTTCTGCACCCCTGGATGACCGGGTTTCCCCTGGCACCAATTGCTCAGGGGCTGCCCTGCCCCTGAGTGACTTTGGAGCCCTGATGAGCCTTGCCTGATTTTATACTTGGGGAATCCCTGTGTACCTGGAGACTCATTGTAGTCAATCCCTGGAGCAGAGGTGGCTAAGGTGAGGCTGGTGTGCTCTTTCCAGGTGTGCTCTCTCCTGGTGTGGGTCCCTCTGCAGGGCAGATGTCCCACAGCAGAGCTGGCGCATAGATGACCACAGAACTGCCCAGCTCTTGGGTGCAGGGGCACACAAGCTGGCTGTGTCCCAAGTGATGTTATGCTTGGTTATCCCTGCTCCTGGAGGTCCCAACTGCTCTGTTGCCAGATCAAAGATGGCGGAGTGTACTGTGCACCCTCTCGGTGCAGATCACTCTGCCGAGCAGATAGCCCACAGCAGAGCTGGTGCCCAGATGACCACAGAGCTGCCCTGCTCTTGGGCGCAGATGGAAACCTAGCAGACTTTGTTCCAAGGGATGTTATATTGGGGAATCCATGCATACCTGAAGGCTCAGTGTAGTCAATCCCTGGAGCAGAGGTGGCTAAGGTGAGGCTGGTGTGCTCTCTCCCAGTGCACTCTCTCCGGTGCGGGTCCCTCCTTACATCATTTTAAAACATATAAAACAAAGGAAATTGTTTATATTTATGACTTTTAGTGATTTTCTTCCAATAATATTTTTGATACAAATATGAAGGCTTATAAACTGGCAAACAATGCATCAAAACTTACTAAAAACTGGTTGGTTCCAACTTTATTATTGGGAGGCCAAAAAGATATGAGATTTGAAACCAACCTTCAGCTTATCAGGAAAAACATATCAGATTTAGGTCAGGAAGGTAGGCAAAAAAGATAATTCTCTTAGTTCTCTGTGGGTTTTATCTTTTAAGGCCCTACCAAATCAGAATCTTAAAAGAAATTACAACAATTAATTTCTGTTCAGGTTTAATTGCATTCTGCATTGACCAAACATTAAAATTAATCATAAATACTTTACCATAGTAGTTACTATAGTAGTTAGCAGTACCATCTTCATCTAAGAACGTTTTTCTAATTGTAGTCAACAAACTATTGAGGTACCTATGTCAAGTAAGTTTAGGCTGTAATTGATGAAGGTTTTTTTTAATATATACATATATATTATGTTTCTTTTAGAACATCAGAAGAGGTGTTGCAACACACAGGGGACTAGAAAGAGGATATATGTATGTATGTATGTAAAGAAGGAAGAAAGAAGAAAGGGGAAATGAGAACACATTTAAGCATTCTTATTGTGGCACAACCACATAGACTACAAGATAGATAGGCAAAGCGATAAATGGATGTATGGAGGAATGGATGGATGGATGGATGGATGGATGGATGGATGGATGGATGGATGAATAGACCAAAACAAGCTATCTGATCATTGTGCATAACACTTACTGAGGATTATCTTAACAATCATCTTCCTTTCCTAGACTTTCTCTCTTAGTCATTACTATCAAATACTCCTTCTAATATAATATTACTCATCATATTTATAACACCAGGCCATATAGTTTTACACCCAGTAGTCATTGAAATTTGGGAGAAATAATATCCTTGTCTCCTCTATGTAGATGTACAGATAAAAGGTCACTTTCTCCATGTCAGCATTATGTTTTGCTCACAAGTTGTAACCAAGTTGCTTGGCAGTTTGTCAAATTTCTCCGGCTCCTCTCACCATTCTTGACTTTTAGTACAAAATGATTGCATATATCAGTAATCATCAACTAATCCATTTGTCTTTCTCAAGCTGTACTTTTGCTGAGATATAATTCAATTCCTCTGTCTTATGAATTCATATTATTACCTATATCTTGCAATTTGACCTACTATGAGTGATTCTGAATATATACCTGTGGAACATTCTCAAAATCATTTTTATATGTTATAAAATTGTATTGATTGCTGGAATCTGGACTTCAACAAATTTTGTTTTACTCATACCCAAAACATGCTCCCTATAAAATTTGACACGAAGTAAAGCAAACCATACTATTAAAAAATTTACTTGGCACTAAAAATAATGAATTTTGCTATGACTTCTTAATACATACATAATATAAAACATTGCTCATGTTTTGATTTCATGTCATACATATACAAATTCTGTATGTGATCAACTACATGTGGATTTTATCTTTTTAATTTTTATTTATTTTATTTAGTGTAATAACTTCTATTTCCATCCTTTTTCTAAAAGAGGTATTAGTTATATTATTCATTCTGGAAATTAGAACTATTTCCTTAAAATTTTATTTCAAGAAATGATTTGCCCTATTCTGTCTGCCATGGGCTGCCTAATTAGCTCACACTTGGCTTTCTTGGTGCTGATAATTGAACATGACTGGTTGCATGTAGGTGAGGAAGCCCTTTTCTACAACAGCTTTTTATATAGACTATAATAAGCCTTGTAATTTTGTATAACATGTAGCAAGCAGGCTATTTCAAGTTAATAGATAACCTACTTTATTGAGAGGTTAAATTAGTAATACTCTCATGAGAAGCAATGGTAAACCTGGACAGGACAGAAATAGCATGCTGAAGAGCAAAGCCATCAGTATTTCAGAAAAGCCCCTGTACCGACATCCAGTTCTAAATTCAGAACTATTTCTTGGTCTGAGTAGGAGCTGTGTGATTGCTTGGATGTCCTTAAGTCTACCTGAACAAGAAAGAGAGAGAGAGAGAGAGAGAGAGAGAGAGAGAGAGAGAGAGAATAACTAGTGTCTCAGTTTACATAAAATGGCAATTCTTTTCTAATAAAATCATGTTTTCTTCATAAGTATATCTGTTTTGGCAATCTCTGCTAAAGATCTCTGTTTCTTTTGCATGCTTGTTTGTTTGTTTGTTTTTAATATTGTAAATTTAATGGTGCAATAGTGGCTTGGATGTTGTGAGAGTCACCCACCACTTTGACTTTTTTGATGCAAGGAGCATTTCATAATATAGACATTATACCTGATATTGTCAATAAGGCCAAGGGCATCTGGATAAATAAGCCATGACTCCTAGGGGAAAATGTTCAATGCAATAAACATGGCAATAAAATTATTTCTAACAGCAAATTGCTATAGCTGTGAGCTTGCCTTCATCAGAAAAGCTTCTTGCAGTAGCTAAGAATTAACACAGAGACCTACAACTGGTCAATGTGCATAAAATAAAAGACTTCAAAGTTCTAAGTGCTAATTAGGATGTCTCTATCACATACCCTTAAAGATCAAATATCTATACCAAAGAGAAGACACAAAGATCACAAGATCTAGAGGTACTGGATGGCTTCAAATAAAAAGTGCCACAACAGGGCAGAGGCACATGTATATTCACAGAATTGTGAGAGCATGCACAAGTTCCAATCAGACAAAATCCTAGCATGAAGGAGAGGAAGTCGGCACAAATTCTTACCACTAACTGAGGAGCTATTGGCATTAATGTGCTGCTGGTAGAGGAGTCTGTTTTCCTTAATGATGTAATGTCTGAAATATCACCAGAACCCTTTTCAGGCTCTAAACTCAGTAATAACATAACATAAATTGTATGGATTTGGGAAAAGGGCAAAAGACAGAGACAGAAGATAGATGAATAGAATAGATAGATAGATAGATAGATAGATAGATAGATAGATAGATAGATAGATAGATAGATAGATGGATGGATGGATGGATGGATGGATGGATGGATGGATGGATGGATGGATGGATGGATAGATAGATAGATAGATAGATAGATAGATAGATAGATAGATAGATAGATAGATAGATAGATAGATAGATAGATAGATGATAGAATGAAAGATTGTGAAGTTGGAAAGCTAAGAAAGTAAGAGAGAATCTGGGAGGCTTTGGGAGATAAATAAGATCAATTATATCTATGAAATTCTCAAATAACAAAATCACTTTAAAGTACTGTGAATTTCATTGTCTTATGGTTATAACAATGCTATTTGACAAAGATTGAATCTTCTCAAGGTCTACTTATTTTAAAAATCAATGGAAATAAATGCATTAAAATTGATGTATTTCCCACTTCATACAAATTCATTTATTTCTTCCTTAGAATGGGGATGACTTTGCTTTCTTCAGTGTTGAGGCAGGAGGAGGAAGATGAGTTTCTCCACATTGCTTCTAGGCTTGCACATAGCACCATGATTTAACATAAATATGAATTGGGAATATGACAGGAATTGTGTCTTTGAGAAAGAATAAACAATTTCAAAGTAAGATATACCAGGTAATTTTCTGTATGTTCATGCCATGTTTTGGACTTCGTGTCAACATTCCTTCTTAGTTGTTCTTGTTGTTTTTGGAGGCAGGAAAGGCTTTTTTAAATGAAAAACATAACACTGTATTGATTCTTTAAATTTCTTTTTGCACATGCTCTTGAAAATGTTATAAACTGTGGTGAAATTATACAGTCAAGTTCCAATATCAACTTTCTATACTGACAAAACAACACTGTAATACACGTATTTAAATATACCCTACATCTTTTTTGGTGTGTGTTTTACATCTTTCCAAAGCAAGCTTACTTTTATTTTTTTGTTTTTCCCTTTTTTCACATTTTTTCTTTTATTATTGTTAGTCATTCCATTCATTTACATCGCAAATGATATTCCACTTCCTGGTTACCCCCTCTACCAATCCCTCATCCCAAGTTATCTCATTTCCTGGTTATCCTTCTACCACTCCCTTCTATCTCACATCTGCCCTCCCTCCTCCCTCTTGCCTGTGTGGAAGTGATCCCCCACCAACCCACACTCTCCCACATCACCACTCCAGCATTCCACTACTCTGGGGCATCAAACCTACCCAGGACCAAGGATCTTCGCTCCTGTTGCTGTCAGGCAAGGTCATCCTCTGCTATATATGTATCTGGAGCCAAAGATCCCTTTAGATTCCTTGGTTGGTTGTCTAGTCTCTGGGAGGACCTGGTGATCAAGCCAGCCTACACTGTTCTTTCAATGGGGTTGCAATCCCTCTCTGCTCCTCCAGTCCTTCTGCCAGTTCTCCTACCAGGTTCCCTGAATTCAGCCTGGTGGTTGGCCCCAAGAATCTGCCTCTGCTTTGGTCAGTTGCTGGCCAGTCCTCCTCAGGAACTGCCACGCTTGATTCCTGTCCACAGGTGTCTCTTGACCACAATAAAAGTGTTGGGTTTGGTGTCTGCAGACATGATGTATTCCCAGGTGGGGCCATTCTCTGGTTGGCCCTTCCTTTAGTCTCTGTTCCATTTTTTGTTCCTATTCTTCTTCGGACAGGAACATTTCTTGAATAAAAAAAAAAAAAACTTTGAGATGGGTGGGTGGCTCCATCCCTTGACCAGGGGCCAGGCACGTCTACTGATGGTCTCCACAGGTTTAATCTCCTACTTCTCTGTGCATTACAGCTAAAGTCATTCCCATTGGCTTCTGAGAGCCTCATATTTCTCTAGTGTTTGAGACCTTCCAGTGGCTATCCCCACGTTCACACACTCCTCCCCACAACCTATTTTTATTCGATTTCCTGACCCTCTGTACCTCTCTCACATCTCCTCCAGATTCTGATACTGCCACCATTATTTCCTCCTCCTCCTTTCTCCCTCCCTTGTCCCCCTCTCCTTCCACCTCCCACAATATTCCTGTTCCCTCCACAATATAGGACTGAAGTATCCACCCCCTGATCTTCCTACCTTCTATGCTCCATATGGTCTGTAGTTTGTATCATAGGCATTGTGAGCTTTTGGTTTAGTATCCACTAATTAGTGAGTACATGCCATCTGTGTTCTTTTGTGTCTGGGTTACCTCACTCAGGATGATATTTTCTACTCTATCCATTTGCCTGCGAATTTCAAGAAGTCATTGTTTTTGATAGGTGCATAGTATTCCACTGTGTATATGTACCATATTTTCTGTATCCATTCTTCTGTTGAGTGACATCTGGGTTGTTCCAAGCTTCTGGCTATTGTAAATGAGGCTTCTATGAACATAGTGGAGCATATGTCCTTGTTATATGTTGGAGCATCTTCTGGGTATATGTCAAAAAGAGGTATGGGTGCGTCCTCAGGTAATACTATGTCCAATTTTCTAAGGAACAGCTTGCAATCCCACTAACAATGGAGGAGTGTTCCTCTTTCTCCAGATCCTCATCATCATCATCTGCTGTCACCTGAGGTTTTTTTTTTCCTTTTTTTTTAATTTTATTTTATTTTCTAAGTTTTTTTTTTATTTACATTCAAAATCATTTCCCCTTTCCCGTTTCCTCCCTCCCCGGAAGTCCCATAAGCCCCCTTCCCTCCCTCTTTTCCCCAATCAACCCCTCTCGCTTCTCTGTCCTGGCATTCCCCTATATCCAGTCTTTCCAGGACCAGGGGTCTCTCCTTCCATCTTCTTGGAAATCTATTGATATGCAAATTGTGTCTAGGGTATTCCAAGATTCTGGGTTAATATCCCCTTATCAGTGACTGCATACCATGTGTGTTCTTTTGTGATTGGGTTACCTCACTAAGGATGATATTTTCAAGTTCTGACCATTTGCCTAGGAATTTCGTGAATTCATTGTTTTTAATTGAAGAGTAGTTTTCCATTGTGTAAATATACCACATCTTCTGAATCCATTCTTCCGCTGAGGGACATCTGGGTTCTTTCCAGCTTCTGGCTATTATAAATAAGGCTGCTATGAACATAGTGGAGCATGTGTCCTTATTGCCTGCAGGTAAAGCCTCTGGGTATATGCCCAGGAGTGGTATAGCCAGATCCTCCAGGAGTGTCATGCCCAGTTTTCTGAGGAACCGCCAGACTGCTTTCCAGAATGGTTGTACCAGCTTGCAATTCCACCAGCAGTGGAGGAGTGTTCCTCTTTCTCCACATCCTCGCCAACAACTGCTGTCTCCTGTGTTTTTGATCTTAGCCATTCTGACTGGTGTGAGATGGAATCTCAGGGTTGTTTTGATTTGCATTTCCCTAATGACTAAGGATGATGAACATCTCTTTAGGTGCTTCTCAGCCATTAGATATTCTTCAGGTGAGAACTCTTTGTTTAGCTCTGTACCCCATTTTTAATAGGGTTACTTGCCTCTCTGGAGTTTAACTTCTTGAGTTATTTGTATATATTGGATATTAGCTCTCTGTCGGATGTAGGGTTGGTAAAGATCATTTCCCAGTTAGTTGGTTGCTGCTTTGTCTTTTTGACAGTGTCTTTTGCCTTGCAAAAACTTTGTAATTTAATGAGGTCCCATTTGTCAATTCTTGATCTTAGAGCATAAGCTATTGGAGTTCTATTCAGGAAATTCTCCCCTGTGCCCATATGTTCAAGGTTCTTCCCTAGTTTCTTTTCTATTAGTTTCAGTGTGTCTGGTTTTATGTGGAGGTCCTTGATCCACTTGGAATTGAGCTTAGTGCAAGGAGATAAGAATGGGTCAATTTGCATTCTTCTGCATGTTGACCTCCAGTTGAGCCATCACCATTTGTTGAAAAGGCTATCTTTTTTCCACTGGATGGTTTTAGCTCCTTTGTCAAAGATCAAGTGACCATAGGACTGTGGATTCATTTCTGGGTCTTCAATTCTATTCCATTGATCTACCTGCCTGTTTCTGTACCAATACCATGCAATTTTTATCACTATTGCTCTATAGTATAGTTTGAGGTCCAGGATACTGATTCCCCCAGAGGTTCTTTTGTTGTGGAGAAGAGTTTTGCTATCCTATATTTTTTGTTATTCCAAATGTATTTGAGAATTGCTCTTTCTAACTCTATGAAGAATTGAGTTGGGATTTTGATAGAGATTACATTGCATCTGTATATTGCTCTTGGCAAGATGGTAATTTTTACTATATTAATCCTGCCAATCCACGAGCATGGGAGATCTTTTCCATCATCTTCGATTCCTTTATTCAGAGTCTTGATGTTCTTGTCATACAGATCTTTCACTTGCTTGGATAGAGTCCCAACAAGATACTTTATATTGTTTGTGACTCTTGTGAAGGGTGTCATTTTCCTAATTTCTTTCTCAGTCTGTTTATCCTTTGAGTATAGAAATGCTACTGATTTGTTTGAGTTAATTTTATATCTGACCATTTTGCTGAAGTTGTTTATCAGCTGTAGGAGTTCTCTGGTGGAATTTTTTGAATCACTTAAGTATACTATCATATCATCTGCAAATAGTGATAATTTGACTTCTTCCTTTCCAGTTTGTTTCCCTTTGACCTCCTTTTGTTGTCTAATTGCTCTAGCTAGAACTTCAAGTACTATATTGAATACATATGGAGGAAGAGGGTAGCCTTGTCTAGTCCCTGATTGTAGTGGGATTGTTTCAAGTTTCTCTCATTTAGTTTGATGTTGACTACTGGTTTGCTGTATATTGCTTTTACTCTGTTTAGGTATGGGCCTTGGATTCCTGTTGTTTCTAAGACTTTTAACATGAAAGGATGCTGAATTTTGTCAAATGCTTTTTCAGCATCTAATGAAATGACCATGTGTTTTTTTTTCTTTGAGTTTGTTTATGTAGTGGATTACATTGATGGATTTCTATATGTGGACTGCATGCAGGTGGGGCTCTGTTGAACCTTGTCCCAAGTGATCTTACACTCGGGTGTTCCCTATGTTCCTGACTGTACCCATCACAGGAGCAAAGATGGCAGCCTCACCTCTAAAAGTGGAACTCCCTCTAAATGCAGGACTCCCTGCAGAGCAGACATCCCCTGGCAGGATAGGTGCACAGATGGCTGTGGTGCTACCCAGCTCCTAGGTGCAGGTCATGCCCAGATGGACCGAGTCCCATGTGATCTTACACTCAGGTGTTCTCTGTGTCCCTGGCTGCAACAACCTGCCAGTTGCAGGAGTGAAGATGGTGGCCTTACCTCTAACCGCTGAACTCCCTGCAGAGCAGACGTTCCCTGGCAGGATATGTGCACAGAAGGCTGTGTTGCTGCCCAGCTCCTGGGTGCAGGTGGGACCCTGGTGGACCTTGTCCCAAGTGATCTTACACTCTGGTGTTCCCTGAGTACCTGGTTGTACCCGTCTGCCCAGTCACAGGAGCAAAGATAGCGACCTTTCCCATGCCCTTTATCCTTTGAGTAGAGGAAGACTACTGATTTGTTTGAGTTAATTTTATATCCAGCCACTTTGCTGAAGTTGTTTATCAGCTGTCAAGTTTGGAGGACATAGCAATGCTCAAGCTCAAAATTCTTTTTTCACTTAAACTATGTTAGACTTTAAAACTTACTACAGAAGAAAACTTTCAATTAAAACAGAGTGATTTGTCTTAATGGTTTCAACATAATGTAAGGCACATGAATTGTTTTAGATTATTTACTAACTCAATAACTTTTATTACACCATGGTTTGTCTATTATTTTTGTGGTGTAATTAGAAGCAAGAATAGATTAATAAATGAATGAAAGAATACTAATCTTGGCTTAAAAGCTGGTCAACATTGTACAGGTTTACATTTCCAGAAGATAACACTCATCTGATATTTATTTCTGTGCATGAGCAAAGCTGGAATTATAATTGATGGATAACAACAACTCTATCATTTCCTGACATTGATATAATGTGCCATTCATGATATTTGGGGCAATGTAAATTCAGCATATGTAAAAGATATGTGCAGCTATAGCTGTAAAGAAAGCTACTACTCTGGATTTAGAAACAAATTTGAAGACATGAAGATGGCATAAATTCTAGAAGCAGATAGTTGTGGAAGATGGTAAAAACCAGGGATCTATCACTGACACTGATTTCAAAAAATAATGGTGTTGAATATAGCATCTATTAAACACAATAGTGGAAGCTTTCCTCATTCACTCTGAGTTTTCAAAATCAGATGGTTCAAAAGAGTTCTTTGTTAAGTAAAATGAGGGCTCTTCTCATTTTACAAATTTCATAGTTATTGGGTAATTGTAATAACTATTTTGATTTTCCTTAAGCTTCTCTTGAATGTGAAGATGATAAAATTCTTTTAATCATTGTGGAGGCTTTGTCTATACCCTCACATCAGCTAAATAAGTGATCTGCTACAGAACTCAATACCTGCTCTAAACTACAAGCACAATACAACCACACATGAACTGAATAATAGTGTTCACTGTATCAACCAAATATGCTCAGTATGGTTTGTCAGAGAAGGGAATTTTTCAGTGGTATAAAAATATTTGTCATATTTTCATTTTTTGATAATACTTCATGTGTGACAGTTTCTCAGTGTTCTAGTGACTATAAAATAAATTATTTTGAATATTTTTAACTTTGTATTGATTCTTTGTCAATTTCACACCATGCACTCAAATTCCACTCATCTCCCACTTCCTCTATATCTGTCTTCCACCCTTGCATCCTCCACCCAAAAGAAAACAAAAATATAAAAAAAAATAACAATAATAAATTTCTTCCCTGGAAGTAGCAGTACGTCATGATGTATATTACACAGTATATACTTTTGCTATACTTGCTAATGTTCATTGCAATGGGTCATTGGTCTGTTTAGAGGCATCTGACTTCTGCTACACTATCAATACTGGAACCTTACTTGGATTACTCCTGAATATCCCTGTGTTTACCCTGTGTCAATGGAGATCCTTCAGCTTTTCTGTTCTGCAGGACCAGCCCTTTCATAAATGTTCATAGATGTTAGAGTAAGACAATTTAAAGACTTGATTCTGAGTCTGGATGGTAGAACCCATTTCTTTCCTGCACCCTCATCACCATGGTCAGCTCTCCTGCTTTGCTTAGGTAAGGACCAGGGCCAGTTCTTCCATGCCTGAACCATCAGGATCAGTTCAATGTCATTGTCAAGTCTAAGTACAGGACCAGCTCCACTGAGTGCAGGAGCATATGAAGGGTGGGGACAGCTCTGATCTCTCAAATATTAACATGGTCCCACACAGCAGTCCAGGCCAGGGACACCTACATGACCTTTGGTGGTAACATGAGCCATGGACATTGACACAAAATCCCTGCTACTGCAGATCATAACCCACACATGGTGTTGGGCTTCTGGATGAACTTTGTACCACATCTGTTTTGATATTTCAAAATAGAAGTGCTAGAGGCAACAAGATCAATAAGAAAAACAGATAACTATTATCTTTTGTTGCAAGCTTTCATCCTTGGATGGGTTAGTGCATGGAGACTGCAGGTCACTTAAGATTAGCCATAGCCTTTTGAAATAGCAGAACCATAATAGAATAAACTGGTATAAATTATTTCCCTTCTCTGCTTCTCACTGATAGAACATAAGTTTCTAGGGATCCCTGCAAAGGAGAAGGCTCTCCTTTTCCTATGGAAGAAGTACCCATGGGAATTTCAGCTCAACTATTGTTCTTGTGAAAAGAAAGCAAATAATGGTAGTGAAGAGAGTAACATCTCCTACTGCTGGAGATGGACCATATATTTACTTGTCTGGAAAAGCAGGGGTTTGAATGACCTCTGGATTCCACGGGACTTACCCAAATCAAACACTCTTCTGCAAAGGGGACCCATAGCCAACTTCATCTTTACAAAATCAGTGGCAAGCCACATTTTCCCACCTTCACCAAGAGGTCTTAGGTGCCTGGCCTTGCTGATAAAAATTTCAATGGCTCTCTGCACAATAGCTTCAATGTTGTCAAAGACAAAATTCAAGCAATCAAAGTGCTTAAAGTAATCATTCATAACTCTGGCAATGAAACCGTGTAGCTCTTTCATGTACAGAGAACAAGGAACAGGCTTTCCTGGGCTAGATAATGGCCCAGAAAAAAATCTTTCTGAAGCATGGTGATTATTATAGCCTCAATTGTATCTGCCACTGAAGTCAATAAGGGCTGTATGGCATTCCCCATAAGATTGTGAATTGTCTTTAGGGAAGACATTACAGTTTGCTCAGCTGTTGAAAAGAATGATATCTGACTGGCAGTCGCATTTGTTACTGATTGGTGCAACTTAAACAGGGAATTCTCCACTCCTATATTTCTCTACTGTCCTTCGATAAGAGATCCAATCATGTGGCTTGCATTTCCTTGAGCAAAGAGAAGGTAATCTGATTTCACACCATATAACTGAATTGTCATTGGCACCTTTTTGACAGAGCTAATGTAAGGTTTGCATCAAAACCTTACTACACTGAGTTTACTTGCTATAGTTTCATGATCCTATCAAGCTCATGAGAGAAAGTATTATGCCCACCCAATGGAAAACAAAAAGTTGATGAGTTCAAAGATTCATGATAGAGATTTTGAGAGATAAAGAGCCTCATATGGTTGCAGTGACTTCTTTGAAGCTTTTTCTGAACCATAAACTGGCTTTCTTAGTATGAAAATGTGTTGTATATCAACTTCCATGTATGGGGAGTACATATAGAAGTTAGCAGTTCTAGTTGTATTGAAGTTTCCTTGGGTATTTTGACTGTACTGCTAAAAAAGGCTTCCATAAGTTGTTATAAAGTTCTAATATTTTAGGGTATGCCTTCAAATGCCTGTTTCAAAATCATAGTACAGACTGCTGCTACATGAAAAGGAGAAGACAGTGCCAGAGTAATTACACTCTAAAACATGTATAAAATTTCATGCTGTCCATCCTTAACTATTTCTTCCATGAATCAAAGGGGAAAAAAGAATCTTTCTTCTTGATTCATACTTTTTATAAATGCTGTACCTGTTCACAAGCAATACATGCATGATTCACAATTTTTCCATATTTATCTAGAAGGAAGTATGGAAAGATGCTGTGTTTTCTGGAGTTCATATAGTAGTTTGCCTAGGACCTCTTTCTTCTCAAGGCCACCTGGAAAGACTGAGTCAAAACTTTGAGGTCCAACACATTGCTGATACTGTCTTCCAAAGAATTTCAATAATCATCCACAGAATTGGTAACAGTATCCTTAGAAGTCCTGAGATTATGGAAAACCTGAAGACCTGTTTCAACCTGAGTTGGATTCTAAGTCTCCATACCTTGCTCCTGTAGACACTTAGCTTGGTTTTCAACTCCAAGTTGAGCTCTTGCAATAAAGAGTAGCTCATTTTCTATTTCAGAAAGATTCATGCCTTGAGAAAGATAATCAAGTTCATTGAGACTCTGTGCAGATTTTGTTATCTCTCTACTTCCTTCTTGCACTTGTCGCTGGAGTCTCTTACTGAGATATAAGATGAGAATTATTCTCTGAAGCAAATCGCTGACAAGACAAATATGTGCTAGTTTTGCAGTGATGGCTCCTATTTTATTGCACGCCTCAACTTTTTTTTATATTTCATCATATCAACAGTTCCCTGTAAATCTTCGGTTCTCATGTGTGTCATCTGAATAACACCTTTCAAAGACTCAATCCCACTTGCCTGTGTCAGTAAATCTTCATGCCTTGCATAAACCTGTAGGTGTACTTCTTTATCTTATTGACTGATCCTATGAGCAAGACTTGCTAATTGCTCAGATATTACAGCTTAACTAATATACAGATCTATAAATTTTTGCATCTAAGTCTTCATTTAAAAATTTACTTTAACAATCACTCCTACAAGATCAGCACCACAATTGTAGAAACCAGAGCCCCACTACCAGCCACTGAAATGGTGCTCTATTTGAATTCTTTTTCATTTGAACTGGGAGTTGGATGCATAATGGGGTCTATAAAACTATATTTTGTTTCCATGCCAAAAAACCCCACAACAATTACACTATGTAATTTCCAGCATTATGGTGACTATTAAATGAAACAATTCAGGAAAGTTAAGCTAATTGACACTTTGTAAGCAAACAGAAAGTGATACTTCTTGGTTACATTTTTAGAACTCTATAAATGAAACTTCCCAACAATGACACAGAAACTCAGATAGGTTTAGACTTACATGTCACTGTCTTTTGAAATGTTGTAGACATGATCTTTCAAAAACCTGGAATTGATCACAAGTTATCAAATTGGACTATGTAGAAGATTTTCTTAAGGAAACATTAAACATTAAAATCAAGGTTTTAATCTAAGTCAAATCTGCCATAGTCTCTCAGAGGTAGTACCTGTGGATCCAGGCTTTAATGTCTTCTGTATGGATCTGCTTCTAGAAAGGAACCAATGTAGAGTCTCACCTCAATTCAGAAATGTTGCTTCATAACAATTAAATATGTACATACTCTCATACTGACCAGTTTTGCATTGCACCAATTGCCATGTACATAGACACTGATAAATGATATTTGCGGTAATGCATATTTTTAGAGTTCTTTCAAAGAAGTTTTGTAGAGCCCCCACACATCTTTTATTGCAAATAGAATTTTTCACACACAATATATTCAGATTATCATTTCCCATCCTCCTAGTCCTCCCAATTCCTCCCATCCTATGCCATCCAGATCCACATATTTTTTTTGTCTCTCATTAGGAAACAAGACAGCATCTAAGGAGTAATAAAAAATAATATAAAATAAAACAATCACAATAGAACAAAACATACAGAAGAATAAGGGAAGAAGGTCTGCAAAACAGATATAGATACAGAAACACACATTAACACAAACAAGAATTCCGCAAAAACATAAAATTAGAAACCGTAATATTTATGCATAGGATCTATAAGGTTAAAAAGGTCTTGAATCACCATTACCAGTCAAATAAAAGTCCTACAAAGATGCTATGGAGTTCATTTTCTCTGAAAATTATGGGTCTACCTATGAGAGGCTTGTTTCCCCAGACACAGACCCTCAGTGGAAATTAATTTTTTCATTTGCAAGTGGCTATCAGTTGGTGTTAGCTGCTGGGTTAGAGACAGGGAGAGCATTCAGTTTTATCAGCTCTATGACCTCATCTGTTGGGGGCCATGAAGGTTCTGTATATGCTGCCACACTGTCTACACATTCATATGCACATTGGTCATGACCTGTCTTTAGATAGCCTACTTGCTTGCTCATCTCCATCTAATTTGGCTCTTACCATCTATGCCTCCTGTTCTACAGAATTCCCTAAATCATGTGGGGAGGGATTTGCTGGAGATATCTCAGTACATTCAAGTTCTCCTTCTTTGCATGCAGTCTGACTGTAGATCTCTATTTGTTGCTATGTGCTGTAGGAGGAAGCTTCTCTGATGATGGATGAGCAAGGCCAGATGTATGAGTATAGCACAATATCATTAAGTTATTTTATTGCTATATCTCTTTAGCATAACAATAGCATTTGGCTTTCTAGAAGTTTCTGTAGACTATAGTTTCCTAATGAAAATTGGTCTCCATGGCATCACTGATGTAGCAGTTCCCAAGATGTTACATGCTATCTTTTTAGCCTTAACTAAAATAACTATGTATTACTTCTTTCATCAAATACATTAGCAAATATATCATCAGTTAAACTTCTCTACTCTATGACTTATCAAAAGTTTAAAATGCCAGTGTATACATGCATGTGATCTCCAGAATAGAAGTGTAAACAAGCATATACAAGCTCGTTAGCATGGGTCCTTTATGTAACATCAAGCTATTTGTACATTTAAATGTATATAAATAGTAAAGTTTTGGAAATGATAACAGTACTATTATTATAGTCCAATTGCCTATTTTAAATGTGTTATGATTTGATACTGTTTCTACAATCATTTAATCATACAAATTAAATTATATAGGAGTATTTCTGAGTTTCTGAACATAGGCTTTAGGTCTTAGGAAATTCTTCAAGTTTCTTCTAAAAAAAAATAAAGCCCACGCAAATGACTTAATAACACAGAGAGACATCTCTTTAGCATTCTGTACAATGCAGAGCTTTCACTTCACCATCCTTACTAAGTTACAATTGTGATACAGTGTAGAATATGTCTATTTTTATTATTACCAGGAAACAATGCAAATATGGCAGCATACATCTTAATCCATACATATAGGAGGCACAGTTTGGAGGACCAGAAATCATGTACAATCTGGTCTATAGTGTAAGTTCAAGATCCTATCTCAATTCAAACAATAAAAAGATGCACTAGGAAGAGACTAGGCATCATGGTTTTCAACAAACAAGTAGCCACAGTCAGAGACACTCATGATGTTGACCACTCCATCTCTTGCCTGTAGGGTGTCAACCAAACAAAAGAACAATCAGATGAAGCTGTGATTTTCTCTGGTGGTGAAGAAAAAAAATGAACGATACCACCATTACATTGACTGTCTTAGTCTTTCTGTATGAATCATATAATCTTTATAAATAACTACATTGACACTCACTACTATGGCTGCAGACCCTCTCTCCACCTTCCCTTTTATTGATGAATGTGATAGAATGAGTTCACCCATATAACTTTTTGTCAGAAGAAATGGCTCTGTTGCATTTACACTTGACTCATAAGTTGCTTTAAAGTACTATTTCATCCTCCACTGATCATGTGGAATTGAAATTATGAAAATGAAAACATTAAAAAGTAGCACATTGGGGACACTGCTTTTGTCTTCCTATGTGCTCAGTTATCACCTGGCCCATGCAAGCAACTAACTTCCAGGCCACCAGTAAGACCCTGTTGTTTTAAGAGAGGAAAACTGTATTTTCAAGGATTTTAGAACTTTATTTTTGACTTTTTGAGTGGTTATGGTGTGTGCAATGTTGAATCACCCCTGGTTTCTATGATGGGTACAAGTTGGTAGTATAGTCACTTTGGTTCTTAACAAAAAGAGTAAAGACAAATCCTCCTGGCAGTAACAGAAATCCAGAATATCTCCGAAATGTTGCTCAGACTAAATCACTATGCATCTGCTGTGAAATTGGACAACATTTCTCTATTCCCATTTCAGAGTCTGCAGAAGTTGGTCAGCTAACTGATGCTAAATAGATTGTATCTGTACTTTCCATTTGCAAACCTATACAGTTTGAGGGTCCAACTCGCTATGTGATCCCTGGTAGATCATGCTAATCAATAAAACAATAATTCTCATTTCCATAGTATTATTTAAACAGTTGTAACACCTACAATTAATTCCTTTTATCCAACATTCAAATCCTGCAGAGCCACCTTTGAAGATCTTAGCAATAATTGTTTGGGTTAAATTGTACCAAATCTTGGGAGTGGTAAAATTTAAATTCAAATTGAGATGAACATTCCTTTAACTGATCCATAATCTACACAGGTGCCTTTACCCAAAATAGAAGTGGCATCCTGCACAGGCATGTGGAATACAGCTTTCAGAGCATACTAAAGGTTCATGAGTTGAAAAGAACTTGGAGTCACATCAAGTCATTCTTCTTAAAACATACTAAGTATACCAATACAGAAAGATAAAGCAAAACTCTTCATTAACTTCCCCCACCACATGTTTCTTAAAGAAGGTAAAATGAGAAAATGCCTTTGAATCTTTCTGGAAGTAAGGGAGGAAAATTCAACAGTCATTACTATGATAATCTAGTAATCTTCAGGAATGGAGGGAATCTCTGAGTCATACACTGAAACTGTGGACTGGGGTGTGGGAATGTCCATACCTATGCTGTGGATGTGGTTAGGAAATATTTTCTAATATACCATCATCTTATAACCTACCTTTATGCAGAAACACTTTGAATGAGCACATGAAGAGTAACAAATGACTGTGCTGAGGCTTCCCATCTCTAACAAGCCCTGAAAATGCACTTGTGTAAAGAACTTTCCAAAGACGGGCATTTGGGAGACCATCAGTCTTTTTCATCTAATGCCTTGTCCGAGCCATTGTTTCCTTATAGAGCTGTCAGAAAACAGGATATTTGCCTTACCTTCATTCTAACAGTTGGACCATCAGCACCTATCACTGTTTCTACCTAAAATTACATTGTAGAAACCCACACAATCAGCAACATGTACTGTAGGCAGAATGACTAGACTGTAGTCTTTCATTAGGCTTGTATATAAGTGTGGCAGTATTTTCCATGTCTACTCACATTAAGACAATGAAAGGCCTGTGATGGGACAAGAAAAGGGAAGCAGATCTAGAAGTAGGGGGGTGAGGAGGTCGCAGGAGGAGAACCAGGAGAATCAAAATGGCTTCTGGCATGGACCTGTGTGGAATTTACTAGCCATAAATAGCTGTTTTTATAAGGTTAGAAATACTAATCTAATACCATCTAATACCATCTAAACCGTCCTATAAGCCCTGAAGAAATAGAAGTTGTCATTGGAAGTCTTCCAACCAAAAAAAGCACAGGTCCAGATGGTTTTAGTGCAGAATTCTATCAGACCTTCAAAGAAGACCTAACACCAATACTCTTCAAACTGTTCCACAAAATAGAAACAGAAGGAACACTACCCAACTCGTTCTATGAAGCCACAATTACACTAATACCAAAAGCACACAAAGATCCGACAAAGAAAGAGAATCTCAGGCCAATCTCTCTTATGAATATCGATGCAAAAATACTCAATAAAATTCTTGCCAACCGAATCCAAGAACACATCAAAACGATCATCCACCACGATCAAGTAGGCTTCATCCCAGGGATGCAGGGATGGTTCAATATAAGGAAATCCATCAATGTAATCCACTACATAAACAATCTCAAAGAAAAAAACACATGGTCATCTCATTAGATGCTGAGAAAGCATTTGACAAAATTCAGCATCCTTTCATGCTAAAGGTCTTGGAAAGATCAGGAATTCAAGGCCCATATCTAAACATAGTAAAAGCAATTTACAGCAAACCGGTAGCCAGCATCAATCTAAATGGAGAGAAACTTGAAGCAATCCCACTAAAATCAGGGACTAGACAAGGCTGCCCTCTCTCTCCATATCTTTTCAATATAGTACTTGAAGTTCTAGCTAGAGCAATTAGACAACAAAAAGAGGTCAAAGGGATACAAATTGGAAAGGAAGAAGTCAAACTATCACTATTTGCAGACGATATGATAGTATACTTAAGCAACCCAAAGAACTCCACCAGAGAACTCCTACAGCTGATAAACGACTTCAGCAAAGTGGCCGGATATAAAATCAACTCAAGCAAGTCAGAAGCCTTCCTATACTCAAAGGATAAGCAGGCTGAGAAAGAAGTAAGAGAAATAATACCCTTCACGATAGCCACAAACCATATTAAGTATCTTGGCATGACTCTAACCAAACAAGTGAAAGATCTGTATGACAAGAACTTCAAGTCTCTGAAGAAAGAAATTGAAGAAGACCTCAGAAGATGGAAAAATCTGCCATGCTCATGGATTGGCAGGATTAATATAGTAAAAATGAGCATCTTACCAAAAGTAATACACAGATTCAATGCAATCCCCATCAAAATCCCAACTCAATTCTTCATAGAGTTAGAAAGAGCAATTCAAAAATTCATCTAGAATAACAGAAAACCCAGAATAGCTAAAACTATTCTCAAGAGTAAAAGAACCTCTGGGGGAATCAGTATCCCGGACCTCAAGCTGTACTACAGAGCAGTAGTGTTAAAAACTGCATGGTATTGGTACAGTAACAGACATGTAGATCAATGGAACAGAATTGAAGACCCAGAAATGAATCCACACTCCTATGGTCACTTGATCTTTGACAAAGGAGCTAAAACCATCCAGTGGAAAAAAGATAGCCTTTTCAACAAATGGTGCTGGCTCAGCTGGAGGTCAACATGCAGAAGAATGCAAATTGACCCATCCTTATCTCCTTGCACTAAGCTCAATTCTAAGTGGATCAAAGATCTCCACATAAAACCAGACACACTGAAACTAATAGAAGGGAAACTAGGGAAGAACCTTGAACATATGGGCACAGGGGAGAATTTCCTGAACAGAACTCCAATAGCTTATGCTCTAAGATCAAGAATAGACAAATGGGACCTCATTAAATTACAAAGTTTTTGCAAGGCAAAAGACACTGTCAAAAAGACAAAGCGGCAACCAACTAACTGGGAAATGATCTTTACCAACCTTACATCCGACAGAGGGCTAATATCCAATATATACAAAGAACTCAAGAAGTTAAACTCCAGAGAGGCAAGTAACCCTATTAAAAAATGGGGTACAGAGCTACACAAAGAGTTCTCACCTGAAGAATATCTAATGGCTGAGAAGCACCTAAAGAGATGTTCATCATCCTTAGTCATTAGGGAAATGCAAATCAAAACAACTCTGAGATTCCATCTCACACCAGTCAGGATGGCTAAGATCAAAAACACAGGAGACAGCAGTTGTTGGCGAGGATGTGGAGAAAGAGGAACACTCCTCCACTGCTGGTGGAATTGCAAGCTGGTACAACCACTCTGGAAAGCAGTCTGGCGGTTCCTCAGAAAACTGGGCATGACACTCCCGGAGGATCCGGCTATACCACTCCTGGGCATATACCCAGAGACTTTACCTGCATGCAATAAGGACACATGCTCCACTATGTTCATAGCAGCCTTATTTATAATAGCCAGAAGCTGGAAAGAACCCAGATGTCCCTCAACGGAGGAATGGATTCAGAAGATGTGGTGTATCTACACAATGGAATACTACTCTGCAATTAAAAACAATGAATTCACGAAATTCCTAGGCAAATGGTCAGATCTTGAAAATATCATCCTTAGTGAGGTAACCCAATCACAAAAGAACACACATGGTATGCAGTCACTGATAAGGGGATATTGACCCAGAATCTCGGAATACCCTAGACACAATCCGCATATCAATAGATTTCTAAAAAGATGGTAGGAGAGACCCCTGGTCCTGGAAAGACTGGATGTAGGGGAACGCCAGGACAGAGTAACGAGAGGGGGTTGAATGGAGAAAAGAGGGAGGGAAGGGGGCTTATGGGACTTTCGGGGAGGGAGGAAACCGGAAGGGGAAGTGATTTGGAATGTAAATTAAAAAAATAAAATAAAATAAATAATAATAAAAAAAAAGAAATACTGGGATAAACCTTTAATCATTATCAATTGGCTCTAAAATTATTTTATTGGCATCTGGTAAATTGTGATATTAATAATACATAAATCTGATTGGTAAATTGAACTCTAAGAGTTCTGATTTACTTGGATACTGGAATGTGGATCTACAGATTAAAGAGGTTAATGGTGGAGAGAAAACACAGCTGGGATGCTGTGGGAGCTAGCTGGGAGAGAATAGCTTGGTGGTGAGAACTCGCTGAGCAGAACCCCACCTGGACATGTTGCAGACTGGCAGGGCAGGAGAGATAGTGGGATAAATTTTAATCAGAGGAGGCTCATATTCTGTCTAACATGGTAGCAAATAATCCTAATTTTAAATCCACAGTTTAATTCCTCTGCTCTAAGAGGTAGGCAAATTTCATTCTTCTCTTAACTCAGAGCAGCCTGTAATTTCCCACAGTAGGGGTCCTCAGCACTGCTAGATTTTCCTTTGTTACAACTTCCAGAGCTTGAGTCGTGGTAAGCATTTTTGGTGCTATTCAGTTACTCGCTTAACAAAATAAAAAATAAAATAAAATAAAACTCTAACTCTCGGGCTAATAATCTTAAATTTGTAGTGGATTTGTGCCCAGCCAGCAAGTTGGTTCACCACTATTGCAAGAAATGTTACAAAAAGAGAGTACCCTCAAACTATCCAAGAGTTCAGATCATGCTCCCGTGATCTTGCCAACCTGCCAACTACTCAGTGGTCCACAGAATTCACATTGGGTCTCAGGGCTCCTGCCTGGTAGAATCTCACTTGGTGGTCCCTCTGTCCACCATCTCTTTGGCAGGGGACCTCAAGTTCCTCTCACTTTCTCACATCGCCCACACACCCACTATCTGCCATCTCACCACCCAATTACCCGGTAGAAGCATGACTCTTAAAGCTTAATAGTTAGCCAATTATATTTATGAATCAATAAAATCACAATTACAAGATGCCAATACAGTAATTTCAGAGCCAATTGATAATGATAAAAGCTTTTTTTTAATTAGATATTTTCTTTATTTATATTTCAAATGTTATCCCCTTTCCTGGTTTCCCCTCTGAAAGCCCCCCTATCCCCTCCCCCTACTCACCCACCCACCCACTCCTGCTTCCCTGTCCTGGCATTCTCCTACACTGGGGCATCTAGCCTTAATAGGACCAAAGGCCTCACCTCCTACTGATGTCCGATAAGGCCATCCTCTGCTACTTATGCTGCTGGAGCCACGGGTCCCTCCATGTGTACTCTTTGGTTGGTGGTTTAGCCCCTAGGAGCTCTGGGGGGTACTGGTTGGTTCATATTGTTGTTCCTCCTATGGGGCTGTAAACCCCTTCAGCAACGTGGGTCCTTTCTCTAGCTCCTCCTTTGGGGACCCTGTGCTCAGTCCAATGGTTGGCTGAGAGCATCCCCCTCTTTATTTTTCAGGCACTGGCAGAGACTAAATATCCCAATATTTCTAACCTTGTAAAAGCATAGCTACTTGTGACTGGTAAATGTCACACAGGTAGACATCCAAAGCCATCTTCCTCCTCCCTCTTCCTGCGACCTCTCTTTTCTCCCCAAACCCTAGCTCTGCCTCCCCTCTCCTGTCCAGTCACAGGCCCCCCACTGCCCCAATGCGATTGGACAGGGAAAATCTTGCAACATATAAACTCTACGTGACAGAATTTTTTGTTTGAAAAATCAGGACAAAGGTATATTTTTTCAGTTCCTTGCTATTGTTAAAATTTTGTTTTATTTGTATGATGACCTTTGCTTTATTATGCTTATTTGATTTAGCCCACTCAAAAATGTAGGCTGTGTGTGGTGATTTGCCAACTAGGAATGGCCCCTTAGACATTTATTTCAATGCTTGGCCCATATGGAGTGGCAGCATTAGGAGATATGGCCTTGTTGAAGTAGGTGTGGCTTTGATGGAGGAACTGTGTCAATGTAGAGGTAGGCATTGAGATCATTTATGCTCAAGCTATGTCCAGTATAGTCAATGTTTTTCCTTGCTGCCTGTGAATCAAGATGTAAATTTATTAACCCAATCTCCAGCACAATGTTGGCCTCTATGCTGTCATGTTTTCCACCATAATGATAATGGACTATATCTCTGAAACTGTAAGCCAGCTCCAATTGAATGTCTTTATAAGAGTTGCCATGGGCATGGAATATCTTCACATTAATAAAACCCTAACTAAGACAGTGCATCTAGCAAAAAATCTTCTGACTTTGTCTTATTTCTTTCTTTCCCATATCTCTTGTTCCAAGGATCTAATGATTTTTATTATATTCTTTGGAATACAATAAGACAATTGATAACTGATTATATTACGTTGTCCTCTATAATATAAAATGAGGCTATCTTATTTTATTTTTATTGGACCAAGGTTTTTGAAATGTAGGAAGATGTCCATAGTGCTTGGTGAACATATATGGAAAACACATTGTAGGATCCTGGGCTGCAGAGTAAGAAACTGGGGTCAGCTGACCTATTATGTATAACTAGAAGTCAGAGGATGAGGTGAAAGTTGATTATAACACCTCCAGTTCTCAGAAGCCTGGTCAACTGCTGATTGCATCATTCTAGGACTGGAATAGTAAGTTATCATGTACAAGACCTGCCTATCTTCACAAAGTTTCTTCCCTAATGCCTCAGGAAATTTGACTGGGGATGAGACTAAACTGGGTTTCCTTAACTTTTTCTAGTTTTCTAGTCCTAATTCAGAACAGTTTCCTATAAATTCACTATAATTTGAAGTCCTTCAAAACACACGTTCCCCCTATATTACAAATATCCATTAGTAATATATGTGGATTAAGTATGTATTGAATTTAGGTTAGACATCAAGTAGAGACCTGAGAGCAATAAAGAAATCCTCACAAAAACAAGTAAAAAATAAGAACTTTACTGGACTAAGTTTATCCCATGTGGTTAGAGAATAAACACACCCTTCCTTTTCCCACTCCAAGGCCTGTGATTCACACACTTGCTAGAGAAACTCAAGAGGATCAAAACAGGTGTCATGTGGCAGCATGGATTATACATGCCTTCATATTGTTTCATTGAAAACAGGACACAAAAAGTCTTACTTCCTCATAATATCTTTCACAGTTTTAATAAGACTAAAATTCTATGTGAATTTAAGCCTTCACATTTATTCTTTTTCTTAAAAGCTTTCATTTTGCTGTGTGATGAATATTGGACTCCAGTGGATTATCTGGATAAAGAGAATTAGCTGAGGTTTGCATCAGTCAAGAGACTAAAGTCACCAGAGGCTTTAAGGGAGTGCCTTACAATATAAATAGGACTAATCTCCTTCAAGCATTGACTTTCAAGAAAGAGAATTTTCTCAAGACCAGTGTTTTTAATCAGCGAGATCTACAACGAGATTGAAAGTAATGCCAGTGATAAGGGAAGCTGGCTGTGCGAGAGGAACTAGAGTGAGCATGCAGCCAATGATCTGATTCACAAGGACTGTGAGAGGCTGAGGGAGAGATGAAGAAGTCTGTTGGATCACCTAACTACTTCTAGCTCAGAAACTGCCATTCAAAGCCATCCCGGCCTGAAGTGAAAATGTACCTTTTGGAGGGCACTGAGTTATTAGCTGGAGGAAAACACCATTGGGATGCTGCAGATGTAGACCATGCCCTAATGTTTCCAGGGTTTTCATTTTTCATGCCAAAGGCATCAGTGCCAGCTACAAAACAGATGATATTATTCCAGCATATTTCCCTTTGTAGAGGGAAAGAAGAATGAGGGATGTACTTTATCTGAGATGATGGGGCACCAGTAAAAGCAGATAAGGTGAACAGAAAATGAGACAAGAAATGTCCCCAGCCAGAAATTGTTGGAGCCTGGCAGTGACCTGTACTTCTAAACTCATACCTTTTCTCTGAGAAGCAGGAAGGAAAATATTTCTTGAGTGTCTGCCTTTGGTGACAAAAAAAGTAATTACTTAGTTTGGTGTCATGTAATTTATGGGATAATAAAGTAAAGAAAGCAAATGCCTCTATGTTTCAGAAATATTTTCTTGTGGTTATATACAGTTTGTTATATGATTTTCTTTAGTATCTACACACACACACACACACACATACACACACACATACACATACATACACACACACACACACACACAGAGAGAGAGAGAGAGAGAGAGAGAGAGAGAGAGAGAGAGAGAGAGAACCATAATTTTCACTGTGAAAAGTGCAATTCAACTGGGAAAGGGGAAATCATTTGGAATGTAAATAAAGAATATAGAAAATAAAATAATAATATAAAAAAAAAGAAAAGTGCAATTCATAGCTAAAGTCTTTTCCAATCTTCATGTGATTTGCCTTTGAAGCATGTAAGAAATGGGCTTAAACCCTGATGGAAAATAATTGTGTCAATACTTTGCTAGCCAGGTCACTTGTTAGCAGAGGCTAAATGTGATGCCTTAATAAAATGGTGCTTCTTATACTCAAGGATATATTAGGATTTCAGAAGTGCATTTCTTTAAAGTCTTAATATTGAGTATCTAAAATGCAAAAACTAATGTTTCCATTGCAGCCCAAGGTCATGACTAAGCATCGAGAATAGGAAGGCATAGGGCCATGGATGATGATCTCATGAAAGCTACACAACGGGGCCCCCTTTCAACCAGCTTCCGTTTCCTGTATTTCTAGATGGCTACCCACCATCCTGAAGGTTCCCATCTAAAGACAGGTTCAGTGGGTTTTGTGAAGTATTGACATTCAGCCAACTACACTGAAAACTAAAGAGCTCTAGTAAGCCCTGCAAGTCACATTCCAGCAAAGTAAGAGTAACCAGGCACTTCCTTTTTGCATGGTAAGTTCCTAGTTACATCCTTGAATCCTGCTCAATTTCACTTTTCCTGGAACATTTTCTTCTTCTGTCTGAGACATTTTGAAACAGATAACCAGAGAATTCACTTTATTTCTTGAGCACCGCACCGCCCCCCTCCCCCCGCTACTGAACTATAAATTCCATTACGATAATATATTTACCATCACTTACCAACTAGGATAATTGTGTGTGAACCATTTCTGGAAAAGGACAGCTAGCAAATATACATGAGATGTTGGTGTCCATACTATGTTTGTGTCATGCTTGTATTTAATTTGTCTGTAGCACAAAAAGCCAAAAATATAAAACCATACACAATATATAAGCAAATGAGTGTGGCTGTGTTCTAGTAAATATTTATCTACAAAAATATGTAATGAGCTGGGTTTGCTTCACAGTACTGGGAACAAAATAGTTCTTCAGAGAGTAAGTCTATCTAAATTGCAAGCTAAGATCATGATATTCTGAGGTCAGAAGATGTCTCTAAGAACCTTTGTTTAGTTATTGGATTATTTCGTGACTTGATATAATGAAGGGAAAAGGGTTGAGCAAGTCTTCATTTCTGGCCATAAGAAAGGGGCAACAGCACTGGGTATGGTCAGGAGAAATTGCAGAGGAAGATGGAGTTACATTTGCAACGTATGAGCATGGGAAAACTGAGCAACTCTATAACAGTGCTTTGAGACTGTACCTCAGCATCATCGACAAGACTTGTCAGAACAGTCGTCCTGGGGTTCACTCCTGAGTTTCCTGATTCCGGTATGGGTTCAAAGATTTGCATTTCTATCATGTCCCAGAGTAATGCTAAAGTTTCTGATTTAGGCTATGCTGTGAGGCCAGCTGTCATAAAAAGATATGACAAAGTCTGATATCTGGAAGGCATTTGCATTGGAAGTGAATGGAATTGAAAGACAATCAAGGACAGAATGCAAGTCATCAAAAGCACAATATGTATATAAAGTTTACTTAAAGCAAATGACTTATAGTCTTTTGAGACTAAAATGATTTGCTGTTTGATGGACCCCTGACAGTCTCCTCCTGTGACTGAGTTTTGGTACCCACCTGTTCTCATTGAATGCCTGACTGCTGAATTATCTCCTGGGTTGGGGCCAATCTCTTTTGTTTTAGTGCTATCAGTTATACATCATATCACTTTTTTTGAGCTTCTGTCCCCCATGAATATGGCACTCTCATCTTTGTTCTATATATCAGATTTGAGCATCTGACCCTTCCTTATCCCTAGTATTCCCGGCAGACTGTGATTTTCCTTCTAGACAAGGAAAGCTATGATCTTTAGGCAACATTAGGAAGGCTACAGCCATTGTGATTAAGCAACTCCATTCCCATACACTATGAGAAAAATATTAGGATAAATAATTCCTTAAATAAGACAAACATAAGAGGCCTCAAATCTCTGAAACGTCGAGCTTTATGGTTGATATTTGGGGTAGAAATTTTGTGCACATTTTTGCAATTACAATCAGAGGCATTACTCAGGAGAGACCGCTCTCTGCTCTCCTTCCTTTCTTACAGCATCTCTCTCCACTCTCCTTATGATCATTAGCATGGTTTTTAGTATTAGCAATTATGTTGAAAGCCACTATTCATTGAATGTTCCCTACAGTGTTTCGTGTTTATTTCCTTATTTCATGCTCACAGTCATTGCTGGTCATGCTGCTGCATCTCCATTTCAGAGAAACTCAGAGACTAATTAGCTTGCTGAAGATCAAAACGTTAACAGGCAACAGTGAATTATTCCCAGACCTGACAGGACACAACCCATTCTCATGTAGACCTTAGCATTCTAGAGTGCTTTTTCCTTTTAAAGATGAGCGACGACAACAACAAAAACAACAATAACAAAACCTGCACAAATACTAGAATTTCAAAGTCTTTTCCATTGATTGGGCATAGTTATAGATAGGAAATAACAAGATTATCAAGGATTTGCAAGTACAGAAACATCCTAGAGCTCCCCTGTTCCTAATCCACAGCAGGAGAGACTTGTTTACATGTGGAGGTCCACTCAAAAATCTCCTTGTATAGTACATTGCTAAGGGAAAACTTCACAAGGACACCTACGTGTTTCCCCACATCCTTGGCTTCCTGCCTGAAGCAGTGGTGAACCATGCTGAATCTTGTATTCTGAGTGCTTTCCTCAGTAGGCCACGAAGAGATGGTGTGACAAAAAGATAGTACATTTTACAGGTACTGGTCATATCCTCTAGCAGAAGCACCAAAGAAGTGCAAGGACAAGTCTGAACTGCAGATTGTGATCTGTCACCTCTTTTGTTTTTATTTTGCTTTTCTTACTCTCTTTTGTAACCTATGCATTTCTGGGACTGTTACTGAAAACCTATGAGGTTTACCAGAATGTCTCACCTCATCATGGATGATGATCTCATGAAAGCTACACCACGGGGACCCCTTTCAACCAGCTTACATTTTTGTATTTCTAGAACTTCCTGATTATTTGTGGGGGTGTCTGATGATGTTTATGTGTATGAGTGCTTGTGCACTACTGGTGCCTGGTGCCTCCAGAGCCCAGAAGAGGGTACCAGACTACAGTGACAGATCTTTGTGAGAGCCTCCATGTGAGCCCTGCAAACAGAAAGCAGAACTTCTGCAAGAGCAGCCAGTGCTCTTAACCACTTAGTCATCTCTCCAGCCCCATATGTAATCATATTGTTTATTAATATCCATACAGTCCCCAGTCTAGACTGAGGAAAGCCATGAAAGTAAGCCATCACACTTATATAATCATTCTTGGAACTACTAAGCACAAACAATTATCGATTAAAAAGTATTTACAGTCTACAGGTTTTTAGGCAAGTACTCATGACTTAGTCTAGAAACATGCTAGAAAATGTGATATATGCCAGTTCATATTAAAACTTTTAAGATCTGTGGAAAGGTAAATGTTGTTATAAGTGGCATAACATGGAAGATAAAATATTATATCAATCAAACTCACTCACAAGGGGATAACTTCCCTTAAACCTGTTTCCTGTATTGGGATATGTTCTGCTAGCTGGGCTGCCTTGTCTGGCCTCAGTCAGAGAGGAAGTGTCATGGTTGGGAAGAGATACAAGGGGACCCCACCCACTGAGAGGAGGAGATGGAAGATGAGGAAAGGATTGAGGGAGGGGGTGAGCAGGAGGGGAACAGTAAGTTGGATGTAAAGTGAATAAATAAAAAAATAATTAAATTAAATTAAAAAGATAAATTTACATTTAAACTTGATTCTATTTGATTAAAAAATGTTTCGTAGGTTGGGTGTGTGGGCTAACAATTGTGAGGCTCTATGTTTCATCCTTCATATAGAAAGAATGATATCAGAAAAAAACTTAAAGTAAGAGAGGAAAGGAAGGGAGAGGCAATAGGAAGGAAGCTTGGGAGAGAGAGACATGCACATGTACACACAGAGAGAGACAAAGATGGAGAGAGAGAGAGAGAGAGAGAGAGATCAAAACAGAAAAACGGAGGGAGTGAAGAAGGAAAAGAGGAAGGGACAGGAGGGAGAGGAAGGGAAAAAAGAAAGATGAAGGGAAGAAAGAGAAATGTTGTTATAGTCATTCCCTATTTCAGGATAGCATCAACCACCTAAATTAGTATGAAATCTCACTAGCACCAAACTAATTTACTCTTCTAGATCATACTAAAGGGTTCTTTGTCTCCACAACATATCTTTACCAACTGAAACTTGAAAGAGATTATAGTTATGTTCTGAGAAGAAAATAAGAACAAAGAGTGAGAAGGCATACATGAAATGCTGTTCTAAGGACAAGAGTTAATTTATGCAGTAAAGTTCAAAATATATAATTTTAAATTAAAAGAAAATCATAATTTTTATGGCTTAAAACAGTATTAGATAACATTTTCTAAGACTTATATTAATTTAACTTAATTTTTATTTAATTTTGAATTTTATTTCATTTAATGTGTTTATTATATAGCCTGCCAAACAGATGTACTTTACTTTTAAAATTTAGATGTCATTTTTATTTTTTTTTATGTTTATTGCTACCTGACAAAGTTCTCCTTTTTTTTTAATTTAATTTTATTTTATTTTTTTAATTTACATTCCAAATCACTTCCCCTTTCCCGTTTCCTCCCTCCCCGAAAGTCCCATAAGCCCCCTTCCCTCCCTCTTTTCTCCGTTCAAACCCCTCTCATTACTCTGTCCTGGCGTTCCCCTACATCCAGTCTTTCCAGGACCAGGGGTCTCTCCTTCCATCTTTTTAGAAATCTATTGATATGCTGATTGTGTCTAGGGTATTCTGAGATTCTGGGTCAATATCCCCTTATCAGTGACTTCATACCATGTGTGATCTTTTGTGATTGGGTTACCTCACTAAGGATGATATTTTCAAGTTCTGACCATTTGCCTAGGAATTTCGTGAATTCATTGTTTTTAATTGCAGAGTAGTATTCCATTGTGTAAATATACCACATCTTCTGAATCCATTCCTCCGTTGAGGGACATCTGGGTTCTTTCCAGCTTCTGGCTATTATAAATAAGGCTGCTATGAATATAGTGGAGCATGTGTCCTTATTGCATGCAGGTAAAGTCTCTGGGTATATGCCCAGGAGTGGTATAGCCGGATCCTCCGGAAGTGTCATGCCCAGTTTTCTGAGGAGCCGCCAGACTGCTTTCCAGAGTGGTTGTACCAGCCTGCAATTCCACCAGCAGTGGAGGAGTGTTCCTCTTTCTCCACATCCTCGCCAACAACTGCTGTCTCCTGTGTTTTTGATCTTAGCCATCCTGACTGGTGTGAGATGGAATCTCAGAGTTGTTTTGATTTGCATTTCCCTAATGACTAAGGATGATGAACATCTCTTTAGGTGCTTCTCAGCCATTAGATATTCTTCAGGTGAGAACTCTTTGTGTAGCTCTGTACCCCATTTTTTAATAGGGTTACTTGCCTCTCTGGAGTTTAACTTCTTGAGTTCTTTGTATATCTTGGATATTAGCCCTCTGTCGGATGTAAGGTTGGTAAAGATCATTTCCCAGTTAGTTGGTTGCCGCTTTGTCTTTTTGACGGTGTCTTTTGCCTTGCAAAAACTTTGTAATTTAATGAGGTCCCATTTGTCTATTCTTGATCTTAGAGTATAAGCTATTGGAGTTCTGTTCAGGAAATTCTCCCCTGTGCCCATATGTTCAAGGTTCTTCCCTAGTTTCCCTTCTATTAGTTTCAGTGTGTCTGGTTTTATGTGGAGATCTTTGATCCACTTAGAATTGAGCTTAGTGCAAGGAGATAAGAATGGGTCAATTTGCATTCTTCTGCATGTTGACCTCCAGCTGAGCCAGCACCATTTGTTGAAAAGGCTATCTTTTTTCCACTGGATGGTTTTAGCTCCTTTGTCAAAGATCAAGTGACCATAGGAGTGTGGATTCATTTCTGGGTCTTCAATTCTGTTCCATTGATCTACATGTCTGTTACTGTACCAATACCATGCAGTTTTTAACACTATTGCTCTGTAGTACAGCTTGAGGTCCGGGATACTGATTCCCCCAGAGGTTCTTTTACTCTTGAGAATAGTTTTAGCTATTCTGGGTTTTCTGTTATTCCAGATGAATTTTTGAATTGCTCTTTCTAACTCTATGAAGAATTGAGTTGGGATTCTGATGGGGATTGCATTGAATCTGTGTATTACTTTTGGTAAGATGCTCATTTTTACTATATTAATCCTGCCAATCCATGAGCATGGCAGATTTTTCCATCTTCTGAGGTCTTCTTCAATTTCTTTCTTCAGAGACTTGAAGTTCTTGTCATACAGATCTTTCACTTGTTTGGTTAGCGTCACGCCAAGATACTTAATATGGTTTGTGGCTATCGTAAAGGGTATTATTTCTCTTACTTCTTTCTCAGCCTGCTTATCCTTTGAGTATAGGAAGGCTTCTGACTTGCTTGAGTTGATTTTATATCCGGCCACTTTGCTGAAGTCGTTTATCAGCTGTAGGAGTTCTCTGGTGGAGTTCTTTGGGTCGCTTAAGTATACTATCATATCGTCTGCAAATAGTGATAGTTTGACTTCTTCCTTTCCAATTTGTATCCCTTTGACCTCTTTTTGTTGTCTAATTGCTCTAGCTAGAACTTCAAGTACTATATTGAAAAGATATGGAGAGAGAGGGCAGCCTTGTCTAGTCCCTGATTTTAGTGGGATTGCTTCAAGTTTCTCTCCGTTTAGATTGATGCTGGCTACTGGTTTGCTGTAAATTGCTTTTACTATGTTTAGATATGGGCCTTGAATTCCTGATCTTTCCAAGACCTTTAGCATGAAAGGATGCTGAATTTTGTCAAATGCTTTCTCAGCATCAAATGAGATGACCATGTGGTTTTTTTCTTTGAGATTGTTTATGTAGTGGATTACATTGATGGATTTCCTTATATTGAACCATCCCTGCATCCCTGGGATGAAGCCTACTTGATCGTGGTGAATGATCGTTTTGATGTGTTCTTGGATTCGGTTGGCAAGAATTTTATTGAGTATTTTTGCATCGATATTCATAAGAGAGATTGGCCTGAGATTCTCTTTCTTTGTCGGATCTTTGTGTGCTTTTGGTATTAGTGTAATTGTGGCTTCATAGAACGAGTTGGGTAGTGTTCCTTCTGTTTCTATTTTGTGGAACAGTTTGAAGAGTATTGGTGTTAGGTCTTCTTTGAAGGTCTGATAGAATTCTGCACTAAAACCATCTGGACCTGTGCTTTTTTTGGTTGGAAGACTTCCAATGACAACTTCTATTTCTTCAGGGCTTATAGGACGGTTTAGATGGTCTATTTGATCCTGATTTAATTTTGGTACTTGGTATCTGTCAAGGAAATTGTCCATTTCCTCAAGATGTTCTAGTTGTGTTGAATACAGGTTTTTGTAGTAGGATCTGATGATTTTTTGAATTTCCTCAGTTTCTGTTGTTATCTCTCCCTTTTCGTTTCTGATTTTATTAATTTGGATACTATCTCTGTGCCCTCTGGTTAGTCTGGCTAAGGGCTTATCTATCTTGTTGATTTTCTCAAAGAACCAACTCCTCGTTTTGTTGATTCTTTGTATGGTTTTATTTGTTTCTACTTGATTGATTTCAGCCCTGAGTTTGATGATTTCCTGCCTTCTACTCCTCTTTGGTGTATTTGCTTCTTTTTGTTCCAGGGCTTTCAGGTGTGCCATTAAGCTGTTAGTGTATGCTGTCTCCCGTTTCTTTTTGGCGGCACTCAGGGCTATGAATTTTCCTCTTAGCACTGCTTTCATTGTGTCCCATAAGTTAGGGTATGTTGTGCCTTCATTTTCATTAACTTTCAAAAAGTCTTTGATTTCTTTCTTTATTTCCACCTTGACCAAGTTATCATTGAGTAGAGCATTGTTCAGCCTCCATGTGTACGTGGGTTTTCTTTTGTTTTTCTTGCCATTGAAGACCACCCTTATTCCATAGTGATCTGATAGGAGGCATAGGATTATTTCTATCTTCTTGTATCTGTTGAGGTCTGATTTGTGACCAATTATATGGTCAATTTTGGAGAAGGTACCATGAGGAGCTGAGAAGAAGGTGTATTCTTTAGCTCTAGGATGAAATGTTCTATATATATCAGTTAGTTCCATTTGGTCCAAGGCTTCAATTAGATTCACTGTGTCCCTGTTTAGTTTCTGCTTTCCTGAACGATCCATTTCAGAGAGCGGGGTGTTGAAGTCACCCACTATTATTGTGTGCGGTGCGATGTGTGCTTTGAGTTTTAGTAAAGTTTCTTTTACGAATGAGGGTGCCCTTGCATTTGGAGCATAGATATTCAGGATTGAGAGTTCTTGATGGTGGATTTTTCCCTTGATCAGTATGTAGTGTCCTTCTGTGTCTTTTTTGATGACTTTAGGTTGAAAATCAATTTTATCCGATATTAGGATGGCTACTCCACCTCGTTTCTTGGGGCCATTTGCTTGTAAAATTGTTTTCCAGCCTTTTACTCTGAGGTAGTGTTTGTCTTTGACACTGAGGTGCGTTTCCTGCATGCAGCAAAATGCTATGTCCTGTTTATGTATCCAGTCTGCTAGTCTATGTCTTTTAATTGGGGAATTGAGACCATTGATATTAAGAGAGATTAAGGCATAGTGATTATTGCCATCTGCCATTCTTGACGCTATCTTTATGTTTGAGTGGTTATCTACTTTTGGGTTTGATTCAAGAAGGTTATTATCTCATTTTTTCCAGGGTGTTGTTTCTCTCCCTGTATTGGAGGTTTCCACCTATTATCCGTTGCAGGGCTGGATTTGTGGAAAGATATTGTGAAAATTTGGTTTTATCATGGAATATCTTGGTCTCTCCATCTATGGTGATTGAGAGTTTTGCTGGGTATAGTAGTCTAGGCTGGCATTTGTGCTGTCTTAGTGTCTGCATGAGATCTGCCCAGGATCTTCTGGCTTTCATAGTCTCTGGTGAGAAGTCTGATGTGATTCGGATAGGTCTTCCTTTGTATGTTACTTGGCCCTTTTCTCTTACTGCATTTAGTATTCTTTCTTTGTTTAGAACATTCGGTGTTTTGATTATTATGTGACGGGAGGTATTTCTGTTCTGGTCCAGTCTGTTTGGAGTTCTGTAGGCTTCTTGTACGTTCATCGGCATCTCTCTCTTTAAGTTAGGGAAGTTTTCCTCCATAATTTTGTTGAAGATGTTTACTGGCCCTTTAAGTTGCAAATCTTCACTCTCATCTATACCTATAATCCTTAGGTTTGGTCTTCTCATTGTGTCCTGGATTTCCTGGATGTTTTGGGTTACGCGTTTTTTGCATTTTGCATTTTCTTTGACTGTTGAGTCGATGCTTTCTATGGAATCTTCAGCACCTGAGATTCTTTCTTCCATCTCTTGTATTCTATTGTTTATGTTTGCATCTATGACTCCTGATTTCTTCCCAAGGTTTTCTATCTCCAAAGTTGTCTCCCTTTGTGATTTCTTAGTTGTTTCTACTTCCTTTTTTAGTTCCTGGATGGATTTGCTGAGATCCTTCACTTGTTTGTTTGTATTTTCCTGTATTTCTTTAAGGTATTTTTGCATTGCCTCTTTCAGGATTTCTTCCTGATGACCCACGTTCTCCTGCATTTCTCTGAGTGATTTTTGTGTTTCCTCCTCATGGGATTCCATCTGTTGATCCATTGTCTCCTGCATTTCTTTAAGCAGTTCTCGTGTTTCCTTTGTAAGGGCATCTAACCGTTGATTCATTTCTTTAAGCAATTTTTGTGTTGCCTCCTTATGGGCATCCGTCTGTTGACCCATATTCTTCTGCATTTCTTTATGCAAATTTCGAGATTCCTTTGTGAGTGCATCTACCCGTTGATTCATCTCGTTAAGCGATTTTTGTGTTGTCTCCTTGTGCGCCTCCATCTTTTGATCCATGTTCTCCCGCATTTCTCTAAGCGATTTTTGTGTTTCCTTTGTAAGGGCTTCTAACCGTTGATTCATGGTCTCCTGTAACTCTTTATGAGATTTATTTGTGTCCTTCTTGTGATCCTCTAATAGCATCATGAGAAGTGATTTTAAATCCAGATCTTGTCTTTCGGGTGTGGTGGGGTATCCAGGACTTGCTGCTGTTGGAGAGTTGGGTTCGGATGGTCCCACATTACTTTGATTACTGTTAGTAACATTCCTACGTTTGCCTTTTGCCATCTGGATACCTCTGGTGTTAGTTGGTCCTGCTGCCACTGGCTGTTGGTTGGACCTCCTGTGAGCCTGCAAAGCTATTTCTGCCCCCCCTGGATTACCAGGATTCCCCTGGCACCGATTTCTGGGGCCTGCCTGCTCCTGAGTGACTTTGGAGCCCTAATGTGCTTTGCCCCAAGTGATCTTATATTGGGGAGGCCTTGCACATCTAAAGGCTCAGCCTAGTGGATTCCTGGAGCCGAGGTCGCCAAAGGGAGGCTGGCAGGCTCCTGCCCTGTGCAGGGGTGTGTGATCTCTCCTGGGGGGGGAGGGGGCGTCCCTCTGCCAGGCAGAAGTCCCACAGCAGATCTGGCGCGCTGGTCGCTGCAGATCAGCCCAGCACCTGGGAGCAGGTTACACACAAGCTGCCTGAACCCGAAGCAATATTATGCCTGTCTGTCTCTGAGCCTGGTGGTCCCAACTACCTGGTCACTGGAGCAAAGATGGCGGAGGGCACTCTCCGTGGCGCTGCTCACCCTGTGGTCACGATGGCCCGCCGATCTGGCACCCAGACGACCACAGCGCCAACCCGCCCTCGGGCACAGAAGGAAGCCCCAACAGGCCGTGTCCCAAGTGATGTTATATTGGGGGGAGAGCCTGGGTACCGGTCTCTCCAGCGCAGTCCGCGGGAACAGAGGTCGCGGGAGGGAAGCTGGCAGGCTCTCTCCCTGTGCGGGGTCCCTCCACCAGGCAGAAGGTCCCACCGTGGAACTGGCGCGCTGGTTACTGCAGATCAGCCCAGCACCTGGGAGCAGGTTACACACAAGCTGCCTGAAACCGAAGCGATATTATGCCTGTCTGTCTCTGAGCCTGGCGGTCCCAACTCTTATTTTTTTATTAAATTATTTTATCTATTTACATTCCAAATATGGTCCCCTTCCAAGTTCCCCCTCCCAGAGTTCTTCACCCCAGCCTCCTACCCTTTGCCTCTTAGAGGGTGCTCCCTCAATCCCACACCCCCTACACACACACACACACACACACACACACACACACACACACACACCTCAAACCCCACTCCCACCATCTCCCTTCCCTGGGTTATCAAGTTTCCACAAGATTAGGTACATCATCTCCCACTGAGGCCAGGCAAGGCAGTCCTCTCTTATATATGTTCTGGGGACCATGGACCAGCCCATGTGTGTTTTTTGGAAGCTGTTACCTGGAAGGCTCTGCCAGTGCATGACAAATACAGAGGGGGACACTCTCAGCCAACCACTGAACTGAGCACAGGGTCCCCAATGGAGGAGCTAGTGAAAGGACCCAAGCAGCTGAGGGATTTACAGTCCCATAGGAGGAACAACAATATGAACCACCCAGTAGCCCCAGAGCTCCAAGGTACTAAACCACCAACTAAAGAGTACACATGGAGAGGACATGACTCCAACCACATGGGTAGCAGAGGTTGGACATCAAAGGGAGGAGAGGCCCTTGGTCCTTAGGCTAGATGCCACAGTATAGGGAATGCCAGGACAGGGAATCAGGAGTGTGTGGATTGGTGAGCAGGGAGAGGGGGGATGGGCTAGGGGTTTTTTTTGGGGGGGGGTGAGGACCAGGACAGGGGATATTTGAAATTTAAATAAAGAATATATCTAACAATTAAAAAAAAAAAAAGAACAGGACACGTTCCCTTGCGTATGCCTCTAACTCTCTGCCCCAGTGACTTGGCCGGCTGTGCCCTGGAGATTCATGGAGATTCACTAGCCAAGAGTTCCTGAATCATCTACACCCAGCTTGTTAAGTGTCCAGTGGCAGGTCACTACCATGCCAACCCTGTGCTTCAACTACCCCACGCCTTTGTGGTGCACATCTGGCAAACCCACGCTTGGCAAAAGTACCTTTCTCTCTTGAACCCGGAAAAGCCACCCAGTGTGAAGGAAAACACAATACAAACTTATTTCAGAAACAATGGTAACTCAATTTCTGGGCACAACAATTAAAACCTAATCTTGTAAGCCTTATTAAAATCTGATCCCTCCAGTGGCAGATTCACAAGGATCCACCATGATACTAGGAAACTATAGTAGCTACATCTTACCCCTCTGCTGTCCCAGCTCCAAAAGGAAGTAACTCCCTCCTAGTTCCTCTCTTCCTCCATACAACTTGGAAGTCCTGCCTACTCACCCAGTGATTGGCTCCTTTATTCATTAGGGGATTGGTTCACAAGAACAGCACCACGCCCATCCATAACAGGCTTAGTCTCTTAGAGCACTGAAGGGTCCAAGTTAGTTGATACTGTTGCTCTTCCTACGGGATTTCCATCACCTTCAGCTCCTTAAATCCTTCCCCTAACTTTTCCATAGGAGTTCCAGACCTCATTCCAATGATTGGTTCTAAGTGTCTGCATCTGTCTCAGTCAACGACTGGTAGAACCTCTCAGAGGTCAGCCATGCTAGGTTCCTGTCTTCAAGCACAGCATAGCATCAGTAATAGTGTTAGTATTTGGTGCCAGCACATGGAATGTGTCCCAAATTGGGCCATTCACTGGATGGCCTTTCCTTCTGTCTCTGCTCCATTTTTGTCCCTGAATATCTATACATGTCCGTTTTTGGTCTGGGTTACCTTGCTGAGGATGATATTTTCATAGCACACTTATTCATAAAAGCCACAAGATTGAAACAATCTGGATGTCCTTCAACCAAAAAATGGATACGGAAAATAAGATTCATTTATACAATGAAATACTAAAATATTAAAAATGAGAACGTCATGAATTTTGCAGGCAAAGAGATCAAAATAGAAGATATCATTTTTATTTATGTGTAGTATACATACACACATGGGAATGTCTGTCACATGTGTGCAAGTGCCTTTGAAGTTCAGAAAAGGGTATCAGATTCTCTGGAGTGTGAGTTACAGATAGTTATGATCCATCCTACATGAGCTCTAGAACCTGGTCTCATATCATCTGGAAGAATAGTACATGCTATTAATAACTGCAGGCTGTCTTCAGCCCCTTCCTAACCAATTGTTTATTTTTTTTTATTTTCAAGATATAAGTGTGTCAGTGCTGTAAGAAAAGAAAAATTGATAATTGAAATTTTGTGTGAGAAAAGTGAATTGGACATTTATCCCAGGTAAAAAGAAAAATAAAGTAATTGAAACTATACTTTCCAATGAAGTACATACAATATTGCAAGCTGGTACAACCACTCTGGAAAGCAGTCTGGCGGTTCCTCAGAAAACTGGGCATGACACTCCCGGAGGATCCGGCTATACCACTCCTGGGCATATACCCAGAGGCTTTACCTGCATGCAATAAGGACACATGCTCCACTATGTTCATAGCAGCCTTATTTATAATAGCCAGAAGCTGGAAAGAACCCAGATGTCCCTCAACGGAGGAATGGATTCAGAAGATGTGGTATATCTACACAATGGAATACTACTCTGCAATTAAAAACAATGAATTCACGAAATTCCTAGGCAAATGGTCAGAACTTGAAAATATCATCCTTAGTGAGGTAACCCAATCACAAAAGAACACACATGGTATGCAGTCACTGATAAGGGGATATTGACCCAGAATCTCGGAATACCCTAGACACAATCCGCATATCAATAGATTTCTAAAAAGATGGAAGGAGAGACCCCTGGTCCTGGAAAGACTGGATGTAGGGGAACGCCAGGACAGAGTAACGAAAGGGGGTTGAATGGAGAAAAGAGGGAGGGAAGGGGGCTTATGGGACTTTCGGGGAGGGAGGAAACGGGAAAGGGGAAATGATTTGGAATGTAAATTAAAAAAATAAAATAAAATAAATAATTAAAAAAAAGAGTAAGTAAAAGTATGGGAGCTGAAGTAACAAATGGAAGGAGAGTGTATCATGACCATCAAGCATAAAAGAGACAGGGACATGAGAAACTATGGGCAACTGAGCACCATAAAAATGTTTTAGTGATACCATCTATAGGGACAAGGTAAATAGCCAAATCACCAATAAGAAATTCTTTAGTATTTGTTGATGAAAGCTTCCCAATCTGAGGGACAAGGGCACATATAAAAACAGACAGCAGTCATCATCTGCCTCATCGGACATCTGTGTACTTCATCATTGATGTGTGTGTGTTATATGAGTAGGTTTATGACTCTGAGTGTGTGTGTATGTGTGTCTTTATGTATGTCTCTGTGTGTTTGTATATATGTATGTTTGCATCTGTGTCTGTGTGTATGCTTGTGTACATATCTGGGCAGATCCACACATGCATACATACATAGACTTTTGCTGACTTATTTAGATATTTGATTATTTACTGTATATAGTTTCCTTTATGAAAAATACAAGTTCACACAGAGGGGGCAGATAAGAGTTTTAAGTCTCTTCCTGTAACCATATCATTCCAGAAACATGAAATGGTGTCATAGTATCTAAAACATTTATTGATAAACAGGCATCTAACCTTCTCTAAGGTTCTTAATATTTCAACCACTCCTGGATGAAAATTCACTTAAGATGACTGCCAAGGGTGTGTTAGCATGTGGATTCAGCTTAGCTGCTGTTCGTAGATGAGACCATTTCAAAGTCACATCTCAGAATCCCTGCCAAAGAATGCAGACAGCTTTCTGCAACCTTACACCTCATTCTTGTGCAAATCTTATCATTCTATTCTTATCATATCTATTGAAAATTCATTTCTGAATCTACTAGGCTTATCACTCTAGCCTCTGATGTTAGCCTATATAAGAGTATTAGAGATCATGGCTGACATGTATAACTTTAGAAAGTATAATTCTGATTAGAAGTCTTCAAACACTAGATCTCCCTGCAATAAACCAACTGATCTCCAACTCAAACAGACACACAGAGTGGGAAGGTAGGGAAAGAGTCATGCTATTTGTGCTAAATTATTTTAACACTAAAAATGCATCATAGCAATCCTAAACCACGGTGATGATAAGCAACATATTTAGAGGAAAATAGGGAAAAATAACTACTATATATTGTACTATTTTAAATGGACTTTGGACAGCCAAAAGACCAGTATGCAGTTCCTATTTCTTAAGAATTAATGTCAAATGATGGCTTTGCTAAAGTTACAGCATTACAGGTCAACTTTCAATATGTAGAATGCAGCCAAGAACCAATGTGAATGAGTGGTCACTGTCTACCTTTTGTGGTACAGAGGTAGAATCATAAGAACTCCAGAAGCAGCTTGCCTAAGGTCAGATTATCTGCCCCTAACTTGCTGTGAGTTTAGGTATATTATTTAGTGACACTTTGTAATTTCAAGATGGAATGATAACTGTTATAGGTGCTGAAAGTTTTAGATAAATTAAGACATGTAAAGTAGAAAATTCCTAAAGCATACCAGGTAGTATGCATCTATTACTGTTAGTTATTGATATTATTCTATATATTCATGATTCCTCAGATATAGCTGGGAAATGTAATATGCCTGTGTTGGCCTCATTGCATTCAGTACAGATTCAATAATACGTCTGATTTTCAGTGGTTCCAAAATCCATTAGATGATGATGTTTTCTGATTTAATTATTAGGTTGTAATCATTATTCTCAAAACTTTGAAATTTTATCACTAATAGCTACAGGTCTAACTCTGAGGATGATGTCTGAATGAAAAGTCCAATAACATGAAGATCATTCTGGACAATAGATATTATACCTTAGGAACCTACATGCCCAAATTCTCCCCAACACTGCATACTACTCAGGAGCCTAGGGGAATGATAGTAGTCCTGTTTTTTATCATTTTAAATGTCAGAAGCAATAAGTAAAAAAGATTACATTTTAAACCTGGACTAGAAAGTTGATAAAGCATTTAAGGACATCTTTAGGTCATACAGAAGACCCATGTCTGAATACCAGCACCCATAAGGCAGCTCCCAATTATCTATAACACCAGTCCCAGGGGATCCAATGCCCTCTTCTGACTTCTTTGGGCACCAGGCACATACATGGTACATATGCATGCATACAGGCAGAATATTAATATGCATAAAGTAATAAGATAAATACATTTTTGAGAAAAATTGAACCCAAAAATGGTACTGACACTTCAGCAGAGCCACATCAATTTCACATTAGTTGAGTTATTTGAAAGTTAAACTGATAATCCCTGCAATGTTTCAGCTTTCCCTTTCAGTGGGTTCAATCTACTCTCCTAGATCATTATACAGATGTTTTGCTTTTTTACCTTGGGAAATTCTGGCCTTACTTGATGAAGTACTCAGTCACCTATAATCTAGTGAGAGACACAAACGATGGTAATTACAATTTATGGAATCACCCAGAATGAAGAGCACAATATGCTGAGTCTGAGAGCTGACGTAAATGTGTTTTTAGTTAAGATCAGCAGAAAATTTAAAAGACAGAACATCTTTGGAGCATTGTATTCAATTGAATTTTCTCTGTTTTATTAACTATAGTCATTAAGGACTCATTGAGGAAAAGATAAGATTGCTCTGCTAGCTCAGTTAGAGAATCTGCACAGTAAAGAGTAAGCAAGGAATAATTGTAGCAAGTTATTGAGAGTGCAGGCAGAGCCTAGAGAAACAGTGCTGAATGAAAACAGAAGAACTTTGGAGGTAGGTGAGGCACATGCAAAAGCTGGGTGACCATGCACTGCCTTCTTTTAGAACTGCTTCCTCTTTCACTAAACTATGAAAGTCTAAACATATCACCACTCTAGCATCTTTCATCAGTGTAATTCCATGACTGGAAGAAGCTAATAATTGCTACCCTTGGATAAACAAACAAAATGTTAATATATATTTATTGAGACACTTGGCAATAAATTTTCTATTCTAACAACATTGAACAAATGTTTGACTTTGTTTTGTAGTTGACACATTCCCTGTTTCCTTCTTATCTCACTGTACAATAACCATCACCCTGGACATTAGCAAACAGTTTGCTGGAATCACAGTTCTTTTTGGTTGTTGAAATTCAGGAATACATCTAAATCCTTTGTTTCCTATGCTGGGAAAAAAGCGTGGCACTTAGTGTAGGACTACAAAATGAGCATAGGTGGTGACCAAATAAGTGAACAAATGAGCATTCCATGTTAGGGAGGTGTGGGTAAAGAAGCACTCTGCTCCTCCTTCTTATTGGCACAGCATGACGCTGCCTGGTGAAGTTCCCACTGCACATTTTTTTTGTTGGACAATCTCAATGGAGGGAGAAAATGGAAATGAGACTTACCCTTGACCCTGCTTTAGGTTTAGGGGATTATACCAAATTGGAGAGCAGAGAGATACCTCTACATGGAGAGCAGAGGGGTCACCACTATGGAGAGCAGAGGGGTTTCTCTTTATGGTGAGGCAGGAATTCATGTCTATGGATAACAGAGGGGTTCATCACTATTGATATGAGAGGGATTCCTCTCTATGTAGGGCAGAGGCTTTCTTCTCTAGGGAGAGTAGAGTTGTTCATCACTATGGAGAGCAGAGGTTCCTCCAGCATTTGGAGTAGGCACAGTTTTCAATCCCATTATATTTTCAGTGGAAAGATAATTGCTAAAGGAAAAAGAAAAGTGCTGCAACCCATGTCATTTTTCTACAATTAAGCCACAAACTATTGCGACTAATTATTTTCTTCAAAGTAAGATATTTACATTGAACTTACATAATCATACCCAATAATATTCATTAGATATTATTCACTATTTCTTTCACTCATCATACTTTACCAAGATCAACCTATTCTAATTCAAATAACCACTGAATGGCTGTTTTCTAAAGCTATTTATTTGGTTTGAGAACATTCATAAAGTATCCTGCTGTCACTCTTCAGTCTGAGGAGTTCTCTTTATGTTTTAGAGACTGACTCAAGCCAAACAAGGAACTGTGGCTTTGATGCAAAAATAAATTCTGAACTAGACAGTTTGAACCAGAGTTAGAGAGTTCATTAAAGATAATTTTAATATAGAATTGAGCATGAGGGTTTGAAAAATGAAAGGCAAATGAAGGTCAGAATTATAGTGTCAAGTATTCTGTGACCAAAGCAGCTGAAGGAAGACAAAGGTGACTCATTACCTATGTTCATTTTCTAATGGAGAGAAAAGGTCACTACAACAATTATAAAATATTCAAATAAGCACCTCACAGTTTTCTGTTTGTTGGTGTTTTTGTGTGTCGTCTTGTCCTTTTGTGTCATATCCCAATATTGAGAACAGAAAGAAATCTCCATTGACCAGTTTAATTTTCTAAGAATGTTTATTTAGGCAGTGGTGGTGGTATATTCTTTGGGAGGCAGAGGCAGGAGGATCTCTGAAATCCAGGCCAGCCTGCTCTACATGGTGAGTTCCAGAATAGGCAGGGAACACAGAAGAAACCCTGTCTTGGGAAAAAGCAAGCAAACAGACAAAACATAGGCTCGGCCAGCTATGGGAAGGAAGCATTCTACTATGGTCTCTGCTTCAGTTTTGGTTGTGACCCTAGCCTTTAACAGCTGAGCCATCTCTCTAGCCCTCTGCTTCAGTTTCGAAGGAAAGAAAACTGAATATTTATTTATCAAATGAATGATAATCACTTCAGAGGAAGCAGTTGTAGTTTTTTTTTTCTTTTCTTTTATTGGACATTTTCTTTATTTACATTTTAAGGGTTATCCCCCTTCCCAGTTTGCCATCTCAAAGTGAGTCTTACAGCCCTGGTTCAGTGAAAGGGTAAATAGTTACCTCCTTGATTGATGCTGATGAGGCTCTGGGAGCAGAACTGGTTTGGATGCTAGAGAAGCCAAGTGGCTGAAGGCCACCTACTCCACTCATCTGTTGGCATGGATCTCTAAATGAGTTGGAAGAAGTCACAATTCCAGCAGCATAGTTATGGTTCAGTGGCTCAAATTGCCCATTTTCTTCTGTTTAGATCATCACACTACCCAGGCCCTGTTTATTGATAATAACTCTAGATGATAAATTAAAAGGAAATGCAGATCCAACTTGATTTCCACTTTCTTCCTATCATATCTGTATGAAATCAAGGGTGCCAATGTAAAACTCTCTTAAAAGCAAAGGTGATTGCCAATTTAACAACATGAATAATCTAGATCAGCACTTCTCAGCTTGTGGGTCACAATTGCAAAAGACCAACTGAAAACACAGATATTGACAATTTATAACAGTAGCAATATTAACGTTATGCAGAGGCAACAAAAGTAATTTTGTGGTTGTTGGGGTCACCACAGCATGAGGGACAATATTAAAGGGTTGCAGCATTAGGAAGGTTAGAACCACTGGTTTAGACATTTGCAAAACAAATGTAACACAAACTTGGAATATGATTTCCATTATTTATTTAAAAGTCCAGTTAGGTTTGTAAAATTTACATATGACCCTATATGTTTACTTGCACTTAGCCATGTATTATATCCTGAAAGATATTTAATTTTTGATCTTTTATGATAAAACCTAAGTCACATCACTCTCTGGAGAGTGTATGTTTTCCCTTTTTCAATTTCACACAAGTACAGCCTTAAATATTGTCTGCATTGTGTCACTCAGAATTTTACATTTAAACTTAAAATTTAAAACTTTTAATAATGATAGTATTCAGAAATGGTTGAAATGAAACTTTCTGTATGTACCAATGTACAATTAAGGAATAGTTTCTTCCCATGCCAAATCTTCAAGTAAAAAATTATTAGGAATAATTCAATGAGGATTAAAGTATGTGACAGGCACATTTCATGTTCTCATTTTCCATCTTTTCTAGTCGTTTGTGGATAATGACGTGGTTTTATTGCTTCAGAGTTATTTTTTTTTAAATCAGGTGCTACAAAAGATAATTCATAGGATGCTTGGCCTGTATTATAAATGTCAGTCATGGCAATCTTGAGAAGGCACTTTGGTTTTCTCATTACACCTTGCCCTGCTGCCTCATTATGCATTGAGAATATCTCTAGTGTTGCCTTCCATACCCTTCCTTGACTTCATGGGAGGTGCGGATGGTTATCTTATCTGTGCAGGTGTTTCACAGAGCTGAAAACAAAATCCTTCTGTTCACTCAAGAGCATCATCTGTCTGTAATTAATATTCTGTCTACTTAAAAATAAGAAGTAAATACCTATCTAACCTTTCAGATTCTATTACCCAGCAATTAAATTTTGCCTACTGAAGCTCAGGTATTTTTCTCATGGATACTTTATTATTTCCATAAGTTTGTTATTGACTTGGACAAAACTAATTTTTACTGCTATTGATGATTCCAATCTCCTGTTTTTGTTACCATTTTTTGATTGCCAATTTGTTCAAAATATTGCCTTCATCAACATTCTATAATTTTAAGCATATTTTTTACTTGATTTTTCTGAATAATAAGGTATAATAAAAATTTAAAAAGTAAATTTTCCTTCATGGTAAATGACTATATTTATTTGAAACCATATTCACGAATGATAAATTCTTATACAATCTAATATCTATAAGTGGTTGTAAACATGAGAAAATAATTGGGGGTCAATATAAGTAATATAATATGAGTTTAAAAGTCCCTGGGTCTTAGGAATTCAACATTTCTTCAGTGTGATTCACTGCAGAATCCTACCTACCATCATCAGTAACTAATTTTAAAGATGGGAATGTACCTGCCTAGAAATGTCCCTAGGTTGAGAACATTATTTTCAAAATGTGGCTACCAATTTTCTCAGGACTCTTTATCTTCCCTGTTACCTGCTAGTAGAACCATCTGTTTTTGCCATCAGATTTATGTTCTGTTTTCTTCTTTACATTTTCTGGTACAAACAAATCAATGACAAATGTGGTGATCATATTCTGGAACAATGTTACATCTACCTGCTCATTCCAACAAGATGTTAAGTTTCCTGGGTCATGTCATCCTGTCCCCACAAAGAAGGAGGAGGTGGTGCCTTCCAACACAGCAGTGGTTGAAGCAAACACAGCTATTTATGTACAACTCTGTGTCACCACAGATCCTCTTTTAAGGCACTTTTCAGAAATCAGTGTATCTTAGGACATCACGCTCTTCCCATAATTTTTGGTGCCAAAATGGAAGAGCTACAGGGTTGCAGGCATATTTGGGAGCAGATGGTAACACCTACTGCTGTGTCCAAAGAGGCTGGTGGGCATATTTATCTGATATGAGGCTGGTGGGCATTTTTATTTGATGTAAGGCTGATGGGCATATTTATCTGATGTGAAACTGGTGGGTGTACTTATATGATATGGTTTTGAGTGATTGTAAGCAACCAACCATTTTACTCCATTTAGCCACACAACTACGCTCTTTGTAGCAAACCCTTTTTGTATAGTATGGATGCCAGTTAAAAATAAATAATTACCAATGTTTTGTATCTTTTTATTATAGTCATAATAAAAGGAAGATAATTTTATGCCTCTTCCACTGTCTCCTTAAATATTTACAAAATGTACTTTTGCATAAATAAAAGTATTACATATTAACATTATATACTAATTGAAACACATTCTTTCTTCCTTGCATGGCTTAAAACGTATTTTCAGTGCTCCACAGCCCTTCAGTATAGCTCTCTCCAATTCTAATTAATTCACATTGCAAAAGCAATGAGTTTGATCTCAGCTGTAGATGTCACAGTGACTTATTCTTTCAATGAGGTGATAATTGGTGTCTGGTTAATTCTATTCATAGAAACCATGGTCCATAAGAAAGCAATCCTCATTTCTATTACACAGCATGAAGCTTCCAATAACACCTATACTGCTTCCTACTAGGAAATATTTTATTTTTGAAAACATAATTACAATTGTAGAAATGTAACCTACAAGCAAATATATCCTATCTGCCCAACAATCACACAGGTAGAGAGTATGCCACTAATTCATACTTAGTCACACAGATGGTCACACAAAAATAGATAATGCTAGAATGTGTGAAACCCACCTAAGGTGGTAAAAGTTGAAACATCACTCTATAAAATAACTTCTAAATCTTAAAACAGATAAAATCTACAGACATCCATTAAATACAAAGGTGATTGATGATATCCAATGTTTTGCTCATGTTTTGCTGTGTAATATTTTGATATACATGAAGGAATACACATATCATCCTGGTATAGGCTTGTAGATTCTGAAGCATAAGAGATGAAAGGCCATCTGAGTAAGTAGGTTCAAATTCTAATACTTCCATTCAAAAAGTATCCACAAAATGGTTTCAACATTTTAATCATCTGTCTTCACCAAATGTTTGCATATCATTACGTTGCCTTTCTAAAAGTTTCTTCAAACATTTAATTGAATTTTCACTATGTTTTATTTCATTTGCCATTTCTATTCAGGTTTATTTCTCAGTAGTATCTGTGCAATTTTATGAAATTATGTGTGATCTTCTTTTAGAGTTCCTACATAAATTCTTTATAATATGATTCTAGCATAGCACTTGCATTCATTTAATGGTTGCAGACATCCCATCTCCTTCCATATTTTTGCTAACACACATAATGCCATTGTGTACATGTGTATGTTTCTTCCTGGTGGATGTTGTGTACAAGGCTCTGCAGGAATAGAAAATACTGGTGCACAATATGTTCAAAGATTAATTTATTAGAATAAGTCAACTGTCCCACAAAATGTCAACTCAGTTTCTAAACCTACCATGGGGGTACACAGAAGCAGCCCCAGGCATTTAGAAGGCTGAACCAGGTAGATGATTAAGGTCAGTGGGGACTAATTTATCACCTGACACCAAAACAAAACAAATTAGATGTTCTTCAGGAGGAGAAAAGTTCCAGTGAGATGACAGGAAATAATAAACACCATTGTGAAGATCATTTGTTGTCATTAGTAACTTTGAAATATCCATTGGAAATGCACAAAATTATAATCCCTAAACATAGGAGCAATAATGACAAAAAGTAAACAATAATATCAATAATAAATATCCATTGGAAATGCACAAAATTATAATCCCTAACCATAGGAGCAATAATGACAAAAAGTAAACAATAATATCAATAATAAATATCCATTGGAAATGCACAAAATTATAATCCCTGAACATAGGAGCAATAATGACAAAAAGTAAACAATAATATCAATAATAAATATCCATTGGAAATGCACAAAATTATAATCCCTAACCATAGGAGCAATAATGACAAAAAGTAAACAATAATATCAATAATAAATATCCATTGGAAATGCACAAAATTATAATCCCTAACCATAGGGGCAATAATGACAAAAAGTAAACAATAATATCAATAATAAATATCCATTGGAAATGCACAAAATTATAATCCCTGAACATAGGAGCAATAATGACAAAAAGTAAACAATAATATCAATAATAAATATCCATTGGAAATGCACAAAATTATAATCCCTGAACATAGGAGCAATAATGACAAAAAGTAAACAATAATATCAATAATAAATATCCATTGGAAATGCACAAAATTATAATCCCTAAACATAGGAGCAATAATGACAAAAAGTGAACAATAATATCAATAATAAATATCCATTGGAAATGCACAAAATTATAATCCCTAAACATAGGAGCAATAATGACAAAAAGTAAACAATAATATCAATAATAAATATCCATTGGAAATGCACAAAATTATAATCCCTAACCATAGGAGCAATAATGACAAAAAGTAAACAATAATATCAATAATAAATATCCATTGGAAATGCACAAAATTATAATCCCTGAACATAGGAGCAATAATGACAAAAAGTAAACAATAATATCAATAATAAATATCCATTGGAAATGCACAAAATTATAATCCCTAACCATAGGAGCAATAATGACAAAAAGTAAACAATAATATCAATAATAAATATCCATTGGAAATGCACAAAATTATAATCCCTAACCATAGGGGCAATAATGACAAAAAGTAAACAATAATATCAATAATAAATATCCATTGGAAATGCACAAAATTATAATCCCTGAACATAGGAGCAATAATGACAAAAAGTAAACAATAATATCAATAATAAATATCCATTGGAAATGCACAAAATTATAATCCCTGAACATAGGAGCAATAATGACAAAAAGTAAACAATAATATCAATAATAAATATCCATTGGAAATGCACAAAATTATAATCCCTAAACATAGGAGCAATAATGACAAAAAGTAAACAATAATATCAATAATAAATATCCATTGGAAATGCACAAAATTATAATCCCTAAACATAGGAGCAATAATGACAAAAAGTAAACAATAATATCAATAATAAATATCCATTGGAAATGCACAAAATTATAATCCCTAACCATAGGAGCAATAATGACAAAAAGTAAACAATAATATCAATAATAAATATCCATTGGAAATGCACAAAATTATAATCCCTAACCATAGGAGCAATAATGACAAAAAGTAAACAATAATATCAATAATAAATATCCATTGGAAATGCACAAAATTATAATCCCTAACCATAGGAGCAATAATGACAAAAAGTAAACAATAATATCAATAATAAATATCCATTGGAAATGCACAAAATTATAATCCCTAACCATAGGAGCAATAATGACAAAAAGTAAACAATAATATCAATAATAAATATCCATTGGAAATGCACAAAATTATAATCCCTAACCATAGGAGCAATAATGACAAAAAGTGAACAATAATATCAATAATAAATATCCATTGGAAATGCACAAAATTATAATCCCTAACCATAGGAGCAATAATGACAAAAAGTAAACAATAATATCAATAATAAATATCCATTGGAAATGCACAAAATTATAATCCCTAACCATAGGAGCAATAATGACAAAAAGTAAACAATAATATCAATAATAAATATCCATTGGAAATGCACAAAATTATAATCCCTAACCATAGGAGCAATAATGACAAAAAGTGAACAATAATATCAATAATAAATATCCATTGGAAATGCACAAAATTATAATCCCTAACCATAGGAGCAATAATGACAAAAAGTAAACAATAATATCAATAATAAATATCCATTGGAAATGCACAAAATTATAATCCCTAACCATAGGAGCAATAATGACAAAAAGTAAACAATAATATCAATAATAAATATCCATTGGAAATGCACAAAATTATAATCCCTAAACATAGGAGCGATAATGACAAAAAGTAAACAATAATATCAATAATAAATATCCATTGGAAATGCACAAAATTATAATCCCTAACCATAGGAGCAATAATGACAAAAAGTAAACAATAATATCAATAATAAATATCCATTGGAAATGCACAAAATTATAATCCCTAACCATAGGAGCAATAATGACAAAAAGTAAACAATAATATCAATAATAAATATCCATTGGAAATGCACAAAATTATAATCCCTAAACATAGGAGCAATAATGACAAAAAGTGAACAATAATATCAATAATAAATATCCATTGGAAATGCACAAAATTATAATCCCTAAACATAGGAGCAATAATGACAAAAAGTAAACAATAATATCAATAATAAATATCCATTGGAAATGCACAAAATTATAATCCCTAACCATAGGAGCAATAATGACAAAAAGTAAACAATAATATCAATAATAAATATCCATTGGAAATGCACAAAATTATAATCCCTAACCATAGGAGCAATAATGACAAAAAGTAAACAATAATATCAATAATAAATATCCATTGGAAATGCACAAAATTATAATCCCTAACCATAGGAGCAATAATGACAAAAAGTAAACAATAATATCAATAATAAATATCCATTGGAAATGCACAAAATTATAATCCCTAACCATAGGAGCAATAATGACAAAAAGTGAACAATAATGTCAATAATAAATATCCATTGGAAATGCACAAAATTATAATCCCTAACCATAGGAGCAATAATGACAAAAAGTAAACAATAATATCAATAATAAATATCCATTGGAAATGCACAAAATTATAATCCCTAACCATAGGAGCAATAATGACAAAAAGTAAACAATAATATCAATAATAAATATCCATTGGAAATGCACAAAATTATAATCCCTAACCATAGGAGCAATAATGACAAAAAGTAAACAATAATATCAATAATAAATATCCATTGGAAATGCACAAAATTATAATCCCTAACCATAGGAGCAATAATGACAAAAAGTAAACAATAATATCAATAATAAATATCCATTGGAAATGCACAAAATTATAATCCCTAACCATAGGAGCAATAATGACAAAAAGTAAACAATAATATCAATAATAAATATATTTATGGTACAAAAAATTCAGAACTACTGGAGGCAAATGCTAGAGTTTAAAGGGAGAGAAAAAAATTCATTTCAAACAATAATATTAATGAGTAATTAATTTTGAAGATTAAATAGGTTTTCCTAATTTTATGTAATTGTACAAAATCTTTATATTTACTTTATTAAATGTAAACATATTATCATTTTTACATTTTTAAACATACAAGCAATTATAACAAGCAGAAATTCTGGGCCACTGGCTTATTCTGTGACAGTTTCAGCTCCCTCCCAAGTTACATCCCGGAAAAGGGGTTCTCTTTCTAAAATTGTGCCAGCTTAAAACATGTGCTAAGTAGTATCAGACATAATACTGGACTTTGTTTACTTTATCTAATTTACATCAGAGAAATTTTCTATGTAAGTACACACAGACTGAACTCATTTCATATAAGCAACCTCTATACTATAATTTATCATACTAATACCAATATTGAATATATGTTTATTTCCAAAGAATGTCTCAAATATTATACATTGTGCTCTTATGCCTATGAGAGAATTTTATGGCTATAAATTATTTACACATAGGTAAAATGTCCTGCTTACATTTCTCACATTGGAAATATTAATAGTTTATTAAAAAATGTTTTTGAAAGGTTAGAACTTGCAAGTTATTAGGTCAGGTTAGCCTGCCACAGTTGCATAGATGTTGGCTAAACATGACCATTTCTGAGGCAGAAACACATGATTATAGCAGGAGAAGTAAACAAGAAAATCATTTTCTTGTGTCAGTTTTCCAGATTCTGAGTCCCTTAGTGTCTCATTATCTTGACCATTTCAGATTCTATTCTTGAGTTAGAGCCATCTAAAATTTGAACCAATCTAAATCTCTTAATCAAAGGATTGTTATTTCATCAGCTTTCAGCAGAATTCACATTTCCCCAAATACCTAGACCTTTTGGCAATCATCTAGAAGTGCCTGGTAAATGTCCTAGGCAGACAGCATAGCCTTTATGTCTAGGAATTAATTATGGCTCAAACCCAATTCTAATTGTTGCTCTACATTGTGGCAACCAAGCATTGCCTAAACTATTGAGCTTTAAAAGGAAAACTTTGTATCAATGCGCAAACCACTTTTTAAGTGTTGTGGAAGCAACTCAAACTTGAGATTTCATAGATATAAAATATTGTTCAATATTTATCTTTCTTTAGCTTTTTTTTCACTTAGGACAATATTCTCTAAGCTGGTTTATTTTGTATCAAATGCTAAGATATCACACTAAGAGTATTATTCATTACAAGAAGATCCAGATACATTTTTTTCTTTTTATTTTATTTTATTTTATTTTTTTAATTTACATTCCAAATCACTTCGCCTTTCCCGTTTCCTCCATCCCCGAAAGTCCCATAAGCCCCCTTCCCTCCCTCTTTTCTCCATTTAACCCCCTCTCATTACTCTGTCCTGGCGTTCCCCTACATTCAGTCTTTCCAGGACCAGGGGTCTCTCCTTCCATCTTTTTAGAAATCTATTGATATGCGGATTGTGTCTAGGGTATTCCGAGATTCTGGGTCAATATCCCCTTATCAGTGACTGCATACCATGTGTGTTCTTTTGTGATTGGGTTACCTCACTAAGGATGATATTTTCAAGTTCTGACCATTTGCCTAGGAATTTCGTGAATTCATTGTTTTTAATTGCAGAGTAGTATTCCATTGTGTAGATATACCACATCTTCTGAATCCATTCCTCCGTTGAGGGACATCTGGGTTCTTTCCAGCTTCTGGCTATTATAAATAAGGCTGCTATGAACATAGTGGAGCATGTGTCCTTATTGCATGCAGGTAAAGTCTCTGGGTATATGCCCAGGAGTGGTATAGCCGGATCCTCCGGAAGTGTCATGCCCAGTTTTCTGAGGAACCGCCAGACTGCTTTCCAGAGTGGTTGTACCAGCCTGCAATTCCACCAGCAGTGGAGGAGTGTTCCTCTTTCTCCACATCCTCGCCAACAACTGCTGTCTCCTGTGTTTTTGATCTTAGCCATCCTGACTGGTGTGAGATGGAATCTCAGGGTTGTTTTGATTTGCATTTCCCTAATGACTAAGGATGATGAACATCTCTTTAGGTGCTTCTCAGCCATTAGATATTCTTCAGGTGAGAACTCTTTGTTTAGCTCTGTACCCCATTTTTTAATAGGGTTACTTGCCTCTCTGGAGTTTAACTTCTTGAGTTCTTTGTATATATCGGATATTAGCCCTCTGTCGGATGTAAGGTTGGTAAAGATCATTTCCCAGTTAGTTGGTTGCCGCTTTGTCTTTTTGACAGTGTCTTTTGCCTTGCAAAAACTTTGTAATTTAATGAGGTTCCATTTGTCTATTCTTGATCTTAGAGCATAAGCTATTGGAGTTCTGTTCAGGAAATTCTCCCCTGTGCCCATATGTTCAAGGTTCTTCCCTAGTTTCCCTTCTATTAGTTTCAGTGTGTCTGGTTTTATGTGGAGATCTTTGATCCACTTAGAATTGAGCTTAGTGCAAGGAGATAAGGATGGGTCAATTTGCATTCTTCTGCATGTAAAATGTTATTATTTTGTTGTTTTTGTATGTATGTGCATGTGTGTGTGTATGTGCTTACCTGCATGTATGTCTGCACCACTTGCATTTCTTGTTTCTTCAGAAGACAGAAGAGGGTATGAGATCCCCTACAAATGATTTTGTGCTATCATGTCATGCTATGAATTAAATCCTGGTCCTCTGGAATAGAAGCCAGTGTTGTTAACCACTGAGCCATATTTCCAGAGACCAGAAACAATTTATATATATCCCAAGTGTATCAAATTCATACCCTTTCAGAAAGATTTCAAATTATAAACATTGAATTTTTGACAGTACCTATTATGGCATTTTTTAGTAAGGTCGTATGAGCAAATATCTTGAATCATTCCTTTCAGATTATGAATAAAGTTGGGTATTAATTTACGTAGAAATCTAATGAGAGTGGTAAATAACTTTTATTAAGAAATGCATTCTGTATTGTGCTGATTGTCGTGCAGATTATTTTTATCATCAGTAGAGCTTGATATCACTTTCTTGTTGACTTTCAAATATTCATTTGAAATGAATGTTCAGTCTTGCACTCCTGAGGTGATACCTATTTGGTTAGTGTATGGTAGCACTTTTTTTTTATAGATTTGCTGTATTTGATTCACTAGTATTTAAGTTTATAACCATGAGTAACATTGGTTTATAGTGTTCATTTCTTGTGAGATCCTTGCCTGGTTTGTGGAACAAGATAATATTAGCGTCATAAAATGAGTTGTGCTTTGTAGAGATGTTTATGTGTGGTTTCTGTCTGTTCAATTGGTGTGCTTACTAGAAGGACATATACTTTCCTTCTTAAGAGCATATACTTTCAGTTTTGAAGCCTTCCAGTTTAACTTCTCATTCTTCTACCTCCTTTCATTCCATTATCTTGGTACTATCCAGGTGAACTACAAGTGAATGCTATGGCTGTAAATTATTTATACATCTTAAGTGGATTGGGTCCAAACATCTTTAAAATACATAGTTATTTTCATTTAAATCATGGAAGTTATGTCAGTAAAGTGAGCATTATATTCTGTCTGTTTAATACCCGGAGGATCTGAGATCTGAGATCATATCCCTCATTTCTTTCAGACTGTAGTATCTTTCTCTTTCCTTATTAGAGGTTTCCTGGTCTTGTCTCTTATTGTGGATTTCTGGTATATTTTCTGCTCATTCAAGAGGGGTACCCAGACAAGGAATAAATCACATATTCACTTAGAAAATAAAATTAAAAAAAAAAAAAGTGTTCCAGCTATTGTTTCTGTCTCATGCAACAGTCCTTCAATCCAGCCAGAAAATGTTTGTTTACTTCTATAACATTCATGTGACTGTTTTACCAGTGGGCATATATCAGGCCAGTTATTACTATGGTTCACAGGATTCATATTTGGTTCATATTAATGGTTACTTTTTCCCTCTGGTGGCTTAGTTCCTTCTAGTACCATGAAAACTAGATATTTAAGATGAGGGTTCCAAGTCTGTACCACCTTGGCTTCTCCATTTCCAATGATGCAAGTATGTTGTATCCACAGGAATAGAGTATTACTGTCGTGTTCTGGAGGACAACCAAGAGCCTCCAATCTTTCAGACATCTTTGGAAAACGTACTGACACCTCAAAAAGAGATAACTGATTCCCAGTACTAGAAGTTTTAATCTTCTAGTCTAAATTAGTATTTGTTAAATAGTGTTTTGATTTTCATTGTCATTTTAATTTTACTATAGATTTCTTGCAAATATACTATCTCTAATTTTTTTCTAGTTGGGTTGTTTTTTATGGTGAAAATGAAGGAAATAGTCATTGTTCTTTTTTTGTGAATTCTGTTGCCTTTATCTATTAATTCATTCTTCCTATTCATGTAATCTATGATTAATATGGTAGTGATGAATATTTCAGTCTGTGAGTATTATATCATTTACCACTTATGTGTATTACCTGTAATACTTCAGCAAAAATAGTACAAGTCAGGTTAAAAATAACAGGAACCAGATGTATCAATGTCTATAAATCTAGAATTTAGAAGTAAGTGTGGAAAGGTTATAAAGTTGAGGCCAGCCTACACTATGTGCTGGACCCTATCTAGAAGAAAAAACAAGGACAGAAAGAAAGAAAGAAAGAAAGAAAGAAAGAAAGAAAGAAAGAAAGAAAGAAAGAAAGAAAGAAAGAAAGAAAGAAAGAAAGAAAGAAAGAGAGAGAGATAGGGAGGGAAGAAGGAAGGGAGGGAGGGAAGGAGGGAAGGAGGGAGGAAGGGAGGAAGGACATGGATTTTTCAAATACCTTTGTTCAGAAGAAATAAGTGGCTACTGTGTCCTTATGAATAAGCAATCACTATTTCAATATCTGTGTCTGTCTTAGTTGAAGGTGGTGTTATTTGTAGAACAGAGCTTCACCTTGCACAATCTCTACCTTTTGAAAAGTTTTTCTGCCTTGTGAATCTCAACACCAATAGTTATGCAAAGTGAAAAGGAAAATCTAACAAAACAATCATTTAATTCAGAGGGTGGGTGAAATTTCAATTTTTTTTTCGGTACAAGTTTCTAGGCCGTAATATAACAAGAATTAACAGCACAATAACAGTTAAGAAGTTTTATGATATGTTTATTCAAACACACAAATGAAAAATATTAGTAAAAAAAAGTTCAGTGACCTGCTCCTGACCAAATAGTAGTATCCAAGTGTGTTGGGGAAGACTTTATCAGGTTATGAATACGGTGTCAATCAAAGTATGCTACCAGTTATCAGAAATCTAGAGCCTAACTTAGCTCCTTGGTTTTTTTCCCATAAATTTGTTCCACAACACACTATACTCAATTATTTGCCTGTTGTCTGTGACTCTTCAATGCTATAATTACATAGTTGAATAGTTATAGTTGAAAGAATAAAACTCACAAGTTTTTTTGTGTATTTATTATCTGGCCATTTAAAGAACACCCCTTGATTGATAGAAAACTTTGAAAGGTCCTTTGAGTCAAAGATAACTTGTACCTGCACCCCTCCAAACATATATGAACACAGACATATTTTGTTGACTCAACTCTTGTAGTAATTTACAAATGACTTGAGAAAGTGTTTTATGTACTAGAAAATAAAAAAGAGCCATGTGGAGTGAAGAAATGTTTGTTCCTAAAAAGCAGCTCCAATTTATTGATTAATTACTATCTCAGTGATGCATACAAAAATAGAATATTAACTCAAATTCACTCATACCAAACCTATCATTTATTGTAAACTTCCATTAAATTGAGAATGGAGTCTTCACAAATGAAATATTTGCAAAGGTATTACACTTATGAAGTAACAGAGTTTCAGCGTTTTTTGAAATGATGTTTCAATCCTGGTTTTCTGGTACTCATTCTCTTTGAAATTCTACCTCATCCTCAACAGGACTCTTGGCAGGAGTCGAGACTTATTATCACTCTTTAATTCCTAGGTTTGTCTTTAGTTCACAGAGAAGTATTCAAACATAGACTGAATATATAATAATTAATCATGGTTATTCTTTTTTATCTTCATGTATGCACATTCTGTTTTGGACTACTATAATGCAAAGTCTTCAAGATAAAAGGTCAAAATGCCTTCAGTAATTCAGTGGGAAATTCATAGATGCTAAGCATGTTGGTAGGCACGAAAGTCATAGACCCTTTTAAGTGAAACAGGGAGGGACTCACCCACTTCACTCTAAAAAGTAGGCATTTATTAGGAGATAAAAATAGAGCAGTGTGCAGTATAAGACACAGAAGCAGACTAGAGAGCAAGCTCAGAGGCTATGAAAGTGGCTTCTATTTCTTTTCAGATGCAATAATTCCACTATAATATAATTAGAAAAATTTAGCTCATCTGAGTCTGTGTATCCTGTCACCCACAATGTATGTTTATTTTATTTTTCCTCTGTATTGTTCTACCAGTTTATTAAATTTTGTATACAACCACAATACCTTTCTCTATGTAGCATAATTCTTTTTGTAGCTCATTGATTCAGCTTGCTAAAGCCAACATTTTTGTTTCATTAAATCAAATCTCCCAGAAATTTGTGAGTGATTTAACTAACCATCTTTCCCTATATTTGGACAAAAGTTTTCCTCAGTTGCATTGCAGATGCTGGTGTCCAGTCATTAAAGTAGCTATCAATCTTTGTCACTTCAGTTGTCACCAGAGAGTTAATGTCCTCTGGTGTAGCACTAGTGATAAAGCTGGAGTAGTAGGGCATGCTTCTAAACCCAGATCCAGGCAGATGGAGATGGAGGCATCTCTTGAACTTTTCTTCTAGTTATCCTAGTCAAATTAATGAGCATCATGTTCAGTCAGAGAACACACCTCAAAAAAAATAAGAAAGAAAACAATTCTGTAAACAGACATCTATCTCTGGCCTTCATTTTTGTGTGTATATATATGGATACCCATAATTATAGCATGTAGGTTTACACACACACACACACACACACAGAGAGAGAGAGAGAGAGAGAGAGAGAGAGAGAGAGAGAGACAGAGAGAGAGACAGAGACAGAGACAGAGACACCACACAATTAAGGTTACAGATAGATAGTACTTTTGTATTTATGTTCTACTCAACTGAGTGTGTGAGGCATTTACACTTCAGTCCATACTGTGCATTTTGCAACTGATCTGTATTTAAAACAAAATCTGAAGTTCCAGGCCCATCAACCTCTTTGAAGATATACTTAAAATCTTGCAGAACAGCAAAACATTATGTGCAGGTTACATTTTCTGTTGTAGCACCTAAATGTTTCTTCTGGTCTGTAGAAGAAACCCACAAACATTCTAATATAAAATCAACAGCTGGTACTTGGAATCAAAGAACTGACAACTCTTACTGGAGACAATTACAGCCTAAATAGAAGACTGCTCTAGATTCAAGAGTTTTAACCTAGTAGAGATATTGGGAAATTGTGGTAGCCTGCAACATATGAAATATTTAAAACTTTTGGAATTTATATCTATAGCAATACAGGAAAGGGATGAATTTGACCTTAAATCTTTGTATATGGCAATGAAGCAGCAAACAGACAATTAAGGAGAGAAATCTGAAGGCCAAATGTCAAAAATAAGAGTGTTAACCCTGAGTTGTGACATTTTAAAAATGTCCTTGGATCACGCTGAAGTGAAAGTGCTAATATGGCCATTTATTTGTCTATTTATAAAGGAAAAAAAGCCCTGAGATTTCTAAAATGTTTGGAAATTGATCTTATTCTTTCTATAAAACAACAAGCTGCTATTTTCAGCCAAGGGTTAGAGCTAAGCATCCATTAGTTCCCATCAAAACTTCCATCTGCACAGAACATCCAGAATCAAGAATTAGCATGCTGTATTTTCATCTTGGCAAATAAATAGTAATATTTTCTTTGAGACATAAGAAAATATGCATCATAAAGGGTTTGCACTTAACAGTGAGTGAAGTCTTATTCTGAGAATATTAACAATGTGCTTGTAAATGGTCAGAAGGTGATTTGTCCATGCCTCCTATTTCTCCTCGGTCTCCATCATTAGCATGATATACTGAAGTGGGAGAGAATGCTTTCAGAATAATGATGTTTTCCCAATGTAGTACCTTGCCAATCATTTTTAGTTTTCTAATTAGATAACTATAAAATTATTGAATTATATATTTTAATCGACTGGTCATTTTTTAGGGGTTTTTTTGTATTTGTTTTTGTCAACTTTACACAACCTAGATTTAATTTGGAAAAAGGAACATTAATTGAAAAAAATTCATCTATCAGATTGCCAGTAGCTCAGTACGTAGAGCATTTTCTCTATGATCGTTGTGTGACGGCTCAGGCCACCATGTATAGTGTGGGTCGTCCAGGTGGTCTAGGGTGATATGAAAAAGCAAACTAAGCAAGCCACGGAGAACAAGCAGTAAAGAGTATGTCTCCAAGGTATCTGTTTTAGTTACTGCCACCAAGTTCATTTCTTTAGGTCCTGTTCTGGTGTCCCTTCATCATTGACTATAAGCTATAAGCAGAAATTGACCCTTTTCTCCATAAATTGATTTTGGTCAGTGTTTATCCCCAAAATAGAAAGCAAACTAAGACACTTATTGATGATGATGATGATGATGATGATTTTGGTAGAAGGAAGAAAATTATTTTAAAGTTGTATTCAGAAATGCAGATATATGTCAATGGCACATATGCCAAGAATATCAGCAGCTTGTCTCAGGCACTGAAAACAAACAAAAAAACAGTGTGGTCTTCTATTCCTATAATCTCAGCACTGGTAGGAGGTAGGTTTTATGTTTAAAGACAGCCTGAGCCACATAGCAGGTACTATGGTACTCAAGAATACATAAGCAAGATAACCTTGTCTACAAAAGCTTGTCCTTATCCTGTAGGTTTTTCTCCTGGAAAAGGATGTCACATAATTATAAGAACTTTTCAGGCCATCTTGGAGGAGAGTCTGATGTCCAAACAGTGATGATAGCTTGGACCACACTTTGACCATGATGGATTGCTTGGTTATGCATCCATCTTTTCCTCCATTTAAACCTAAACTTCTTGATGAGACCCTGGAAATGGACTTAAAAGAACACACTGATGCTCTCTGCTCCTCTGTTTAATGTGCCCTTATCGAATGATTCTGATTTTGCTGAGAAACAAGAAGAAAAAGATTGAGATGAGAGACATAAAGAGAGGAAGGAAACAGATACACAGCCAAAGAAAGACAGAGAAGAGTAGAGTGGTTAAAGAAATACTAAATCATTAGAGAAAGCATGATGTTGATAGTGTTATAAATGTAGGCTCAATCCTTGAACTATAATATAAGTAGTAAACTTAGCTATGCTCTCTCACAAAGGGTCTTCATCACTACTTTACCTTACTTCATCAGTGTGTCTTTTGTAACCATTGTTAGGGAAAGGGCTTAACAATGACATGTTCAGAGTCTGTTCATTTACAGTCCTTGAAATTTTCTAGAAGCTAACACTCACTTTGTCTCCTGTGAATGTGTGTCAATGCCAATGCATCTTTCTGTAACAGAGTAGTAGGTTAGCACTTCAAACGTAATGCATAAACACTTGACCTGAAGAGGAATAGCACTTCAGTATTAAGAGAGTTTCTCAGAGGATGGGAGTGGAGATCTCTCAACAACTTAAAGCTCTGTAATCTTAGGAAGTTGTCTGACCCTTTTTTTTATGATTTTACCAATCACTGAAAGGGGGAATCATAAGCGAATAATGTGTGGTTTCTAAAGCTATGAAGAGTTTATTGACATGAATCAAGGGAAAAAAATATAGAGCACATCCCAGTAACAAGCTTCTCTTACAATAAAATCACTGTTCTCCTACAGGGAAAATGTATAACTATTTTGAGCATAATAGTATGACACTTTTACCTAGATTTTTTTTTTAAATTTTTAAGAAAAATCTTGACTACAGAGGCAAATTAATTAGATTGAAATGGGAACACAGGACTTTGGATCAATGAGATTTTTAATAAGTTTTACCATTTGCCTGTTATCCCACACATAAATATAGAAAGTTTATATGAACCTTTTGATTTTAGTTAACTATTCTTTAAAGTTGGGGTCATAAATTAAGAAATAAATGATATAGAACATTTGAGATTAAAATATCCATGCATAATAGACAGTAACTGTGGATTATGGTGTGACCAAATCAAGTTAAATTTAGTATTCTGCATGTATTGTGTAAAAGCAGTACTTGTTCTGAATTTCCAGTAGTCAAGATGTCTTCCTGCCTAACTGCATCAGTAGTTTTATCAAGTATGTGATATACATGTCAAAAGTGACTCCCAATGAAGTCAGGATACTTTGGTCATGTACTATCATCAATGTATTACCATGATAAACTCATAGGCTAGATGAAATCCAAATTCATCCCAATGTATATTTGTGGATGACTGCAACATTTAAGCTGACTTTTGGTGTGAATATTCCTGTTCACCTGAAAGTACATAAATTGGCACATACTGTTAAGCACACTATTCAAACCCATTACCCATTGTGTCTCAAGTTTGTCACAAACTACTACCTGAACCTTTTTATCCCAAGACCAGAGGAGAGATGTGACAAACAGCTGCCTTACCCCAGAAATCAAATGCCTTAGCTTGGAGCAGTTCCTCAGAATCATTCCAACTCTCACTCCAGAGCACACCATAGGACCTAGTCCTTTAGTTTACCTGTAATGCTGAATGCTACTTCCTTTACCTTGCATACCCCCCCAAACAGGTGCATTTGCTAAACAAAACACTGACCAGCAAACATATTGTATACAGCTCTCTTCTCAGACACTGCTTCGACAGAGCATAGTCTGTGCTCCCTACATAGAAAGGTTTGAAAGAAGTGAATAAACAAGCCTGGTCTTTCTTTCTGACTTGTCATAACACAGAATCCTGGGCTAAATCAGTGTGGTGCTACTGTGAGAACTTCATGCCCTTTGGAAAGCTAGAGTAGACATAATGTCACCGTCCAAGAGTACACCCTCACTCAAGGTTTGCTACTACCACAAGAATTTAGAAGAGGAATGTCACAAATTTGCATCTGAAAACATTTAGCTGTGATACATTTGAGGTAAGTTATGATTTCTTAACATTCTACTGACTCAAATATTCTGATGAAGGGCTCAATGAGTCTATCCATCAAAGTGTTTTCAAATGTAATAAAACTTTTATGAATACTACATTTAATAATTAATGAAGAGACATTGGTTATGTCTTACAGACGTTTAATTAAACATTTATTCATCTGATTTTGTGGTTTCCCTTTTGGATTAGAAAGTCAATAAATTTAATTTCAAGGACTCAAATTTTATACAAAGGTCTTTGCGAACCCCCATTGACCACTGAACATTTCAAGGTTCTTGAAGCTGTTTAACAGAAATCTCAAGCATAATTACGGAAGATAAACCATGTATTCTCCCCCTTTTTTATCTAGCTCTTCCTTTTAAGATTGTGTTAGGTAAGTGCATTCTTGGTTGTTTGAATATAAATTCAAATTTATTTACTTTGAGAGAAAGGGGAAAAAGTACAAGGAGGGACGTTTGAACACAAAACTAACTCAGGTTACTAGATTAAGGTTAGGTTACTTCCTTTTACATTTCTAAGGAAAGGTCCGTTTCCTTCATGTTATTGTGTGTCTGTAGCTATAACCTATTTTCTATACATGTCCACTACAAAAAATTATTTTGGATCTCTACAACATGGAAAAGGAATAATGGACAGTGTGTGTGTGTGTGTGTGTGTGTGTGTGTGTGTGTGTGTATGTGTGTGTATAACCAAGATCACTCCACCATTTCTTTCATTTAACTTGCTCAATTATAAAATAAGTAAAGTTAATAATAGAAAACACTGGCTGTATTAGAAGAACAATCCATTTTGCTTCAGCAGGATTGTAACACTATTGGGACTCTTGACTGGGTCCCCTAGTATCTAGAAACTAGGTAGATATATTCACCCTGAAATGTCTTTTACCAACAAGATAGTATTTGCTCTGTCTTTTCAATGTCTCAAAATGTATTTTGGATGGGACTTACTTTTGCCCTAAATTTCCCTCAAATTGAATTTTAGTTGCAATTCTTAAAATTAAGGATCAATCGTTATCTAACCTTAGCCATGTTGGTGTTACCTTCATTTGTATTTATGCATGAAATCAAATATTAGCTGAATTATGATTATGTCCCAGTATGTCTTGACCTAATGTTGTTTATATTCTAATGCTAATTGGGTGCCCCAAAACTATTTGTTCCAAAAACAAGAAAGTCTGCCCATAAGACACTGATGAACCCTGCCCTCAGTTAATTCTGATTGGTAAATAAAGATGCCAACATCTAATAGCTGGGGGAGAGGAGACATAGGCAGGGTTTAGGCGTATCTGTACCTTAATGGTCATAAATTTTACCAAATGTTTATAAAATGTATAGGCAAATGGGAAAAACTGACCCAACCTCAGTATATGATCACATTTCCAAACTCCTGAAGGAGTATACCTGTATTAGCATCTGATAGACGCTGAGAGTCTATTTTAATGAGTGTACACTGAAATTTGCTTATCTGTGAACCATCCCTAAGTTCTTTTAGTAAAAGTAGCAGGTCTTACAAACTCTTATTTTTCTTCCATGTCACACAAGTTTTCATCTCTTTCTTCAGTATTTAAGCACAATATCGCACTGAAGGTCAACAAAGACAAGGGTAGGAAATTATTTTGTGGACATCACTACACAGTCACAAAAAGTGCCCTGATGTTCTCAGCATTATGTCATGTTTCAGCCTCAACTTCGTTATTTTTAAAATAAGTATACTTGTTGAGTTATAGTTAACAAAATAGTTCAGGTCTCAGGTTCTCAGACACAGTGCCCCATACTTGACATGTTATCTTACTTCCATTCTCATTCTCACCATATCCTGACACATATTGATATTAGCTCTCTCTTTTTAGGAGTGAAAAGTAATAAAAGCGAAATAACATCGGATAAAGTTTAATAACCCACTCAGCATGGGATATACATGGTGTATATGACATCATGCGTCTAAAATGACTAGTGAAGATACTTCATAAATTTAAATATTTAGAACTTGTCATCAGTATGTACTTAAGTACATGGTGCTTGTATTAGTCAAGGTTGTCTAAAAGAGAACCAATAAGATATAGTCATATGAAGAATTAACTATTTATTTTAAGAAATCGACTCAGTTCTTTGAGATTGGCAATCTGAGGTATGCTAGGCAAGCCATTTGGCTGCAGAGGAAGTGGAACATTTGGTACTGACCTCTTGAATCCCAGGACAAGCAGGTCTGGAAATGTGTCTGTGTGTAGTGTGGTGAAGAGTCACTTCTCCTTTGTAGTGCCCCAACACTGATGAATTAAATGAGGTCTGTTCACAGTATCAAGGATAATCTACTCCCCTTAAAAATACTATTTAATATCTACTAGTACTAAGTAAGCTGTACCTTTAATATATGCCTGTAGCAATATCTAGCATATTCTTTGATCAAACAGCTACATTGGCATGTGAAATTTTCTATCACTATATAATTGATAAACATCATTTACAATCTCAAGCCAAAAAAAAAATCCTACTATTGCATCATTGATTACAACTCTGTGAAAATGTCCTGCACATACCTAGTGACAAAATTAATAGTTTATAAACCTTGGTTGAATTCGAGTTAAAGCTGGAATCTAGGTAATTCCTAAGAAGAGTACTGGCCATGCTAGTGCTCATTCATAGACAATTCATTCAGTTTCTGCACTATTTTGTCACTTTCATATTTTTCCATTATTTCTTCCCTTGCTTTCAAAATTTATTGTTGAAAGAATCCCTTCGGAGTCCTACTCTGAAATTTCATCATTAATCCAGAACACATGTGCAAGAGTAGACATCTGCTCAGGTTGACTAAATGTTCTATATGTCTTCAGGTCTATTTTATTCCTCTTTCCCATTAACTTCCTATCCATGGTCTAATCTGTCCCTTGTATGAAATCAATATGGAGGAAAGGGAAAAGCACAAAGAAGAATGTTATTCAATATCACAGCTTGCCATAGCTTTCAATGAGCAGGCTAATTAGTCTTAGGTCATGTGCATCAGGTCAAAACACCCCATCAGTAACACAAAGGAAATCATGGAATTGAGTCATGGAGCCACTGTGAAGACTCAGTAACAAAATAAACCCTAAGACATTTTTCTCGGAGCATGATTGATGGGATATAAAAAATTTCAACTTACAGTGATGAAGAGATAATGTCATTGAGAAAATTTTTGCTGTGAAACATTATATTTGATAACTCACATAAAAGGCAGGCAGGATAGCACATGCTGTAATTCTAGAGTTGGACATGGAGAGACTGAAAGCAGATCCCTAGAGTTCATGATCCAGCCAATCTAGATGCATCTGGTAAACTCAAAGCTCAGCAATAGACCCTATCTTCATGTTCAATGACGTAAGTAAGTGTTGTCTTAAAAAATAGGGACTTAAAGTCATATTACATTAGGGCATAAGGGGGTAATCATTAGTATTTACAATGGTCATAATATTTTGCTAGGTCTATTTGATTCTTTAAGACAGTGACTCAATGAGATATAACATTTTTGATACTTGAAGTAGAGAGGAGTGGTTTATCTGGTATCACATGATATCTAGTTGGTGCAGTGTATTCCGTATTATGTGGTAACTCCATTTAAATTTTATGTGTATATTTTAAGAAGCTTCTGTATCTTGATACTTGTAAGTATATGTTTTCAGAACTGAATGTTTGCTATTAGATAACCAATTAATGTGCTTTCCTCTAAGGTAGATTGTTTCTCCAGCACTCAACATTCATATATACATATATATATATACCCATGTTTGTGTGTGTCTCTCTCTGTGTGGATGTGTGTGTATGAATATATATATATATGTGTGTGTGTGTGTGTGTATGTGTATATATATATATATATTCACATTACATCCCATCACTGTCCCCCATCTCCCAGTCCACACCCTCACACAGATCCTTCCCCTTCCCTTGCCCTTCTCTTCTGAGAGGGTGGAGGACCACCTGTGTATCCTCCCATCCTGGCAGATCAAGTCTCTTCAGGTCTAGTTGCATCTGTTCCCACTGAAGCCAGACAAGGCACGCACACGTGTGTGTGTGTGTGTGTGTGTGTGTGTGTGTGTGTGTGTGTGTGTGTGTGTTTGTGCATGTGTATATAAGTGTTTGCATATGTGTGTGTATATGTATTATATACACACACTTATGTAACAACAATTAAAGAACAAGAAGCCATGAATTTAAAAGATAGGATTGAAAGGGGATGAGGAAATGATTTAATAATATTATAATCTCAAAATAAAGATAAATAGAAAAAGCTTCTCTAGTAGTATGTTTCCATATGGCATTTTAAACACCTTTAATATTGGTTGCCTGTCCCATATTTACTTTGCCTGGCCTTCCTATCTCCTTCTCATTTAATTCTCCAATTCTAGTTTCCTCTTTACTCCTTTATAACTGTATCCTATTTTCCCTTCCTTGGGAAGATCTCTTTCCTGTCCTATGGGTCTTACAAACTACAAACCTTAAGTGAATATTCTAAGTGAAATGCACATATCTAACTCTTAAAAACTAGCATCTCTGTGTAAGGGAAAACATTCTGGTCCCTAACTAGAAGCTTTCCCTCTACTGACTAGTGTTCATATTCTTAGAAGAAACTACTGAAGGAGAAAAGGAGTCAGTATCAGCCAGCTACAAACCATATCACTTCTAATAATGGCTGGTCTGCAGGGTATACGGAAGCAATAGTGGCTCAAATGTTAAGGGATTAGGTAACAACTTATGACTGGACTTAACCACTGCTTCAAGAAACAGAATCTACACTTGACACTGTCACTGAGGTCAGGATATGAGATTAGATAAATCATGTACCCTAGAGGAAAACCTATTGATATCATTCTTATAAAAGAACATAGCAATTAAATGTCTCCTAAAAATGTGTGACTGTACTCATAGAACTCTCTGTCACTCAACTCATCTGTCCTCAGAGAAGTTTCGTCTTAAAGTAGTTGGCAATTAACACAACTGAACAATACTCAGAAGCACACAATCTTGAATGGGACATCTTCATCAAACCCCTCCTCTCAAGATTCAAGGAGCTATAAAGAAGAGGAGGCAGAAAGATTGCAAGAGTCAGAGTGTTAGATTACTCCAAGAAAAGGGTGTCTTCCAGACAGGACAGGGCTGAGGTACATGTGAACATAAGGAGATTGTGATAACTTGCACAAAACCTACACAAGTTCAACTCAGAAAAAAAATCTCAGCATGGAGATTAAGTAGGCACCAAGGCCCACCATTATCAGCAAAGCTCTTTGCAATTGATACCTGCTGAGAAAGGAAAAAATCAGTTTTTCCACTGGAAAATAAAAAATGGATAAACCGCTCACATTTTTCATTTGTCTTTTGTCTTATTATTGTTGCTGTTGTTGTTGTAGTTGTTATTGTTTGTTTTTGAGAGAGGGAGGAATGAAGTTGAGGGAGAGGATCTGGAAAGATTTGGGGGTTGGGAGAAAGAATACGGTTGAAATATATTGTATGAAAATTTCTAAAATGAAACACATGCCCTATCTCAAAAAAAAAATAATAGTAATGTGGTGGGAAATGATCGAGAAAAGCACCTGATATTTACTCTGGCCTCTAATAATATGTATACGCCCACATAAACACAAGAACATAACACACATACATACGAAACTACACACACACATAAAAGACAACCCACATCTTTGTATTCAAAACTAGAAAAATGCCTTACTCTAGAAAAAGTACAAAGCTAAAAAGAATTAGAAGAGTATACCATGTAGTGTTCCCAGTAATTTCTAATACTTCTAGACTAGTAATTTCTAATTCTTCAAGACTAGTTTATAAGTGAATCTAAATAATCTGGTATCAATAGTGTCAGAGTTCTATCTGCTCATTCTGAGGTCGAAATGGGAAGATCAAGGATTCTGTGTATGTTTATGTGGTGTATTGTGTGTGAGTAGAATATAATATGGTATGATGAACATGTGGGGTTGGGTATGTGTGTTGGGTGTGTTTGTTTCTGTTATTTTTGTTGTTATTTAGTACATATCTATATGTATGGTGTATATATGGTTAATGTGTGCAAGTTTGTATAGTGTAGGATATATGTGTGTTGTATGTGGCCTATATATGTGGTGTGTTGTGTGTGTATGTGTGTGTGTGTGTGTGTGTGTGTGTGTGTGTGTGTGTGTGTAAGATTGTGTGGGGGTTGTATTGTAGGAGACAGGTATAGGTACATGTAAGTTTCCAAGCCTTCTTTCTTGAGAAACAGTTATAGTATCAGGATCATGACTAATGTCTGTTAATTAGTTTTTAAGATATTTTGGGTACTAGTATTGACCAGCATTTATTAGCTTCTTGAACTGGACTGGATGTTTAGGACATTGTTTCACCAATACAGTAAAAATAAGTGTAATTCTTGACCTAAAATTATTTTGAAGCATTCATAGATAACAAAAATAAGTATCAAAGCTCTGGCTAAATATAAAATACTTATTGTTTTTAAAAAAATAAAATAAAAAACACAACTAATCAACAAAAACATACAGTGATATGCATTTGTTTTCTTAGAATATGCAAAATAGGAAGAGATTTGGACAATACTGAACAGATTCACCTGAGGTTTGTGAATGATTTGTGTCACTGTGAATTCCTGTGCTTACATTACAAATGGGAAGAGGGACACATACTAGTTCATCACAGTTGTGTATACACACTTCTCTGAAGGAATCAAAGCAGAAGAGCACATTATGCTTTGTAGAAGCACAGAGAGCTTATGTTAAACAGGCTTTATGAAAATCACCTTGATTTGCTCCCTGACAAGTTGGCATCTCTGAATTGCGTAAATTGCTTCTCCAACCCCGGTGTAAATCTAGATAATCAAGTGAAGCCAAGACAGAATCTACCTAATTTAAGTCAAGAATTCCTCATGAAAAAGTAAAATGCTGAAAATTATGATGCACAGCTGGTCCCCTAAGCTCTGCTGATCCTGAAATACCTGGCTGATCCCTCAAGGACTTCATCCTCCAAAGAAGCCACGAGGGAAATGTTCTACAATAAAGTGTTGACTTATTTTATGCTGTATTCCGTGGCAGACAACAGGGAGAAAAGCTTTCCTTTCCTTTTAATTTTATGGGTTCTTTTACTGCTGTAGTAAAATAATAAGCACGGGTTGACCCTCCACCTGCCAGCACACAATAGCCAGATGATTGAATCTGGCCGTGCTGGAACAAACTCATTTCTGTATTCCCTGTTCAAAACTACTGAGCCAAGTTCTGGCTAATACCTGGACTTCCTATATTAAACTAAAACCTGAACATGTGTCTTCTACCTTCATATCCCAGTATTACCTTTATAAACTCAATCAGAATGGTCAAGCTTAGGGGGAGCTACATCAGGCTGTGTATTCATCACTATGAGGCATAAAATGATTGATATTTAACAAAAGTTAATAACCTTGATGCTTTGAAGCTCCCAAGCAGGAAATCCACAACATAGTTTCAGAGCTGGAAGAGCATCATGAGAATGTATGTTGCTTTCAGTCTGTGCCTACTACATCTGTCAGTAACACACCAAATGCTAGGTTTATCCATATCCATTCAGTGTCATAAGAATGTTATACAAAAATTTACACAGTCCAGTCACAAAGACCTCTAAGTAATGAACATGTGGAAATCAATTTCTTACCAATGCCATTTGCATTTTTTATATTTTTGTGATGTTTTGCTTCATTAATAAGTATATAATACATAAGTATATAGCATAGTTTGAAGAGCTATTTTATGTTGCAATGCCAATAAAGGTTTAGTATTTCACTGAAATTAGTTTTTATTTGAGAAAGTTAGAGTTCTGACAACCTTTTCTTGAGCAATCAATGTTATTTTTGGCTTATATTGGATTTTCAAACGTATTACAATCTTTCTTTATTGTAGAATAAAGATACAATTTTGATTTGTTTTCATAGGTAGATGCTTTCCATTAGTCTTTGTTAGTATAAAATCCTATTGTAAAACTTATAATAAAATTAGTTTACTCTTACCTTAAACCTATTTTAAAATATCCAAGTATTGTCCCATAAAAAATAAACAGATGTAAAATATAAGGTATAAGACAAAGGATAGCTGGCTAACCTGGTTTCCCAATTATAAAATGTGAAACACATGAACAAAAAAACCCATTTGTTAAAATACTGTGTCAGAATTAATGTCAGAGACTTTAAAACGAAACAACAACAAAAGATTGTTCTTACATTAATAAAAGGAATGTACAGTACTGTAATTGATCAAGAAAGAAGCAGTTTTTAAATATCTGGTCATGTGGTGGTGTCTATATGAGAGGTCCAGGTATCAGCATGCTGAACCAAGCCTTCTACCTTATTTGAGAAAGAGAAGTTAGTCACTTCAAACAGCAGTATAGCTTCAGGAGAGTCTCCTGTCTTCACCTCCCGTCTAAATATGGGAATGCTGGAGTAAGTATGAGAATGTGATACTTCAAATAGCTGCACATGATTTCTGGAGATTTGAACGCTGCTCCTCAAATTTATGCAGTAAGTTAATTACCCACTGAGCCATCACCACAGTTATGGAATTTTGTATGAAATTAGAAATGCAATTAGTATCATACAACTTCGTTATTACACTTATAGGAACTTAGGTCTACACAAAAACCTATGCACCAACAGTTCATAACCTGTGAGTCACAACCCCTTTGGAAATTGAAAGACCCTTTCACAGGGGTCACATAAGACCATCAGATAACACAGATTCTTATATTATGACTCATAACAGTAGCAAAACTACAGTTATAAAATAGCAACAATAATAATTTTATGGCTGTGGGTCACCACAATATGAGGAACTGGATTAAGGGTCAAAGCATTAGAAGGCTGAGTATACTGCTACACATGCATGATGAAAGATAGTAAGAATAACAGAAAAACTAACAGCAAGAGTAACCAGCTGAACCAAGTAGGCAACTAGAACTCAGAACTGAAAAGATAAAGCCACTGATTCACAAATGAATCCCAGGGGAGGTGTGCTGAATTAAGTGAAGGAGAGGAGTTATCCTTTAAAGATATACATTAAATGCATCTACTTATAGAAAATTTTCGCAATAAAAATATTTTGGAAATGAGAAATAAGTTAATTGTTGCCAGAGACTAAAGACAGTTTACCTGATGATGATGGGAGGAGCACTGTGAGAAATTCTCCAGCAGACAGAATACTTTCATGTATGAATCTGCTGAATATATATGTGATACATTTGCAGGAAATAAAATACAAACAAATTCCAGCAATAATGGAAACATTCCAATATACCAGCAAAATGTATCGATATCAATTTGAGACTGATACTTTACTGCATGTTTACAAGATGATATTATTAAAGGAAACTGAAAAGCTTACATGTGATATTTATCTACTGCTTCTTGTAATTATATTCAAACCATGTTATAACAAAGCTAATACTTGAATCAAAGTATTTTAAGAGGCTAGTTAGATAGCCTTTTGGTTAAGAACAACTTGTTTTCATTACAGCACCTTAGTCAAGTTCAAGCACCCACAGGACAGCTCAACTAGAGACTATGTGTAACTCCAGTCTTAGGAACTATTTTGCCCACTTTTGACCTCCACAGGCACCACCCACGCACATGGTGCACATACGTGCATGCACTAAAACACTTATCAAAATAAAAATTAAGAATGAATAATTTTTAAATTTTTACTTTTTATTTTGGCTATTATATTATAATTACATCATTTTCTGTTTCCCTTAACTCCCTTCTAATTTTCTATATACTTCACCTTGTTCTCTTTCAAGTTCATGGAGTCTTTTTTTATTAATAGTTGTTAGATGCATGTATCAGTCTCTATATTAATTGTATGTGTATTTTCAGAGGAGGCCATTCAGTATTGGATAAGCAACTGGTGTTCTAGGTCTTAGGAAAGAATATATTTCCCACTCTCATCATTCTATAGTTGCCTACAGTTCTTTGGGGGTAGGTAGGTTGAGGCTTTGTGGTTTTCTCCCATTCACTTTGGCATGTCTTTTGTTCTTGTTAGTTCATTCTTAAGCAGTCAAGTTGCTGAAACTTTATTATTATAGCTTTCTGACATTCCTGGGAGATGGGATCTCATGGTAAGCTCCCTGATTCTCTGGTCCTTACCATATTTTTACCACCACACATTCCACAGTAGTCCCTAAGCCTCACATACAGAGGTTTTTGGTGGTGGTATCCTTTGGGACTAGGCTCCACAAATCTGCATCTTGATAAGTTGTTTTCTGTATGGTCTCTTTCTGTTGCAGGGACATTTCCTTGATGAGAGATGAGAACTAAAATTCTCCAGAACTATAAGATCAAATATTTCAAATGTAATTAGGGATTATGCTGGTTTTGTAAATTGATAGTGTTAGGTTCACCCCCAAGATTCCTGACTTCACTCTCTCTGCTAAGTTGGCTAGATTTCCAGTACCAGGCATAATTTCCCACTTACTGAGAATTTTTTAAGTCCAATTAGAGAGCTGTTGGTTATCAACAAAGTATGCATGCCACAAATGCATGACATAATGGTCACTATGTTTGAAAAGCATTATAGTTGAAGGGGGGTGTTGGTTGAATGCTTTGCTCCTATGAAAGCATGCATGGTTCTTTAGAAAACCATGAAAGCTAGTCCTTATGGAGAAGATATTCAGGTCAGTTCCAGCTCCAGGTCTCTTGCCCCTTTATCTGAATGAAGTACATAGGGTCTTCAGCAATAGGGACTTATGTTCCACCTTAGCGGGGGGTGGAGTGGCAATCAAGTGGAATAGCATAATCTGTAATGTTTTAAGTGTGTCCTCAACACTGCTCAAAAATAACAACTACTGAGAGGGCTTCTCATGCCTGGTAGTAGGATTCTTATTAAGTGGTCTTTGGCTCTTGGAGGGAACATGGTCAGCATAGATGAAAAAAATTTAAACTATTTATCTATATTTATACACAGACCTATTTGAATTGTAGGGTTATTGGTTTGTTTATCTGGGTGGGTTTTTTTTTCTGATTTTGCTATTGCTGCTGTTATTTTGATAGATAGTTAATGATTTCTCATGATTTTTCAGACTTCTTTTATGTTATTTTACCCTTTCTCCCTTCTTTTATATTTATGTCCCTCCCCATGCCTAATTAATAATTCTGCTTTTTCACAGTTTAGTAATCAGATCACTTGTACCCTGCTATTTCCTTCTCTATTGCTCCCCAACAGCCAACCCTGACAACAGTTGTCTTTTACTCTCCTTGTTTCTGTAGTTACTCCAGGATATGTACTAAATCTGAGTATTAGATGCTAGGAGACTCAGCAAAAGGAGAACATGTAACATATGAACTTGGGGTCTGATCCATATTAATCCTTTAAAAATATTTTAAAGTGGAGATGAAATGATGGTTCAGTATTTAAATGTGCTTTATACTCTTTCAGAGGATTAGAGTTTGGTTCTTAGCTCCTGGTTATAGTTCACAACCAGCTTTAAGTCCCGTTCTGGTGAACCCATCATTCTTTTCTGGTCTCCATACTCACATATAAACACAAATAAATAAAATTAAACTTTTACAAATATAAAGTAATCAATTTTCACTGAAAATGCTCATGCAAACTTTCAAGTAAAATTGCATGGGTGTTACAGCTATGAAGTAAAACTGAGAACTTATGAAAAGGAGATACATATACTATGAATAAAATATCCAGGACATTCATACCAAGGGAACATTGTACTGTATTGCCATTTACCTTGGTGGGTTGAGTTCTTGTTTTACAAACATGATGATATGAGTTCAGATCGACAGAACTCAAATAAAAGCCAGCATATCTGTGTGGCTCTATTATTCAAGTGCTTGGGTGGGAGCAGGTGCATACATGGGACATAATACAGTGGAAAAGGTAGAGGAAGATACCTGTCGATGACGTTTGGCCTCCACATGTACAATTTGGAGGGAGTTTATGCATACATACATACACACACACACACACACACACACACACACACACAATTTACCTCTCAAAATGTATATACTAAAAACAAAATGTTAAAGAAATCAAAATTATAGAACTACAAGGATCAAGTTAAAGGAGTAATGCTTTTAAAATGAAGTTGTGGGGCAGCAGAGATGGCTTTGTAACACTGAGTACCAGATTCTCTTTGATAGTACCTGGGTTGGATTCCCAGCACTACCATGTTTACTCATAACTCTCAATCAGTTCATATATCATTGACACCTACTTCTGGCATCCTTGGTTCTCAACATGATCATGATACACAGATAAATATTCAGGCAAAATACCATACAAGTAACATAAAAATAAATCAAAAATAAATAAATACATAAATAAGTGTTGTGGCAATGAAGATGGTTCAGCAGTTAGGAGCCCTACCCGTTCTTCCAGAGAACCCAAGTTTGGTTTCCAGCACCAAGTCAGTGTTTCACAGCTGCTTATAACTACAACTCCAAAAGACCAAATTTCTTTTCCTGGCTTCCAAGAGCATTCACATGCCTGCACGTGTGCACGCACACACACACATACACCATTCACCCTCACACACCAAATAATAAAAACACAAACACATAAATATAAACAATAAAAAACATTTTAAAATGCTAATTATGACACACAAAAGTATAATTGTAATCCTTCATAATATTAAGATAATTTTTGAAAACAGTTATCACATAATCATCTTTTAATTAGAGAGTAATCTTTTAAAAAATGATACAGAAAAATGATTGCATAGTATCCTAGCAAGTGTAGTTGACTTAATCCTAAAGCTTTGTAAAGAATGAGAGTACACTTGATCTTTCAGGAATCAATGACTATTCAGTGCTATTCAATCTAATCAGCCAAATACAGAAATAAGTATCTTTAATACGTTGTAATACATTACTGTAGGGTGACTCGTCTATCTGATAATGTTTTTAAAGTTTCTGTGAAATGTCTTACCCAGGTAATAATTCAAAACATTTTCTAACAACAAAAGTCAATGAAGAGATATAAAATTATGATAGCAAACTAAGGGATTATCTAAAAGAACCCAGAGTAGAAAGATGGGATTTAAGCTTTTGTTTAATGACATTTCTAAAAATCACTCAAGGCATAGAAAGTAGCTTATTCTGAAAAACTCTACCACTGAACAAATATGAGAACTAAAATATAGTTGAGGACTCAAAGAACTAAGGTAGCAATATTTACATGTTAGGATTGTTGAGCAGTAATAAAAATGAAATACTTTTAGAAAACAAAAGTCTATCATAAGTTCAAATTATCATTATAGTATCTTATAGGTACTTGGCATTCAACAATAATTATTCGGCATAACAAAAGCTAAGATAAATTAATCAGGTTACTTGAAAAAAGCATAGACACATGTACAAGTTGAGCAGAAGCACAGCTGACAGAAATGTAGTTGCTAATTCCAATGTGTTCCAATAACTATAATTAATTTATGTGATTAAATGTATGACAAAAGAAAATTTGGTCAGATGAATATAATTTAAATAAGACAGAAAATGGAAAACCTAGAAAAGGAAAAAAAAATAAATCAAGGAATCATCAGCTGAACAAAATAATGTAAAATAGGGGATAATTGTCGGGCAGAACATAAGTCAATATACAATGTCTCAAGCCCAGATTAAGAAACAAAAATAATTAAATAAAACTGTACCATGACACATCAAAATATCTGGCATCATAAATGCTGCAGAGATCCCAGAAAAAGTAGAAGACAAAGAAAAATGAAGCAACAAGGTATGTGATAGGTCAAAAAAGTCATTCAAACTGTGCAAAAGATATTATCATGGTTAACATCAATTTCCAACTGGAAAGGACCTAACATCACTTAGCAGATGCATCTCTGGATTTATTTATATTTGGATTTCTACACTGAGTTCATTGAAATGCAATAAGATACCTTTTTTTTTATTTTTGTTTTTTGGGGTTTTTTTGGGGGGTTTTTTCTCTCTTTTTTTAATTTTTATTTTATTTTCTATATTCTTTATTTACATTCCAAATGATTTCCCCTTTCCCAGTTCCCCCCTCCCCAAAAGTCCCATAAGCCCTCTTCCCTCCCCCTGTTCCCCATTTGCCTAAGAATTTCATGAATTCATTGTTTTTTATTGCTGAGTAGTATTCCATTGTGTAAATATAAATGGAAAATATCGCTGATAAAATTGAAGAAATATATAGAAAAACATGTTAAGATTGAATATTTCGTGGAAAAATTATACAGATAAAATGGTAGGCATAAAAATATTCCTAAGTTGATTGAAAGTGGAGTTATAAACATTATCTGATAAAATTGAAAATCTACAAGGAAAATATTTCTGATAAAACTCAAGAAATATATAGAAGAACATGTTAAAACTGACTATTTCATGAAAAATTATACAAATAAGATAGTGGGCATAAAAATATTCCTAAATTGATTGAAAGTAGAGGTAAAAACATTTTCTGATAAAATTGAAGATTTACATGGAAAATATCTCTGATAAAATTGAAGAAATTTATACAGATAAATGTGGGCAAAACATCACAATGAGCCAGCATCTGGGAATGAAAAATGGAAAAGATAGCTGAGCACATGTACCTCATCATCTGCTTCATAACTTCATGAATGTAGATCCTTGCCTTCGACTCCTCCTGCCATGGCTTTCCTACCATGATGGACTAAACCAGCAAACTACAAGCTAAATATGCCTCCCATCCTTAATTTTCATTTGTGAGGTATTTTACCATAATAATAAGAGAAAGTTCACTAATCCAGATTTGATGCCAAGAAATGTGGCTGTTATGCTAAAATTGACCATAAACTTCTTAGTCCTTATGAACTGATTTGAAGGAGTTACATAGCAGAGTTTGAGATCCTGGGGTTGGAATGTATAATGCTATAGTGATTAATGGACTTTTCTTCTGAGGGCTTGAAAGACCAACATGACAATGAAAGAGAGCAGAGAATGCAGAAATGGCTCATAAGGTTTCAGAGAGAAAAATGTACTATATCAGGATCTGAACTAGAAGTTATTGATATTTTTCTTCAAGGTGTATGCTACATTCTGCTTGTGTCCTGAGAAACTGTTTAAAACGCAATTCAAAAGTTATAGACAAAAGTATTTAGTGGAAAATTTTTCAGGGCAAGATAGCATATAGGCTGTTTCATGGCTACTGCTCACTACTCTTATCCAGGTTTGCAATAAAAGAAGACAACAGCAGCACAAAAAGATGTGAACAATATTTCATTTAACTGGGAATAAACCAGGGGGCTAAAGTTATAGACATGGATAGAACTTAGGATTCAGATGTATTTGTTAAGAAGATCAGCACCAATTAAAGTAAACCTACCGCCATATATTGGGACGAAAATCAAGTGGCCCTGAAGGCAAGACTCCATTCATCAAATGCTCTATCTTGTAAAAGTTCGAATTCATTTGAAATGAGAGAGTTTAAACTAAGAATGCCACTGAAGATGTGCCCCACTTAAAAACAAACAGCAAGTGAAGGAGTGTTCCTCTTTCTCCACATCCTCGCCAACAACTGCTGTCTCCTGTGTTTTTGATCTTAGCCATTCTGACTGGTGTGAGATGGAATCTCAGGGTTGTTTTGATTTGCATTTCCCTAATGGCTAAGGATGATGAACATCTCTTTAGGTGTTTCTCAAACATTAGATATTCTTCAGGTGAGAACTCTTTGTTTAGCTCTGTACCCCATTTTTTAATAGGGTTTCTTGGCTCTCTGGAGTCTAACTTCTTGAGTTCTTTGAATATATTGGATATTAGCCCTCTGTCAGATGTAGGGTTGGTAAAGATCATTTCCCAGTTAGTTGGTTGCCTCTTTGTCCTTTTGGCAGTGTCCTTTGCCTTACAGAAACTTTGTAATTTTATGAGGTCCCATTTGTCAATTCTTGATCTTAGAGCATAAGCTATTGGAGTTCTGTTCAGGAAATTCTCCCCTGTGCCTATATGTTCAAGGTTCTTCCCTAGTTTCTTTTCTATTAGTTTCAGTGTGTCTGGTTTTATGTGGAGGTCCTTGATTTTGTACTTGGAATTGAGCTTAGTGCAAGGAGATAAGAATGGGTCAATTTGCATTCTTCTGAATGTTGACCTCCAGTTGAATCAGCACCATTTGTTGAAAAGTCTATGTTTTTTCCACTGGATGGTTTCAGCTCCTTTGTCAAAGATCAAGTGACCAAAGTACAACCACTCTGGAAAGCAGTCTGGCGGTTCCTCAGAAAACTGGGCATGACACTCCCAGAGGATCCGGCTATACCACTCCTGGGCATATACCCAGAGGCTTCCCCTGCATGCAATAAGGACACATGCTCCACTATGCTCATAGCAGCCTTATTTATAATAGCCAGAAGCTGGAAAGAACCCACATGTCCCTCAACAGAAGAATGGATTCAGAAGATGTGGTATATTTACACAATGGAATACTACTCTTCAATTAAAAACAATGAATTCACGAAATTCCTAGGCAAATGGTCAAAACTTGAAAATATCATCCTTAGTGAGGTAACCCAATCACAAAAGAACACACATGGTATGCAGTCACTGATAAGGGGATATTAACCCAGAATCTCGGAATACCAAAGACACTTTTCACATATCAATTGATTTCCTAGAAGATGGAAAAGAGACCCCTGGTCCTGGAAAGACTGAATGTAGGGGAATGCCAGGACAGAGAAGTGAGAGGGGGTTGAATGGGGAAAAGAGGGAGGGAAGGGGGCTTATGGAACTTTCGAGGAGGGAGGAAACGGGAAAGGGGAAATGATTTGGAATGTAAATAAAAAAACTTTAGAAAAAAAAGAAAATTTAAAAAAAAAACAGCAAGGAATTCGCATCCCCATAATCATCCTGGGGGGCACATAGAGGCCAATAAATCTGTTTCATGATCAAGCTACATTATTACCTACACCAGAATATAGCAGTAGCATCTTTATAGTAGTGATTTTACAGGTGTGAAATATTCCACAGTAATGGTGTCATAAAGACTTGTCATTAAGGTTATGGGGAGCTGCTGGTGTCAGGCAATGTATGATGGACAAGGTCAAATTTCCTACAAAAAAATCCTGAGCAGAAGGTATGAAAGTGTGAAAAAAATGATTTACAGTGAAGACCTCATGATGTTGGAGATATCTGCTGAAGAAAGCTACAAACATGAAATGAGAGCAGGAGGCTTTGTACTGCAAACAGCAGAGTCTGATGACATGAACTACCAAAGCCTGTGTGATTCCAGATAACCACAACACATTTCTCAGATACTCATCCTGGAGCTACAGAATTTGTTATGTACCCTCCAGGCATTTGATACTACTTCAGCTCAACCACCACTTACTAAGTTCCCATTCCTCTCTAGTAGAAGAGACTTTTAATTCTATGATTTTGCATATTGGAAATTTATAACTTACATTTTTGTTTTATAAGAGCTTATGCTTAGGGGATTCTCTTGAATTTCAAAAGAGACTTGGACTTTATACTTTTAAACTACTAGCACTATGAAAAATTATAGGGGTTGCCTTAATACATTTTGTATTACAAGATACATAAACATACAGGAACAAAAAGATAGAACGTTACGGCTTTAAAAGTGATGCACTTGTATGTCAAGTTGACAAAGGTGAACTTGTGGATATTCTTTTTCTATTGTTTCTTAGATATATTCCTTATTTACTTTTCAAATGATTTCCCCTTTCCTGGTTCCCCCATCCCTGAAAGTCCCATAAACCCTCTCCCCTCTCCCTGCCCCCCCATTCCTGCTTCCCTGTCCTGGTGTCCCCTACACTGCTGCATCAAGCCTTTCCAGGACCAGGGGCCTCTCCTTCCTTCTTCTTAGGCATCATTTGATATGTGAATTGTGTCTTGGGTATTCTGAGCTTCTGGGCTAATATCCACTTATCAGTGAGTGCATACCATGTGTGTTCTTTTGTGATTGGGTTACCTCACTTAGGATGATACTTTCAAGTTCCACCCATTTGCCTAAGAATTTCATATTGATCACCAATTTGGTGGTATCCAGAATCACCTAGAAACCGCATATCCAGCCATGTCTATGAGATTCTACATTTCTTTAACTGGATAGGAAGATACTCTAGAATAGTAGCTGAGCAAGCTAAGAGAAGCATGCAAATAAGTAGAACTCTCCACAGTTTATGACTCGAGTTCATCCCTTCCTTTCTCCAGTAAGATGGATTACAACTTGTAAAAAGGAATTATTCCCTTCCTCCCCAACTTGTTCCCAATCACTTTCTCAACAAAAACTAACTAGGAAAGATTAGGACACTATTTTCTGGTACAAGCATAAAATGTCATCATGGGGCACATGACTATACACAGAGAAGGGAAGATTAATATGTCTTTGTGTAAGTCTCCTTAGAGAATTTTCATCAATATGTATATACAAAAAATTAATATTAAAGCAAATAAAATGAAAATAATAATGTAAAAATAATCACCGGTAAATTGAATAAAATTAGAAAGGACACAGAAGAAGGTAGTACTACATGAGTATTGAGCCCAATATTTTGAGTATAAAATTAACAATGGGCATAAGGCCTCTCAAATATTTTACAATGGAGTCATAGAGATGACACGATAGTGAAGAGTAATTCCTGCTCTTCTAGAAGACTCCAATTGAGTTCCTATTACCCAAGTCAGGATGCTCATAACTGCCTGTCACTCCAGCTTCTGAATAGATAACCCATTCTTTCAGACTCCACAATGGTCCATAGATGCATACACAATGTACTCACAAAATACATATACAAAAATAAAAATTAAATTATACATATCTTACAGTGCCTACACAATGATTCAGTCAGTGTGTGGGTATTATGCTACCCTATGAAGGATCTTTTTGACTTAAATTCGGGGACTACTGGATCTCTATGGTAGCAAAGTCTAAAATTCTTAATTTTTCTAAAAGGCAACCTTACTACAGATGCAACTTCTTTGCCTTAAAACCACATTTGTAAAATAGCTTATAATCTATTTATGAATGACGTACCCAATAACTAGCCCAGAATAAATATAGTTATAAGAAATGAATAAGCGTTTCCCAAAGAAGAATAATCTCCTAGAAGAGATCCTCTGCATCTGTTGGTCATTTTTATCACTGATGGTATTCTACTTACCTACTCTTGCTAGTGGCCATATAGGAGCACTGCCCAAACCATTTAACTGAACATCAGATACTGACTAAGGTTCATTTTTTTTTTGTTAAATATAATCTTCATTTACATTTCAAGTTCATTTTTTATGTTCATCAAGACAAATGAACGTGTTGTAGAGATGGTCCCAATGATATAATGTCTGCCTTGCAAACATGAGAATCTGGGAGGACACAATGTTGGAGACAAGAAAGGAAGGAATGTAAAAGATGTATATACAGTATGAAATTCTCCAAAAAATTAAATTGTAGAAAGAATACGTTATTAATATTATGTGGTTCTAATACCCTTATATTTTCTGGTACATGTTGAAAGCAAGAATATATTTTTAGTACTAAAAGTATTCATTTTATCTAAGAAAAATACTAGAAGAAACATTGAAGAGTTAAAACTTAGTAAAAGTGGAAGATAAATTATCAAAGATTTGAAAGCCAAAACTATGGCAAGAGGAAATAAGAAATGTAATGCAGACTAAGTAGACCAACAGAAACAAAGTGTTATTCTAGTAAAAATGTTACAGTGGAGTTAAGCCTACAAAAGCCAGTAACCTATAAATGGACTAAGTACTCTAATTAAAGAATGTAATATCAGCAAAAGGATCCAATATAAAGTCTTTCCCCTCTATGTACACAGTGGTTAGACAAAAAATTAATAGAAAAAAAACTTTTGTGAGAAATTCAGAGAGCAATGAAGAGGTTTCCGGGACTCTGGGAAAGTAAGCAAAAGGTGAACACATGAAACTGCTCACTACAAGTCCTTATCCTGGAAGAGAGCCATATAGTCAGGAGGAAAGTTATAACTGCAAGCGTCTCCCGAGAGAGAGAAGAAAAGTCTGTAATATAGTTAATGCCCTAAATTTGGAATGTGGGCTTGCCAGTGGAAATAGTTTCTGTCTTGCTTGAAGCTAAGTGCTGATAAGAAATGGTCCAAGTTGGAAGCCACCTTGAACAAAGTTAATGAATGATTTAAATCAGTATGTATTCACTAGCCAAAGACCCTCCCCAGCCTACTGCAGAATAGCTAGAAAAACGGCAACTAAGTTTCAGTTTCTCCCTAAAAAGTGAACTAATTAAAGCACATGTCAAATGTTATGACTTTTGATGGATTCCTGAGGGGTTGGCTTGTTTTTCACCAGTTCAAAGCATTTATCCATACTAGTACACATTACATGCCCATGGCACATTGTCCTATTTTCATTTCTGTTACTGTAAAAAAAAATCACTCTGACAAGAAAAAAATTAAGGGGAGATTATTTTATCTCACAATCCCAGGTCACAGTCCATTATTGTGGGGTAGTCAAGGCATAGGGAACTTCACACAGTCATGGAGCATCTGCTAACAGGAACAGAGAAAACTAGATAAATGCATCTTTCCTTGCTTGTTTGATCTGATCACAATCATCACCACGTTCTCATATAGCTTAAGGCCCCATGCCTAGCGAATGAAGCTGCACGCTGTGAGCTAAGTTTTCCCATATCAAGTATCTTAATTAAGACAATGCCCCAAGCCCCCCCCCCGAGGTAGACAATTCCTGACTAGACTACTCACTTCCCATGTGATTCCAGATTGTGTCACGGTAACAATAAATGCTAGCCATCACACTCTACTTCAATTCAATTTAACATATAAACACAGCGCTTTCAAGTCATAACTTTTCATTCCTTGTCTCCAACGTCTCATGGTTTGTGTGATGAAGGACATAGGTCAACTCAAAGCCCTGTCTCTTTACAAATCCAAAGTCTTTTAAACATCCAGTTTCTTTAAACCTCCGGTCTCTCAACTCTGGGATCCTTTAAAATTTAGAATAATGTGTATACTCCAACCTATGACGGCATACAGAAAACACTCTTCTTCCAAAGGGAATGAATGAGAACAACTCCAGGAATGATCAGATAGAAACAAACCCAAAATACAACAGTGAAAATATCAAATCCAGCATCCTTGACTCATTGTCTGGACTCCATAAAGTTTTGATAGCCCAAACTTCCACCTTTGCCAAATGCAGTACACACAGCTTCTCTCTTGCGATTAGGCCTGAACCACTCACCTTAGGTTTCCTTGGAAGACATACCATGGTCCTAACGTCTCCAGTATACTAGAATTCATATTGCAATGTGGCTTCATGTTTACGATTTAATGCAGAGGCCACTCAGGCCTCTCAAAAAGGACTCTAAATCTGCCAAATGATGCCAGGCTTAAGCTGCTCTCAATTATCTTCTTCATCAATCTAGGTCCTCAGTCCACAAACTAATGTTACTCTCAGACAGTTCAGAACGTCTTACCTAAGGAATGGTGTTGCTCAAAGGCCAACACAATACAGAAAATTTCCAATTGAGATGCACTCCCCTAGTGATTCTAGTTGTGTAGAACTGACAAAGCTAACCATCACAACCACAGGTAGACTTTCTCATATATGGTCCCTTACTCATCTTAACATAACACAGCCCTAAAAATAGCCACCAGCTTCACCCTGGAAAAATAACAAAAAAGCACTGAAGCTTGTGTCTGGTTTTCAGACACTAGAGAGGTTGCGTGGAGTGTGCTTAAGTGACTCAGAAAAATGACAAGGGTAGCCATACTCTAGATACCTGATAATTCTCCCTCCAAAAGAAAAACCAATAAATGAAAATTGGCATTGTGCCACAGCACAGCAAATATATATAAATGGAGCAAGAGAATCCCATTGCCTGACCAAGACCAATGAACAATCTCTCTAAAAAAAAAAATTATCATGTATTTACATACACACCAATCACACACACACACACACACACACACACACACAGAGAGAGAGAGAGAGAGAGAGAGAGAGAGAGAGAGAGAGAGAGAGAGAGAGAGAGAGAGAGAATATATCCACAGAAAAGTTATGAGGCACCTTACATTCTAACCAGATTTATAGGTAAAGCTTTTCTGTAAAACACAGGAAGTAAAGTATGAAAAAAATCCAGCAGCTTTTTCTTTTTCTTTTATTAGATATTTTCTTTATTTATGTTTTGAATGTTATCTCCTTTCCCCATTTCCCCTTCCAAAACCACCCTATCCCATCCCCCTCCCCCTGCTCACCAAACCTCCCACTCCAGCTTCCCTGTCCAGGCATTCCCCTACACTGGGGCATTGAGCCTTCATAGATCCAAGGGCATCTCCTCTCATTGAGGACCAACAAGGCCATCATCTGCTACATATGCAGCTGGAGCCAAGGATCCTTCTATGTATACCCTTTGTTTGGTGGTTTAATCCCTGGGAGCTCTGGGGGTACTGTTGTTCCTCCTATGGGGCTGCAAACCCCTTCAGCTCCTTGGGTCCTTTCTCTAGCTCCTACATTAGGGACCCTGTGCTCAGTCCATTGGTTGGCTGTGAGCATGCACTTCTGTATTTGTCAGGCACTGACAGAGCCTCTCAGGAGACAACTAAATCAGGCCCCTGTTAGCAAGCACTTGTTGACAACCACAATAGTGTCTGGGTTTGGTAACTGTATATGGGATGGATCCCCAGGAGGGCAGTCTCTGGATGGCCTTTGCTTCAGTCTCTGCTCCACACTTTGTCTCTGTATCTCCTTCCATGGGTATTTTGATTCCCCTTCTCAGAAGGACCGAAGTATTGCACTTTGGTCTTCCTTCTTCTAGAGCATCATATGGTCTAACAGCTTTTTTTAAATGTACGATCACCAGCCCAAAGTGTCAAGCACCATTGAAAAATATGAATAATGGCCCCACACAAAAATAACAGATGAAAACTCTGGCAAATGAAAGGAGCCCTGAAGTGGAGGTTTATGAATTGCCTGACAAAGTAGACAGGCCAACTGTTACAAAAAAATGTTTATTGAATTAAGACAAACAATATGATAAGAAGTTGGCCATATAGACAAAATGTTAGAAAATATTTCTAAAGCAGAAATGGAGCTGAATGGCACGATTAAATTGATTGTTTTCATTAGAAAAATTCAAAAGGAGACGTCATCAAGCATGAGAAAAAATGGTAGACCCGCAGACAATGTATTTTAAGTTATCCAGTCAACGGAACAGAAAGAAAAAAAAAAGACTACACAGAATAAGAAGATAAAAGGTTGACAGAATACCATCAATTCATAAAGTATGCAGTAGAGACAAGAGGAGGAGGAGGTGGATGAAAAAGAGGAGGAGAAGAAGGAAGAGAGAAGAGGAGGAGGAGGAGGAGGAAGAAGAAACGAATGGAGAGTGATCCAATCTGTAATATAGTCCAGATTAATTAGCACAAATAGCTTTCACTAGTAATGCTTATCAACAAAACACTACACTCATGCCCACCAAAAAGGTATGACTTTGTTTCTAGATGAATATTCTCATCCCTTTACCATTGCCTGAAATCCCATTATTTATTTTCACTTATATAAAGCAGACAAAGATTATCAAAATGAAACAGAAAACATCACCATTTTTGGTGTATTTTAATTTTATTGACTCATGTGTGTGTGTGTGTGTGTGTGTGTGTCTGTTTCTCTATGTACTGTGAGCTCGCAGTGAGTACCGAGGCCAGAAGATAGTGTCAGATCCCATGTAATGAGAGTTATAAGTGGTATGGGCTTCCCAGCACTGGTGCTGGGAATCTAAGCTAAGTCTCCTGCAAGAGCAGCAAGTGCTCTTAACTGCTAAGCCATCTATCTTTTCTGTCTCCATAAATTATATCTCTGTTTCAAAACCCTGTATTTTGTGGTAAAAGACAGTGTTTTATGATCCAGGTGACTTTCTATTTTTATGATCCAAATCTTACTCAGTTGGCCTTCTATCTTACTCCTCCCCATCCTAATCCTGTGAACTCCAGCAGAACCAGCCTTCTATTTTTGATACATGGAAGTGGAGTGCAGAATCTGATATCTGGGCATTCAGTCTGTGCGGAGCATCATTCCTATAGATATCAGAGACCTTTCTCACAGTGACATCTTTTCTTTCCCTCCCATTATCACTTTCTACAATGTCTTTCCCAATATCTCTTTAAAATTTTGACACAATCTAAGGCTATCACTGTCTAAATGATTCTGGTTTCTTTTTTCCTATTCCACTATCACTTTAGCACACTAATTTCTTTTACTGTGATGGCTGTATGTCTCTACCTAGTAGAATTCAAAGACCCCAAAGCAAGAATTTTTGTCTAGTTTTTAGTGTCCTGTCTGCAGGTCCTAAGAGATGTCTGTTTTATTATAAATGCTTAACAAATATTGGTGAGATGAGTGATCCTGCCAAAATTTCTTGTGTTTAAAAAGCAAATCAGACTTTAAAACAGACATTTAGGACACGAAATGTAAAGACTTTTCTATAGTTCTTTAAATTTGCTTGAAACCTAAAATTGGGTGATATTGCATCATATATTATGTTTGCTGTGTACATCTAAATGCTATCTGTTCATTTCAGTACCAGACAGTGTCTCCAATATCTTACATCTACATTGCCTGGCTGAATGGATGCTATAAAGGATCATTCAATCATGATTGTCATCAATTCATCCCCTCACTAACTACAGTACCATAGAAAGACAGCTATGGGATGAAGGCATTCAGCTGAGAAAATCTTGGATATCTTTAAGAAAGCAATGGAAATATATTTGGTGTGGGATCTTTTCTGAATATAATGTACATTTTTATCTCTCGATATTGTGTGCCATTTCCATCGATGTCAGACAGGAGTTGCCTGACCTTGAAATGTTTGGTGCGGGTGCCACGGATGAACAGAATCAGATCAATCAAACAGCTGATTGGATCATTGTGTGGCAATCAGTTATCATGAAGACCTAAGAAATGGCATCATGGACCACATGAAATAGAACCTTAGATTCTCTTTTAAAACCTCCCCAGTGACCTATATACAAATTACCCACCAGACTATTATATGATGGAGTGCTCTGAGAAAACGTCCCTGATACATATTCTTAGTTCTTGGAGCCTCTAAAATAGATGCACACAATGAACAAGAAACAACAGATAGAATCTACATACTGAGAGCACAGATGCTGGGGAGAAAAAAAACTTTTTAAAAGCCACTTATTTTGCCTTCAATTTTCTTTTAAACTCGGTTATGTAAATTGCCTTCTAAAACAATACGTAACAATGTGTATCTTATGGCGTACTGTCGGCATAAAGAGAAACTACTTCAAGCACTCAGTGGATTTTTCTTTTTCACTAAAATTTGCATCTTACTTGTTTATGTTTTAAAAGCATGCTGCAGTCAATAAAAGCAATTACTCTAGGATTAGGCAAAGTTCTTATTGGATTAATGTCAAGTCATGTAAAATAGAAGACTATTCCCGTGAACGGCTGTGAAGCCTCATCACACTTGAGCCATGCACTTCTCCAGTGACCTGGCAAAGCGATTCAGGGGACTGGAAAACTTCCAACTATATTTTATTAGTGTGTTTCTATTAGTGTTTTTGGCATATGCAATAAATCTAAGGCTTTCACATACGGGTACTCATTAAACATCTTACTCTGAACATACCAAGTCTTATACTAACCACCTTTAGCTAAGGAATTTGGGCATGTATTTGTTTACTCATTAAGTTTTTGAGCCCTATAATATGATGCATTAATTTAGGTCCATAGGAGTTTGCAACAAACAAGACAGAATACATTCTATTTCAAGTGAAAGGTGTTCTTTTTTAAAGGTAATTATAGCCTGTATAGGTTAATTTTTTAGCATATTCTTAGTTAGTTGTGGGGGCTAATTCTGAATTATCTGATGAGAACAAAATTTGGGTGAAAGTGTGGCCTGAACTCCTAAGTCAGCATTCTCTTCTTTCAACATCAATCCTTTCCCTTCCAAAGTCCAAGTTATACTGAATCATATTCACACAAAGCTAGAACTAGAGACTACCTTCTAGGCCCACCCAGTGTTTAATTCTCTCTTGTGTTAACAATGAGGTACTGACTTCCAGACAAGTCAAAAAATATCAGATTGTATCAATAATACTTGTAAGTAGAGCCCTTCACACATGTCAAAGTTCTCTGACTACTAGTTTATGGTCATCCCACTGTGTTCCTTCCCCCATAGAACATAGGTGTGAGGCAATTGGTCCTTTAGTGGAAAGCCATACAGTTCATATAAAGGTCAAGATCAGGATCAAAGCAGAAACCCATCACCATTGTGTTAGTATATTAATTTTCATTAAAATATTTTTGCTAAATGTCTACATTTATACTTAAAACTCCATTTAAAAATAAACAGTAGTGTTGTGATGCATGTCTGCCTTGCTGCTAGTATGACAGGGTCTCAGTCTGTGATTCCTCAGAAGAGAAATAGAGATATGCTGGGGGTTTTTATCTCCTGTGTGCCCAAATGATTCTGGAGACCAAGAGAAGTTGAGAATGGTGGTCTGCAAGTCACTATGCACCAGACAGGAAGAGGATGGCTGAGCCTGGGATGGGCTGGAATCTGGTTTGTTTCTTAATGAGTGAAGAGAATACAGTGAGCTAGAAGAGAGAAGGCCCTCTCCAGGAGATTTAGGCAAGGCTCTTTACCACAAAGGCCTTCACAAAGACTGAAGGAGACAGTCCTTGCTTATCCAAACTGCTTTATTTTTAGTGTAGATGTGAATGCGTAAGTCTTACTCAGGGTGAACTAGGGATTAAATACCTTTAGCAGGAAGGAATGCCAAGGAAGGGAAGCTCATTGACTAAATACTCTGGGCCTATCTAGTTACCTCATTAGTATAGAAAACTCTTGGTTTTTAATGCTACTTGACCTATTGTCATAGTCTTCTCAGTAGGGTGTCATGGTTACATGTTCTAGGACAGGTAGACCTGATCAAAGAACTGGTTCCAATGCCTGTCATTCTCAATTATGAGATTTCCAGGGGATTTTGAACCTTCTACAACCTCCCCAGTTGTTTTGTCTGGTGACACTTTCCACTTGTCCCACACAACAATCCTTTACATGAGCTAAAAGCTATCTAGAATGGGAGAATGAGATGCCTGTAGGGGCCTATCAAAAACAAGTCAGAAAATTCAGTGGGGATAGGGTTAAAATAAGATGTTAAGAATACACAGTTGGGCCTTGAGGGAGCACAGTAACCTCCGCCATCTTTGCTCTGACTAAAGAGCAGACAGGGCCTCCAGGTGCAGAGATAACCTAGCATAACATCGCTTGGGACACAGCCAGCTAGGGTGCCACCTGCGTCCAAGAGCTGGGCAGCTCTATGATCATCTGTGCACCAGTTCTGCTGTGGGACAGCTACCCTGCAGAGTGACCCGCACCTGGAGGGAGCACAGCAGCCTCCCCTCTGGCACCTTTGCTCCAGTGATAGATTACACAGAGACTCCAGGAACACAGAGATTTCCCAAGTATAACATCGCTTGGGACACAGCCTGCTAGGGTTCCATCTGCGCCCAAGAGTGGTGCAGCTCTGTGGTCATTTGGGAGCCAGCTCTGCTGTGGGTCATCTGCTCTGCAGAGTGACCACGGCCTAGAGAGAGCACAGTAGCCTCGGCCACCTTTGCTCAGGTGATGGAACGGACAGAGACTCCAGATACACAGAGATATCCCAAGTATAACATCACTCGGGGCAAAGCACACTAGGGCTCCAAAGATACTCAGGAGCAGGGCAGCCCCTCAACAATTGGTTCCAGGGGAAACCCGGTCATCCAGGGGGGAAGAAATAGCCTTGCAGGCTCATAGGAGGTTCAAGCAACAACCAATGACAGCAGGACCAACTAATACCAGAGATAACCAGATGGCAAAAAGGCAAACATAGGAACATTACTAACAGAAATCAAGACAATATGGCACCATCCAAACCCAACTCTCCAACAGCAGCAAGTCCTGGATACCTCGTCACACTCGAAAGGTAAGATCTGGATTTAAAATCACTTTTCATGATGCTATTAGAGGATTTCAAGAAGGACATAAATAAATCTCTTAAAGAAATACAGGAGAACATGAATCAATGGGTAGAAGCCCTTACAAAGGAAACACAAAAATCGCTTAAAGAAATGCAGGAGAATATGGGCCAACAGATGGAAACCCATAAAGAGGAAACACAAAAATCGCTTAAAGAAATACAGGAGAACTTGAGTCAACAGGCAGAAGTCCTGAAAGAGGAAACACAAAAATATCTTAAGGGAATACAGGAAGACACAAACAAACAAGTGAAGGAACTGAGCAAATCCATCCAGGATCTAGAAAAGGAAGTAAAAACAGCTAAGAAATCACAAAGGCAGACAACTTTGGAGATAGAAAACCTTGGGAAAAAAATCAGGAGTCATAGATGCAAATATCAACAACAGAATACAAGAGATGGAAGAAAGATTCTCAGATGCTGAAGATACCATAGAGAGCATCAACACAACAGTCAAAGAAAATGCAAAATGCAAAAAATTTGTAACCCAAAACATCCAGGAAATCCAGAACACAATGAGAAGACCAAACCTAAGGATTATAGGTATAGATGAGAGTGATGATTTGCAACTTAAAGGGCCAGTAATTATCTTCAACAACATTATGGAGGAAAACTTCCCTAACCTAAAGAGAGAGATGCCCATGAACATACAAGAAGCCTATAGAATGCCAAACAGACTGAACCAGAACAGGAATACCTCCTGTCACATAATAATCAAAACATCAAATGTACTAAACAAAAAAGGATATTAAAATCAGTAAGAGAAAAGGCCAAATAACATATAAAGGAAAACCTATCCGAATTATATCAGACTTCTCACAAGAGAATATGAAAGCTAGAAGATCCTAGGCAGATCTTATACAGACTCTAAGAGAACACAATGCCAGCCCAAACTACTATACAAAGCAAAACTCTCAATCACCATAGATGGAGAGACCAAGATATTCCATGATAAAACCAAATGTACACAATATCTTTCCACAAACCCAGCTCTGCAGAGGGTAATAGGTGGAAATCTCCGATACAAGGAGGGAAACTACACCCTGGATAAAACGGGATAGTAACCTTCTTTCATCAAACCCAAAAGTAGATAACCACTCAAACATATAGATAGCATCAAAAATAGCAGGAAGTAATAATCACTATTCCTTAATATCTCTTAACATCAATGGTCTCACTTCCCAAATAAAAAGACATAGACTAAAAGACTGGATATGTAAACAGGACCCATCATTTTGCTGCTTGCAGGAAATGCACCTCAGTGTCAAAGACAAACACTACCTCAGAGTAAAAGGCAAGAAAACAATGTTACAAGCAAATGGTCCCAGGAATCAAGCTGGAGTAGCCATCCTAATATCAGATAAAATTGACTTTCAACCTAAAGTCATCAAAAAAGACACGGAAGTACACAACATACTGGTCAAAGGAAAAATCCAACAAGAACTCTCAATTCTGAACATCAATGCTCCGAATACAAGGTCACTCTCATTCATAAAAGAAACTTTACTAAAGCTCAAAGCACACACTGAACCTCACACAATAATTGTGGTAGACTTCAACACCACACTCTCTGCAATGGACTAATCAGGAAAGCAGAAACTAAACAGGGACACCATAAAACTAAGTAAAGCTTTGGACCAAATGGATCTAACAGATATATAAAGAACATTTCATCCTAAAACAAAAGAATATACCTTCTTCTCAGTACCTCATGGTACCTTCTCCAAAATCGACCATGTAATTGGTCACAAGAGACCTCAACAGATTTAAGAAGATCGAACTAATCCCATGTCTCCTATCAGATCATTATGGAATAAGGGTAGTCTTCAATAGCAGCAAAAACAACAGAAAGCCCACATACACATGGAAGCTGAACAATGCTCCACTCAATGATAATTGGTCAAGGAAGAAATAAAGAAAGAAATCAAAGACTTTTTAAAATTTAATGAAAATGAAGACACAACATACCTTAATTTATGGGACACAATTAAAGCAGTGCTAAGAGGAAAATTCATAGCCCTGAGTGACTCCAAAAAGAAACAGGAGAGAGCATACACTAGCAGCTTAATGGCACACCTGAAAGCCCTCGAACAAAAAGAAACAAATACACCCAAGAGGAGTAGAAGGCAGGAAATCATCAAACTCAGGGCTGAAATCAATCAAGTAGAAACAGAACCATACAAAGAATCAACAAAACTAGGAGTTGGTTCTTTGAGAAAATCAACAAGATTGCCAGACTAGTCAGAGGAAACAGAGACAGAATCCAAATTAACAAAGTCAGAAATGGAAGGGAGATATAACCACAGAAACTGAGGAAATTCAAAAAATCATCAGATCCTACTACAAAAGCCTATATTCAACACAACTGGAAAAACTGGAGGAAATGGACAATTTCCTAGACAGATACCAAATAGCAAAATTAAATCAGGATCAAATAAACCATCTAAACAGTCCCATAACCCCTGAAGAAATAGAAGTGGTCATTGGAAGTCTTCCAACCATAAAAAGCAAAGGACCAGATGGTTTTAGTGCAGAATTCTATCAGACCTTCAAAGAAGATCTAACACCAATACTCTTCAAAGTATTCCACAAAATAGAAACAGAAGAAACACTACCCATCTCGTTCTATGAAGCCATAATTACGCTGATACCAAAATCACACAAAGATCCAACAAAGAAAGAGAATCTCAGGACAATTTCTCTTATGAAAATAGATGCAAAAATACTCAATAAAATTCTTGCCAACCAAATCCAAGAACACATCAAAACGATTATTCACCACGATCAAGTAGGCTTCATCCCAGGGATGCAGGGATGGTTCCGTATAAGGAAGTCCAGCAATGTAATCCACTACACAAACAATCTCAAAGAAAAAAACCATATGGTTATTTCATTAGATGCTGAGAAAACATTTGACAAAATTCAGCATCCTTTCATGTTAAAGGTCTTGGAAAGATCAGGAATTCGAGGCCCATATCTAAACATAGTAAAAGCCGTTTACAGCAAACTTGTAGCCAACATCAATCTAAATGGAGAGATACTTGAAGCAATCCCAATAAAATCAGGGACCAGACAAGGCTGCACTCTCTCTCCATATCTGTTCAATATAGAACTTGAAGTTCTAGCTAGAGAAATTAGAAAACATAAGGAAGTCAAGGGGATACAAATTGGAAAGGAAGAATTCAAACTATCACTATTTGCAGACGATATGATAGTATACTTTAGTGACCCAAAAAACTCCACCAGAGAACTCCTACAACTGATAAACAACTATCAGTAAAGTGGCCAGATATAACATCGACTCAAGCAAATCAGTAGCCTTCCTATACTCAAAGGATAAGCAGGCTGAGAAAGAAATAAGGGAAATGATACCCTTCAAGATAGACACAAACAATATAAAGTATCTTGGTGTGACTCTAACCAAACAAGTGAAAGATCTGTATGACAAGAACTTCAAGTCTCTGAAGAAGGAATTCGAAGAAGACCTCAGAAGATGGAAAAATCTTCCATGCTCATGGAATGACAGGATTAATATAGTAAAAATGACTGTCTTGCCAAAAGCAATATACAGATTCAATGCAATCCCCATCAAAATTCCAACTCAATTCTTCATAGAGTTAGAAAGAGCAATTCAAAAATTCTTCTGGAATTACAAAAAATCCAGGATAGCTAAAACTATTCTCAACAGTTAAAGAACTTCTGGAGAATCAGTATCCCAGATCTCAAGCTGTACTACAGAGCAATAGTGTTAAAAACTGCATGGTATTGGTACAGTTACAGGCATGTAGATCAATTGAACAGAATTGATGACCCAGAAATGAACCCCCACTCCCATGGTCACTTGATCTTTGACAAGGGAGCTGAAACCATCCAGTGGAAAAAAGATAGCCTTTTCAAGAAATGGTGCTGTTTCAACTGGAGGTCAGCATGCAGAAGAATGCAAATTGACCCACACAAGTGGAGAAATGGACTGCTTATGCTGTTTTCATTATTAACATGTTTTACTGATAGAAATTTTATATATATGATAGATAGATCGATAGATAGATAGATAGACAGACAGACAGACAGACAGACAGACAGACAGACAGACAGACAGATAGATAGATAGATAGAGAGATAGATAGATAGATAGATGATATATTAGTTATTAAATGAGATTGACATTATAGATGGCTGTTTTTTTATGGGATATGGTTGTGGAGCCTTCCAGTGATAACTGACAAGACTGAAAATGAATTCTCCAGATCACATACAACTGACTCTTCTAGGAGTCTCAAAGTATGTAAAGGAATACTCAGTGTATCCTATTCCTGTTCAGTTAATTTTTAATCAACATCTGAGCTGTAAATGAACATTGAGAGCTGTCTAGCACTTTTATGTAATGTTCTTGTGAGAAATCTGCCCTGTCTTTGTCTTTGTCAGTCATGTTATATTCATCCAGTTATGAGCAAAAGAGTATAAGCAACATTTTGTGGTACTTGAAGTGGAACTTCAGTTCCTGGGATATGAAATGCTTTGAAAGAGAAGTGAAACACAAGGGACTGGGTTTAATCTCATGGGGAAAGACATTTTGATGTCGTACTGTTAATAAGTTTGACCCGCTTTTGGTTTTTCATTCAGAAATGTCTTTTTATTACTGTACTCACTGTGGAGTCTGAGTCTGAAGTCAACATCCCCAGAGCAGTGAGCTTTGGTCTGTTTTCTTTAAGCTTGCCACAGACTCTGTTTGAAGGGGATTATTTGAGTTTGACAACTGGGAGTAACCCTGCCTCTCTACAGGAGAAGAGAGAAGCTGTTTATTTGACCAGCTGAGAAAAATGTATACAGAAGCAGATCTGCTCGTGTCACTGTGTCCCCAGGCCCTAGATAGGATACAGGATAACAGCTGTTTGCTGCAGTGAGCAGATCAGAGGATTTTCATCGAATAAATTGCTGTTCTTCTTTCATTAATATTTTTAATGGAGGCTGACTTCATCATACCCTGTTTTGACTCTATCTACATTTTAGACTTATCTAATCGCTCAACAGAGTAGGCCACTTACTAATAGAAGTAGGTGTCTTGGGGCTATCCACTGACAAAAATAAAAAAGAAATGAAAGCAGAGCCTTCCAGGTAACTGACAACATTTCTGAAACTGCAAAAGTACAATGTTATATTGTTGGTTTTCTTTTGTTTTGATTTGTTGCTTTTGAGTCTTCATCGTAGGTATCATTAAAGAGGATTCTAGATTTTAAGATGTGTCTCAGAAAGGTTATTCATTTCAACAAAAGTAGAAAAACACATGAGAAATACAAGGTGCTTTCCTGTTTATCTTCACGTTTTGTAAATGTGTGTGGTGTGTGTGTGTGTGTGTGTGGTGCAACACATAAATCCAATGTATACATAAAGGAACTTTGACAATGATAAACCCATATAACCCACATAACCACCATCAGGTGTAACAAATCAAACATGGCCAGTATCCTTTGTGTCTTTCTTTTGTCCCTTTCTAATTAGTAACCTGGAGCTCTCCCAATAAAAACAGATGTTATGTTAAGATCAAATTTGTTATGAGCCTTTCAAATTTCACATCAATGAACATATCTTAGCCCTCACAGTCTTGAGAGCCCACCTTACTCTAAGGAGCAATGGTTTGCAAATATCTATGCTCAGTAAGAAGAGTCTATGGTAGGGCTACAGCAAAGGTTTTACTACCCAATGGTCATGAAAGTGAACTTGTTCGAAATATACAGCAAACACACAACACATGATGCTGCTCATTTTATTGTTCGCCAAGATGTGTAGTGGATCATGGTGTCTCATTATGCTTTCTCTGATTGTAAAAGATATCATCTATCTTTCTAGATATCTTTGGCTTTTTGATACTTTCTTTTACTTGCTTATTCAAATACCCTTTTATTTTTAAATTGACTATCTTATTTCTTTCAGTGTTAGAAGATATGTGATTTTGTTGAATGGGTATGTGAAAATATTTGCAATTCATCTGTACTTCTCCTTTTAGCTTTCTGAATTTCTTTTGGAGAACATAAATTCACAATATTAATACATAACATGTGTATGAACTTTATAATTAATGCATTTTGTTTCTATTTCAGAAATTTTTTTCCATATCAAAATTATAAAATTATTCTTATGTATTACTTTCAGTATTTAGTCTTTAACATCATAAGGTAAAATTCCTGGAGTAACTGTTTTGTAGTTCTGGCTGGAAGTAAATTCATTGGAGACAGCTCTCATTCCCACTCTTACTCTGCTCATCTTTGTCACATGCCATCTATCTGTAAACAGGGCTGTTATTACTTCTGTAGTGTCCCATTGCTCAAATTTTCTACCCAGGAACCAAACAGTTTTAAGACTATAACTTTCTCATATTCCTCAGTTCCTGTCCCTACCCTTTCTTATCCTTCTTCATGGAAGTTGATGTTGATAATTTTCGGTAATTTGCTCTCATTATTTTTCAAATTTTTCTTCCAAATTCACTTAGTGAAATATATTTTCTTTAATGATTTTTGTTATATTTTAATATGTAGTTAAATTTTAATATGTAGTATTTTCTAATTTTATTCTGTTTCCAACTCTACTCATTGAGAAATATTTATTGGGGCAGATGCTAGCATTACATGAATGTACCACCATACACAAGAGAAACATCTTTCTCATATTACTTTTTTTCCTTTTTGTTGGTAAATTTAACTTAATTTACTAAAGCTTTCTGTCTCTGACCATCCTTTGTCTGAGCTGACTTCTGCTCTGTGGCCTCTCACACCATAACACTTCTCGCTGGCTTCCCAAGTAGCTAAGTTTTTCTGTAGCAACTTACTTCTCATATACTGAGAAATACTGTGATGTATTACTATGAACCATTCCTTTGCTCCTACTTTGAAGCATAGAGCTTATGCTTATGACTTTCCTAATAGGTCTTACTTAGGCTAATACTATTATTGTTTCCACTCCTGTCAGACACCTTAAGTAATCACAGACAATGCACATCAAAGTCATGGGTAAGAAAATTTTAGGAATATGTGTTCTCTGTATCCCCAGTAGTTTCATACATCCTCTCACCTTTATGATATCCCTGGATAGTTTCTATATATCCTTTTGATATGGATAAAACTTTCAGATCATGTTGTGGTAACATAATTGCTTCATAAAATGGCTCCAACTATTAGTGCATACACAAGATATTCAATACACTTTGGAGTAACTTCAGTGATTTATTATTTATTATTATTATTATTATTTTCTTTTTCTTCATCATCACCATTATTTTTGGAATGTAATGTTAAGGGACAAAGAATAAAAATGCTTTTTCATATTACCAAGTTGATTCTCAGTAGTAGAAAATAATACAGAAATTAACAGAGAATCTTTTCTGACCTCCTTTCCTTTCTAACTTTGGCTACCTACCTAGACAAACTTTGGCTTCAATTCATAATAAGAAGTAAATGTGTAAATACAACAGACATATTTTCTGCACCAAAGCTTTCAGTAAACCCAACCTACTAAACAACATTTACAATAACCTCCAACTTTCTCTCACAGCACAGCCTGAGATCATGTTAGTCTTAATAATATTTATTTATTTACTACAATGAGTTTCATAAAATACTACAGCCCTGTTGGCTTAAAACAACACAAATGGAATCTCTCCCCAGTGGTAAAGGGAGATGTCTACAGGAAGCACTTGATGTGCTGTTTTCTAAACTCTCTGGAGGAATACCTTTCTCAAGCAAATTTTCGATATCATTCATTCTTTTTTCTTGAGTCTTGATATTCAGAATATCTGGAACAATCTTAACCCCACCAACCCAACCTGGATAGATTCACTGTAAAGAATAGGTAACATTAAAGTCATTGTAAGCAAGAGTGGCATCATGACCAATGTTTCTTTAGAACTTGTAATGAACAGAATAAACAGTCTAACTTTATATAAATAAGCTTTTAATATCTTTCTTGACATCATGCAACAATTCTAAGTGGTAGAACTAGGATTAGACCATTTGCTGTTTTTTTTGGTGTTTTTTTTTTTTAAACCAGATGGAAGATACTGACCCACTTTGTTGCACTATTACATTATTGTATTACTTACATTCTTGTCTGCTGTAAAATGTCCAACCTATCTGTAGTTAAATGATGAGCTTTAAAATTCTTTAAGAAATACTTCCTAATCATATATTTGCCAAAAGGAATATGTCATTCTCTATATAAAACTACCACAGAGCATGGTTTACTCATCAGATGACATTTGTAATTAGGAAAATTAATTCCTGTTCACAGTGAAAACATGGCAGGCATACTCAGCCAAAAGAGTAGAACAATGGGCACACTGTTTTCAACATCGCTTTATTCTGCATAAAAAGGTTTTATTTTGCATTGGTATGAATAGAATATATACCTCAAGTGGCTGAAAATTGTTAATGCAGCTTACAAAGGAAAAATACATTTTCCCATTGGGAATCAATGATTTCTTTTGAGCTTTTATTTCTATGTACTGAAGAATACAATGAATTGGATGGTTATTACTTTAATTATTTGATTGCTTTTTGAATTCCTGAGGAATTTCATGAATGCTAAAGAGGCACTCTACCACTAAACTCCATACCTAGACTCTTAAATATTTGTTTCTCATGTCATTTAAATTATGGAACTTTGGTTGTAGCAGCACGAATTCTCTCAGGTGAATGAAATAGCCCATTTAATTCTCATGCCAGCATTGCACATTTAATGTGATATATATACATATATATACATATATATATATATTCGTGGCCACAGAACAGTGACTGAATGAATATAGAATTTTCCCATGCACAATTAGAAAAGAAAGATGTTTTACTCTTGGTTGCATTAAATTTGCCTTGGGATGTTTTGGCCTGAGTGGATACAATAGAAAGCAACTTAGACTGTTCTGAAATAAAGACCCAAAAAACTACTTGCAATTATTGTCATTGATCATAATCTCTAGAAGTTACAAACATTCTTTCCAATAGTCATGCCAAAATCTAAATCTAAATAATTTGTTTTCTATACATGAAAAAGAAAGCAATCTAAAAGATTTGAGCAGTTGAATTAAATCTCTGATATTTTCCCTCAGTTTCTGTACATTTCTTTTTCTAGAATTGATGTTGATTTCTAGATTTCTAGGTTGCAAAGTGAAAAGAATACCACTAAATTTTGATGGCAGAGTGTAATACCAAATGACGCCAAAGTTGAGTCTTGCATTTAAATTCATTTGCATTTAAATCAATGCATTTAGAGATTTGCAATATTCTGTATACTTTCACTTGAATAAATACATGCTGCAAAATGAAGCATTCAAGCTTTACATGTTGGCCAGAATCTTGTTTAATAAAATGTACCCTTCTTAAAATAACATTATTTTTGTTTAAAAACAATTACTATATAATTATCAAGATATATGTTAATATTATTTCTTAAATTTTTATATTTAATTGGCATATAATATATTATGGGTAAAATATTTTTACATCTATGATTGTTGCTTTTCACTCTTTTGTATTTGCTAAATATAGTATTTGAACAGAGAATAACCTTAATAACTAAAAGAATATGAGATAAGATGAGAAATCATCATAGCTAGGGATCAGAAGACTGCATATTCTGTGTTGGGAAAACAAAAAGTATGGCTTACATATATATTTTGTGTGGTTGATCTAATCTTTATTCCAGTACTTTAAAACAACAAGAATTTGTTTATATGAATGCAAAGCATATGAATTATCCTTAACTGTTAGAAGATTGTGTAGTAGAGTGGAAAAATGAAAGAACAACACGTAGTACAATTCTAGACTCTTGTTTTGTCAACTATGGCATTCACGGGTTTTCTTGCCATCTTTTTCTTCATTACACTGACAAAGCTTTCAGTCTTATGGCTCTATGGATTAGCTGATACCCTGAAAAAGTCTTGATCATAGGAAAAATTGTTAAGAGGAGGAGGTTCTCAAATATTGTGAACAATTTATGTCTCTCTACTGTAGTGCTGATGTCCTCACAGCTTCTGAAGAATGAGCTTTAGTTTTAGAAAGCAAGAAAGAATAAAAAAAGGAAATGAGAATGAGAGGAAGGAAGGAAGGAAAGAAGGAAGGAACAAAGGAAGGAAAGAGGGAGGGAGGGAGAGAGGGAGGGAGGGAGGGAGGGTAGGAGGGAAGGAAGGAAGGAAAGAAGGAAGGAAAGAGGGAGGGAGGGAGGGTAGGAGGGAAGGAAAGAAGGAAGGAAGGAAGGAAGGAAGGAAGGAAGGAAGGAAGGAAGGAAGGAAGAGAGCAACCTCTGATGCTAAGTTCTTGAACCAAGACAAGAAGTGGTGTCTTCTACTCCTAGTTCCCTGTAGCTACATACACATACCAAAGCCTCTTCACACCTTATCATCTTAGTTCAAAATGGAACATGACTAAGAAACTACTAATATCCTTGTAGGTCTTCACAGAGTTGATTAAAGCCCTGATATGTTCAAGTTTTAATTGCTTAGGGTTCAGCACTACAGTTTTTCAGTTTTATTGAATGACTGCAATATTATTGTTTGGAAACCATGATCTCTTATATGGGATTAGATTCTAAAGTAACCCAGAAAAGGATTTCAAACCCCACAGGTCAATCCTAGAATAGAAATACACCTTACAGTAACTTCAGGCTCTCTTCTCCCATGAAATAGACCTTAGTGGTGATTTGAATAAGAAATGTCCTCTTTAGTTTCTAGTATTGAGATAGTACAGAGTATAGCCTTACTAGAAGTAAGTTGTTGGAGTATGTTTCATAGCCTCCTCCTCTCCTAAGTACCATACTCTCCTAAATAGAGTTTTCTCTCTGTCCTATATAGTTACAATTGAAGATAAAGCACACAGCATCTCATCATAAAGCCACCTTGTCTATTATCGCTTCTAACCCTATGGAACAATAAACCAAAATTGTTTTAGTCATAGAATTTTATGACAAAAATGGAAAAATAAGAAACACAGACCTGAATAAAAATTTCAGAGGTATAACTCTCAAACTTTGCAGACAAACTACATTAGTCATTGCCCTGCTGTTTTGTTGCAGGAAAATTCCTGACAAAAACATAAGGACAGACTCATTTTTAACTTACAACTCCAAAGAAACAGTTCATCGTGGCCAGGAAGGAATGGCAATTGAGGAAGCAAAGAAAGACAAATTCTATTCAACTTCCTCCTTTTGTTCAATCCAAGACCTTGTCCAGAGGAACAGTATTATCAATATTTGTCTTATGTCAATTAACTTGGTGTGTAAAATCTCTCACAGAAAATCCCAGATGTTATTTCTGTGGTGATTCTAAAGACTGGGAAAATGACAAATATGATTAAACATTACTTTTACATCATAACTTTATACCCTTTGTCCCAATATAATATCATCATCAAGGCTATCTCCTAATGCAAAATACATTAATTTCTCATAGTCTTTAACAATCCTCTGTTTAACAGTATGGAGTCTAAGTCTCATCCAGGACTCAAGTTAAACCCTTAATTGGGAGTTCCTATAACATCAAAAACAAGTTCCAAGCTTCCAAACTACAATGACACAATATAAACAGGAAAGAATGGAGGCGTACAAAGGAACAATCAAGTCAAAACAAGAAAGAAGCACAGCATGGCAAACACTAAATTCTAAAGTTCCATGTCCAGCATCTGAAGCTTGTTATATATTCAATTAGACTCCAAATGGCTTAGAGAACCCCACTCCTAATGTTCTAGTGCCTACAACCTTTCATGGACAGACTCCATTCCTCACTTTTCTCTGCAAATATCTTTTTTTTTAACATTTTCCTTTTTTTTATTGAATATAATCTTCATTTACATTTCAAATGCTAAAACCTTTCCCAGTTTCTCCCCTCCCTGAAAACCCTCAACCCCTCCTCCCATTCCCCCCACCCCCACCCCTGACTCCAAGTATATGCCCCTCCACCTGACCCACTCCCCCCGCAAATCCCTTTGTTGGGGCATCTATCGAGCCTTCACAGGACCAAGGACCTCTCCTCCCTCTGATGGTCCTAGCATTTCCAAAATACTGGGGTTCCCATTACATCTTAGGCTGTACCTTCACAGCTTCCTGCACCAACTTCTCAAAGCCTATTTAAGGAATCTGACCCTATCATCCATTTCTTGTTCTCAATGACTTTCTGCAGCCATAATGCAAGACACCATTGATCTTTCAAACCTGTATCTTCCATAGCTTCAGAACCAATAACACATGAATGATGCTATTGAGTTTTGATGAAAAGTCAAGATAGATACTGAACCAATTGGAGCAGCTCCAGAAGCTTATGTATACATATTATGGGGAATCAATTTTAGACATTAAAATTTAAGGAACAAGGAACTTATTCACCATCATTTGCAATCAGACTCTCTTCTTTCTAATGAATTTACATCTGTACAAGACGAAATCTTTAGTAGGTAGAGTCTAGCTCTCAAAACACACTTGCTGCTGTTCCAGTATAAAGTGCCAGGTTTCTTTTTAAAATCACTTAGCCATCCTGACTGGTGTGAGATGGAATCTCAGGGTTGTTTTGATTTGCATTTCCCTAATGACTAAGGATGATGAACATCTCTTTAGGTGCTTCTCAGCCATTAGATATTCTTCAGGTGAGAACACTTTGTTTAGCTCTGTACCCCATTTTTTAATAGGGTTACTTGCCTCTCTGGAGTTTAACTTCTTGAGTTCTTTGTATATATTGGATATTAGCCCTCTGTCGGATGTAAGGTTGGTAAAGATCATTTCCCAGTTAGTTGGTTGCCGCTGGCGAGGATGTGGAGAAAGAGGAACACTCCTCCACTGCTGGTGGAATTGCAAGCTGGTACAACCACTCTGGAAAGCAGTCTGGCGGTTCCTCAGAAAACTGGGCATGACACTCCCGGAGGATCCGGCTATACCACTCCTGGGCATATACCCAGAGGCTTTACCTGCATGCAATAAGGACACATGCTCCACTTTGTTCATAGCAGCCTTATTTATAATAGCCAGAAGCTGGAAAGAACCCAGATGTCCCTCAACGGAGGAATGGATTCAGAAGATGTGGTATATCTACACAATGGAATACTACTCTGCAATTAAAAACAATGAATTCACGAAATTCCTAGGCAAATGGTCAGATCTTGAAAATATCATCCTTAGTGAGGTAACCCAATCACAAAAGAACACACATGGTATGCAGTCACTGATAAGGGGATATTGACCCAGAATCTCGGAATACCCTAGACACAATCCACATATCAATAGATTTCTAAGAAGATGGAAGGAGAGACCCCTGGTCCTGGAAAGACTGAATGTAGGGGAATGCCAGGACAGAGAAACGAGAGGGGGTTGAATGGAGAAAAGAGGGAGGGAAGGGGGCTTATGGGACTTTCGGGGAGGGAGGAAACGGGAAAGGGGAAATGATTTGGAATGTAAATTAAAAAAAATAAAATAAAATAAAATAAATAATTAAAAAAAATCACTAATCTCTCTAACAATTACAGCTTTATTTGTCTATGCCTTATCTATAGGGTTAAAGGCCTCCTTGACTTTTTCTCATAAAATGTACATTTCACATACCTTCTTTCTCTCACTATAATCAAAAAAAATAAAAATAAAAATACAAGTATGCAGCAGTCATGCCATAGTCCTAATGATAACCTCACGCAAAGTTCTCTCCACCAAACAATTAGTTCATTACACTCATAGTCTATGTCATTCTCGCTTTCAGGACCTTGGTACAGTATTATCAGACTATCACATACATGGCCTCTAGCCCAATTTTCAACAGAAATTTTTTTTTAACTCTGAATCTTCATGAGCTACACTTCCATTGTTCACATTTCTTCTTTAATTTTTTTGAAATTGATTCTTTATGAGTTTCAAGTCATGCCCTCCAGTCCTGTCCATATCCCCTTCCCCTCATTTCATAGTTCAGATTTCTTTCCATCCTCTAGTTTTCTAAGCACCCACCAGAATGTACTTTTAATCTCTACTTATTATCGCCTAGGGCTTTTCTAGTTCAAGTTCCAAGCTTTACTCTATTTCTCAACTAGGCAAGCTCCAAACAGGAAAGAGACATACTATTAAAACATCCACAATTCAGTACTAATTTCCTCTATTAATTCTTTCTCAAACAACTTGAGAAAGAACAGATTTCTATTGACTTATAGCTCCATGTGACATGGTCCATTGTGACAGGGAAGGTTTATCAAGAGAAGCAAGGTGCAGCGGGCCACACTCCATCCTCAGTCCAGAAGCAGGAATTGAGGGCCCGAACACAGGTGTTCAGTTACCTTCCTCCTTTTAATTCATTCCAGGCCTGCATTACATCTGATGGCACCACTAACATATATAGTGGATCTTCTCATTCCAACTAACTTTGTGTAGGAAATTCCTCTCAAAGAAGCTCATTGATTTGCACTTCCCTGATGACTAAGGATGTTGAACATTTCTTTAGGTGCTTCTCAGCCATTCGATATTCCTCAGGTGAAAATTCTTTATTTAGCTCTGTACCCCATTTTTAATAGGGTTATTTGCCTCTCTGGAGTCAATACAAACTTCTTGAGTTCTTTGTATATATTGGATATTAGCCTTCTGTAGGATGTAGTGTTGGTAAAGATCATTTCCCAATTTGTTGGCTGCCCTTTTGTGCTTTTGACAGTGTCCTTTGCCTTACAGAAACTGTAATTTTATAAGGACCCATTTGTCAGTTCTTGATCTTAGAGCATAAGCTATTGGTGATCTGTATCCTTAGTCATTAGGAAAATGCAAATCAAAACAACCCTGAGATTTCACCTCAAACCAGTCAGAATGGCTAAGATCAAAAACTCAGGAGAGAGCAGGTGCTGGCAAGGATGTGGAGAAAGAGGAACACTCCTCCACTGCTGGTGGGATTGCAAACTTGTACAACCACTCTGGAAATCAGTCTGGCGATTTCTCAGAAAACTGGGCATGATACTATCGGGGACCCCATTATACCACTTCTGGGCATATACCCAGAGGATTCCCCAGCATGTAATAAGTACACATGCTCCACTATGTTCATAGCAGCCCTATTTATAATAATAAGAAGCTGTAAAGAACCCAGATGTCCCTCAACAGAAGAATGGATACAGAAAATGTGGTATATTTACACTATGGAATACTACTCAGCTATTAAAAACAATGAATACATGAAATTCTTAGGCAAATGGGTAGAATTGGAAAATATCATCCTAAGTAAGGTAACCCAATCACAAAAGAACACACATGGTATGCACTAACTGATACGTGTATATTAGCCCAGAAGAATAGTCAGAATACCCAAGACACAATTCACATATCAAATGATGCCCAAGAAGAAGGAAGGAGAGGCCATTGGTCCTGGAATGGCTCGATGCACCAGTATTGGTGAATACCAGGACAGGGAAGTGGGAGGGGGTTGATTGTAACAGGGGGAGGGAAGAGGGCTTATGGGACTTTTGGGGAGGGGGGGGGAACCAGGAAAGGGGAAATTGTTTGAAATGTAAATAAAGAATATATCTAAAAATAAAAAAGTACATGGTATGTTCCTATGGTGATTTAGTCCTATCAAGGCAGGTAGCTATGACACCTACTTTGTTCCTTACCTCTACATAATTCCCAATGTCACATTTAGCATTTGAAAAGCAGCATAAAACTAGTATGTGTTTCTTGTCCTCTGTACACACTGAACAAATTTCATGAGCATTAGTTTTGTTCATTTTGTTCATTTTTTAACATTTAATATTTCTACTCAGTCTAGTATAATGATAATTATGTGTGAATTAAAAGAGATTCTTAAATATTTATGTTATTTTGTCCTGCCATCAAATAGTTTATTTAGCTTCATCATCTCAGTACTATTACTTCAAGAGTCACTGAAAACCAAAATTATCTTTCCTGTGTTTCAGTACTGTTCTTGTATGTCTCAAATTAGGTTTCTTTTAGAGATTATGCCATACAGAAATTAAATTGGGTTCCTCTTTTCCCTCTCTCTCTCTAAGGCTAGCAATCATTCCGGAGGCTCAAAAGATAAGTTCTCCCTTGACTCCACTGAAAGAAATGAGAGCAGCCTGGTGATTCTCTAGCAGGTCTTTGGAGAGCACTGCTAGACATTATTGTTTTTAAGTAACAGAAATCTATGACCTTTCTTTCCAGATTACAATAGGCTTGATGCAGAGCAAAGGCTGGTAAACTCTAGCCTGTATGCCACCTATATCTATAAAAGCCATCCTGAAACAACACCACTTGCCTGCCATATGCTTTTCCTTATGGCTGCCTTCCCAACAACAATGACAATGCTATTGAGGTTTGGAAAAAATTTCCTGCCTTTCCAAAGCCTTCAAACCTTAACATCTGTTCCTATAACAGACAAGAGAAGACAGAGGGGGTGGCGTGTTATATGGCCCTTTTATTATAATAATATCACCTAATTAACTGGCTTTCATTCCTCCTTAAAGACTAAATAAATGAAATAGGACGATTTTTAGAAACAGGATGTACATAAGCATTCGTCTATTTAAATTATTTGGAATGTACATAAGCGTTGTTTTCCTATGTATATCCTGAAATAAGCCTCCAAATGGAAACAATATTCAGTTCTCTCAGTCACAAGCATCATTTTTTGTTTTTAGAAAAACTTCACAAAAAGATTGAATAACCTTCCTGTTATAATCACCATTTCTCTCACTTTGACCTATTGTTAAAATCACATGTTGTTGGATATAGTCCCTGTAGAACGGGAAAGAGACTGGCATTTTAGTTAAGTAATTAGCTGCAATTTATATAAACTGTGTCTTTATATAACTTCTAATTATAACAACTAGCTTTTCGGTGTATGTGAAGCATAAAGTGTGCATTCAAGCAATTAGAAAGACATTATCAAGCAACTTCTACTCTCCTTCTGAAGCTGAAAGATACAGGAAATAAAGTTTTTGCATTTTGTCTTGAAGCAAGAGTGCTATGCTAATATAATTATATATCTGCTCATATCTTTAAGCTCAGAGTTGATCCTTTCTGGGACACATAACAAACCATTCTGGATTAGTTTATAGACTGTGCAGAACCGGGGCATCCAGTCAGCATCTGGATAAACCCAACTTAACAGTTTGGAATGGACTGAGGATTGGGGGAAGCCTAATCAGTCCTTTAATCCAGGGCAAGCATTCACTTTCCTAAAAGCTCAGTGTTTCTCAAGCATTTTGCAGTTTTTCCAGCTTTTTGATCATCTGCATCTTTTTTCTTTATTATAAAATGTTTTAGGATCCAACAGCTGGTGCTTGCTGGCTGAAGGAATGAACAGGAAGACAATGTGTTCATGGGATTATGGAACAGGCTGAGAAGAGAATTTATGCAGAGTTTTATAAGCTTATTCAGGCAGAAAATAGATTGAGGTGCACAGAGGAAATAATGTGTCATTCAAAGCTCAACTTACAGACACAGCCTCCACAACAGAGAATCAGCCATGAGCTGCTCTTTCTCCTGAGTCCAAATGCAAACTCTAAAATCAGCAAAATAAGTAGGCAATGGGTTCTCCCTCCTCCTCAGTGGTTGTGTTTTCAGTTCGAAATAAGACAAATGGAAGTCCTCACCTTCCAATCAACCCTACCCAGAGTCCACGTATAGAAACTTGCCAAAATGGCGAATTCTCAGGCTCTCTACTTGGGACGCACTAGGGAAAGTGAATCCTCTTTAAGAACAAGAAGCATCCTCAGATCACTCTGACTGAACCCAGAAGCTCTTTTCCAGGCTCTCATAAATTTACCTTCCTTCATGTTGCTCCCGGGTGTCATTGTGATTCATCTAAGTGCTCTGCATAAGGCTATGGGCTGTGTTTCATTCTTCTAATTTGGAGCAAACAGCACACGTCTACTTAGCTCGTTGGAAATGACAATCATGTTACGTTAGCATCGCTTGTTTTGTTTTGCTTTTTTAATCGTGTTGGCTGAGTTTCTGTCACCAAGAGCTTTTCCTTGATTCTTTTGTTCCTTGTTTCTGCTGATTATCTTGATTCTGTTGTAGAAGCAAATTCATTATTCTTGGTGGTTCGGAACAAACAGTCTGTGTGGCGCTCTCAGGTTGTACATCTGACAAGCCGTCACAACACTGTTCCGAGGAACTAGTTCATTGGTATTCTTAAATACTCAGAGACACTTGTCATCCTTTCTAAGTGGTGACTTCCCTCCTCTGTTCCCACCCTCCCCTCCAAAATACATAATAACAAAAACAAAAGGCAAGAATCTGAAAGAAATTTGTTTGAGTACAGATATCGAATTTGCTTCCTAAGCAAAAGTTCTACTAGAGTTGTCAGTTCCATAAGACTTCATGAGTTCTAAAGTAATTCTCAGTTAATTCGTACTGTCTCTAAAGAGCAGCATTTATTTAAAAGTGTCATTTTTATTTAGTTGGACAGACATTCTTTGTTCGCTTGACTCTGTGCAGAAAGAGACAGAAATGACTAAACTGGTTAATGTTCACAAAGTGAGTGAACAACCTACATTTTCATTGCATGAACAGTACAGACTTTTGCATCACCTAGTGTGCCAGAAAAATGTCTTTCATAGCTCTGCACCAAGAGGCATTCTTAGATATTTGTAACTAAGGCGGGATATTTGTAGGAGTCAATGGCATCTATCTTTAGCAAGTATGCATATATGGGTCCCTTTCCAAATAAATAAAGCCCAGAGAAAATATAAATTAATAAAACCTTCAATAGTATGTTAAATATCCTCCACACAATGCCTCGTCTCTGGTCCCATTTAGCCTCCAACACTATTCTGTTGTTCATTATCCAGATGATATTAAAATGTATTTTCTATTAGTAATGCAGTAAAATCTCATTTGGTTGTACGGAGAGGCATATCGACATTTTCAATATTCTTTGTAGCCATGTGAGGTCCACAGAAAATCCACTGGCATGTAGGACTTTTAAAGGGAAACATCACCTGTGTTTAAATGTTGAGTCCTTTAAACTCTAACAATGACATGCATTGTTACCTTTCAACTTGCTCATCTTCCTCATCCCTTCTAAATTGTCATGAACCAGACTGTTTGCCTTTTAAGGAATGTATTGTGCCTGCTGGTATACTCAAAAATGAGTTAAATACTGGTATCATTGCCTTTACAAAACTGGGGGCGAAAAAACAGGTAACTATGACTTTGAGGCCATCTTGGGAATGAGGTCAGAGAGGAAAACATGAACTCTGTATTTGACAACAATGTAATAGATAGGTAGCATAGACTAACAAAGATTTTTGGGAATACATTGATAAGGACTGCTAGGATACCTGTTAAAACAAACAATGTGAGACACTGCTAAAAATAATAACAACTTATGAGAATCAAGGAGATGTCTTAGCAGGTAAACCTGCTTCCCACCAAAACTGAACATGAATTCAATTTCTGGGACCCATATGAGAAAATAAGAGAATTTACTCCTGCAAGTTGTCCTCTAACTTCTACCTGTATGGTATAGCACATGTGCATTTGTGCATTCACACATACAAATAAGAAATGAAATACAACATTCTATTAAATTTAAAATAACTTAGATTATTTCTGCTCTTTCCTCCCTCTAACCCCTCATATGTCATCTGAACTTTGTAGCCTCTTCAATATTATTATTATTATTACACATATGTATGCATAAATATGTGAATACCACCTGCTAGGTCTACTTAATGCTACTTATATACATATGATTTCAGGGCTTACTACTTGGTATTTGATAACCAATTAGGGGCTTCAACCCTTGGAAACACTAATTGTCCCTTTCTCAGCATTTCTTAGTTTCCTATAGTTTGACTAGGGGTAGACCGCTGTGAGATTTCCTCCTTCAATATTAGCATATCTATTGATAGGATCATTATTTGGGCTTGTTTAGGTAAAATATAATCTCACAGCACTCCTACTAGTCTTCTGGCTCTTACCATCTTTACAGCTCTCTTCCAAGATGTCCCCCGAGTTCTAACTGTAGGAGTTGTATTGTAGCTATGTTCATTAGTGCTAGGACTCAGCCCCAAGCTCAGTTGACTTCTCTACTTAGATCAGTTACGACTTTCTGCTATGTTCTCCATCTGCTGCAAAGAGGTTCTTCTTTGATGAGGGGTGAGATAAACTGTTATCTGCGAATATAATGGAAAGTTTGAGGATAGAGTTAAGGATTATGCTGGTTTAATAAAGTGGTCGTAGGTTCTCCTGTAAATCCATGACTGCACAAACCACTAGTTGTTCTCTAGATTTCCAGTACAAGACATAGTTTCCCTATAATTGAGAAGGCGACAAGTTCAGTTAAACAACTGTTGATTATCACAAAGATATGATTGCCCCTATTGTACTCTTAGATTTAAGTTGCCATTATGGTCATTGTTGTGGTTCATAGTCTTCACAGCTAGGTAGGACAATTGCTGTTCTGACCTGCTAGCTACCTCCTTGAGATCTAGACTTCATAGTACCAGAAGGTGCTTTACAAGTTGCTGAGAGAGAGAGAGAGAAGTCAATAAAAAAATTAATAAAACTTTTCAGAAGAGAAATATTGTATCCCAACAACACTGGTACACACCAAATTGTTCTTCTACTGAGATACATGACATGCATTTGTACACCTCAGGAACTACCTATGAGTTAATAAAACAGCTAATCAATATGTAATCAACTTTCTGAAAATTCAGTATGTCACTAAAATACTAGATAACCAGATACATAAGTATCCAAGAAAAAATGAAGTTGGGTAAAAGGCAGAGTTACTTTTAAATTCAAACTACAATTCTAATACTATTAGGAAACAGCTCAGTACAATATGTCCAGTTATTCTCATTATTGCTACTGTGCTCTGATTAAATATTGCAACTTTTATTGACTAAAAAACAGAACATCACTAACTCATGACCTAAAGTTTGGAAAAGAGGCTATATTGACTTATAGCTATGATATATTTCCTTTTTCAAGTTATAATGGGCTGGAAATGCAAGTATGCCATACTTTTATTCCCTGTACAAAGTCCTTGTGTATCCTACCAAGGTTCATAAGATACATTTCTCCCTGAAATAGGAAAGGTCCAATTTCCTATCTGTTTGTTTGTGGAAAATCATATCTTCAGTAACTCAAAACCCTTATTCATGTCTTGCTGGTTTACCTGCCTGGCACATCTAAATTCCGTTATCCGGTGACCCAACCCCAGATCCTTGGGGACCTGTATTTCTCATTCTCTGTTGTGAGTCTGCAATGAGCTGCTGGTTTCATTTCTGTGCTGTCTCCTGGTACATGATACCTAGTACCAACCTCTTAGCAACAGTCATCAATCCAGACACATCCATTTGACCTTGCCAGACATATGTACACATTCCCCCGGATTCTCCTCTGTAAAAACTGATAAGGAGAAATCTGCTTTCCTCTTTCATTATAAGGCAATAAGGAAGAAGCTATCTGAAGCTTCACAGAAACAGTGGGCCTGAAAGAATAAAACTAGCATGTAAGAAGAGTCAAAGATGAGAGACACAGGAAGAAGCAGCCCAATGGTGCCTGTAACTCCAAGTCTACTCACCATGTGTAGCTTCATTAAGTAAATCAATAAACTCTCCTTTTCATGTGCAAGCTAGAGAAAATTGGATTTCTTTCACATAAACAGCCTTCTAAGAAATACGTTGTTCTTTTTCTGCCAAAACTAAGGAAACCTAAAATAACTTCTTGCATTTTATAGCCTTCTGCAAATAATTCCAAAGAAAATGTACATTTTTATTTCACCTAACTAGGAGATAGAGCTGGGTAGGAGACAATCTGGGATTTCAGATTCCAGTTGTTGCTCCTAGCTGTGAGATCCCTGAGTTCTGTGGTCAGGAGTTTGGGTCATGACTTATTGTTTCTAGGATGTCTATACTCAATTTGTATATTAAATTGAATTGGGCATCTTACAGGAACTTGTAGTGCTTTCTGGAACAATAATTTCCAGGTGATTGTTTTCTCATTTAAGTTCGTACCTCCTTGGAGTATAATTCTGTTTCGTTACTTGAAACAATGAAGACAAGAACTATGAAAAATAAATTAGTATGGACCTGGTTTGTTTAATAGCTTCAGATATATGTCCCTTACCAATTTGTTAAAGCTCCTATCTTTGGTAGTATAATTCATCAACAAATATTTTCATAAGACAGGCACCAACTGCATATCAGTAAATAGTGTGTGGAGCCAAAAAGACAGGAAAGATTCTCAGTGATTACAAGTCAAAACCAGGACAGCACATAACCCTGCAGTCGCAGGATAGGATCAGCTGCATTGCTAAGACTGAAGAATTTATTATTTAGAATTTAAACTAGCAAGTGAAAACTTGTCAGATGTTTAGAATTCCTGAAGATTGTGTCTCAGCTACCAACTTAGATGGATCTTACAGGCTATTCATGTTGAAATCTCTGTTAGCCTAAAGGGAATATGTAAGTCATTTTAGCATCTTGTTTAAAGCAGATATCACCACTGTGATTATGCCCAGTGATGTCTATAGCCTCCTATCCTATTCAACATTTAGAAATTCTAAAATATGTTTCTTTTACAACAGATTCAAGTACAAGAGTTAAAACAGGTACAAAAGCAGTTTCAAAAAACTCAGGAAGGGTTAATTATGAATAGCCGGACTCAATGGCACCAAATGCCTTTACACAAGAGTATAGGTAACTAAGTGAATTAGTGAGACATGAGGCTGTTCTGCAGTAGAAATGCTCAAATTTTGTTTTAAAAACAAATTTAGACCTTTAAAATCTCTAGGATTTTCCAGCTTATTAAAGGTTTATTAAAGAAGAACAGTACACCTTTGTGGGAGGAAAGGATGGAAGCATATGGCATTGCTTTCTTAAGCCTCACACGAAAAGAAGTGCCAGGCAGTATATGTCATATGAGAATACCAGAGTATAAAAGTTCTGGAGTCTAAGCACCTGCTTTTAAGTTAGCAAATAACTGTGGGTTCCTTCCCATATGAGGGAAAATAAAATGTTGAATTTTATATCACTTCCATGGCAGTGTCATTGCAAAGAGTAGGTACTTAATAAAAGTGGCTTTCTAGTTTTCTCTTACTGAATTTTCACATCTGCATCTGTTTTGTTTTAACTATTATGAATATAAGTTTTAATTTCTTTAACTTTTCATCTAATTTTTTCATTTTTTAAATTTTTTCTTTTTCCTTTTTAAATTTTTTTTATTTTTTTATTTTATTTTCTATATTCTTTATTTATATTCCAAATGATTTCCCCTTTCCCAGTTCCCCCTCTTCCCGAAAGTCCCATAAGCCCTCTTCCTTCCCCCTGTTCCCCATTTGCCTAAGAATTTCATGAATTCATTGTTTTTATTTCTACTTTCAATAAATTTAGGAATATTCTTATGCCTACCATCTTATCTGTATAATTTTTCATGAAATAGTCAGGTTTAATGTGTTTTTCTATATATTTCTTGAGTTTTATCAAAAATATTTTCCTAGTAGATTTTCAATTTTATCAGAAAATGTTTATAATTCCACTTTCAATCAACGTAGGAATATTTTTATGTCTACCATTTTATCTGTATAATTTTTCCATGAAATAGTCAATCTTAATGTGTTTTTCTATATATTTCTTCAATTTTATCAGAGATATTTTCCATGTATATTTACACAATGGAATACTACTCAGCAATTAAAAACAATGAATTCATGAAATTCTTAGGCAAATGGGGAACAGGGGGAGGGAAGAGGGCATATGGGACTTTTGGGAAGGGGGGAAACTGGGAAAGGGGAAATCATTTGGAATGTAAATAAAGAATATAGAAAATAAAAATAATAATAATAATAAAAAGATCAAGTCCATTAACATAAAGTGTATATGTTATCATTCTATTTCAGTCCATCTTCAAGCTCTTTCTTTGATGTAGTAATATATGAACAGATAGGGTAGGAGATTTCAAAACACAAGATGTTCTACTTTTTCATATCTGTGACAAAAAATTACCTAACTGAAAGAATGTAAGGAGGAAAATATTTATTTTGTTGAGGATTTCAGCAGAGTCAGACCATGGGTACTTGGAAGAGCATCAAGGCTTGGAAGGGCCATCATGGTGTGGTAAAGGGATTCACCTCATTGTATAAAAGGAAGCATAAATCAAGACTCATCAGGGGACAACCTAACCTCAAATGCCTATCTCCCCAAGCTTGATCATTATTCCCAGTATTTTCAGGTCCACTCAAAATAGAGTCATCAAACAGAAAGCAAATGTTTGAAATAAATGATCTAACACCAGGTAACTTACCTGGGATTTTCTTTTTTTATATTTATAGTTAAGAAATTGTTTCTGAAACTTTGCAACAAGGATAGTCTGTGTTTATTTTATCCTGAAATACATATCAACTGTTAAGCTTAGGTTGAACTTTGCCCAAGTTGAAAGCCAGATATAAGATCTAGAGTGAATCACTTCCTGATCTTGTCTATTATGTGGATATTCTACTGATTTTGTTTTTATCGTAGAGTGCACACAGCTAATAGATTGTATTACATTGTGGGAGTGTGAGCTTTTATGCATTATTGTTCAAATCAATTTAACCTTCATTATTAAGAAGAGTTACAAGTAAATTCTTTAAGATAGAAGTACATTAAAATTAACTAAAAGTTCTTCATATTCGTAGCATGATGGATTTGTTCCAACTGATATTTGAGTAGAGTCAACTGAGGGGCATGTTGGAAAACTAATAAAGGAATGGGATATTTCTATGTAGAATAAAGATGGGAGAGGAGGAGACACTGGGGAATAGTATGGTAAACAAAGATAATTTTTACTCAGTATATAATCATGGCCTTGACCTTAGGTTAAGGTTACAGTAGCATGGGAAATTTTCAGTATTTCTCTTGGGGCCATTAAGGTCTTATGCCTCTTTCCACTGAACCCCCTTTTATAACATCTTAGTTTGCTTTGTCTCTAATCTCTCACATGATATTGGGCTGCTATATTAAATTATAGTACAATCAATAGTTTCTTATTGGTAACCATTAAAATCTGTAGTATGTGGATATTTTTCTTAATTTTCATGCAATGTCAACTTTTACTGGAGAATCCTATCTATGATCTACATTATGCTTTGTAGTTAGCTATTCTTTGGCTCTTCCTGGCTAAGTTAAACCCCTATTAAAAATAAGAAAAAATGTCCTTTTATCTCTTTTATCTGAATACTTTCACTTGTTTATTTTATTTATGTGAGCTTTCTTGAATTCTTCTTCTACTTAGCAGAGCATCAATTATTTACTCCATTGTTTAGAAAATGGCCTGGAAATCCCCATTTACCATGTACACTGCCAAGAATTTTTAATTCTAAGAATGCTTACAGATAATGAGGGCAATCCTAGCCAGAGGGTAATAAGAATTTGTGATTAATCAGGACTTTGTATGGCAGAAATGGAACACTTTTTATCAGTGAGTCAGTGAATTGAAACCCTTAAATCTTACTCACTTGAAGAACAACATAGTTAAGTTTCAAAATAAGTGCTTAATAGTTTTATATTTATAATCACTTAATGAAAAGAGTAAAGAAAATGCGCAAGCTACCATCATTAGTCATAATGGTAAGAACAATTTATACATTCAATGCTTTTATTCAAAATAGTCAGCAGACCTTCTGAGTATGAGATTGTGTCCAAATCTACTTCAAGTAAAAGCACTGATAATGATGGTATTACATATGCATAGTTGAACAATAAGCTATTCTCCTAGAAAATATTGGGTGAAGAATTATAGGAAAATTTAGATTTCTGTCAGATGCAGAGCAAAAAACAGTTGGAATTCCATCATTATCTCCAAAGACATCAGGTAGCATTTAGGCTGCGAATCATGACACTATACTTAGGAAGTTCAGAAAAAACAAATATTTAAAGTACACACACACACACACACACACACACACACACACACACATTTATATCAAACATATACACACACACACATTTATATCAAACATATACACACACACACATACACACACACACACACACACTCACACACACACACACACACACACATTTATATCAGACCAGAATCCTCTTCACAGAATTAGCACCGAAAAAGACTTGCTCCAGTTTTTTTTTTATTTTGTTTTTGTTTTTGTTTTTTTCCTTTTTTTTATTATTTTCTAAATTTTTTTATTTACATTCCAAATGATTTCCCTTTCCCGTTTCCTCCCTCCCTGAAAGTCCCATAACCCCCCTTCCCTCCCTCTTTTCCCCATTCAACCCCCTCTTGCTTCTCTGTCCTGGCGTTCCCCTACATCCAGTCTTTCCAGGACCAGGGGTCTCTCCTTCCATCTTCTTGGAAATCTATTGATATGTGAATTGTGTCTTGGGTATTCCGAGATTCTGGGTTAATATCTCCTTATCAGTGACTGCATACCATGTGTGTTCTTTTGTGATTGGGTTACCTCACTAAGGATGATATTTTCCAGTTCTGACCATTTGCTCCAGTTTTTAATAGGCATTAACGCAGCATAACAAGTCAGTTTTGCTAAGAGCTTTCACACAAACAGGAAGAAATCTAAGCTTTCCAAAAAAACAAAAAACAAAAAACAAAAACAAAAATAAAAACAAAAACAGGAAAATACATGTTACAAGATAATAAATAGTCCTGGAACAGGAGGATTTGGAAGGTTCCATATGGTCATACTCCTATACAAGCTTGTTGTGAATGATATGTTATAGGAGAGAGTTTGCTCTTTGGAGCAAGGAACCTGAATAAAAATAATGAAAGAGGGCAGGACTGCTCCTAGGTATGGTGGAGGAGAAGGTTTGTTGTAAATAGAAGGAAAAGCACAGCCAGAGGCATCTGGCAGAGTCCAGACTGAACAAGACCGTGAAAAAGGGTTGTGGGAATATTGAGAGAGGAAAAGAAAAGAAGAGAAAAGGAGCAAAGATAATACTGAGGAATGCAGAGACCAAGAGGCCAAGAGACCAAAAGGACTGAGATCATATAGAAATCAGAGAAGCTGGGGAAAGAGAAGGGAATCTGGTTAGTTTAGGTTAGTTTAGGGTATGGGGTAGGGTATAACAGCCAGGATGACTCTGTAACCAATAGGGACTAAGGAATATGTTCTCAGGCCATAATCCTCCTTGATATGTTAAATAGGCACTTCAGTGAGCCATTTGTCTTGAGTTTGAGACCTAACAGAACCCAGTGAAATTAGGCTGATATGTCCCAGAAAAACTGGGAAATATTGACAGGTCTTCTGGTTGGAGCATGAACCAAGAGCATCACCATGATCTCCAGGATGTTTTTTTGGGAAGAGGAGGTGGCACAAGGATGGGAGGTGAACCTGGGAGAAATGGGAACCAAGTGTGATCGGGGTACATTTTATAAAGTTCCCAAATAATTAATAAAACTATTATGTTGAAAAAAAAAAACTACCTGGGACATACTGATACTTTCTCCCTTTACACTTACACTTCTAAGAAGAATTTCAGATTCTTGAGAAAAGTCACTTACACATAAGGAATTGTTTATTTTTAAAAAGATACATATAAAAAAAGTACTTGAAAACATTTTAAGATAAATAGTCTAAGAAAACCAATCAGATTTTAAACAAGAGTAACTAGCCTCCAGGTTTCATTTCTGTGCACGGTTATACATGCCAACGGTTTTGTCCTCATGTTTCTCTTTATTCACTGTACTATCAACTGTAGGCCAGATTCTAAGCTAGGATCTGAATATGAATAATTGAAGAGATACAAATAGAAAAGTAGAACCATACCCATCTAACCATCCAGGCACCCAGACCCATTGGTTCCTATACTCCTGCACTCAGTCCTCTAAAGGACCTCACAAGCCTCTTGTGCAAAGAGAACTAAAACATCAGCAGTGGGCCAAGGCTTCAACAGCACCGCACCAAAGTCTCTGAGCTGACTGGAAAGAGGCATCCTATAAAATATTCTCTCGTATTGCAGTTGGTTTCTACAACTAATAGGTGCCAAGAGCTGCATGGTGTTCCTATCCCAAGCACAGCATTATTGCTTCTAAAAAGAGTCCAGTGAGTTAGTTAATACTTCTAGCTCACTTTTGTTAATGACTCTCCATATTCTTATAACTCACCTCTAGCCAGAAAGGCAGTAAATGGGAGAAGTGTGTTGTAAGCAAAGGTTGATCTGACACTAGATGCTGCCTGCGGACTCAGAAGTATGAGCTCAAGAGCCTTGCCACAGGCTGGATTATGTATCTACCTGAAAAGGGGTCTCCTTAAATAAGAATGTTAAGAGTGCATGTAACAGGCTTCATGCCACATTTTTTACTTTATTTCATTTGACCCTAACTCTGAGGATGGCAAGAAAGGAAAGTATTTAAGCTAAAGTTTAAAAAACAAACATACAATCAAACAAACAATCAAAGAACAACCTGAGCATCAGGAAGGTTAAACAACTTGATCAGTGTGTCTCAGTTCATGATGAGAAGGGTTAGGACTCTTCCAGAGTACCACACAATTGCTTATCTGCAGCTTGAAATGGGACAATCCCCCCATGGTGATCAATCCATGTATAGATCTGTAAAAGCTATGTAGAGTCTCAGATTCCTCTTCAAAGTTGAGCTGAGTAAGTGTTAAATCTGTCAAATCAGGAGCCCTGTTGAATATTTGTGCCTTTGTTTTTTCTGACTTGTAAATAGATTTCTCTTTCCTTGATAGTCTCTGCAGGTATAGTATAATATTTAAGGCTTTCAAGCCTATTTCTGCTGTGCTTTCTGAACAATTCTGTACACTACTTACCCAAATTGGGCCCCATTCTGCAGTTTTTATTCAGGTAAAACTAATAGTTTCCCCCAGAGTGAGGAATGTAATCAATCCCATTGTTTGGTTTCAATGGGTTATTATGGGTGGAAGAATCGCTACAGCAGAAGCAATTTAGAAAATCAGGTACAATTGACTCCCATCAATTTGCATACTATAGTCCCCAAAGCAAGAAGTCGGGGTATTTCAACTAGAGATAGTGCAATCATTAAATGAGATCACAGAGACAATGGAGAGAAGAGCTGAGAAGAAATGAAGGGAGTAGAAGCAAGAAGAGGAGGAGGGGAAGTACATTTAAAATAAAGTCCAATCAAAAAACTGGGGTGGGGGGAGTATGAGTGTTTTCCTATCTCTGGTAATTCCAGTAAATATTCACAGTAAAAGCCTTCAGCAGGCAAATGTCTTCCAAGATCCCATTAAGGCTGGACTCCATGTAGATTTTACGATGGTGCTGTCTGACAACAAAGGAATGATGTATCTTTCTACAAGACTGATACTAACCTAAGCAGCAAAATTCCTATTCTAATATGGACTCAGGATAAAATTTTTGAATGGGCTGGACTAGTTCATAGGCTTCTTTTAATGCCTCATCTATGTGTTCAGCTGAGATGTTTTCTGGATCTTCCTTCAATGAAAAAATACACTGTGAATAACACTAGCATGTTCCTAGGAAAGGAAAAGAACTGTGAGAACACAACCTTGGTTATTGCCAAATCACTTGTCATATCTATGGATGGTACTCAATGAGCCAAATGAGAATGAAGAAGAATGAAGGGAGGAGAGAAGTGCCTCTCAGGACAAGTGAATCTCAACAAGGAAGAGAAAGGGCACTCCATCATTGCAGTGAAAGCCAGAGCAGCCCATGTCCATAAGAAGTGATGCTGTCAGAGAGGTACCTTACCAGAACATTCTCAAGCACCTATAGAGAAAGGAAAGGAAGGTAGCCAGATGAGAAGACACTGAAAATATGTTATAAAGCAGGAGGATCGCACACATCTCAGCAACATCATAGTGACCCCGAAAAAGAAATATAGGGACAACTTTAAGAAACCTGGAAAGTTTATGCAATAAAATAAGTAAAAAACAAAACAACACAAAGCCACAACCTGAGATGAGATTGAGCTGGAATGCAAGCCTTGATCTACTCTTACTAGACATGCTAGCTCAGTATGTCTATATATGCAGATTTTTTTCACTACTAGGCTTTGCTCACTGTCTCCTACCTAAGGTATCTTTTCAGAGCCTTTCCTAAATCTACGGAATATTACCTGGGATCAGAAAGCAGTTATTGTACCTCCCTTCATCACTATTTATGCTCCACACCTGCCTGCTTCATCTACTTAGGTCATTAAATGAAGCCCCTTCTGTTTTCCTGTGCCTGGGAATTAAGAGTTCAAAGGCAGGCTGGCGCCAGTGCTGGAAGCTGTGTCAGCGAGGAGACAGCAATATGCACTATGAAAAGCAACTGCAGCTTTGAGAAGCTGCAGCTATTTGCATTCCTTGTTTCAAAAAGATCACTTTCAGTATGTGACCATGGCGGAAATGGATGCAGTCATCATTTGCTGGGTGGTGGCAGCTGGAGACTCTCTCTTCTCATCTCCTTCAACCCACAGACCCAAAACAGGAGGTAAAAATGCCATTGTCCTTAAAATAAAACTTGACTGTGGAGTTGCATATTGTAAGGCTTTTTTTTTTTAATTGGGGGAAAAAACTTTTTGTAGACAAAAGAATACAAAATTCAAATAAAAACTAAACAGACGCTGAAAATTACTGTTTCTCATTAATAACTATAAACAAAGCTATGTTTTTAGTTACAACAAATACTCATATTGTCTTTGAGGGAAAAAAAAAGACACTTTCATCTTGAAACTCTAGCCAGCTTTCTCCATAACTCTCTGCGACATATTTTACTTCTTCAGTAACCTCTAAAATGTTTTTTTTTAGTTATTTCCTCCATGTATTTCTTTGTCTTATAGTTATGCGGTACCATGTTTTGGCTACAATACAAAGTATATCTGCACTCCCTTTCAAACAAGGATCAATGCAATGATGACTATGTCATTAAAGGAGCTATTATTTCATATAATTAATATATACTAACAATTTTTATTGAATTCACACTTCTATCTATATATTTACTAAACAATATGAGTTGATAACCTATCAAAGGTCAAGTATCTTCTGAGTATTAAGAATGTAAATATTGAGGACCTGATAGGATGACTCAGCAGAAAAAAAAACACTTGTCACAAAGGTTGATGATCAGAGTTCAATCCTCAGAACCCACATTTGGTGAAGAGAAAATTGACTTCCAAACACTGTCCTCTGACATCCTCACATATCCTGTCATGCACTCATAATCACACACACACACACACACACACACACACACACACACACACACACACCAATCAATAAATAAGTGTAATAAAAATTTTAAGACTATAAATATTGATAAGTTCTTTTCTCGAGCCCTTACATTTAAGCAGGAGTGGTAGATACATATACATGACTATAAATTATAATTTATAATATGTAGAAAGCCAGGGAAATTCATTTTTATAGCCTCTTCCTACCTTGGTGACTGAGTAAGCGAAGGTTGTACTGCTAAACAAGAGTTAAATGCCCCAAAGAGCAACAGTAGGTAAAACCTGGTGGGGAAATGAAGCAATAGTGACATATGAGTTTGGGGAGCACTGAAACTCCCAAGGGTCCAGGTCCATTATTCTTCTTGGCCTAACCCTGAATCTTCTTTGTTTGGCTGTTTCCTATGTGCGTGGTATCTTTTATACATTAAGTGCAGTCCTAGAGTGGCAGCCAGATGAAAAACAAAAACACATTTAGCCTTTGAGTCAGAAGACTTGGTATGTACTGTAAAGATAATAGTATTAGTCTGTCAGTGGTACATGCTGATTGAGGATGTAGATATTAAGTGGACAGGAAACAATAAATCGTCTGAAGCTCTTCAGAGGAAGTTTATGATCTAGTTGTATTTGACAGAGAATGAGAAAAAAAGCAAACATCTGCAGGAAAGCCTCAGCATGGTTCATGTGATGCAAAGGCACAAAGGTCATGGAACATCTGTGGAATCTCATGTTTCCTGGCTGACATCTGTGTTTCTGCCAGGTAACATGTTGATGCTAAATAATAAAATGCCATACACATTCTTTATTCCCTTATTAAAACATTTTCTTCTCTTGCTGACTTTCCTTCTTGAATTTTTTCTTCTTAGGCTCCATGATCCCACAATGTTGTTTTTGTTTGTTTGTTTGTGTTTGTTTTCCTTCTTATTTCCATGACTGATCAATTTATCATGGTATATAATTCTCCTCCAACTATGAGTGCTCCTCAAATTCATATGTCTGTTTTTTTCCATGATTCAACAGATCATCACTTGAAATTGCACTGAATTCCACATTCAGTTCTTCCATTGTTTGTGGAAATCTGTTACCAGCTTTGTCATTTCCATCATCCTCAACTCCATGACCACCTCATCAAAGACTTAATGAGTGTTTAGTTATGGGTGTCCACCATCACAACAGGCTCAGCCATGGACCAGCTCCCTACATTATTCTACCCACTGAAGGGCCAATCATCTCCAAAACTATACCATCTCAGTGTATTCTGTAAATGAAATTGCTGTAATCAGGTTCTCCCATTAAACTCTACTTCTGTTCTTCCTGTCCCCTTAATTTATAGTATCTAGATATTTGTTTTCTTTCTTCATGCTATTTACTAGGTTAGTTATTCTGAAAGTTGACTTTGACAATAACTCTGTAATAGGAACAATTTAAGATAATGATTTTTATTTTTTAAATGGGTAAATTTTTTAATTAATTAATTTATTTTTTTACACTCTATATTTTATTCCCCCACAGTCCACCCATGCATAATACGTACACACACACACACACACACACACAGAGAGAAAAAGAGAGAGAGGGAGAGAGAGAGAGAAAGAGAGAGAGAGAAAGAGAGAGAGAGAGAGAGTAGATTTTGATTTTGCTATTTTAACTCTTTCTAGTTGTTACTATGTGCTTCAGGAAGCCCTTGTCACCTAACTTGTAGTCGTCCATGGAATACTCTTTACTTTTATATTTTTGCTTCTTCTAACTAGTCATCATTTTAAAATACAATTACGGGGTTGGGGATTTAGCTCAATGGTAGAGCGCTTGCCTAGCAAGCGCAAGGCCCTGAGTTCGGTCCTCAGCTCTGGGAAAAAAAAATACAATTACATTAAAATACACATTCAATTACTATAATCTCATTACAATAACTCTATAACTTAATACTGATCAATAGACTATTGGGATGGATTATATTGGTTAGCAACTTGATAAGATCTAGACTCAGCTAAAAAACAGGCCTTTCACCATGATCATGAAGGATCTTCTAGATGATGTTAACCAAAGTGAGAAGACCTATCTCAGAGTAGGTGGCACTATGCCACGGGATGGAGTCTAAATAAAAGGGGAAAAGTGAGTGATCACTCAACATTTATCTGTTCCTCTCTATATTCTGATTGTGGATGCAATGTACCTAGCTGTCTCAGGCTCCTGTTGCCATGGGTTCTCCACCATAATGGGCTATACTCTGGAACTGTGAACCAAGATAATAGTCTTTAAGTTGCTTTTGTCAGTGTATTTTATTATAGTAACAGGACAATAACTAATACAGACGTGTGGTCCAAGTCATAAATGTAAACCTTGTATGCAATGAAAAGTTTCCTTAAACAATACAAATTATAGAAAGAAACATACAAAATGTAATTCAATAATAATGTTCAACTTAACTTCATATGTCCTAAATATTCTGTTACATTGTTTATATTATATAGTATATAATAACCAATAGTCATGAAACATTACAGTTTATTTCTTTCAAGTCTTTGAAGTTACACATCTTAATTATGGGCAGCTATATTTAAGATCCTATTAAGTAGAAGTGGCTAGGAGATACCGTATTGGATGATGTAACTTGACAATATGCTCTATGTCTCTTTTTTTCCATTTCTGACTCATATTTACCTGTATACTTCTCCCTTTTGATAGAATTATTTAATGATAACATTTCAAAGCTGTACAATTGTAAGTTCTATTCCTTCCATGCAATCCATTTCAACCACCATGAAATTATGATCCCATCTCCTGAAATACATTATCTGTACCACTCCAGGGTCAGTTCCCCTCTGGCCTTTTGCATAACTAATACATAAAAACAAAATCCTAACCAGACTGTCAGTGTTTGTAAGACTATTATTGCTCCCTGTCCCTAACGACACTTGGTACAATTTCTTTCATAGAAATAATACAGTAAATATTTGTTACATAATGATGACTTATGGAGTTAATATAAAGTCTATGTATCAGCAATATTATATAGTCAACCCATTGATTCTAACAGCATACTTCACTATATTCTTCTTAATTTGGACTTTATAAATTTTATTTAAAATTTATCTTCTGTGTTAGCAAATGGATCAAAGGTAAAAGAAATCAAGTCTGGTGTTATGAATTAAGTACCAAAGACTCACATGGTAGGTGTTAGGATTCTGTTTAAGCTCCACCCCACCATTACCTGGCAACAGCCAGGTATGCCCTTCCCCACAGTTACCTGACAACAGCAGGTAGGCCTAGCCCACTATATAAGGGGCTGCTTGCCCCTCCTCTTCCTCTTATTCCTCTTTCTCTTGCTCTTTTGCTCCTCTCAACCTCTCTCTGGCCCTCTTGGGCTCTCCTCCCCTCCCCCATCTCTCCACGTGGTCATGGCTGGCCTCTACCTCTCTACTCTCTCTACTCTCTCTGCCTCCACTACCCCATTAACTCCCATACTCTGCCCTAAATAAACTCTACTCTATACCATGTCTGTGTGTGTCTGGTCCCTCAGGGGAAGGGATGCCTTGGCATGGGCCTGCTGGGCATCCCCTTCCCCCACACCACCATATACCAGTCTCTCTAAAACCTCCTTCTCTTTTTATGATCATAACATTGGTGAGCCAGCCTGGAGGATCATCATTTGGTAAGGATCATCAGTAGGGAGAGAAGCAACACCCACAGTTTGTTGCCATGAAAACTGTGACATACATACACATGCAAATAAATATTTCAAAAAACTTCTGAAATGTTACGTTTAGCCTTGTTCAAGGATAAATGAAATACTAGAAACATAAGGATTATCCACATTAAATAGAAAGTTGAGGTAAGCTGTTATAATTTTAGTTCTGAGCCATGTTTCTATGAGGAACAATGTAAATATTGATATCTAAAATATAGTGAATATAACAATATATAATTCACATATTGCCTAATTATTTTATTCATATAAAATATTGCTCAGAAACACATTTTGAAGAATTGAGAGATGAATATGTTAGGAAAAGTGGTTAGATAAGGAATCTTCGACATCACTTTGAGATAGAGTTCTGTACAGTGAATCTGGATGGGAAAGCTTAGATAGGTGCCTTGCTATTAATGGATAAAAGTTAGGGTGAGTTGCATTTTTATATATACCAGAGGCTATGATCAGATTTCACACTGAGAAATACAGATCAAAGTGATGAGGCCTGGTGTGAAGGGTAAAGAACTTGAAGAGTTCCTATATTCCCTCCATCACAGGGAACCCGTGTATTGCCTACTATCATCGTACATGAGGTAGAAGCACTGAGGTTGAATGGTGCTTAGTTTGAAGGGCATGACTCAATAAAATATTACAAGACCATATTTTAAGACTAATAAACCAGATTTGGCAAAATATTATTTAAAAAAATTACTCAGTAACATCCAAACTACTGCCATCAAAAATTCCTCTTCTCCCTTCTGAGCCATTTATTTTGTTATAACCCATGTCACCTCCATAGCACTTGATAAATCTTTTGAGATGTGTTCCTAGAATTGATGAAATACTTTTATTATTTTAATTATGCATTGTATGCATAATTTCATATATGCATACAATGTATTTGATCACATTCACCCTCTATTTCTCCAAGAGCTACACCTCCTATTCCATTCAACTCCCTGTCCCTTTCTCTGTTGCCCATTGATTCCAATTAGAGTTGTCCATATACTCCTAGGTGTAGGATCATCTACTAGAGTGCATTCTACCTATTAGGAGCCATTTCCTTAAAGAAAACTGATTCTCCCTCTCCCTAAACCATCATCTGCCAATAGCTGCTCAATTAAGTGTGGGGCCTTGTGAACTCTTGGCCCTTAGTGGTAGAATATTGAGAAGTTACTATGTACAGTTTGTATGCAAGCAGCTAGAGATAGCATTTCAGGGGTGCAGTGGTTTTTCATGTACAGAAGACACTGATTCACTTTAATCTGCCCCAACCTCTATATCTAGCAATCTTTTCATCCCCTCGTAAGTGATAGTACCTGAGGGTCAGGTGATATAGATGTCTCATTTATTCCTGAGCACTCTTAAGACATGTGTTCTCTCAATTTTGATCTGTTGTGGGTTTCTGCATTTACCTTTGTCCACTGCACATGGAAACTTTTCTGATGAGGTCTGAGAGTTACACTAATCTATAGGTAGAGAAAGATGAATATAGAGGGCAGGGTTAGGCGATTTGGAGGAATTTGCCATGTGGCAGAATAATAATAGAATCAACGCTAGGGCCTAGAGCTCCCAACATTCACCAGATTCATAGTACCAGGCATGTGCTCTCCCCTGTTGAGTGCATTGTGATGCTTGAAGAGGCCATGATGCAACAAAAAGCACAAACACCAGCCTTAGAGAAATACTTTGATTCAAATGCTCACACCAATGACTAAAGTTATATTAATATCTTCCTGTTATTATGACTTATGTTAACATCTAAAACTTATAATGATAATATATTAATATATAATAAATTATAGAAGTAAATTGAAATGCCTCTTATGTTTAATCATTTTTTAAAGCCTACATGTCTGGCATTACATTCAAGTAGCTCTATGATGTGCAGGTCCATTCTTGGGGATTTGTTTTGCATGAAACAGTTGCTGTCAAATCATGGGTAAAACCTGAGAAATGTGTGCTTTGAAGCTACTTATTCTTCTTATAATAAAGGTTATTGCTAATCTATACACAAGGAAAGGTTAATGTGGGGAAGCAATCCCTATGCTGGATGATAGTCACCTTTGAAAGTTTCAATACTGGGAACAAGCAACGGAGGAGTGTGAACAATGTCATGTCTGGAGGCAGATGCTGAGCAGAACTGCTGGGGCATAGAGGAAAGCAGTGCTTGGATAAGCTCAAGACATAACATGTGCCAGGGACGACAGTGGAGACCAGAAAGTCCAATTAAGGGAGAAGGCACACCTTGAACAGGAACTGGGCATTCAAGGAGGTAATGATCGAAAACAAAACAGGAGTCATCATCAACTATGGTGCAAAGCATTAATACTGTGGGTACCAATGAACACAGAAATGCTAAAATTGAACAGGAGCAGGAAACTGGGCTTAATGACTAACTGTGCATCAATAGCCTGTCCTGAACTGATGAACAGCTAGTTTGCTGGAGCTTTGCTGAACTCCTCCTCCTGAACCCAGTTGCAGTGTTGCTTTTCTGTAGCTAATGACTCCTGTTGACTTGCAAAGCCTTCTATAGTCTAAAAGCTGCCTGCTCCTCCTAGTTCACTGTCTTACTCCTGACTTTTCTGGTTCAATCTCTCCAACCATCCAGACCATAATTGTGTTCTCCAAACACAAAAGCTTGTCCTTGTATCAGGTTTATATTTGTATGCCCTTTCTAGAAGTTCCTACCCCTTCCTCTGGCAAGATTGTCATACCTCAGCACAAATGATCATCCTTTAGTAGAACCTTCTTAATTACCAATTACACTCTGTGATAGTTTGAATAAAAATGGCCTTTGTAGACTCATGTGTTTGAGTGTTTGGCCTATAAGGTAACACTGTTTGGACAGTGGCCTTGTTGGAGTAGGTGTGTCATTGTTGGATGAAGCATATCACTGTGGGGAAGCATTTTGAGGTCTCCTATGCTCAAGCTGTGCCCAGTGTGGTACCTACCCAGTTGTCCTTCACAGAACCTGGATGAATAGGTTCTGCTGGTCTTGGTCAGCTGCAAAACCAATAGTGTTATAGCCCTTAGAAGGGAATCAAGGACGTTTGGGCAGCCTACACAAAGCAGGTAGCTGGGTCCCAGGTCTTTTCTACAAGCAGCACCCAGGGGCAATGGTGGCTGGAGGCAGTAGCATTAGTCTGATCATCCAGGTAGATCTGAGGTCCAGTGATGTAAGCTTTGGGAGACAGAACTCTTGCCCAAGTGTCGTAGCTCAGTAAAACAAACATGCTCAAATGTTCCTCAGTGAAATAACTCATGCACTTTATTCCATGTGATCAGAGACTTTATAAACATTGAAGAGTATGGTGGGATTTAGGCATAGGTGTTTCCTCTTGGCTCAGTTTGAATTGTTAATGATTCTCTATCTGCGGGGGAATGAACTCCAGGTATTTTTCCTACATGACTGATTGTCATGATCCTCTAACTGCAGTGTCCTGCCTACATGTCACAGAGCAGGGAGAAGAAGGTAGTGAGTGGTTTCACTTCTACCACTCTCGATTTTGAGATTCATGGAGTCCGAAATCACTCAACCTTACCATTCTGTCTGGTGGCACCATCCACTTGCTCCACACACACTCTCTTTCTGATGCCTTCAGATCAAGATGTAAAACTCTCTGCTCCTCCTCCAGTATTATATCTGCCTGCCGGCTCTTCTGTTCCCCACTGTGATGATAATGGATTAAACATATGAAACTGTAAGCAAGTCCTAATTAAATGTTTTCCTTTATGAGAGTTGCCTTGGTTGTGGTGTCTCCTCACAGCAATAAGACCGTAACAAGCAAGCACCCTTTGTTATCATCATGGGACTTAGTTATATTTGAAACTTTCCATCTAACTATCTCTCTTTCTTTTTGGCTACTTGTCTGTCATCTATCCTCTATCTGCCTTTATTGTTTATTGATTATGCTACACATTAAGAAATAATCTTTAGTGAGAAGAAACTGGCTATCTTTCTCCAAACAAACCCTCTTAGTGTCTAGAAAAGAACTCATGATAAATGCTCAAATATACATGTTGCACAAATGGAAATTCAATCAGCATTAGGTGTTAAACATTCATTAAAATTTTTTAAATTTATAGTTGTTCTGAAAGATATATATTGCTTTCTTTTCTATGCTTGTCATATTGTAAAAGAAACTGACTTTGGGGGGAGAGTTATTTGCTTATCAGGACCAGGTGCAGGCTGCTTCTGATGTTTTTGCCTGCTTTAGGGACCCTTATCCTCCACTGGGTTGCCTTGTCCAGCCTTAATATAAGAGAAGGTGCCTAGTCTTATTGCAACTTGATAAGGCATGCTCGGTTGATATTCCTAGGAAGTCTCCCTTTTTCTGAAGGGAAATGAAGGAGTGGATAGCCTGGGTTATGGTGACTGGAAAGACAAGAAGGAGGGAAAATTGTGGTTAGGATATAATATATGTAAGAATACATTGTTTGTTTTAAAAAAAAATTGAATATTGTCAGACAGTGGCGATGCATGCCTTTATCCTCAGCACTTAGGAAGCCAAGGCAGATGGATCTCTGTAATTTTAAGGTCGTTCTGGTCTACAGAGAGAGGTCCAGGACAGCCAGAACTACACAGAGAAATCCAGTCTTGAAAAACAGAAAATAAAACCAAAAACTTAAAACTTAAAAGTAAATAAATACATAAAAATTTATGAAGTTACCATGTAACACATTACATAATTTGGGAGTGGTGACAACAAAAAAATTCCTTATCATTTAGGAACACTCATGAACATAAAATTAGAACCTCATAGCATTACTGATGTTAGAAAGTAAATATGAATGAATAGAAAGAAGATTGAGTGGCTACATACTACCCTATTTCATTGATAAAGAAACAAAGTTTAACTAAGAAACATAACTTCCTAATTCTGGGGATAGTGACTGCCAATGGGCACTAATAAAAACATTTCAAGATTTCAAAGGATTGTTCTGAAGCTGAAAAATCTCTTGGAAAAACACCACACTAAATGCAAAACATAATTTCTCTAACAAACTGTGATTTTATGGTTTCATTGTCTGTTTATATCATTGATTTCTATTGGTACATAAATGTACTACTAAGTTTTAGGTTGTTACAATATAAATGTTAAGCTATCTTCAGCAAACCATGTCACAGTTTTTTCCTAATTCAGTACTGGGAATGACCAATTTTTATAAATTGTGCTGAGTTCTTTGTACATTTTAGCAATTATTTTGTTTGGCAAGATTTTGTGCAAAAGATTGTGGATCTAGAAATACGTTTTTTGTACTGCCTTGCTACATTGTGGACATTAAAGACACTAGAGAGCATAAAGATAGTTAAAATTGGTTTTGTTTCATTAAAAAAAATACTTTGTAACTTCATTCTGGCTGTGTAGGAAGTTGAAGAAATGGAGCCAGTCAGATAGCATCCTTACTGTGGGTTCCTCAGATGCTCAATTCAATAAGCTATGACCCTCTCCAAGGTTGACTCTCTCTAGGACCTTGTATGCAACTTAACATTTGCATCATCTCACAGACATTTTAAACAGTATGTCCAAAACTCTAATCTACTCAATTTTTATTATATTCCAAATCTTCAGTATCTGAGGAAAATGATAGCACATGTCCAGAAGCCTGCCTAGGATTTCGGTTTGCTTCCTTTGTCCATGTTCACATCCAGCACCTCAGTCAACCTCTCCTTTGAACTTATCAGAAACTGAGACAGCACCTTCAGCCACCACAGCTAATGTGGTAGCCCATACCTGCCTAGAAAATGCCACCTCACTTCAGATCCTAGGATCTAACAGTTTTCTTGAAGTGAAACAACTAGTCTCTCTCTCTCTCTCTCTCTCTCTCTCTCTCTCTCTCTCTCTCTCTCTTTCCACATTACTCACAGAATGTTAAATTACACCGATAATTTCAAAGATTCTGTCATTTTAAAGATCCTGTGGTATCATCCAAAGCAACTCAGTGAGTGTTTCCTATCTTTACAAAAAAAAATGACAAAACAAAACAAACCCCTCTTAATCTCAACTGAGGTTTACAAAGCAAAGACCATTTCTTTTCCTGAGAATATTTCAAAAAATTTTCCAATACAAATATTTATTTACTATACTAACAATTGTGCATTCTTAATTTCATATCGTTTGTAATTTACATTGGTTAGTACGCAGAATAATTTTGAACTGTACTTCTCTTTGGAGAATAGTCAGAAAAAGTTTTGCTTCTTTGGGCTTGAAAGGAGGTGTTTTAGATTGTTGCTTACAACAGTAAGTGTGAAGGGAAATGGCATAATACAACAATCTTACTTCTCTGTAGATTTTGACATTTTCCACTAACCAAGTGCTATAAACATGTGTCACCCAAATGAGCTGTTTTTAATAGCATTGTTTTCACGTTTTAATTGCTTTCGCATTTCTTCTTTGTTTAGGGAGAAGTCTGGTGAGCACCCAGGGGATCTAAATAGCAAGTAAGATTTAAAACTCACTGGTCTGGGCCCAGCTTTCAAGTTTCCTTTCTTTTATTATTTAACTGTGTCTATTTGCTAGAATGGGTTATAGCTTCCTTTTAAAAGTGTTAGAAATTCAATTATGTAGTTTAAGAAATAAGATTGAATTAAGACTATTAGAAGACTTAAGTCTACATGAATTTTTTGAATGCAATAGATGGATATAAAGGAATTACAGACTGAGTGAAATTTCAAGACCTAGACTTGTTTTATTAGGAGAAGGAAGAATGAATGTGTAAACTTTTACAAGGTGATTTTTTTTAACCAGATAGAGACTTTTGTTACTGTTCTGTTCTGACTTCTAGGTGGTTTTAGTTAAAAAAAAAAAAAAACTGCTTCATATGCTAATCTTAGTATTAGCACAGAGAGTTCAACATCAGAATGAGCTCTGTTGAAATGATCCTAGAAACCTTGTCTAATGAAGGCAAGAGAGAAAGCAGGATGAACAGAATGGAAGCATACCAGTAAGGAGAGAGCTGAAACTATCAGGAGGTGGAAACAGGCCAGTGCCCATAAATGCACGGAAGCCAAGGAACCAAGTAAATAACTAGGTAACCCATTCCTCACTGCAGATACAAAGAACAAAGGAATAACACCAGAACAAATTAGCAGTCAGAATAGAAGTTGGAGACCAGATACAATAAATCACACCTAAAAGAAAAACAAGAAAGAAACTACAAAACAATATAAAGAGAGAGCAGAGAGAAAAAGTTATTTTTCAGACTTTGCAATTTCACTTACGTGACAATGGGACCTCTTAAAAATAAGAGAGTTGAATGTATTTATATACTTTGTTGAAGAAAAGATTCTACACACCGTGCAATGATTTTATGTTTTGTGGAATCTTGGCTTATAGACTATTCCAGCCATGTTTAAATAAGGGAATTGTCTCCTGAGTTATTCCTCTTGTGACAGTATTTCCGTTCTCAGGAAGTCACTGACTTCTTCAAAATTGAAACCACATATCTCACAGTGAAATAAGTAATTAAAATATAGTTCTAGTTCATTCAAACCATATTTTAAACCATTCAAATTTACAGTCAGAATGGTTCAAATCACTTCTACATTCAAGGATAAGAAGTCTTAGATTACACTGTAGTTTTAATGTAATTGCTATTTGTTGGCAAAGGAAAGGTTAACTGTGGTGCCGACTCAATTACTATCAACAGATTTGCCAAGGAAAGTATAGAATTGAGTTTTTATCTTACAAAGCTCAAAGCATAAGCATTCCTCCAAGTAGCTTTTCTTGCATTGGGATAAAGATGCAAGTAAGGAAAACACTCCTGTACAGAACCACTCGGGAGACATGACATGGTTTATGCTTGTTACTGATCATGGGTGTGTAACTGTAATGGTGTGTGTTGTTAACCAGATTGGCACTAACAGTAAACAAATACTGAGAAATTTGTTGGTTATTTATGAATCATAGATATCCACTCTAAGTTCCTGACTTTCTATAATCACCATATATCATAAGCATGGACACTTCACCTTATTCAATAAAAAGTACCCACTGACTCTCAAACCAAAATACTCAAAAATCTCATAACTACTATGAGAAGTCACTTTTCTCTGGGTCTCAATGTTTTCATGTTAGAAATGGGTACCACATCACATTCTTACAGCCTTGATATGCCATTTGACCATCTGTAACTCTGACAGTATTTAGGTAAGTAATATTACTAGAAAGGCATACTAAGGAGGCTGATTTTCAAACAGCTGTCCAAAGTCCCAGCAGCCATAAAACAGGCTTTATAAAAATTTGTGGGAGGGTTTTTAGTTGTGATTCAATTTTAGCATTTTAAAAAGTTTTTTTGGGAGTTAACCCAATGCAAAAATCTTTAGTCCTCACACACCTGGTACAATGTCTAGAGTCTAAGGACATGTTTTCAGGCTCATAAAAACCTCCACATGCTAATCTGGAGTGAAAGCTGGGCTCCCTTTTCCCACATTTCACCAACAGTAGCCTTGTTGGTTACCTTACCTTGTCTCCTATGAGCCTCAACTAGAACATGCAGAATAACTGATGGTCTGTCTTCAGGTGAGTCTCAGGAAGCTTAAAAACATAACTGGCACATAGGGGGCATGAAGCAGGTACTAGAGTCCTTCTTTGCTATATTACAAATATGCCATGCTACCTCTCTTAGAGAAACATGGCATCTTCACTACAAACTATTATTATGTGGGTTAGAGAAAATATCAAATGGATGAGACAAATTTTAAGGGACAGCAATAGTCATTGCTACTTCCCAAATAAATGAGGACTGAGAAGAGACACAGTATGAGAGGGTGCCTCAGGGACTGTACTATGGACAACCCATGCAGAAGGCACTAATGAGCAATTAAAAGAAAATCCCACAATTTTGTGAGCTGTGGACAGTTAGTAGCAGGATTCCTCGAATCTGCTTGTACATGCCAGTGAAACCCAACTCCTCTGATTCTTGGGCTAGTTTAGCAAACAGAAGCCACTGCTCCTGTTTTTCCTCTATGTATCATCATTCTTCATCTTCATAACCACAGAGAAAAAGATGTTTTCTCAGTGCATCTGCTTCTGGCTGATGGGGAGAAGTCCCTGCTTCCTCTCAGTGACTCTAAGGATACTTCTTCCTGAAGTTAGGAGGGGGAGTGTCCACACTGAACATCCACTGAAGACTAGTACCTTCTATTTTTCGAGATTTAAAAAAAAAAAAAAAGCTGCTTGAAAATAATTTAAAGTGATTCTTGCTTGATGGCTTGCTTAACTTTAAAAGCAATTATCTCTGATTAGCTTCATTAAAATATGTATGTTTTATTTTTTATTAGATCCTGAACTGTTACAATGTTGGGCACAGATCAATAAATAATTATTTCTACTATATTTATACACACATACACTCCCATGTGTATGGATTGAGAGTGCTATGACACCTACATTATATGTCATCTGTCTGTCTGAACACAGTTTTGAGTTGTCATTGTCACATGAGAAGCAAGAGGTAGAATGTGTTTAAAATACACTTTTCATTGTGCGAGTTCTTGCAAGGCCATGTTCTCCTTCCTGAGATTGTGCCTGGTGTAAACACAGCACATGAGAGAAGAAACAGTAAAGTTAGCTTGATCTCATTCCAGCTACCCTGTCATTAGCATAGGTAAACATACTCTTCCTCTTTAGATCATTCCTATTTAAGAATTTCTACCATGATATGCAACTTTCCCATTGTCTCTCAAACCAAAATACTCAAAATCTCTTAACTACTATGAAAAGTCACTTTTCTCTGGGTCTCATGTTTTCATGCTAGAAATGGATACCACATCACATTCTTACAGGCTTGCTATGCCATTTGACCATCTGTAACTCTGACAGTATTTAGGTAAGTAATATTACTAGAAATATTCCTCTTTCATCTGATGGATTGTGATCTCATCATTCTGTGTACTCACATTTATATCCTTCACACTCTTGTGACACTCAGTTCAAAGGCAAAAGTGTCATTGGTTCATTTTAGGAGATGAGAATGCCTAAAATATGAATGCTTGTTATTAAGGAAGACTGGTTTTGCTCAGAAGAAAAAAGCTCAACAGCACAATGGACACATGCTTTCATCTGGATTATGAGAGTTTAACATTATCTTGGGGTTAGGTAGGATTTTTATATTAAAATATCAATTTAAAAAAATGCGTTCAGAGAGAAAGAACTGTGAGGCAAGGCATTGTTCATTTTGCATTTGCACCATGTTGGATCACCGTGTGTACATTTACAGAGAGCCTATGGTTTGTCTGTACAGCAAAAATGGTTCTTTGGCTATAGCTACAACTGATGATAATGACATCAAGAAGGCAGAAGCACAGAAGTCAAGAGCTCACACATGATAACACAGCACCTGCTGGTAGAAGCTGTTTAGAGCTATCACACGATCCACTATACCTAGACACCTCAACCTTGGCATCAACACTTTCAATGAGACTCTGTATTAAGTGAGAAAGGCTACAGTAGTAGGATTCCAGTGATACAGCCAATGGTGGCAATGACCTCTCCTTGCTACCACTAGAAAAACACACAGTGGTCACTTCCTTGTGACTGATATAGCCAACTATCCCCTGAGGATCATATTCCTTTGGTGTCTGGATCTGGGTAGAGTACAGTGCCCACATAGAGGAGAACCATGGAAGAGTTCTAAACATATACTTTCTTAGAACCACAAGTTTTATATCTTGAAGAAAGTTAATATCAAAAGAAACAATTTTCTAAAAGTGAGTCAACTGGTCTCAGGTGTACTTACAATGCCCTGGGGAAATGAAATAGAGGCTTGTTGCTTCTGCTCTGTGGGGAAAAAATAATAATCATTTAACATGGCCTATTTCCAGAACAGGCAGCAAGTGAGGACTCTTCCATATTTGAGGCTATTATTAGGTCTGCCTTTGTGAGTGAACACTCTGTTGCTATCACCAATGATCAATAATGAGACCCAACAAGTCAGTGCTACCCTATGGGAACTCCCATTACACATTTATTTTCCATTTCCAAGATTAATTCTACTGTTGTTGGCCTCATACATTAATTATTGCCACAGAAGTTCTTTCTAATGCATCAGAGTTTAGAAGTTTTTTTGTTACTGAGACATAAACTCCTGAAGCCTCAGATATTAGGGGAAGCATAGCACTTAAAAGCCAACAAATTTTTCAAATAGCATTCTTCACTTTTTTTAAAGGTATATTTGCTAGATGCATTCCTTTTAAAATTCATTTCTTTCTGCCTCCGTTAATAAGAACGGTGGTGGTTTTCTATTTCATTAAAAAATATCAGACACTGAATGCTTTGCTGAAATATCCAAGATAACACCAACAACCATGTCAATGTAGACATTCTTGGATGTAGGCTAACGGGTAGTGCACACAGGCATGCCATAGATTTTAACATGGGTGAGTTGTGTGGTATTATGGGATGAATTTCAAGAATGCATACCCTAACATGGCAGAGAAGGCGATTCCTTATCCTGGAGAGCAGACAGACAAAACACGCATATGGCATCAAATGTAAGGAAGGTTTATAAAAACTGCACAGTTCTTAAGTCTTCTTATAGTCTGTTTTGTTCTCTGTATGCACTTTGCATAAATATTCAGAGTTTCACTTGATTGCCTGTGAACAGAAGTGTCTTACTCAGTTGCTTCTTGTCTTGGACACTTGTATTAGAAATCATTTCTCTTGATTTCCTTAAGCATGTGGATTTAAGAAGACATCTCATGGCACTCAGCCCCTGTTCATTAGCTATGTTGGTTTTTAATGCAGTGTAGCAAATTACACAAGCTTAGATGCTAATACAACAAGTATTTATTATTTTATAATCGTTGTCTATTAGGGCTTAGTTTTCATTTGTAGGCTTGACTGATGGATAGACTACCTTGTTCATTCAGGCTGTTGTCAGATTGCATTTTCTTTGGAAAGTGAGACTGAAGGCTGTGACTTCCTGTTGGCAATTGTCTGTAACTCCTCTCAGTTCAAGGCACAGCCTGAACTTTCTTTTCCATCTCTCAGCATAGTACCTTGCTATGAAAAGCCAGTAAGGGAGAAGAAGAAGCAATCATGAAAAAGTTTGACAAGATGTAGCCCCTCCCCAGTAAAAAATATTTCAGTGTTGACACCAGACAGAAAGCATGAAACACCTCCAATTCTCATAAGGATTGTTGCTAAATAATGATCATAATCCAATTTTACATACAGTCCTGAAATACCAAATTTGAACCAGAATTTATAATTGTATCAAAACCATTTTAATATGAGCAAGCTAATAAAGATGTAAGATGGCTGTTAAAATGCCTGTAGACCGTGGAATTGTTGTTGTGCCACACCCACAGCCACAGCACTTCCCTTCATAAGAGCTTGAGTCTTCAGCAGTATAATGAATAAGGTTATAATTCTTGACTGCACTGGCATTGAAAAGCGTGTAAGCCCCTTTTCTCTCTGAGTGCATTCTGAGTCTTAGGACTTTGAATAACACAGTTTGCTAGTAATAAACACCTCAAAATGTCTGATATTGTTTGACTTGTATCACCCACAGAGCTGATTATATACTATGTAATTATATGCTGTGGTTATTATATGTTTCACAATCTCTTTATCCATAGGTCTGTTTTCGCAAATAACCACTTAATTGTATAATATTTAAATCGAAAGCTCCAGGCTGTCTAACCTTCCAGGATGTGAGACTAATAGGTGAATTATAAGCCATTGCCCTATGGAGCTGTGTGTTGAGATTTATGGAGCTGAATAAAAAAGGGGAAGATATGTCAGATGAGCCCTGAAAAACTCCCCACCTTGTAGCCTCCTGGTTCACTGTAGAACAGACACTAGTTCTGATAGCCCCTTCAGTCCATAGTTGTCATTTTCTACTGAAAAAAAGGATTGTAAAAGGTAGCCAGGATCTACACTCTCCAGCAATTTGTACCTAAGGCAATCTAAACTATGAACACATTATGCATGAAACAAGAAGCACAGGATATTTTTTCCACACAAAAAAATAACAAACTAAGCCATCAAGAATTTGAATATTTGTATTAATTCCTATTAGCTTCTCTGGAGGCTGTGTCTATTTTGCAATACGGACTCAATTTCTGCCAGTTCACTGTGGTATCCAGCTTCCTATTAATACAACAAATACCTGAGCTAATGAACTGAAAAATGGAAGGTCTATTTTGGCTTAAAGTTTGCAAGGTTTCAATCTGTTGTCAGTTGGTCATGATGATTTCCTACTTGGAAAATTTATTAAGTCATTATCAAGAGCCTTTGACAGAGAAAGTTGCTCACCTTGGGACATTGAGACATCTACTAAAGGCATGGCATCCAGCACATACAGAAGAAGGAAAAAGCAAGAAAGAAAGTGGTCTATGGTATAACTATCCTCTTCAAAGGCACACACACAAGTAGTCAGAGGACTACAACTAGGTTCTATCACTTAAAGATTCCATCTACTCCCAATGTATCACAGCCTATAAACAAACCTTTATTGTGTGATTGTGGGGGGAAGATGTATGGTGACACATTGCAGATGAATCAATCAGTATCTTCTTAAAAAATGAGTAACTATTTACGGAGCATTGTACATGTTTAAAGGAGAGCTAAGTAGCCATGTTTTGGCTTGATGAGACACACAGATATAAGTATTTGGAAAGAACTGTACTTTTGAAGACAGCCATCCAACTAAAACCTGACCTCAAATATTCTGACAACTAAAGAAACATAGAAACAGAGAACTGGAAAGATGGTACACAATTAAGAGCATGCCCTGCTCCTCCTGAGGACCAGAGTTGAGTTCCCAGCACCCATGTTGGGAGACTCACAACCACCTGTAACTCCAAGTCTAGGGGATCCAAAACCCATTCTGGATTCCTCTGGTACATCTGGTATACACGCACAGATACACACACACATAAATAATAGTCCTTAAACAAAAAACGAATGAAAGAAATCAGAACTCAGATTGATCAGTCACAGAACTCTTTTCTTTTCCCTTTTAATGTTAAACAGTTATTATCAGTTCCCACTGCCCTAGTCACGTAAAAGTACACAGTAGAAAATCGTTATGAGTAAATTCCATAATGTTGAACTCACCAGGCATAGAACAAAAGGAGAAAAAGTGAAAATAGATCAGGAAGAGGAAATTTGTCTATATATCCTGCACAATTTTATCCCGTTTCTATCAGAACTGAGCTTCTGTCTATGGGCTACTTTCTGTTAACTGAGCTGGGCACTTCCTTTTCTGCCTAGGGAGTTCCTGGGAAAGGCTTCTGTTGCTTTCTTAAATTGCTTTAGAAGCTACATTAATCATTCCTGCCATTTAGTTGGGGTTTGGTCTCTTTTCAGAATCAGGGGTCTTCCAAAAAGCATTGCTACAATCTTTAATATTCTTTCAGTCATTTGCAGTGGTTAAAAGAAACCAATAATTCTCATGTTTATACAGACTAAGTTAAAGCTCTTTCTGTAGCTCTAAGTCCCCTTTAAAGGTAGATTCAAGGCCATAAAAGAGCAAACTTTACCCAAGGCCGCAGAGCATAGTCCCAAGGTTAACTTAAATTCTCAGAACTTCTTACATTAGTCAGTCAAAATATGGAAAGAATTTCTAAATATTGTTACAATGAAAGTTTACCACTAGTGATTTTTTTCCCACTCTGCCTTTACAGCCTTATGTGACCACAGTAACAAAACAAAAAGTACAATGAACCAACATCATTACTTTCCATCTAGATTTTGGCTAGGAAATTAAGCTTAGCTAATGCTGAGAAATATGCCAACTCACTCACTCCACTCCGACTGAAACTCTAAAAGCAGAAAGTTCAAATATTTCATTTGCCTGGCATATGGAAGTGGAGCAAAGAACTTAGAGCGAAAACAGGCCTATGTTTGAGTCTTTAGAGTATGTTTAGATTAGCAAATACCTTTCCATATTCATATGTAGATACTAGACCACTGAACCACATTGCAGCAAGAAATAAGAATGGTAAAATAAAAAAAATATTAAACCAAAAATCAAGGACCTCAAAATAAATGAGAACCATAAAGGATCTTCATGAATGAGAACAGGAATTCGGGTAACCTTTTGGATATGATCCATACAAGGCACCAGAATAAAGGGTTAAAGGAAATGTTCTTCTTTGAAGAAATTTAACTGTCTCTGAGAAAACAGCCACATATAAGGATATATAGAAATGTGAATCTCATTATCTAAAGGTACCTCATTAAATTCTCATCATAAAACATCTCAATCATACACATTAACAAAGGACTCTACACAGGAGTTTACCACAGCTACAAAGGTCAAGGGTGACCAGAAGTCTGAGAAGTAACTTTGACATAAAGTAAAACAGCCAAGTTATTAATCAAACTCTGTTCAAATCCAGACAGGTCATAGTAACAATCATAGATAGATAGATAGATAGATAGATAGATAGATAGATAGATAGATAGATAGATAGATAGAACACAAGCATGGTACTTTAGTATAACTTTTGTCAATTCAATTGTATACACTATTTTCTATTCTATAAAATGATTATTTTTATAGCTACAAGGGTAACCTGAAGAATATGTAATGGCTGAGAAGCACCTAAAGAGATGTTCATCATCCTTAGTCATTAGGGAAATGCAAATCAAAACCACCCTGAGATTCCATCTCACACCAGTCAGGATGGCTAAGATCAAAAACACAGGAGACAGCAGTTGTTGGCGAGGATGTGGAGAAAGAGGAACACTCCTCCACTGCTGGTGGAATTGCAAGCTGGTACAACCACTCTGGAAAGCAGTCTGGCGGTTCCTCAGAAAACTGGGCATGACACTCCCGGAGGATCCTGCTATACCACTCCTGGCCATATACCCAGAGGCTTTACCTGCATGCAATAAGGACACATGCTCCACTATGTTCATAGCAGCCTTATTTATAATAGCCAGAAGCTGGAAAGAACCCAGATGTCCCTCAACGGAGGAATGGATTCAGAAGATGTGGTATATTTACACAATGGAATACTACTCTGCAATTAAAAACAATGAATTCACGAAATTCCTAGGCAAATGGTCAGAACTTGAAAATATCATCCTTAGTGAGGTAACCCAATCACAAAAGAACACACATGGTATGCAGTTACTGATAAGGGGATATTAACCCAGAATCTCGGAATACCCTAGACACAATTCGCATATCAATAGATTTCCAAGAAGATGGAAGGAGAGACCCCTGGTCCTGGAAAGACTGGATGTAGGGGAATGCCAGGACAGAGAAGCAAGAGGGGGTTGAATGGGGAAAAGAGGGAGGGAAGGGGGCTTATGGGACTTTCAGGGAGGGAGGAAACGGGAAAGGGGAAATGATTTTGAATGTAAATAAAAAAATACTTAGAAAATAAAATTAAATTAAAAAAAATGTCCTGCTACATGTATACCTCACCTATCCTGGTATATAAGTAATCCTTAGTGAATCTGAGCCAAAAACTCAACATTTTTAGTTTAGCACATAAAGAAACTCCTCACTTCTGCAGTCTTAGATCATAGATTAGTCACACCTCTAGAGGCTGAAATTACTCATAGTTTTAAACTTTGAGAAATAGGTCAATAACTTTTAAATATAATTTGTGTATATAAGGTAGTTAACATAAGTCAAGAAGACTTAGCTACCATTCCTAAGTTTTATGCATGGAATGGGGAGAGAGAGAAGAGGAGGGAAGGGAGGGAGGAGGATGAGATAGAAAATGAGGAGAGGGAGAGAGAGAGAGAGAGAGAGAGAGACAGAGAGAGACAGAGACAGAGATAAAGACAGAGACACAGAGACAGAAATAGAGACAGAGACTCAGGCCTAGAAGCAGATAACCATGTAAGTACTGGTACTCAGTGAGAACATTTTAGAAAGGAATTGCATATTGCATTGGTAATGGATCTTTGAAATTTTTCCTATGGTATCTTTACAGATGAATGTCAAGTTAGAAATGAAATCTTCAAAGTCAGGGATGACTGCCTAAACTCTGCTCTGTGACCTCAAATAAACTGATATGAATGCGTGATCTCTCTTTCGTGAAGAAGCAACTACACATCCCAATAAAATAGGAGGTGAAAATCTAGAAGTATTTCAGATTTTAATTTTTGTATATTAAAGACTAATAGATTAAAAAGATACAAGTCAGGGACCTGATTTTTAAAATATTATAGTCATGAAATTAAAACAGGGTGTCATCAAAAATAGAACATCTAGAAAAAAACCTAATGATCTTGGGTATTAACAAAATATAACAAATAAACAATATATATAGTATATGATGGATAATGTATACACACCTTCTAGTAAACTAAACAAAAACAAAAGATGATAGTATAAAATATACTTAATGAGATAATTCACGCTATCAGGAATCTGAATAAAATGGTCCCCAAAAATGATTGCACAGATAATCTAAGAACAAAAGTAACTTTGTGTTAGAATTGAGAGGCTTGACCCTCCTGAGAAGAAGGATCCAATGATAATTTAATGTATGGAATTTTTCTAACTCCTACTGTGAAACATATGATGTAACCATTACCATGGCAGTGATGGCCACAGATCTTATTCTACTGAATAACAATGATATCATATTTACCAAAGTAGCATTGAATTCTTTCAGACTACAAGATAAGAATACTTTAAAATTCTAGAGAGAACAAAAGAGATTTCTAACTTAGAATCCTATGTCTATGTAACTAATAATGTGAAGGTCCAATTTCTTCAAAAACAACTCAGAACAAGCCTAATAAAGAAAGTGAAATATTTATTCAATGAAAATTTCAAAACACTAAAAAAGAAAAATTATGAAGACATTAGACAAGGAAATCTCCTCCCATACTTATGGGTCAGAAGAATTCATGTTATGAATAGGGATGTACTATCAAATACAATCTATCAATTATTGTAACCCCCGTCAAAATTCTGATGTTCTCCACAGAAATTGAAAAGAACCTGTAAAACTCATATGGAAGGACAAAAGTCCCTGGGCGCCCAAAACCATCCTGTATAAAGCAAATACTGCTAGGTGTATCCACTATCCTGATTTAAAGGTATACTAGAAAGTCAGGATAACAGTAACAACATGGTACTAGCCCTCACATATGCAGATCAATAGAGTAGAAATGATGACTCAGACATAGATTCACATAGCTACGCCATCTGATGTTTTCTTGTAAAGATCCTGAAAATATGCATTAGAGAATATTAGCCTTTTCAACAAATGATGCAGAGAACAATACAAATCCACATATAAAAGAAAGAAACTAGATCTCTATCTCCCACTCCATGAACAAATCAACTCTAAGCAAATCAAAAACCTTAAACCTGCAACTCTGCAAATGTCAGAGGACAAACAAAGAAAAACTTTCAAGATATAGACATAAGCAAGGACTTTTTGAATAAGATTCTAGTTTCTGCAGAAATGGTTTAACAGTGAAAGAATAGACTTCATCAAATTAAAAACTTTTTAACCACATAGGAAAAAGACAGCATGCAGAATGGAAGAAATTCATTGATAGTATTCCATCTGACAGAAAATGGGTGTCTAAAATATACAAATTACATAAAAATATCAACAGTACACAGTGTTTTGTGTAAGATTATAAACTAGTTCAGATACTATAGAAGCCTATATAGAGGTTTCATAAAACATTAAAATATGATCTGTTATATGACCCAGAATTGCCAAATTGATATATCACAGAAATCCCTTTCTGTTGGAGTTTATTGTAGCACAAGTCACAATGTCTAGATCATAATACCAACTTAGGGTGAAAATGATGGTTCAAAAGGAGATAATAGTATTAAGCAAATTAAGCAACTCCCAGAAAATCAAATATCAGTTTATTATCATTTGTGATCTCAATAGGCACATAAAATCATGGATGAATATGACGAATGTGAGCTGAATCCACAGCAAGAAAACCGTGATCGGTCCCTGCTAACCTAGAGGCAGCGAGACTGCGGGAGCAGAGAGTAGTTGGGTATAGCTCGGGATGGTGCAATTTTTTACTATTTCTTGCAACATGTATATGTGACATGAAAGTAGTATTATAGGAAAACAAAAGGAGAAACTGGGGTTGGGGGGAAGATACCCCAGGGTTGGGGGCTGTTTATTCATATTGTAATATATATTTCTATGAAAATATCAATCTGCAAACAATGCTATGTGTGTCTGAAGAGATGGCTCAGTAGTTAAGAGCACTTGTTGCTCTTTCAGAGGAACAGATGCAGATCCCAGTATCCACATCAAGAAAAGTGGCTCACTTGGGAGACAGAGGCAGGCAAATTTCTGAGTTCAAGGCCAGCCTGGTCTACAGAGTGAGTTCCAGGACACGCCAGGGCTACACAGAGAAATCCTGTCTCAAAAAACCAAAAAAAAAAAAAAAAAGAAAGAAAGAAAAGTGGCTCACAACTGCCTGTAAGTCCAGTTCCCTGGAATCTGATAACCTTCTCTGATTTTCACAGACACCTGCATTCCCACATACACAACAGTATAGTAAAACAAAACTTTAAAAAGAATGTTTGTTATCATATGTTATGTATAGGTACAATGTATTTTTAAAATATCTACAGCTATTTTGTTGGATAAATTTAAGAATGCAGTCACATCTTTAAAAAAATACACAAAGAATCAGAAGCAATACCTTAGTATCAAAACTTTGTAATAATAAAGTTGCAATAAAGGCAATTTCAGATTGACAAAGCACTTTAAAGCCCAATTCCCTTCTAATCTTTCATAATAAAAAAAATGGAAGAGGCATTTAAGCAGTGCATGACAATAAACAGTATAAAACTCAGACTTAAGAAATAGGAAGCCAAACAAGAGAAGAAGGTAAATAAGTTTAAAAAGAAAAAAGAAAGAGAAAGGAACAGAAAAGAAAAGAAAAGAAGGAAAGGAAAGGAAAGGAAAGGAAAGGAAAGGAAAGGAAAGGAAAGGAAAGGAAAGGAAAGGAAAGGAAAAGAAAGGAAAGGAAAGCCACAACGCCAAAATCCAAACATGCAGTTTAAATCAGAGTAGAGGGGTGACATAAATGTAGCTACTCAGGTAACAGAGTTCACAGAATCTGTAACTGTTTGTAAGAGAGGAGATTGGTAGGCCTGTGCTGGGTTAAATCTGTAGGAGTGTTTCCAATTCAACTGAAAGAAATAGAGGAACTGGAAGGGAGGGAAGAAGGAAAGAAAAGGAACAGAATGGAAAGAAAGAAAAAGAAGGGGAAAGGATGCAGTAAAGAAGTAATTGAATTTTACAACTTAGTAAAGAGTCCTGGTACTGAATTTATGTTTGTGTATTAGTGTTGCTTTCTCTTCAACAGGATTGTTTTCCATATTTTGGTTGAGTGATGGAGACTTCTTCTTTATGCTGAATAGATGATCATTTGACATTATAAATAGAGTTTACCCAAGCTTTCAGTATAGAAGAAGAAATGACCGTTGGATTTGTATAACTGCCTTTGTGTATCTTTACTAAACATAAATACAATTTATCATTCCTTTAAAAATATGATTCCTCTCCTCTCCTTCTTATAAACAAACATTTCTTAAAGGGAAAGAGAAATATATATGGAGAGACAGAGAGAGGGTGGAGGAGTAAAGGGAGAGACAAACGATATATTCAGAAATGTCAAAGTAATTTGATTTGATTTTCAGTGTTGTGTACTGTTTGATTCCATTCCATACTAAAGTAGTGGAATTTTCCTTTAAATATCAGGGACACTGATTTTTAATGTTAATAACATTTCCTAAAATTAATAGACCATGCGCCAATATTGAAATAATATCTATTCTTGATTTCAATGTATAAACAAAAGGTAGAACACATAAATAAATATGGTAATTTTGGCCCACTGGGAATTGCAAATTTTGAGTTCAATCTTCATTTCAACAAGCAAAGATAGAACTGTGGGGATCATTGACTTCAGAACATTAGCTTTAAAACTGAATATGTAAATTCCAAGGTAATGTGTAATTTTTGTTTTGTCTATTCCCCAACATAAATAGACTTTCATCATAAAAATCACGTTTTGCTAACTCTCAAGAGCGTAAGGGACAATAAGTGAAGAAAAAGAGGATCCAAATGTGTAAATCATGTACCACATTTGTTCTTGTGGCCTTCCTAATGTAGAAGAGCCCAGAACGATCATCAGACTTTAGCGTTGATAATCATATGGCATTGTCAGTTAGATAGACATGGAGTCCATCTTTTAATGGCTAAATCATTGTGCTTCGCAATGAGAGTGAAGAAATGACACTGGAAGAAGTTGCTACGGAATCAGCTGCCCACTGCTTCATTCTAAAAGAAGCAGCAGCTATCTTGGGGCTTATTGATGGGTTCTGTCTTGTGGAAATTAAAAGTCATTCATGATGAGCAAAATAGCCTGAGTACCTCCATAGTAAAGACAAATCCAGGGAGCTATATTTTCCAGTCATCACTGTGTGTGTGCTATTTTTCTCTAACAAGTCCAGTGAAGCAAGGCAGCTGGTCTACAGCAGCAGTTCAGCCACTGAACAGTGAAAGGTATAGATTTGTCTTCTAGACATACCAAATTATGATAAGAAATCTCGATTTGCTGCTTTGAAAAGAAAAAGAATCTCTCATTTAAGAAACCCACGGTTAACCTACTGAAGCTTGCTAAAATGTATTAGAGAATAATAAAGTGAACTTTATTAAAAGGTACCCTTGGGAACAATCCCATCATGCTCTGCAGCTGAGACCAGAAGATATAATTGCCCAACCCTTCCTGTCTTCTTATTCTTAGCTTTTCATAAAATGTGTCTTTACAGAAAGATTTGGACAGGTGTAGTTGCTATCACCTTTCTTTTCGTTTGCTGTCGCCTTTCTTTTTGTTTGCTGTCGCCTTTCTTTTCGTTTGCTGTCACCGTTTTAAATGACTAGTGACTTTAGTAGTTCATTAAGGACATGGGAATTCTATACTTCCTTATACTCTGATCACTTCATGCAGAGGTTTGTCCCTCATTTACAATAATTGCAGATTAATTACTTGGAATAGTAATCATTATTCATTAAGTGTCTAGTATGATACTTAACCATGCACCCCACTACGTTCACTTTCATCTATCTTCCTATTCTCACAGCAGTCAGGCATGGGGCTTGCTTCTTTGTTAGCATGGTTTTGGATGAAAGTGAAACTCAAACTGGATTTTAATCTCTTCTGTATCATGTAAAGTGTCTAGTAGAAAACTGGGCAGATATAATGGTCAGTGCCTGTTGTAACTGGTTCACTAACAAGATCCACTAGCGAATTGTACTGGCTTTTCTGTCAATCAAGGAAAGCAGATTGGTCCTATAGCAAAACTAATCAGATATTTTCCCATGAAGGTCCATTCACTCAAAAATCTGTGTGTGTGTGTGTGTGTGTGTGTGTGTGTGTGTGTGTGTGTGTTTGGTAGTGGGTGTTGTAGAATAGCATATCTATCTAAGGAATGGATAAGTCTAGCCAAGCATACTACCAGCTGGCAAAATATGTAAATGCCACTAAATTATAACTCATTTTTGGCTTCTCTATGTCTTTTGCAATTGAATAAGAATATCATTGAAACAAGCTAAGTCTGAGGGTATTTTTTCATTTTGTTCTGATCCACTTCGTCATTACACAAGTGTTTTGAGTCTGATGTATTGCTCAATGCTGCACACTTATGACTTCCTCTCTTTTTGCTTTACCAAAAAAGATGAGGCTTATGGATTCCAGAGGTTAGCTTTTCAATCCTTCTCTTATACATGGGCAGTTTTCCTCCTCATATTTTAACTTGCTGTGTTGTTATACTTTCCAACTGTAAACTTATTTTCTTACTGGCACTTTCACCTTTTGGAAATGGAAATGTTCCATGTGGCTGAAGAATGTCAGGAAGTGAAACATTTGGGAAGAATTATATAGGATGCAGTCACTCTGGATCTTCATCATTTTAGCCAACAAGAGCCAAACAAGAAAACAGGCACAGGATGGGATGAGCCAAAAGTTTAGGGTTTCAGAATATTTATAGCAGATATGTGATTTTGAATTGCCATGGCTGCACAGCTCTAACAGGTCTTATGTCCATATGCTTGAAATGCAGTTGATGGATAAGAGCATTATGGTTTTTTTTAAATGATAGTATGTCTAAACTATTTGAAGTATAGCCTAGAAATATTTCAAAGCCTTTTGCACAGTGATGATAAAACTTAAAATAGGATAAAACAATATGTATGCATATAACTTATAGTGTATACAAATAATCACAATACTGATTTTCTAAATACATTATTGTTTGGGGTGTCTGGAGGTGACAAATGGTGTTTTCCATTAAAAAAAATCACGAACTATAATGTATTAATATCGAGGCTGAAAGAAGTTGTAAAGTTTTATGTAAGAAATGTTGAGTGTTATTCTTTGCATTTCAGGAAATCTCTTGTGGTGGAATAAGACTAGGGTTGAGGTTAGGTTTAGAAATATAATGACCATGAAACTGGTGCTGGATTCTCTGTCCAAAGAGCAATAAGTTCAACTGGAAGTTGAGAATGATCAGACCCCTATATATTATAATAGAATCGGGCATTGACAGATTGGGATGTGTCTGATTGTATTAGTAAAGGTAAACATTTAATGTGGGATTTTTACCAATTATTACTGATAAGTTAGAAAACCCACAATGGGTTGTTAAAGAAACTCATTTCAAAGCAGTCTATCATCAAACGACTACTTACCCACTGTATTATAAAAGCTGAACTCAGCCTCTAAGCATTCACCATTTGTTCATTGTTCATTGCTTGAAAATATCTCCAACTATATTTACATATATAAATGTTTAACATTACACAAGGACTAGAAATATGGAGCTGGAGAGATGGCTTAGAGGTTAGGAGGCCCTTTGCTTTTACAGAGGACCTGAATTCAGTATCCTGAACACATCAAGCAGGTCACAACAGTCCCTAACTCCAGTTCCTAGGGTTCTCATGACCTCTTCGAGCTTCCTCAGGAACAAAGTACATATCTTATACATCATACATGCATACAACCAAACATTCATGCATATAAAATAAAAATTCTAATTATTTTAAAGGACCTAAATAAATATATAAAGTGACTTAACAAACACTATCATGAAACCATGCTGTCTTAGCAAATCTCCCATAAACTGTTTCCAAAACCACAGTGAACATGTATTTATAATAAACTGCGCAGACATTCCTTGTCTCATCCCACATATTGGCAGTTGAGAGAGTAGAATAAAAGTGGTTATACTGTGTAGAATCACTAGAGAGGGGCTTCCTATTACAGATAGGAACAGGAGATGCTCAGAGTTTTCAGAGCATTGTTTTGAATTCAACTACCCATGTCTCAGTTGCTTATAAATACAGAGGAAACACTGAAGGAACAAGAACCCACACTGGGTTATGTTATGTGTGTGTCCGTCCCATGTTAATAATGCCTCTTCAATGTACTGAGGGGAAGTTCAGGAATATATGCTGCCGTGACAATGTTTCACTTGCAGAGTGTGTTTTTTGGAGGTTGGTGATAGTATACTAATGCATTTTAAAATGCACAATGGTCCATTGGTCTGTTACTGAACCAACTTTCCAGGAGTGACGAACATATTATTTATCACTTATGTGTTGTGGATAGCCCTGGACTTGAATTTTGACGCTAATCCCACTCCTGGGAGAGGCTGCAGGGGAGGAGTTAATCATGTATATAAAGTCTAGAGTCAATGATTGGGCAGGAGGAAGGAGGAGGAGCTGAGAGTTTGGGAGAGGAGAAAAGGATCTACAGGGGAAGGGGGAGGAGCTAGGGAGGATCCACTGAGAGGATGGAGAGAAGCTCCTGGCCTGGAGAAACCTCAGGTTACATGGGATAACATAGATGGGAATAAAGTAGTGTAGTGGGAGATCTGCCCAATCTAGACATATAGCTTGTATTGATATTGATTGAGTTGAGATTTCTTTTACCGCGTAATCAGGTTGGAAAAATACCGCAACACTTACGTTTATTGTTTTGGTTACATGCTTCTAATGTGGTTGATTTCATGACTGTAGCACTGCTCACTAAATTCTTGAGTAATTACAGCAAACTTGGAAGAGGTAGGCCAAACATACTATTGATATTAATGTAAGAAATTACAGAGGAAGGAAACACAAAGAAGTTTATGGTTGGATAATGCTAAGTAAGAAACCTTCTTGAATGGGACACAGAAAAAGGGCCCTTACCCAGGAAGGAGACTCAAGTCAGAGCTTTGTCTCTGGGTCTACTGAGACAGGACATTAAGTAGATTTCTAAATGTTGTTGTATATTTGGGTACATAGACATAAGAAAAACAGTAACCAGACTAGAACCTAAAATGAAGTTGCTCCAATTTGAAAAGAAGTCTAATTATATATAAAACATCAAGCAACATGAATTAGACATAATAAAAGATATTATTGTTGGGGAAGCATAGCCCTGAACTATAAATTCATTGCACATATAATTAAGTATAAAAGAAACAGCCATAGTTTGTAAAGGTTTTAAGATTGCTTTATATAGTAGAAAATAATTTTTATATTTTTAGTACTGTTTATATAAATTCCCTTTACACTTTGATCCTTCAATCAATCTTTAGTGTGAATGAATAATGCCTTGATCACTACTTGCTTTTGCTTTAACTATTTTCAATATACTGTAAGAATTTTAGCATAGTTTATCATTAAGACTCATGAATGTTAGTTTTCCAATAATATTGCAAATAGTTTATAATGAAAATATCCTATTTTATTTTGTCAATTCCCTGATCATATAAACATGATAGATTATCTGTTATATTATCATAAGGGATATGAAATTTATGAATTAATACTGTTCATTGATTCCCATAAATGATGGGGAAAATTTACTTATGTTTATTTGAGTAGTTATAAAATATGATGTGAGCCTGAATCTTCTAAAACATGCACACAAATGCTCATGCACACACACACACACAAATACACACACAATAGACTAGGAATAAGGATCTGTTATTGAATGTCCATGTGTAACTACAGTCTTTTCTACCCATGTTCCAGCTCCTCAATAGTGACTCTGAGACTTTAATTATGCATAGGCCATAAGCTTTGGCTTGTTCCCCAACTAGCACACAATTTATATAACTCATTTATTCTATGTGCAGAATGGCTGGTTACCTCTCCTCATTTTCATATATTCCTCTCCTCAGAGTCCAGGTGGTGAGTCTTCCAGGGCCTGACTAACTCCACAAAGCTTCTATCACTCTACCAGAACTATCGTCTCTCAATTCCTGCCTTTTGCTAACAGGTCATCAGCTTTTTATTGACAGGTGGAGATGCTTCCACACAGTACACAAAAGATTCTCTCTACATTCATGTGAATAGACATTCTTGAGGAAGAATAATTCTGAAAGTAATGGAAAAAAAAAAAACCTAAGGAAACCAAGAAATCAGATTGATAGATTGCAAAACAATTTTGGTTTGTAAATCATTCATTGATGTCTCTGGTAGTGTTTTTCCTTATAACCGCAACACAGCCCAAAGAGGTAGTTAAAAAAAAATGCTATCCAAATCTTAAAACAGCTGAAGTTAAGTTGCTGAAAGCTTTGAGCTGTGAGTTTTCCTTTATATTCCTGTTTCTGAGTTTTATGAAAAGCTTGCTATCTCATGTTTCTGAAGGAATCCCAAATAAGCAAGGCAGGAAATGCTTACCTTAAGCAATAATGTTCTATGTTGAAGGCCTAGACATTAATACAACTTCTCACACAACCCACTGGTTGTGTGTCTTGTGCTGTTTTGGAAAGTCAAAGCACCAACAAATCAACCATGCACTCAGAGATTACAAGGATCAACTCCTCTTTACTTGTGGGCAGAGCCTAGGCTAATGCCAGCCATCCCCACAAATTCTTATGGCTTTTATAGGACAGGTAATAAATAGTCTGGCCACCTTGAGGTATTCTCTGAGTCCTGTTCCCACAAAATGGAATTTCCACCAGAGTTAGACATGTTTACAGGAACAAAAAAATTGAAGGAACAAACATCTGTAGGGGAATGGTTTACAAATACAAATAAAGCATACAAACATTTGCTGGTTTCAATAAAAATATTCCTTTCTTAGCAAACTATAATCTATCATATGACCTTTGATAAAAATGTTGTGGTAATCACTCCTTAAGGCTGTTTATTTTTAATGTAAAATATATTTTTATATACAATATATTCCTACTAGAGTTTCCCCTCCCCTAACTCCCCCCAATATTTTCCTCAGTTTCCCTCTCCCCCACCAAAATCCACAGTCATTTTATCTCTCATTAGAATACAAACAGGCATCTAAAATAATAATAATAAGATAAAATGCCAAAGTTAAAAACAAACAAGAATAAGAGAAAACAAAGCAACTAGAAAAAAATCAAAGAAAAAACACAAGAAACACAAAGACACTGAAATATACACATTCGCACACAGAACCCCCATGGAAAACAAATTGGAAATCATATCATATAAACTAAATATCTATAATGTTAAAAAAAGCTATATAAACTAAATATCTATAATGTTAAAAAAGGGGGAAAGACAGAAAAGCAAAACCTCCAAAAGTATCATCAAATTCATTTTCTGTTGGGCATCTACTGCTGTTCATAGGGACTATATACCCAGTGAAACTCCACTGGAGAAAACTAATTTTTCCTCTGCGAGTTGTTGTTAATTGTAGATATCTTCTGGCTAAGGGATGGGAGCTTGTGTCTTCTTCCTCTTTTCATCTCTGAACCTCATCGGGCTTAAACTCGTGCATGCCCTGAGCATGGTGCCACAGTCTCTTGTGAGTTCAAGTGCATCATCCTGGTCCATAAAGAAGACCTTATTTTCTTGTTGTCTTTTATCCCCTCTGGCTGTTACAGTCTCAGTCTCTGCACATTGTCTAGTTGTAGCTCTTTTTATTTGTTCCCATCTACTTCAAGAGGAAGATTTCTGATGGTGGCTGGGCAAGATATTGATTGTGAGTATAGTTGAATGTCATTAAGACCCATTTTCTTGGTATTTTATTTCTTTAAGGGAGTTTCCTGCAAGTGTTTACCTTCCCAAGGTAATGTAAAGGAAGCACTCAGCACAATTAAGTAAAACTCTAACTCATTCTACTTCTGCACAACCCTATAGTCTCTATGCAAATAGTTCTACTAGGCTATCAACATAGAGTAGTAACTTGATTATACTAGATTCATACACACACACACACACATACATACATACTTGCATACATACATAACATATCATCTCCTCTTCAATGTGATTGCTAAGTTATATTGAATCACAGTTTCCTGATAGGTAAAATAGTATAAAACTTGCAAAAGCACAGATAGCAGAAAGACTGCAACCTTCTGCCCATCCTCCCATGTGACCCACATTGGAAAAAAAAAAACAGGTATGGAGTTCTATGCAATACAACGCTGCTGATTATGTTAAATGTGTGGGTGCATGAATCAAAAGTGCCTCATAAATAACAGCTGCCTTTTAGAATTAATTCTCCTACCTTTCTTCACAATTTATAGCAGTCTAAGGCAGTATTAACAGCAGCTATATCATCAGCATTCTTTGCTACAGCTGTTTGTATGGTAAGCCACAGCTGACCTAAAATACTGACATCTCCCTGTGACCTCTCCATGATGAGTGTGTTCTGACCCACATCTGCCTTATGGTTGGGTTTTGTAACACCAACATTTTTATTGTGATAAAGAGTTTGTTTGGGTTGAGCTTTCTTTATAACACACATGCACTAATTTGCTGGATGTGAGATTTCTTTTTAGCTATGTTCAGTTTGGCTGAATAAGGGCTTCTTATGCATCTAATAGTCATATATCCACAGTACCCATGGGAGGAAGAATCCATCAGTTATGCTGAGATGTCTGTTTTTGAAATATATGTCCAGATGATATCCTTTCAATGGAAATCATTCAAATTCTAAGATATATAGAGAATGTTAAAATAAAAAACTGTTCTCACCAGTGCTAGGTCCCAGGAAAAGGAATATTTAAAAATAAGAGTTTAATTTAAATCTTTATCTCTTATTTTCCATTTCTAGGTTCCCTCTCACCACTCATACATAGCTATATTTACCCAATGATTCTCCCCTGTTGTACACTGAAACAGCTTTCCAAAGGAGATGTTTAATAGTAAAGTCAGATCATAAGCTGTTGCTATTTAAGGACTGCAGACCTTTACAGGAACTCAGATGGAAGCAAGAGTGCAGTCACCAAACATCTAGTGTTTTATGTTTTAAAATCTGGAGTAAATCAGGAAACATCTCCACATGCGGAGGCAATGATGGCCTTTAAAATGATCAGTGATGATATCTGCACTTTCAGACTTGCTTAACATGTTCCTTATGCAAATCCATTACCACAGATTCTGAAGTTGCACGGAATTCTGTTACCCATAAAAGCAGCATTTGGCCAGAGTACAAATTCACCACCAGTGTTCTGGCATATGAGGATTAATATTTCTCATCATGAAGTAATATCCATTGAGATATTTACTCTGCTTCACGGATATCTCAGTCCCAGCTTAGCCAGGCTTTGTGGATATTGTTGGGAGGATTTGTTTTTCAGCTGTCACCATCCCAGCCCCTTATTTCCTCTACAAAGCTTAATCTCCAAACTCTGTTCATAAAAATAGAAATCTACATTCCTGATAATTAAGAGGACGAGATGGAGCATAATCTTTTAGTTTCTGTAGAACTCACATAAGCAAAACAGGAATATCAATTACAAAAGAGTCCCAACCAGATTAACATAGCTGTGAAAGAGATAATAATATTCTTCATTCATTACTTTAATCAATTTTTAATTATGCCAATAAAAAGTAGAAAGATGACTTAAATGTTTATCTAGAAGAACTGTTAGAATAACAGTTCATCCAAATGATAAGCCAGGATGCAACCTGAAGCTTTCTGTAAATTAGATAATTGTATGAAATACTGAAAAAGCTTTCTTTGATGTTATTTTATCTATTTTGAATCAGACTTGTTGAGGTATAAGTTACAGCCATAACTTATAACATATAAGTTATAACTTATAACTGTGTACAGTTTTAAGTAACCGAAAGTACATCGCTGGAATGATGTGCCACATTCATTATATAACTCTCCTTACTGGGGCTTTGTGCATGTGTTCCCAGTCCCAAATGCACATGTTGAAGTCTAACCCACAGTGTAACAAAGTGTTTTGGAGTCAATTAAGTCATAGATTTCTATCTGTTTGCCTATCCAAGTAAGGGCCTTCATGACACCCATTTGAGAGAGCCAGTTTACCCTTCTGCCTTATGAGGACAAAGAAATTGGTACTCACCAGACAGCAAGCAAATAAACGGATAATTTGATTTTAGCTTCCCAACCTACTGTACACGATAAATTTCTGGGTTTCCTTATTATAGCTTTGAGTTTAGGGGTTTTGTTTTTTGGGACAATGTCTTTCTGTGGCCTTAACCTTACAGTAATTCTCTCCTAAAATTGTTAGAACCATAGGTGTAAGCCACTATACCCAGACTAAATTTCTGTTGCTTACTAATTTCTTAATCTAATGTATTTTATTATAGCAACCCCAAAAGATTAAGATACCATCAAAAGCCCACTCATGTCTCCTCATTAATGCTTCTGTACCTGTATACTTGGTCAGAAACAGCTGTTCACTGTCCCTATTAGTTTTCCTCTTTCCAACTGTCACAGAGATTATATATTATATACCCCCTAACTCTGGCCTTATTTTTACATAGCAAATGCATTTGAGAGGCATGTAACCACTCAGTGGTGGTGCTGCTATAGTATACATTAGATGTTTTATGGTGATGGGTGAAGAACATGGCTCAGAAGAACAGTCAGATCATCCTTCATCCTTCAAGCTGCATTTTGTCAATGTCTCCAGGCCAACGGACAGGGTAGAACCAGGAAAACCTGAAGAGGCCTCAGCCTCACTAGAGAAAACAATGTGTTTACTCTCAAAGGCTGCTGAGGGAAGAGGAGATGCTGTACTGAGAGGAATCAGACTAATTTGATGTGGGACTGTGACCCCTGTTATACTGACTCCTATTCCCAGCCAAAAATTAGAGGCAAGGATCTTTCTTGTAGCTAACATTTGGTACTTTGTGAGTTTTTCATTCTTCCACCCTTCTCCACTCCTTTTCCACCCTTTCAACCCCCTAACACTAGATAGGAGAGAAGAAAGGATAAAGGGGAACTGGGACAATGTTATCCTTAGGCAACATCCTGCTGATTGGGGTGTCCAGTCCTTTTAAGCAAATTTGATCTTCCCTCCTCCTCCTCCTCCTTCTTCTCCTCCTCCTCCTCCTTCTCTTCCTTTCTTTCTTCTTTGCACATATCTACTTAATAAACTGCAACCAACAGCACCTAGCCAACAACCCTCCCCCACCTCTTGGGGCCCTAGCATTCACATACATTCAGAAAAGTCCTGGAGTTCCAAACATCACACAATTGCAAAACTATCTGCAGCTGGCAAAATCTTGCCCATGCTAGAGCATGAGGCAAATTAAAGTCAGCTGCTGTGGTCAATGGGAAGCAGCCCCCTATGCCACACCTGGGATTAAAACTAAAACAAATTTTTATGGTATTTCTATGTTTTTTAAAAAAATAAAAATTCTCACTCTACCTTTTTGTTTCATGTTCATTTTGTAAGTGTATATAGTAAGACATAAGCAAAATTTTCAGTATACATAACACATATTTGAATTTTTCCTTTTTTACAATTTTTTCACACAATATATTTTGATCATGTTTCCCCTCCCCCAACTCTCCTTAGATCTTCCTCCCCCTCCATACCCACCCTAATTTATGCTCTTTCTCATTCTCTCACTTTCAAACAAAATGAAGACAAAAATCAAAGCAAAATCACACAAAAACAAAAACAAATAAACAAAACATGGAACTCATCTTGTATTAGCCAACTGTTCCTGAGCATAGGATCCGCCCTGAAATATGATAGATATACCCCATGTGCTCCATCAGAGAGAACTGATTTTTTTAATTTTCTATTTGCCAGCAGGTTAGGGATGGGACCCTGTGTCCAAATCCCCTTCTCAGTGCTGGGAATCTAACTGACTTGAACCTATTCAGGTCTTATACATGCAGCCACAGTATCTCTGAATTCATATGCCTATCAGTCCTCCTCTATATATAAGATACTGTTTCCTTTGAGTCATCCATTGCCTCTGACCTCTGGTTTTTACAATCTTTCTGCCTACTATTCTGCATAGTTCTCTCTGAGCCTTCAGTTGAAGAGTTTGATGAAGACATACTTTTTAGAACATTTTAGTGTTCCAAAGTCTCTCACTCTCTGAATATTGTCCAGATGTGTCTGTTTTAATTCCCTTATCCATGAGAAGTTTCTCTCATAATGGCTGAGCAAGACACTGATCTCCAAGTACAGCAATTTCTTATTAGGGGCCTTGTTATTGCTATGTTCTTTTACCAGAAAAAATAATTTTGGTATTTCTTTAGGCTCATAACCTATCTACAACAGGATATAGTCTAAGGATAGCATCACACAGAGAAGCAGGCAACAAATCTGCTAATTTAAGGAACTGGGAGAGCCTCTGAATTTTTTACAATCTTTTAAAGAATGATACTATCCATGAGTTCTTAGGGGTGTTTACTCAACCTAAAATACATACAGCTCTGGTCTTTTCCTAACAGTTGTGGTCCACAGTTACCTGTTGACCAGACATTAGAGTTTATTTATGCTATAATTATTTCTCATGTCCCCTGGTGCTAGGAAGGCTCTTTCTTAGGCTCTGGTTCAGTTGAGGGCAATAAGAACGGAAGGTACCCTTCAGGTAGGAAAACTAGTAAAGTCTTTAAGGAAAAATTCATCGGATCATATCAGATATTCTACCCGAACTCAGTGTGATTTTTCATTAGCGAGAAGGCAAGTGGCTTCACAAGTTGACTGGGACAAGGTCTATGGGGTTCTTCCCGGCAGTGTCAGGAAGGTCTGGATTCTAACAACATGCATAAGGCTGTGGGTTTGATCCCCAGCACCTGAAAACCAAAACATACATTTGAGATTTAGCCATATTTTATGTGTATTAAAAATAGGAGTTTATTTATTGTTTTGGAAACTAAGTAGTATTCCAGGAAGGGATGCAGGACAACTTGTGTTCCCCTTCACTAAGAATTAGATTGGTTTCATTTAGAAGATCATAAATTAGAGTTCCTAGAATTATCTGAATACATGTTTTGTATAATTATGTGTTTTCTTTTCCATTGAGTAGCTGCCTCATCTAGAAATGTTATGCATGGCCTGTGTGGGCTACTGGTAAATGCACTTAACTTTATCAAACACAAACTCCTTACCCAAGTAGCTGCAAGGTCAATAGTGATACCATCACCCACATATGAAATTTGATGCCTCTTGCCTTTACCAACAGCTAGCACTATCCTTCTTAACTTTCTTTTTAAATGTATTACCATTGTAGTATGCATACAGTGGTATCCCGTTGTAATCACCTACTAGCCATAGCCATGTAAGCAAACTGAATCCATGCTTTGGACACAGAAATTTAAGAAAAAGATTTGGAATTTTGAGAAGATTACATTCAATTAGATTTCCCCTTTAGCTGATGAAAGAGCCTCTTGTACTCCGTAGTATTGCAAAATACTGGCATGTCTGTACTCTGTGTTCCTCAAAGACTTTCTAGGAAGCATTGTGTGTCACTGCAAAGCCAAACATTTCTGTCAGTGAACTCTGGATGGTTCCCGTGCTGGGAAAGCAGAAGTCACTGGCACCCTCTGGTACATCTGATTTCATCTCTCAGTGTTCTAGTAAATGGAAACACCCTTTAAATAAAAGTGATCCCAGAGGATGGACCAGAGATGGTTGTTGAATCCCTGGATGGTTGGTTTTGTTGTTGTTGTTGTTGTTGTTTTGTTGTTGTTTTTTGGGGTTTTTTGCTTGTTTGTTTGTTTTTAAGAGTTTTTACAACTTTTCATATTGAAATGTAGAAAATTTGGCTTACTATGCTCATTTTCAAACATCTCATAAGGATGGAGCACTAGGAAAATCAGCTCCTAACAGAATGTTTCAAAATTATCAATATAGTGCCAGTGTTGTGCTCATAATACCAATTTTGGTTGCATTGAAATTTGATCACTTGGCAGCATATTTCAAGTGTCATATCACATCACTTCCAAATAATAAGGATTTTTAAATTGACATAAGGTATTATTGCAGCTGGTAATGATTACTTAATATTGTTTAGTTCCCAGAACACAGTCAAATTTCACTGTCTAAAATATTGCCTTTGATTGCTATATCTCTTGCATTTCTTCTCTTTTTTTAAAAAAAAATGACAGTTATTTATCAATGAGGTGTCCGTGCAGCTTCTCTGCTTTCATGTTTCTGGTTTTATGAAATATGCTTCTCTCCCATTTTATTTATGTCTCTTACTCAATTTAACCAATTAAATGTCTGGTAGAAGGGAGGCATTTGAAAATTGCACCACTATTGTCATTTTCCAAGGTGTTCCCTTAGACTGGATTCCAAACAATAGGACATAAGCAGAGCAGACAAATGTGTTCTCAGTTACATGTGAGATAAAATCCACTGTTAACTGTGATTTCCACAATTTAGTACGTGTCAGGAGTACCTCCCTTCCCAGGCTTTGGTCGGTGGTCCTTGCCCATCTTTTGAACTTGTTCAGTTACCATGCCAACTGCTTTGCTTCCCTCCTTGAGACTCTCCATACATAGCAGACAATTTCTGTCTTTGGCATCTGATGTCAACCATGGCGGTTCTTATTTCCCATTCTTGACAATATCCTTTTCTGTTCTTTTAGACTACTCCTCCTACAATCTGCTTATCACAAATTCTCAACTTTAATAGACCACCTAAAACTATCTAGCCATTTAATTACTCTGTGCTCTCAAATTCCCAGTTCTGTTTTCCTCCTTTGTTTGGATAATTGTCCTATTGATCTCAGTAACTTGTTAGATTACAAATCATTTGATTAGATAAACCAAATAAAAGAAGAGTGTTTTACTGTCGTTCAAGCTGACAATAGCACTGATATAGCTGAGCTATACACAGCTATCTCTGTGAATCATAAAGAACTAAGTACATCTTGTCATATTGTGCAAAGCCCATTATACTGTCCCTTCCAAGTCATCCCTTTTCTAAAGAGTTTCAATGAATTTGCAAATTGAAGCAAGTGTTTTAAACACTTGCATTAGTTGTATGTAGAAGCCTATGGTTTCTGGAGCAGAAATCCCCAGGTTCAATAAGCTCCCTTGCTGTCTCAGCCTCCTCCACAGCACATCTCTGAATTCTGTCTAATCTCTCATCATTGCTCAGTTCCTACTTTGTGACACAATATTTGTGAGCACTTCCATGGTTACCAATGAGCTTTGTACTCACAAGATTTGTGATATGAGGCAATGCCTCATCCTCCTAGTGTCTTGCCACATCAAAATCATTGAAATTAGAGCAATTTTTTCTTTTGTTCATATCCGTACTGTGTCATTCCTGCTAGACATTGCAAATAAACTTCTTTACATCTCTTGGTGTCATCAATAAGTGACAGACATAAAGAATTCATAATATTTCATAAATACTTTTAAAATCCTCACTGAAAAACTATGGAAACATCAATAGCATGCAATAAAACAGAGCAATAAGAAGAAGAGAATATATTGGACAGAATAAACCCCATGTACTTTAGCCAATGTGAGATTCTCTTCCATTAAAGAAGAAAAATTAAAACCATCTTAGTTGGTCTTTTGAATCCCTAATTCTTTTTAGAAAATATTTAGTGTAAGTAAATCAATGCATTTCGTTAATGACTTATTTGATCACTTATACTCACATTACTTGTATATAGATTAATAAATCTAAAATGTCAAGGGAAAAACTCATAAATGGAGCACAATATAAGTCTACTTAAAATAGAGCTGGGACCCATTGTTAGATCATGCATGTCGATGACTCTCTCTTTTAACTGGACTGTAGACACAACCATGATGGCTGGAAGCTGGCCTCTGAAACACTAACTTCTGCTTCACATTTGTCCAGCAGACTTCATCTTCTAAACCCAGAATCTAAGACCATACTCAATCCCTTTCTTACAAGATAACTCCAAGTTTCCAGAATCAGTCAAAATTTCTAACAAGGGAAGTTTTAAGATTGCTCACTAGTTAGGAGCATTGACTGAACTTGCAGAGAACCCATGTTCCAGTCCCAGGATCCATATGGTGACTTAGAAATCAGTTTCAGAGAAACCAGTGCCCACTTCTAGCCTTCTTGTGCACCAAGCATAAACGGACATACATGGAGGCAAAACACTCATATGCATAAAATAAAAATATATAAATATCTTCAAATATTTTCCAAATGAATAGTATAGTTATCACTCACTTTGGGAGTTAAAATCAAAATATACCCAAAATTTTATAAAACTAGGAAATTATTTTAAGATTGGTTGAATCTTTTTTTAAATATCTTTAGCCTAGACAGCCCTATAATAATATTATTTTGTTGTTCTTTTTAGGCTGAACTCATTCTATATGAATGAAACCAACCAAGGTTTGTTAGAATGGTTAATGTGAAAACACTTTATGAATTTGTTAAACACAAGACTCAGACTTCATGTTTGCAGATTGAGATAATAGGCGATGTGGACTATAATGTAGCTCTGTAATAGAGTGCTTGATTAGCTCACTGAGGCTGTGAATATGATTCAACTCCTAGCCAGGAAGGGGATAGAGAACAAGGGAAAGGGAAAAGGGTGGAAGGCAGAAGGAAGGGGAAAAAGAGGAATGCAAACAAGCTATAGATTGTAGCTCTGTAGGGTCTCAAATAAAACAAAACTTTTGCATGTGTTAATTGTTTTAAATTCTTTAAAATAACACTACAAAATGTATGCTATTAAACCCACTTGACAGATAAGAATCTTAAACAGGAAAAGTCTAAACGCTATCTTGGGGAACACTGCCCTGACAGCTAGGTTCATCAGACAAAACATAAACCTCCTGCTCCCTACCCAGGAGATGGTCCTTTAAGGAATTAAACTTAATTCTTTCTCCTCTGATTGACAGTTGACATGAGATTATGTGACTATTACAGGAATACATAGCCATCAATAACTTAGAATAGCCAAATAACTTTCAGGAGGAAGAAGTCATGCATCCTGTCACTGCAATTGTATAGAACAAGTTGGGTTGAGAGGAACATGCAGACCATCATCAATCGCCCTGACAATCATTACAGACTGAAAAAAAAAACATCTGTGCACCCTGAAAACTTGATTAACAGGCAAGAGATTGTCCTTTTGAGTCCTCAGAGAGCATCTTTCATCAAAGCTTCATTTGAATCATGGCATAATTTAGCAAACCATCTAGTCAGAATCAGGTAACAAAACACTGTAAGTATTTAAACAGAGGGCTGGTGAAGAGTCCTAAAACCAGCACCATATTCTAAAGGCAAGGGAACATGGGCTCTGTCAATTCGACTCCTGAGGGTACAAGGCTCTCTTTGGTCATGTACTGCTCTTTAACAGTTCAAACATCCTAATCTTGATGGTGTCATCCCACACACAAATACATATCTAGCATAGTGAAATCACAAAACCCTTAGAGTTAATCAGGTATAAGGAGACTTTTGGCCCAAGCGCCTATGAAGTAAGGCCTCACAGGTGAAAAGCTTCCTAATTAATTAATGTCTCAGGATGTGAAGTGGTTTCCAGTATCCTCTCCAGCCTTGGCACACAAGACACAAATGAACTCCTAGCAAATGTATATCACAAAAGTCTGTTCAATGACAGACTAACAAACTGAAGTGTGGATACAGGAAAAAGTCTCTCATAGAAACAGGAGTTCATCCAACTTCCCTTGGTATCTTTAGAGTTTAATTTGTTAATACTTAACTTTTTAGATTACTTTTTCAGTCATGATTCTGGGTTGGAGAAATATTTCTATCAACAAATTAGTTTATACTACTAATACTATCATTGGACATAAGATTCTGTGTTTGAGCCTCAAACACAAGACTATTCATTAAGAAAAAATAATGGGAAAATGAAGGAAATTTTTAGTTATAAATGACCATTTAAGGCATGGCACAGTGACCAATGCCACCAGCACTTTTGTGGCTGAAGGAGGAGAATAGCCAGGTGAAAGCAAGCCTATGAGTTCAAAGCTACAGTTTGAGATGGTGTCTCCAAGTAAAGGAAAAAGTGAATTAATAACCTCCTCAGATAGTCCTCCTCAGTCTCTCTCTCTCTCTCTCTCTCTCTCTCTCTCTCTCTCTCTCTCTCTCTCTCTCTCTCTCTCTCTCTCTCTCCCTTTCTTTCCCTACCCAACCCTGCTTCCCATTTCCCAGCTGTTTTTTCTGGCTCTAGCCTACCACTGTGGATCTCACAGCCCTAGCTTCAGTACTACAAATGCTATTTTGTAAAAGTAACCTTAAAATTTAATGTTCAGTTCTAACTAATTACTGATTTCCTTTAAAGTAGTCTAACAAATTAAATATTGAGGAATGAATTTAATTAAATACTTCTCTGAATTAAAACATATAGGCAGATTTCAAAAATATTTATTATGAGCTGGTGAATATATAATTAGCTTTTTAAAAAATGTTGATCTGATGGACAGAACAAAATTACTTTCTAATTAAAATTACTGTAATGAGCATATTGCACAGAACTAATGAATTACTCAAAGCTTTTCAATTAGGAAATAAATCAAATGACTTTAGAATAAATCATTACACCCATCCATTTTATAGAAGTCTAACTCAAGAGCTCTATTCACCTGTATTTCTCTTTCTCCTATGTGAAGGCACTGGAAATGTACTGGTACATCAGAGCTTTTTGGAAGACTACGCATGCCTGATGCTAGCTAAATGCACAGTAAGCACAGCAGATGAAGCTGAGGAGAGTTTAAACAGTTTACAATACTCATTCAAGTCAATACTGAAAACTTATTATGTGCCACCCATTGTCACTTGCGCTGCCCTTAAGTTCAAAGTCTCTGCTGTCTGTGAGTCAAATATTAGGTAGAAACGGAAGACAATCTCTGAGCCTGTTCCCTTTCTTCTCAAAGTACCTCCATAACTAGCAGAGTCTTTGTCAGTGTCTATTTCTTAAGCTCCTGTATTTTTTATTTTTTTTACTCTGCCCCTTTCCTCAGTAGACCTTTAAAACCGCAGGCCAGGGCCTGGGAAGATGGCTCAAAATTTGAGAGCACGATCTGCTCTTTTAGACCAGAGTTCAGTTCTAAGCACACACATTAAATGGCTCACACTGCCTGTAACTCTACTTCCAGCAGCATATGATTTCATCTTCCACCCTCTGAGGATACCTGACATTGTCCATAAATGCACTGGCACACACACAAATGAAAATAAATCTTTGAAAAGTAAAATTAAATAAAAAGCCACAGGCCAACTGAATTGGACTGAGAGCTGCAAAAAGAATTCTTCCACATGGACTGCTGTGAAGATAAGCTGCTGAAGGTAATTCATGCTGAGGAGTTGCTTAACAAATAACTCTTAATTTTTTGTTTGCAGTTTTGTTTGTTTGTTTGTTTGTTTGTTTTGGAGACATGTCCTCACTCAGTAGCTCTAACTGGCCTGGAACTGAATATGTAAACCAGGCTGGTCTCAAAACCATAGCCAACATGCTGCCTCTACCTCCCAAATGTTGGAAAGACATGCACCACCATGTCCCGCACAAAACGTCATCATAAGTAATAGAAAAATCACAATCTAAACATATCCATTTGTCCTGGATGCTGAATGAATGAAACACAAACTATAATGGTTTTATTATAGTTCATTTGTATATGTGTATCTGTGCACACAGAGGCTGGAGGTCAACACTACGTCTTTTCCTCTGTCACTCTTAACTGAGTCTAGAGTTTATCAATCAGCTGGACAGGCTCATGAGCCAGACTGTGAATTTTTCTGTCTCTAGTCCAGCAGTGCTGGAACTGGCCATCACTGCACTGTCACTCCCAACTTCTATATGGGTTCTGAGTATCTAAAAGGAGATGTTTTACTGTTGTACAGAAGGCTCTTTAGTGATTGAACTATCCTGCCAGCCCCTATATGTCTTTCCAAGTAAGTTAATTTTTCTTTGAACAATAATACAAAGAATTGGCTGAGTTCATACTCTAATTTAAAATTTAAAATCCAGAATTTTTCTAAAATATGTGCATATATTAAAGGAGTTTAATGGAGCGGCACTATAACTGGGAGACAATGCCTCTCCCAGATAGCATAGGATATCAGATAAAAAGTGAAGTCGCAAGATAGGTTTTCTTTCTTCAGGCTGTTGGTCGATGATGTCCCACAGACCTCAAAAGATTATAAGCTATTGCAATTGATCTTAGTTACCCTCCAGAATTTAATGGTAATCCTCTTGGAGAATGCAATCTGACACTCACCTTGAAGCACCATCACTACTAACTAGGTTTCATAGTGCAGGTAGGTTCTAAGTGCACTACTGGAAGAGAAAAATACTCACCAGTCTTGCTGAGCTGTGGACCATGTGTGCTATAACAACTAGCTCACTGATGCAATAGTGGCACAAATGTTATGAAATAACCAAGCACTTTTATTTGGATTTATGACTCCATTCACAAATGTGTGAGACTGTTATGAAGACTAAGAACCCATGATGAGAGAAGTTCTTCCCTCGCAAAGAACCTGTCCCTAGTTTTATTCTACTGAAAGACTTGATAGTTCTATACCAACTCCTAGTGATTTATTGCTATATTCATAAATTAATGCATCTCTCAACATTCACCAGAGAAACTTTTCTTTCAGTAGATGAAACAACTAACAGGGAGACCCACAATTGGTCAGTGTGCAAAGAATAAGACACTTTGATGTAGTCAGCTCTAAGTGAGACGTCTATACCATATACCTTCTTCCTAATGCTCTGGTATCATAGCAAAAGAGGGGGCAAAAAGGTAATAAGACCATAGTTAGTCGATGATTATCAACAGAGTGTTTTTTCATCTATAATGGGGCAGTTCTATGCTAGATCAAGCCAGACAAAAATCCCAGAATAGAGTAGAGAAATAGTCATGAATTCTTACCCCTTGTTGAGGGACTATTCACAATTGACAGGTATTATGAGAGGAAAAGTCAATTTTCATTAATGGTACATCCCTTATTAGCTTACCCACATTCCACTGAATGTCCCTACACACACACACACACACACACACACACACATATGTATAACACATTGGACTCTTAGGTTATTTTTCTAAAGCATAAAGGTTGTGGAGGTACGGAAGTGAAGGTAGACCTGGAAAACGATATGAGGAGGTGTGGCAGATAAATAGGAGCCAAACTGTCAAAGAATTAATAGCAATGATTTATTTTAGATGTTAATAGTCATAGAACTTAATCTAGCTACAGCATTTTCCTGATGAAATTTAGGTGTGATGTGTATAGTTGCAGCCTATAGGCTAATTTATAATAACCACTAGTGTTAATTACAAAATTTATCAAATATTAATTTTAAAATTTATGTAACTATTCTTTCACTAAAATAGAAATTGAACCTAGCTTTCTCAATTTCAGTCTGAATGTAACAATTTCCATTAATTCATTCCAGTTTCCTTTTGAATTTACATCTCTGAGGGCTGACTTCATTTCTTGGAACAATTTAGTATAGTAAAAAAAAAAGTTGAGGTTTTCTTGTCCTCAGGAAAAGGACACAATTATGTCCAACAGGAATAAATGTCCAATTAGGGACACAAAACAAACAAATGAAAACAAATTACAATGAGACACATAGAACAAAATTTAATTTTTCTGTAAAACAATGTATATAGGAAAGCCTAAAGAAATAAGCTTTGCAATATTAATGAAATGGATGGATTATACTGTGAAGCTACTTCCTTGTAAATTAATATACAAGTTTTCTTTCTAAAAGTAAAAGTCATCACAGGAGGAAATGCTACCATCTGCTACCACACATTTTTATCTCTAGTGGCATAGAATTCCAGATTACATCAACAAATACCATCATTAAGTGAAACATTTTATTGTCTGACTCCTCAAATTAATCCTAATAAAAGATACCACCCGTAGTTTTTATCACCAAAACCAGGATTTCTAACCTTTTCATAAGGAAAGGTAGCTCTCCTAGATGTTATCACCACTATCAATAAGATAATTTTCAATTAAACATTGTTTTTTTTTTCTTTTTATTAATCATTTTATTCATTTACATTTCAAATGATATCCCCCTTCCCAGTTACCCCTCCACAAATCCTCCTTCCCATATCCATCTTCCTCCACCCACTCACCCACTCCCACCTCACTTCTCTAGTGTACCCCTATGCTGGGGCATCAAGCCTCCTCAGGACCAGGCGCCTCCCCTGCCACTGAAGTCAGACAAGGCCATTCTCTGCTCTGTGTGTATCTGGAGCCATGGCTCCCTCCACATATACTCTTTGGTTGGTGGTTTAGTCCCTGGGAGCTCTGGGTGATCCAGTTAGTTGATATTGTTCTTCCTGTGGGGTTGCCATCCCCTTCTGCTCCTTCAATTCTTCCCCTACCTCTTCCATTGGGGTCTCCTGGCTCAGTCTAAGGTTGTCTGTGAGTATCTGTATCTGTATTGGTCAGGTGCTAGTAGAACCTCTCAGGAAACAGCCTTACCAGGCTCCTGACAACAAGCTTTTCTTGGCATCAGCAATAGTGTCAGGGTTTGATGCCTGAAGATGGGATGGATCGCTAGGTAGGGTGGTCTCTGGATGGCCTTTCCTCCAAGTAGTGCCTTTATATGACCCTGAAAACATTAGTTTTTAACATAATAAATATAACTATTGAGAAGGTAGTGAAAGATTAACCATCTTATTAAAATGCTAAATTTCTAAGTCTAGTTTCTTATTCTCTTGGCAATCAGCTATTGTTCAAGACGGGTATATGGGTCATGTTGGTGATTACAACTACATTCATGAGCAGATTTCCTTTCTTGCATAACATATACCAGCATTATTCTTGCTCTTCTCTCTCTCTCTCTCTCTCTCTCTCTCTCTCTCTCTCTCTCTCTCTCTCACTCTCTCTCTCTCTCCACGGAGTGGCGAGGGGGAGGTGTATGCACAGGTGTCCTGCTCTACTGTTCTATTATTTTCCATCCTGTTTCTTTGAAACATTGTTTCTCTATGAACTGAAGCTAGACTGGTACCTCATAAATTGTGCCCATCCTCCTGTGTTTGCCCCTGCCCCACTGGAAGAATAAGTGTGGCAACCCTTGGTTTTTATTACTCAGGTCTAGGGATTACACTCAGTTCCTTATCCTTATGCTTCAAATGCTCTTTTTTAATGAGCTATCGCCTCAGCCCCCTATTATAAAAAATTATGTACATATCTAGTCTCCCAACAGTTCAGTCCTCAACTCTCTGTTCTTTTCCCCAGTACATTTCATAACAAACATTTCAGATTTATCCACTGACTTCATCCAATAAGTCCCAACCAGCTCTTCTCTCTTGATCATGTGAGACATCACTCCCAGCTTTCAGGCATTTTCATGATGTTCATCATCATTATCTAAATGTTACCAGGAACTTTGGTTTCTTTTCATGCTCACTACATGTTACTGAGAAAACTGAAGCTCACTTTGCTGGTCAAACCTGAAAAGGGGATAACATTTGAAATGTAAAGAAAAAATAATAATAATAAATAAATAAATAAATAAATTTTAAAAGAATGTGAAGGAAAAAAAATTAAAAAAATCATTATTTTTCCCTTGATGAAATTGTTTGCAATTTTCATAAGTGACTAGGTTGAAGAAGTATTAGGATGTCATTTTTGTCTGTTACTGTTTTGAGGAACTGGGTCCAATCTCCAATATTCTCTTGAGAATAGAATGCTTTCTGAATCATTATGAATGGGCTGGAGAGATGGTTCAGCTGTTAAGAGCACTGACTGCTCTTCCAGAGGTTCTGAGTTTGATTCCCAGCAACCACATGATGGCTCACAACATCTATAATGGGATCTGATGCCCTCTTCTGGGGTGAAGACAGCTACAATATACTCACATACATAAAATAAATAAATAAAATCTTAAAAAAAGAATCATTATGAAAAAAAAACTCTCTACCCCCCCAATACTAATCACCCCTTAAACATCAATCATATTAGGAAATAAAGGAAGATTGGTAATTTAGAATTAAATATATTACACTTGGTGCAGACCCACCACATAGGTAGGCTTCTTGCTTATATTTCAAATGGTCTAGCATGAAGTCATTCTATCAAAAAAATATATAAAGGAAATAATTAAAAGAAAAGAACAAAAACCATACCTTTTCACTAATGGAAGAACATATTTCTGTAATTAGTGGTCCTAAACAGTATTTGTTTAAAATAGATACCAAATAATTTTTATCAACTTCAAGTTAGGGATACACTGTATACTGCTGACAGTAGAAATATTATTCCAGTATACATCGCTTCAATTATTTATTTCCATTTAAATGAAAGGAAGCATACTGGGAAGAACAGCACAGCTTCCTCCCTTGACACCTGTGGACTCCCAAGCAACTTGCTCAGCCTTGCTGTACTTAACATTGTTGGAAGATTCAATTATTTAAATAAGTCAGGGACTTAGAAGAAAGCATGGCTTGCAGTTAGTTCTGCATGAATGGAACCTATGATTGCTACTCACTATCATAACCCATAATCATATACCTTGCTCACAGTTACTCAATGATTTATTAAAGGTTAAGTATCAGAGTCTCTTTCAAAATAAGTTGTAATTTCACTGTCAGACATAAGAGACTTTTAAAAAAATATTGAATAAAACATCCAATCATCTAGTTCTGCTACAAAACAGTACTTATGAGCAGCAATTTGCATATGCATACATATGCTTAATATAGTCTTCATATGGAAGGTAGTTGTTCTTTCAATAACTTTTAAAAGTCTGAGTAACATCTATACCAAACTTAATATTTTTAAGATAAATATGCCCATGTTTACCATTTGCATTCTTGATTGCACATGGAAAAAATATCTCTCTGCTGAGGGATTAGTTTTTCCTGTTGAACTTGCAGGAAAGGTCTGCATTAAATGGGATAAAACTAAATTTTTGAATCAACTAGATTTAATAATTTCCAAAAGCCAACTGAAATAAGCCCTGAGTAAATAATGTTGAAAATATTGAAGTAGCAAATGAGTGATTTCATTTATTTCACATAAAAAAAACAAAAAACAACAACAACAACTACAAAAACCCTAAGAATCCAGGTAAGAAGAAGGAGGAGGAGGGAGAAGAGGAGGAAGAGGGGAAGGAGGAGCCTGGAGGCAGTGGTGGTGCTCGCCTTTATTTCCAGCACTTGGGAAACAAAGGCAGGTGAATCTCTGGGATTGAGACCAGTCTGGTCTACAAAGTGAGTTCCAGGATAACCAGAGCTACACAGATACACCCAGCCTCAAAAGACCTAAATAAATAGATAGATAGATAGATAGATAGATAGATAGATAGATAGAGATGATAGATAGGTTAGATAGGTGATGGATAATTTTAAAGGATTTTATGTGATATTTTATTCTTGCAGCCGAACTTTGGAAAATAATGATTTTTTTTCAGACACATTTTCTCATATTTATCTTAGATAAATTCAGCAAATGACCCCATAAATACAGGGCCCTTGTACTAGTTACTTTTCTTCTGTTGTTAAAACCTGTGCCAAAACCTGCTTGAAGAGGCTATTTTGCTTATGGTTTCAAGAGAATAAGAATCCAATGTGGTGGGAAAGTACCAGAGGTATCACACCTTCAACCACAAACATGAAGCAAAGACAAAACTGAAATTAGGTGAGGCTGTGCATTCCCAAAGCCCATGTCCAGTGCTGTACTTCTTCCAGTAAGTCTGGTTCATAGCCCCAGAAGCGACACTTAGTAGGGATCAAGTTCAAGAACCCAAGCCTGTGAAGAGTATTTATCAGTCAAATCACAGTCAGTAAAGAACAGATTAAGACCAAGTAGAAAGGAAAGAGTTAAACTCTTGGCTACATTCAAATTCCATGACAAGAGTGACAGCTCACTTTGCAAAATACTTGCATTTCTTTCTGGAATTAGTCTACTGGCCAAAGAGTTAGAGGGAAGGTGGATTTTTCCATTGCTGGTTTATGCTCCTGGAATTTTCTCATCCCGAAGAGTGTATTGAATATTCCTGAACAGCTGATAACTTAGATTAACTTCTGTCCATTGGATGGCCGATGTTATGTTTTCAAATAACTTAAATAACTTTTAAGAGAGAATGCATTTGAAGTCAGGTATGGCAATACACGCCATTAATACCAGCATTCATGAGGCAGAGACAGGTGAATCTCTAAGGTTTGAAGCCAGTCAAGGTGATATTGTGATACCATGTCTAAAAGAATTAAATAAATTGGATGCATCTGAAGAAGCACGGTCATTACTTGCTGTATCATTTTTTAAGGGAAGGATCCATTTTGCTCTCCATGCTTTCTCCTGATGAGCTAGGTCTCATTACATTCTACTAATTATAGTTTAAAGCTTAGAAAATGCTTGCTATTCAGTTAGTAAATCAATAATTTTGCTTTTAAAAAACAATTACAGTTTTAGTGTACTATTTGTTTTTAGGCTGTCAATTAGTGCTAACAAAACAATTTGTAAACAAAGATTTACAATTTTTAATTGATGTTAAGTAGAATACATATCTACTGATTATTTCTTATAGCAATCTTGTTTTAAAATGTTTATCTAATTTTGTGTGTGTATGTGTGTGTGTGTGTGTGTGTGTGTGTGTGTGTGTGTGTATGTGTATGTGTGCCAAAATATGTGTCTGTGCACCACGTGTGTGCAGGAGTCCATGGAGGTCAGAAGAGGCATTGGATCTCCTGAAAATGGAATTATAGGCAGTTGTGAGCCACCATGTGGGTGCTGGAAACTACACCTAAGTCCTCAATAACAGCAATGCTTTTAACCATTGAAACCTCTTCCAGGCCTGAGTTCCATTATTATAAAGCATATTTATAGTGAAAGATGTCCATTTGAAAATTTTATAATACTGTTCTGGAATCTGAGTTTGAGACCTAGAAACAGCACTTACTACTGTAAAGATAATTTCCATGAACCTTTTGCTTTCATAAATAAATGCCCTTTACACTGACATAAAATGAAGTGCAAAAAGACTGTAAAATAATCAACATGTATCCTAAACAAAAAAGAATCACAAAAGAGACAGTAAACAACAGAACTCTGAGACTTAATATTATTTCAAGAAAATGCCTTGCCTCCTGACATCAGATTTTCTTTTCTATTCATAAAATAGAAAATATTCATAAAATCCTTATCAGTCATTATTCCTAAGAAAAGATTTTGTTTTTATCAATTTCTTCTAAGGCTATAAAAGCTAGGAGAAAGGTTCATGTTGTGATGACAACTGTGGAGAGGGTCAGGAGAGATGGCTCAGTCTCTAAAGTCCTTGCTGCACAAACATGAAGATCTGAATTCATATTACTATCACCAGAGGCTGGACAGAGTGTCATGCATCTGTGATCCTAGCACTAGGAAAGCAGAGACGGATGTCCCTGGATCATACTGCCAAATACATGGTTTCCAGATCCATTGGGAGATTATTCCTCAAAAAGTAAGGTGGAGAACAATCTAATCATCTTACCCAATACCAATCTCTGAACTTTACATACAGGTAGGCATTGGTACACACATGTAATCCACACCACACATAAACACACAAAAGATAAAGAAAGTTGATCTCTTCTGGACACCAGTTAGGCTAATTTTGACCATTTTAATCATTCCTAATGACAAAATTATTAGATTAAGGCAGTGCCACCAAGTATTGAGGAACTTGAACTCAGTGAAAAGACACTAGAGGAAAGAAAATTAATTTGTACAGCTGTGAAGAAACTATTACCACATCAAAGATATTTTCCTCATGGCAAATTCTAGTGTGGTAGAAGATATTATGCCTTGCCCCATGTAAGTGAGGTTAATTGATAATACACATCAGCACTATAGCCCACTAGCTTTGGCATGCTTTCGTGCCTAGGGATGTCACTTTGCCTCTTGATATTCCACTAGGAGTCAAAGCATGTTTGATGCCTGTGATACGTTTTGAATACTCATGCAGATTTGTTTCTGAGTGTACAAGGAGTTCTGAGTGCTTTGAAAAATATAAGAAAATTCAATAATACTTGTTTTATTTGTAGTCTCAGGTCCTGCTAATTCCGAAACATGAGTTAGTAATCTAACAAAGGTGAAAAATGAACCTGACACTAGGATGCAACAAGATTAAAAAGAGGAAGTCATTTTATAAATACTTTTTGTCTCATTTTCAATAAATGAATTGATGTCAATGAATGGAAAGATATTTCTAGAATTTTGCTGAGAGTCCTGTTATTTTATCCGTTTGCTTTTTAAATTTTGGTATCGGTATTTGTTGTGTGTGTGTGTGTGTGTGTGTGTGTGTGTGTGTGTGTGTGTGTGCACGCACGCACACATGTGGTGTGCTACAGTACACATGTGGAGGTCAGAGAACAAATTGCTGGATTCAGTTTTGTCTCTTCGCCATGTGGGTTTCAGGGATCGAACTCAGGTCACCAAACTTGTATGTGAAGCACCTTTACCTGCTGTGCATCTCGTGGACTCCTGGTGTTTGCTGTTCTGTTGATGTCCATTAGTTGGCATTTCCTTCTTTTAAAAATAAAAGGTAAGAGTTATACTTAAATGTCATATTTAAAGTCCATGGCAGAAATGTGGGAGGACCATTTACTATTATTAAAATGCTGATTTCAAATTGAATTGCTGGGAAGCATTTATTTAAAATAAAAGGTCAGTTTGTGAGGAGAAATGAGAGGAGGGCTTTACTTATGCTGTGGATAGTGGGAAATAAATGAAAAATTTAAATCTCTACAGGTTGGGCCTTAAAAAGCTTCCTTGTGGTGTTTTTTATGAGAGCTAGAAGAAAAATCTGTGTCATTTTTAAAATGCTTCATTGAGACACGCATTTCAACTAAACACCATTCAAACTAAGTCCTTCAGAGTACATGTCGAGTTTGACAAGAGCTCAGTAATATTTTTTATTTTTTACATTGCTCTCCTTCCTTTTACATTGTGAAATCATTTCAGTTGTCTTGGCGTTATTGTGAAACACCTTTTTTCAATGCACTCCCTGTTAAATTATAACTCTTTAACATGGTCTTTAATTTTCATTTATGCTGGGCGGTGGTGGCGCACGCCTTTAATCCCAGCACTTGGGAGGCAGAGGCAGGAGGATTTCTGAGTTCGAGGCCAGCCTGGTCTACAAAGTGAGTTCCAGGACAGCCAGGGCTACACAGAGAAACCCTGTCTCGAAAAACAAAAAAAAAAAAAAAAAATTTCATTTATATTGAGATTTTTAAAATATAGTACTCTTGACCCATGAGAATTTTGTGCGTATATTCAATAATGTATGTCCATATGTACTCAACCATTTTGCTCCTTCATTTCTTTCTGTGTACACTTGAGAATGTCCCCTCTCAGTTCCTTGATTTCTTATTTATTTTTGGACAACCCACTCAGTCCAAAAAATGCTTTACAGAATGTGCATGGAAAACCTACCAGTGAGAATATTCTAAAAAAGAGTTATTATCTCTCTCCCAGTGGGTATCAGAGGCCACAGTAAGGGAGCAACTGCCCCATTAGGCTGGAATTTTAGCTGGCTCGATCTTATGCAGGTCTTATGCAGGTAAGCACAGCGGCTGCTATCTGTTCATGAAATCAATAGCCATCTCATGTCCCAAGGACAGCATTTCACAGCAATCTTCTCCATCCCCCAGCTCCAATTGTCTTTCTGCCTCCTCTCCTAGAATGTTCAGATAGGGTGTTGACAAAGATGTCTCCAATTTTCATAACTTAGACCAGTTTTTTGACTGCATTGACCACTAAGCACTGTCAAAAGGAGCTTCTCTAACCAAAACTGAAAACAGCCAGGTCAATGAAAACAAACATAAGTATTTAGAAAGCAATTTGAAAGTCTGATCATTGAGTGAAAAAACAATAGCTGCTTCTACCCTAGGGCCTCTATCCTCACTTGCCACTGATGTTTGAACAGGAGTACAAACCAGGTATCGTATTCCTTTCTGTAGAAATACCTGAACACCAAGTATTGTATTCCTTTCTGTAGAAGCAAGCTTCAAGTCCAATTGGAAACTGATTGGTTGTTTCAAAACATATGCAACTATTATACCAATGTGTACTTATTACCTACCGGGTCAGTATTGCAGCATAAGATGTCTAGCGCTAAGACCATTGGTATTTTTTTCTCAGCAAATGACTTTCACAGCACCTTTAAGCACTAAGAAAGCAAGCAAGTAGAAAAGAAATTTCTCAGTTGGTTTAAGGTTGACTTTTCTATGTTCTGCCAGTAAAATGTGTGAAGTCTTAAGCAATAGGATCTTACCATGTAGTTATGGTCTGTAACCAAGGTCAAAAACAATAACTTTTTTGTTTTGGAAAACTATGGGGCCTCCCTAACCAATTACTGGTAGAGAGGTGTCCCCTGATTTATATGGCAATTTTCATTTAATAACCCATGAATGCATCTACTCTCTGCTTTTAGGATAGAAAATAATTTCAAGCAGTCAACTCTAGGAATAGAGGGAATCACAATTCTAAGTAATAAAAACACAAGTGATTTTGATTTTTTTTTTTTGTCAATCTGGTTTATTCCTTACAGGATATGCATTGTGTTTTCAATCTTGGGTACAATTAGACAGCCAAGTATCAGAATAAATATATTTACACACATTACTTCATTCCAGTTTCAGAGAACTTCTATAAGGAGGAAAAGAAAATAACTTTCAAAAGTACATAATATGGTGTCTGTACTACTTTAGCGCTGATTTTTTTTCTAACAATTTTGTTTATAGAGAATATTGGCATGGGTTTTTCTATAAGAATGTAAACTCTAGGTTCTCATAAATTATTTCAGTCAAAAAGAATTCAAACTAAAAGAGTAAGTCATGTGGTAACACATGATTGGATTTTGGATTTATTTTTTTAAGGTTTTACTTTGCTGTACTATGGTTGTTTTTCAAGACAGGATTTCTCTGTCTAGTCCGGGCTGTTCTAGAACTCACTTTGCAGATGACACTGGCCTCAGACTCAGAGATCCACCTGCTTCTGCCTTCTGTGCTGGGATTAAAGGCATGCAGCATCAAGGTGCAGGAAGTATTTTTTAACATTCTTCTTCGACTTGACTTCAAAGATTGAAACTGTTGTTCTCACTCATATTTTTGTTATTCATGTTTGAGAATTTTATACATGTGTACAATATGTTTTAATAAAAATACATCCATCATTCTCACTCCACATCCTCCCCTATGCCCCTGGTCAGATTATCCTCATGAATTTATGTACTACATTTTAAGTACACTGCGTCTACATAGTCCTGTCTATATCTACATGGGTGTAGGGTCACCTACTGGAGCATGCGTAATCTTCCATTGGCTAGGACTCTCAGAAGACATCAGTTGCCAATAGCTCCAGTCAGTGGGGTTAGTTCATATGCCCCCTCCCAGTTCCATGCTGGATTTTTTTAAATGACTTTTGTGCATGTCTTGTATACCCAGTTGCAGCCACTGTGAGTTAATACAGTGGTCCCATTAGTTATACTTAGCAAATATTTTTTTGTTGTTGGAGAAGTCCCCCACACCTGACTGTTATAATCTTCCTACCCTTTTCCATGATGGTCCCTGAGCCTTTGGAGGAGGTATTTTATAAGAATGCTTTGAAGACTCTACGTATTGACAAGCTGTACAAGTTTCTGGTACTGGCCATTTATTGTAAAAAGAAGTGTCTCTCAAGAAGGTTGAAAGATACTCTAATTTATGAAGATATAGATAAGAATTTAGAAGATATTTAATATTTTGGCTGTTTAAAAGAATTTAAATGTATTAGAAGTACTATGTTATTCCATGGGGCCTATGACCTAGCCAGCCAACAGCTATGGGACCTAATAATGATGCCAAACATGAGTTCAGTTATATAGAGCAGGCCTTAAATTAAACCAGTAAATGCTTGTTTACTCCTATACCATCCGTATCACTATTGAACTGGTGAGCACACATGGTTGGCTATTCATTATTGTAGCTCACAGATGGATAAAACTACTGATGACTTTTCTCATTCAGTTGTAGGCTTAGAAATTTCCATGATATAAAATGGGACAGAATGCACATAAGGAAAGTAATGTAACAGAAAGGGTTAACTGAGATGAGATAGGAGGTGGGTGCAGAGGAGGCAGTATGTAGAGGGATAACTAATACTAAGGCCCTTTGAACTCAGGACCTCTGGAAGAGCAGTCAGTGCTATTAACTGCTGAGTCATCTCGCCAGGCCCTAAGGACCTTTGAAAATGTCATATGGAGACGTACTACTAATGCAGTAACTTCCTAACATATACACATACATGTACATATATAAAAATTAGTTTAATTTTTAATGATAATAATCTATTTCTAAAGTTCCAACAAACATAAATCATAGAACATGGATAAATAAAGCTGGTCCTGTTCTTTAAGCCTTATCCCTAATGTCTAGACTTGGAATAATTTTGGACATTGTAGCATATTTTCCATTTTGGCTGTGTGTGTGTGTTTTCCCCAAATTAAAAACTGTTCTCAAATTATACTCTCATTATTGTCAAGAATAAGGTTGATGATGTTGACTTTATTTTTGTTTCTAAAGGAGTGTGGTATCCAGCAGAGGATAGGGTGTTCATTAAGGAACCAAACTAAGTCAGGTGGTCAGTAACTTGATAGAACAGTGTCCAGAAATCACTGGGCACTAGAATACAAAGGGAAGGAAATTCCATTAGCAGGTTGCTGGAGGCAAATGATTTAGCATGTTGCTCGAAGATGTGGGGGTCTCTAAGCTCTGACTCCAGGGAGGCCCACACTCATCATTCTGAGGCTGATGTCATTGTCAGTTTTATATCCATTGTCTTCTTACAAAACTATGAGGTGGAATTTTGGCTAAGAAAAATTCATGTTGTCAGTTCACAGTTTCTTTTCTTTCCTGTTGGAGCTACACTTTGTCCTGCATGATTCATAAGTCCATACTCTGGGTCCCCTGAGATTGGCTTTGACAAACAGCTATAGTAAGCATGAAAATTGTTCTCAGGAGGTTTAACCTATAACTGAAGGTAAAGATTTGGAGCTACAAATATTTCAGATCTTGTGGTTCATTCTTTCCTTAATGGAATGTCAGAGTTATTTTCTCTAATGGAAAAAATCCTTTAGTTTAAGAATACTTAACACATTTTGTCCCTGAAGAATTTTGTAGTATAATTTTAATATCCTTGAGAATGTTGGTAAAATTTCTATAAATTTAATGTCATTTCCCAATAGATTTGTATAACATATTAATATCTGACAGGTCTATTCTCCAGACATTTGGAATACTTAAGAGAACCTCAGAATTTTTCAGAATAGTTTCATTTGCTAAACAAGCATTCAAAATCACCTAAAACCTAATTCTGAAAATTAATCTTTTGAGCTTGGAGGACTTCAGAGTCATCTTATGTGTACTTGAAATGGACAACTGAACTTTTGTTAAACTTTAAGAAGCAATAAACAATAAATGAATGGCATGCCTGGGTTTGTTTCCAAAGTTAGGTTTTCAGCTTCACAAGAATCTGTAATCTAAAATCCTCACAACTCTAAATGCAAGAAGAAAGTTGGAAACCTCAGTGCTTTCCAATGAATGTCATTCATGGTCTTTTCTAAAGCTCTGTATATGCACTGCCTTGACAGTCAGTGTTAGTTTCAGAAATGAGTAGCAAGACCAGGAGGACGCAGATCTTCTCTGAAGTTAATTCCTTGAGGGTTGTGAGTCTTCTTTAGTAGACTCTGCCTATCTGTGTTTATCACTCAGAAACTTATTCTTTCATGTAAATTCACAACAGAGTGATACATTGTGTAAAGGAACCAGAAGTTAAAGGTATTAAAAATGTACACAGTACCCACAGTCAATCTGTATAATCCAGGGAAGGGAGACTGCTGCTCCTGCAATGGACAGTAACAGGTGTTGTCCTGGAATAGCCCCTCTGATCAGAAGAAAACAACAGACCCAAAAATTCTCAGGAATTAGTGCTAGGGTCAAACCCTAATTTTAAATATGTATAAAAATACAATTTCCTTAGCTGGTGTAAGGGGACACACACACACACACACACACACACACACACACACTTCCTAGCAGTATGTCTCAACTATGCAAATGATATTTTTTTCTCTCTGGAAGTATTAAATCCAGAGCAGTATGAGTGCTGATAAAAGTGGAAACTGACATTTCATCTGTAACTCAATGACAGCTCTCTAAAACACTGATGTATGGAAAAAGAAGTGAACTGTGGTGTGAACCTGGGTAAGAGTTCAGCAGTGTTATCATTTGTGTAATAATATATATTTTTCCCCTTCAGGACAGTGGATACTGAATTTTCTATCATTAAAGGTTCATGGGAAACACAAAAGAAGAGCAAAACCAAAATCTCATGTTGGTTGACAACATTGCTAGGAAGTTTCCAACTTGTTTGAGTCTCTGGTTCTTTCTTTCTGGTTGAGCGAGAAAAGAGTGTTGAGACAAGGTCTCATTCACCCACCCAAAGTCGGTGTTGAACTCCCAAACCTTCTGCCTCCATCCACATGCTAGGAATGAGAACATGTACTACGATACCCAGCGTGGTGTCAGATTCTTATTCATAAAAGGGAAATCCTTTGCATCCCTGATGTTTTGTGGGGAAATGCAAATTATTGTTCTCTAGTGACTGACCATTAGTTCTGAGTATTCATTTTCAACTCGTTTGCTATCTTCCTCTATTCTTCCTTCTCTGTCTCCTGTCCCTCCTTCCTTCCCTCTTCCATTCCTTTCTTCTTGTCTGCCTTCCTGCCTTCATTTTCTTCTTGTACATTAATTCTTCTTAGTTATAAATATGTTCTAAGATAAGGAAAATGCATGATTTCATTTAAATAGCACCATCTTCATTTCTTAGGGTGGAAATTATTTCAGTGAGATGATCTAACCATTTCTCTACTATAGTTATACTTACCATTCATTCATATATTATTGGTGTCTAACATGGCTGCAGATGAACTTTGTACAAAACAGTATCAATAGTCCCTAGCTAAAGTTACAATCACCACTCCTCATACATTTGTTGAACACTGGGCACTGTATCTGCTCATAGAGGCAGGTGTGTAAAGAATACATATAACAGAATAAGAAGCTGTGCAAATTGGTTCTTTGTCACCTTGACACAAGGATCTTCTGAGAAGGGCCCTTAAAAGGAAAACACTTTCATTGGATTAGCATGTGTGTAAAGCTGTGGTGCATTTTTTTGAATAATGATTGATACAGGAGCTCCTAGTTCACTGTGGGTAATCCCACACCTGGGCAGATGATTAAGACAGTATAGGAAACAAGTTAGCAAGCCATGGGGGCAAGTATGAATCCCTGTAGGTGACTTCATCCAGTCAGAGAGAGGCATACATCCTTATGTACTTCCTGCCCACATACATTCAGTCTATGTGTGTTCAAGTAGGGTTAGGGTTAGGGTTAGGCCTATGGCTAGGGCTAGGGTTAGGGCTAGGGCTAGGGTTAGGGCTAGGGTTAGGGTTAGGGTTAGGGTTAGGGTTAGGGTTAGGGTTAGGGTTAGGGCCAGGGTTATGGTTAGGGTTAGGGCTTGAAAACATATGATTTATTATCTTATACAAACAATAGCCACCAGCATTCTAGGAAGTTATCTGTCCTTGGGCAAGTGGGACTTACAGGTTAGAGGCATTTTTGTTTTATAGATCTCCTAAGAATAAAAATTTAAACTGAAAACATAACTTTCACCCTCACACAATCCCAAAAGCTACCTTACTCCATGACCTTGAGTTTAATTCCTGCCTCCAAGTTACTATCTTGAGTTCCTATGCTGACTTCTTTTCACTAGAAGGTGTAGGTCAAATAAGCCCCGTTATCCTACAGTTGTTTCAGGTCTTGCTGTTTATCACAGCGATAGAAACTAAACTAAGATAGACATACTCACAGAAACTGTGTCAGATCATGTGGTCATGAGGTGAGTTGGTGCCCTAGGAGATGTCTCTGGGTAGAATTGGTTCATGGTAGGATATTGAAATACTCTTTTCCCCTCAAACCTGACCTACTATTTTATTCAATTTTAATTTTGAAAAGATATTTGAAGAAAAAAATATACAATGAGATTATATCAAATGTTATGTAGAAGAAATGATTAACTTCAATGAACTAGTACTGAATTAACAGAGGACAGTGTTCAAATCCCAGCCCTAGCACTTGTGAGCCCTGTGACGTTTGGGGGGCACTTATTCCTTTGCTCTTAGTTTTTTATTTGAATAAAAGGAAATAATAATAGGATTTATTGCTTAAATTATATGAGGGTAAAATGAGAAAGCAAAATTATTAATGTACTAAGTAATAAATATGGAGCTGTTATTAATATTCTTGTTGTGTGATTTCAATTTGTCTGTCATCTCATTAAAAGAATTATCCTCAATTATTGGCCTAAGTAAATTGTATAGAGAGGAAACCTTCCCACAATTTTGCTTAACTCTAAACAAATAATTACAGAGCATGCATTTCGCTAAGACGCTACTCTGTACCAGACATTGTACTAAACACTTACACATATTTAATTCCTAATCATAGTCACCCTTTTCCAAAATTTCTGAAAGAACTGCTGTCCTTGAAGCCACCACAGAAGCCAGGTCTGAAACTGAGATATCAGCTCTGAAGGCAGAGCTTGCTGAGTATACCATGCTGACAGGCAGCGGGTAGAAAACCCTGGACTGCTTATTTCTCATGTTTCTCACTTGTAGATGATTTATCCTCATATTTAATCAGCTAAACTATGTCATTGACTAATGATTTCCTCTTAAGACACACTGTTAAGCTTATTTACGGCTAATAAAACCTTTTCTTATATTTTTGTAGATAACAACTAGGCCAGCTATAAAATGCTTGGGATAAAATGTTTGGTGAATTTGTACAGATTTGAGAATGATGGTACAGATCTGAAAAACTGCCTTCTTAATTTTAAAAATCACAAAGGAAAGGAAACTGGCACCTTCACATTTGTTTCCTTTGACAACAATTTCTGCAATGATAAGGCTAAGTAGTTTAAAACCATTCTAACCGAAACCACTCCAAGAACACACTCCTGCTTAGTCCAGTGATGGTGTGTGGTTCATCCTGTGTTCTTCTGAGCTTTCTTCTTGTTCTCGGAGGCTGGTTTACACTGTTGCACAAACAACTCCTCTCCGTTTGTTTTAGTTTCCTTTGTTCCACTTAATCAGAAACAATAGGAAATTTTAGACTGAACCTGTGCTTTTTGTTTTTACAGTTCATTTTGAAAGATTCTGCAGTGTTTTGGTTTTTTTTTTGGGGGGGGGGGCTTTTTTCTTTAGCTTATTTAAATTTCTATGATGTCTAAATTTATTATTTCTAAATTAGGTTTTTATTTAGTTATTATAATTTTCGTTTCTTTTAGCAGGGAGTTTTAGAAGACAGCTCTTCTGTTTGTTTTATGTGTTTGTTGTTTAGGATAGCCTATTGCTTCTTGGTTATCTCTGCTCTGTTTCATAGAATTTGTGCATTTATCTTATTGACAAAAAACACAATTCTCACTTCAAAAGTGATAAGAAATAGTTTATTCTGGAGGTAAGAGGCACCACAACTCAGGAACACAAATTTAGGTTTCCTAAAGTTCCATGTTCCTACTCAGAATCAGTTTCATGAAGTTTTTATACTAACAGAACAAAGAGGGTTAGAAATGAAGACATTTTTCAAATACAGTGGTGGGTACTATATTTGGTATCAGGAAGGTTATAATAACATGAAGAGAACTCTTCTATATGCATTCTTAGCCCTTCAATTAGTAGAATGAGGATTTGTAAATTTAATACATTCCTAAAAGATTTTCATATGCAAGGCAGATGATGTTTGATTTGACTGTACCTGTTAGTCATGGAATGTTAGAACCAACACCGGGATTCATGAGGAATGGCTATAAGAAACTAAAGATAGCCCAATATAAATAGAAATTAGTCTCTAGAATGGCAACATTCCACCCTTTCCACATCAATGAAGGTTTAATCAGTCAGTCAATTAACATTTGCAGGCACAACTTCTTTCCAGAAATTCTTTTTCCCAGCCTAATTGATAATCTTTTTATCAATGAGTATCTTCTGCTTCCTTGAATAATGTTTAGATAGATGGCTGATCTTTTACAATTTCTCACCTAACAAACTCTTTCCTTGAAAGGAAATTTCAAGGTTTTGCTTTACCGTCTTGTTTTGTTTTGTTTACAAGTTTCTTTTCACTATTTGGTGGGGGCGGAGACTTTGGGGTTGTGTTGCAATATGCATGGTATACATACATATTTGTGAAGATGGATGTACACATGCACTTGCCTGCCATGGGTGTGTATGCCAGAGGTCAATGTTAAGTGTTTATCACTGTCGACCTTAAAGCCTCTCAATGACTCTTAAGCTCATTGATTAGATTCAATGAGACCTTGCCAGTAAGCCACAGGTAGTCTGACATCTTCACCCCTACTGCATCTCCTTCAGTTCTGGGGTCACACATACTGACTTCTTCTTGGGTCCTAAGGACCCAAAGTCAAGTCTCTATGGTTACACAACAGGCAAGTTACCAACTGAGTTATCTCCTCAGTTATTTTTTTTTTTGGTTATTCATATTCAAATGTGCAGGGATTATCCAGAACCAAATGTTTCTGAAAGATGCTATTCTCAGCTCCACTGTTCAGGACAGCCATGGTGCTCTTGTGGATGTACAGATGATAAGGCTTATGCTGCTTTTTAAAATATGTAATTTGTGCCAATATGTCTGTGACACCATAGTCTAGAGAATTAACAAGAATGTTCATCATCAAGTTCCTTCCTAATGCTTGCAATAATAAATGGGCTTAGAATTTCTAATCAAAAACAACACATGGCCACAATATATCTCCTTCAGTTTGAGACTGGAGGACAGAATGTCTAATCCTAGTCTAATTTTTATATCTCTTGATTTTCTAGTGTCTTCTACTTTATCAGTATGTGCTAATTTTCTCTGAGGCCCAATTATGATAATAATACCCCACATGTCATATATTTTGACAGGTACCAAAGTAGATAGAGATCTAAAGCATTTCTGCTATTACTGGGTGGATACAGCCTCTTGGTTCATGTTGTTCTTGATTTTCTCACTGATGTTAAATCCTTTCCATGACCTCAAAGGCAAAGATCTCATTTTATTGGGTTCCTCAGTCATGTGTCCCACCATCATGATGTGTTGATTTTATTCACCCAACCACCTAGTTACTCTCTTTTTCCCCTACTTTCTGTTGGCAAATCTCTCCCTATGCTTGTAGTCATTGCATTATATGCTGCCTATGTATCTTCTTGCAAAACATGAGAATTCTTTCTGTTTCATCTTTCCTTAGAAATGTGTTTAAATATCATCCAGACAACTGTCTGTTACCCCTCTCTGATTTATAGTATGTTACAGCATGGAACTCTACATTCACTTCCCTAACTTCTAACTCTTGCTAACATAAATAACCCACCAATCTTTTCAATCCTTTTGTGTTTGAGTTAAGAACACCTCTGAAATTTTTTCCAAGACTGACATTGATTGTGATAGTATGTAAACAATCTGAATTCACAAATGCCTACCAGATTATACTCCAGAATAGCTGTAGCCATCAGAAGATCTGAAGAGTTCAATGATGGCTTCCACATCACTGGCCAACTGCTGAATGGTTCTGCTTTTTACATTTTGTTAATGTAGTGAGTGAAAGTGATAGTAGTGTTTGGTTTCCCATCTCTCTTTCTCCATGCATTTGGACATCATGTCATTGGTTCCCGTATTTTAAGCAGGGAGGATGTAATGAAAAGGACAGCTCCCTTCCAGTTACTCAGTTCCCTTTGTCTATGTCTTGATTTTTAATTGACAGACTGTAGTTTTGTTTTTGTTGCTGTTGTTGTCCATAAGAAAAGATTTCATGACAATCTAATATAAATCTCTTGCCAGTTTTACTGAAAATTACATTTTCTCTTCCAAAACTTCCGTTCTGTTGACTGTGATTTTTTCTCCATTAAATCTGTAATAAATAAAAAAACATAATATTTTTCCTTATATATTATATATTTTATATTTATATATTTTATTTTAACACACTATTTATATATAAATACACTTATATAATATTTATATACTTATATGTTCATATTTGCATATTATATAATATTTATATTACATGTTATATATGTCATATAATACATAATAGATAAAAATTATAAAAATTTTTCCTTTTCTAAAATATTTTCTTTGCTTTAATGAATTTTTGAGTATTATTTCAAAGGTCCTTTCCCATAGGTATCATTACTAGTTTTGCCTTTCAAGAAGAGTAACCAAGATACTGAATAATCAGGACACACTATTTCGTTGAGCAATAGTCTTCAAGATTATTAGCACTGTGCATCCTTCTTGGCAGTATGAGAGGTCAAGTCCAGCAGCTTAACATTCTTAGAAGTCCTGTCTCTGTATGCCCATATCACTGGACTCCTAGGATGTTCATTGAGACAGAGAATTTTCATTAAATATATTTCCCACCCTTTGATACTCACAGTCTTTAATAAGTCCAGAGTGGTTGTTTCCTCTTGTTCACTTATTCTATGAGCATAATATCATCAATGTAGTAAGCCAATGTGATATTTTATGGAAGAGGCAGAATGTCAAGATCTCTTCTAAGTTTTATCACAGGCCTACAGTATTAGTATACCTTGAGGTAAAACTGTAAAGGTATATTACTGGCCTTGCCAATGGAAAGCATATAGCTTCTGGTGGTCCTTATGGACACCTGTCAAGAAAAAACTTACAAGATAAATAACTGTATATCAAGTACTAGGATATAAGATAATCTATTTAAGGAAACCAATCACATCCACAAATAGTACCAGCAACAAAAGACAAAGTATTAAAAACCTGAGACTATGGGAGATCATTCAGTCTCCCACAATATGATATCTAGAATCATCCAAATGAAATGTTGATTTTGACATCATAGAATTTATTATTTCAGGAAACTGAAATGTTATCTGCTCATACCAATTAAGAGCACATTCTTTTCTTTCAGATCATCTGAGTTCTTTGTAGGAGATAATAAAAATAAATACATATTTTATATTTTGTGCTACTATTGAAATTACCTTTCCACATTGACTAATGTTGATGTAAAACAGAAATGTTACTTGTTTTGTAAATTGGCCATTTATCCAACAATAAATTAGAAACAATACTCTGACTTTGTTGACTGACTTTTCTGAGGAAATGTTCTGTATCATCCACCAGAAAAGAAGATGCATCTGCTCTGCCATTTTCTTAATGTTTTGGTATATCTGGGTTTTAGGGTTCTGTCTGGTTTTTGGTTTTGGTTTGGTTTGGTTTGGTTTTTAGCATAGTTAGATAGGCTCTCAGTTTCCTGTTAAATATGGTGATGGTAAAACCTGCCATTAGCCTGTTGTGTTTTAAAAGGAAAGTAATGTTTCTCCATTGAATTATAAAAGTAAATTTTACTACTTGTAAGTTTTTCTCAAATGATTTGCAACTATAGAAATTCAAAGAATGCTTTTCAGTGTCTTGTGAAATATATTGGTTTTTTTTTTTTCCCTGAAATTGCTTTTTCAACTTATGGAAGTGTGGTATATATTCACATGTGCATTAAAATATGCATTATTGTGTATACACAGGCTGAGAACAGAGAAGGACATTGGATAGACTCCATTATCATGCGCTAAAACTGGAGTTAGGGTACAGCCAGCAAGCCTCCTGGCCTACAACTCCACAGCGGTGGTATTACAAGCACAGAGGCAGTCACTGCTATGTTGTTTACATGGGTGCTGGTATCCCAACTCTAGGCCTAGTGTTTGTGCATCAAGCACTCTTACCTATTGAGCCATCAGTGATCATTTTTGTATTAAATTACCATGATAGGGTTTCTATTTTGAATATGCCTTGCAAAACTGAGCTGAATCCATTTGATTATCAGAATGCATTGTTTTGCTTTCTGGTTTTGACATGCATTTGACAGGCATGGCTTTCACACATGCATAATATAATCCAGTTTACTAATCCTGTCTAATGCCTACACTATTACCTGCTATTATTGCAAATACACTTATTAGTCCACAAAGGTCCCATATTACTCCCTTTTCTCAAAACTATTTCTATCTTGTTACAGGACTATTCCTTTGCCTTTCTTTAGTATCCATGTAATTCAATGTGACATATTTCAGTTCTTTTTTTATGCTATTAAGTGAATGGACTTAATGTTTCTGTGTTTCTTTGCCTAGATCTCATCACTTTACATTGTGACAGTAAGATTGCCATCCTGTTAAATATTTATAGATCATTCATTTTTTAGTCATGAATAGTATTTCATTATGTGCTTATTTATTCATTTTAATGTGGAGTAGCTTTTTCTTTCTCAGGTTTATTACTAGAAATTTTCTTGTGCATGTACTCTAATGTGTGTGTGTGTGTGTGTGTGTGTGTATGTGTGTGTGTATTCCTACTATTGAACCTCTGATTCAGATGTTCATTTGCCTCATTTATCTTAAAAGATGATGCTATAAACATTTGTGACTAGGCACTATACTAGTTTTTCAAAGGCTGACCCTTAGTAGAGTAAGCCCTAATTTCTATTTTCTCAGTCACTATACAACTGAATATTTGTAATGAAAATTTGGGTTTCTATTCTCACTTCTTTGCAACTTTGCTGTGTGAATGCTTTAGGATATAGTTTTAGCACTGCACATTCAGATGTTAATTAAATGAATTTTTAGAAAGATACAAAAGTATTAAAGGAGACCCTATAGTTATAATGGATATTCTCTCTCCTCCTTTCCCTCACTCCCTCTCTGGTTTTCTTTAGCCCTCCCTTCTTTACCCAGCCCTTCTTCCTCCCCATTATCTTTGGGGTGGGTAAGATGACTATTAACATGACATTCAGGGTGCTATAGTCTTGCCTTAGCCAACCATAGAAAGAACATCACCTATGAATGAGTCAATAGAAAACTCCCAAGAGGAAATGTACTGGTCTTTCCAGGTCATGTGCCGTCTCCAGTTATGATTACTGTCTACCTTGTGGTGGCCATATGGAATGGTCTCAAAGGAGAGATGACGCTGCACTTATCCATTTTCCCATCTGTCTGCATAGTTACTTACATGTTACCTGCCAGAAGAAGTATTTCATCACTTTATTCTCATTGTCCAGCAGGATACTTAGCATGTAGATGCTCCATGGTAAGTGTTTGTTAAATGTGCATTCCTTTTGACAAATGTTAAGGTAATTTTCAACAGTTCATCTATAATCTATACCTAACACAAAAATGATTTGGAATTATGTAAAATGCCAGTACACTACTTCACTTTTCCACATACAACACATGAGATATATATTCCTTTAGACTTATTTGTATAGAATACCTTTCCTTATTTCACCTGGTTTGGGAATTTTGTTACTGTCACAATGAGCAAATGTTTCCTGAGCTGTCACATGGTGTATTTAGAGAACTCAGAGCTCTGAATTCCTTATAATCCAAACAGTGCCAGATGTCATGAAGTCATATACAGATGTCTTACATCAACAAGATTATCCTAACAGTTGGAGTTCTTCATCTGAATACTTCTGCTAGGGAGGGTTAAGTAGGCTAGAAGGCAGTGAAAACTGAAGCCTTCTGTTCAGCTGTGAGGCAGAAATGATGCAATCAGTCACAGTGGTTGCTCAGTTAGTACCCTTGCTTAATGCAGCAATGCAATATCAATGGATATAGAAATAGTATTTGGTGAAAATAGAGAGGAAGGCATACTCAGTGTTCACTACTGCAGGCATAAGGACACCTGTGACATAGGTGATACAATCACAGGACCACAAGGTATCGAGTATCAAGATCTCAACAAGTGGCACAGCTAAAAGTCTGTGATGATATCACAGTACACCTGGCTGCAATGAGGCCTAACAAGATCCATTCAGAGTCCATTGTGTTTTATGCACTTTTTATCCTTTGTCTCTGTACCATCCTTGCCACCTCATCCCCCTGAAAAACTTCCAAGCATCTATCTAAAATGAGCTCATGCTTTGTCTTCTCTATAGCATGTTCTCCAGATCTATCTGCACCGAGCTTTACTGAATCTTAGGCATCTTTGTTACTCGAGAAACTGAGGTCTCTTTGGTGGCTTCTTAGTTTGTTAATAAAAGAATTTTAAAACAGACTGAAACGGAAGCTCCTGGGCAATTTCATCAGACAGAAAACAAAGAGGCAGGCAAGCTGTAAATCTTGGCAGCTGCCAGAAGGGAGCTAAAGAGAGAATACCATGTGTTTGGCAATGGAAGGTAGCAAGCAGCTGCAGGGTGCAAGGGGTAGCTTCAGAGAAACAGTGAGAAAGCCCAGAGTGACAGGGAAAGAGTGCCTAGGCTTTTGGCTCTTATCTGGGAGGAAACAAGATAGAAAAGGGAAACAAAAATGAATACCAAGCAATGCATAATAAATAAAGCGCTACAAGCTGCTGTAAAGATGTTACATGATTAACAAGATTGCAGGTCATTGAGGATGAACCTCTCCCTTATGGTGAACTTTACATCCCACCTCTTGTTTCCTTAGTAACAGGAGACCACAAAGCCCATTCTTAGGATTTAAATTGCTGTATTTAAATGGAAACTATCTGGGCTTTGTTGACACCCATTAAGACAAAACTAGTTCTACTCTTTGCCGTGGGAAGAGACTTCACATTCTAAGCTTCCTAAAACTTCACATACTTTGGCTCCTCATTTTAGATGCTAATCTTGTCAGTCACCTGAGTAGGATTTTTCTCTCCCACTCCCTCCCATGTCCATAAATGGCTAGTCACCTGAAAGTAAGGAGAGGTCCAACTATCCCATTTGATGATATAATGCACTGAACTTTCCCAGAAGCCCCTCCCTCAGTTCAGGCTCCCATAAGCTAGCACCACAGCAGAGCATATCAGCTTCTCTGAAATATTCAAAGTGTCTAACTTTTCTTTTTCCATTAAAATAGCATATTTTTCCCTTCAACTACAATTCTAGGAACAGGATGAATATTCAAAAATATGACTGAAAGGATTTATTAATGACTTGATCATTTCTATAGACTTTTCCAAGTATTTTCTTTCATTTAATCACACCAGCAATGCTTTGGGGTAGGCAAAAGGACATAACCATGCCCAGTTTGCTAATGAGAAGATAAAATCATGGAAATGACACAAATTTGTTCAGAATCAATACCTTATAAATGACAAGTTTAAAGTAAAAAGCAGGTCATCTGACTTCAGAGTTCATATTCAGACTTTAATTCTCCCAATGACATAGTTTTACTGCCTTTGGGCCAGCAGATGTTTAACAGAATGATAGTCCAGATTTGCTCTGTGTGTGTGTGTGTGTGTGTGTGTGTGCCTCAGGTTTAGGGTTGGAGCCGAGAATGAGAGAAAGAAAGTGCCTTTGACTCGGTAGGTCAAGTTACACTAGTATTTATTCATAAGCAACAATGAACAAATATAAAGCAAAAAGGGATCACATTCATTTGCACACACACTCTCACCTCTGGTAAGTGCTATAGCCTAGTTCTGATGGAAATGCAGGCAAGGCCCACAGCATTTCCTCACTGATTTGGATCCCTGCTGGAGCCTTGGTCCAGAGCAGAGTTCAGGTGTCTGGAATCAGTGGTCTGGCTCCAGGAATGTGTCAGTCTCAACACAAAGAGTCTCCATTGGAGCTCTCAGGAATGAGCCAAATCTTAGCTTTCAGACCAGGGTTTTTTTTTTTTTTTTTTTTTTTTTTTTTTTTTTTTTTTTAATTTAATTTTATTTTATTTTTTTAATTTACATTCCAAATCACTTCCCCTTTCCCGTTTCCTCCCTCCCCGAAAGTCCCATAAGCCCCCTTCCCTCCCTCTTTTCTCCGTTCAACCCCCTCTCATTACTCTGTCCTGGCGTTCCCCTACATCCAGTCTTTCCAGGACCAGGGGTCTCTCCTTCCATCTTTTTAGAAATCTATTGATATGCTGATTGTGTTTAGGGTATTCTGAGATTCTGGGTCAATATCCCCTTATCAGTGACTTCATACCATGTGTGATCTTTTGTGATTGGGTTACCTCACTAAGGATGATATTTTCAAGTTCTGACCATTTGCCTAGGAATTTCGTGAATTCATTGTTTTTAATTGCAGAGTAGTATTCCATTGTGTAAATATACCACATCTTCTGAATCCATTCCTCCGTTGAGGGACATCTGGGTTCTTTCCAGCTTCTGGCTATTATAAATAAGGCTGCTATGAATATAGTGGAGCATGTGTCCTTATTGCATGCAGGTAAAGTCTCTGGGTATATGCCCAGGAGTGGTATAGCCGGATCCTCCGGAAGTGTCATGCCCAGTTTTCTGAGGAGCCGCCAGACTGCTTTCCAGAGTGGTTGTACCAGCCTGCAATTCCACCAGCAGTGGAGGAGTGTTCCTCTTTCTCCACATCCTCGCCAACAACTGCTGTCTCCTGTGTTTTTGATCTTAGCCATCCTGACTGGTGTGAGATGGAATCTCAGGGTTGTTTTGATTTGCATTTCCCTAATGACTAAGGATGATGAACATCTCTTTAGGTGCTTCTCAGCCATTAGATATTCTTCAGGTGAGAACTCTTTGTGGAGCTCTGTACCCCATTTTTTAATAGGGTTACTTGCCTCTCTGGAGTTTAACTTCTTGAGTTCTTTGTATATCTTGGATATTAGCCCTCTGTCGGAAGTAAGGTTGGTAAAGATCATTTCCCAGTTAGTTGGTTGCCGCTTTGTCTTTTTGACGGTGTCTTTTGCCTTGCAAAAACTTTGTAATTTAATGAGGTCCCATTTGTCTATTCTTGATCTTAGAGTATAAGCTATTGGAGTTCTGTTCAGGAAATTCTCCCCTGTGCCCATATGTTCAAGGTTCTTCCCTAGTTTCCCTTCTATTAGTTTCAGTGTGTCTGGTTTTATGTGGAGATCTTTGATCCACTTAGAATTGAGCTTAGTGCAAGGAGATAAGGATGGGTCAATTTGCATTCTTCTGCATGTTGACCTCCAGCTGAGCCAGCACCATTTGTTGAAAAGGCTATCTTTTTTCCACTGGATGGTTTTAGCTCCTTTGTCAAAGATCAAGTGACCATAGGAGTGTGGATTCATTTCTGGGTCTTCAATTCTGTTCCATTGATCTACATGTCTGTTACTGTACCAATACCATGCAGTTTTTAACACTATTGCTCTGTAGTACAGCTTGAGGTCCGGGATACTGATTCCCCCAGAGGTTCTTTTACTCTTGAGAATAGTTTTAGCTATTCTGGGTTTTCTGTTATTCCAGATGAATTTTTGAATTGCTCTTTCTAACTCTATGAAGAATTGAGTTGGGATTTTGATGGGGATTGCATTGAATCTGTGTATTACTTTTGGTAAGATGCTCATTTTTACTATATTAATCCTGCCAATCCATGAGCATGGCAGATTTTTCCATCTTCTGAGGTCTTCTTCAATTTCTTTCTTCAGAGACTTGAAGTTCTTGTCATACAGATCTTTCACTTGTTTGGTTAGCGTCACGCCAAGATACTTAATATGGTTTGTGGCTATCGTAAAGGGTATTATTTCTCTTACTTCTTTCTCAGCCTGCTTATCCTTTGAGTATAGGAAGGCTTCTGACTTGCTTGAGTTGATTTTATATCCGGCCACTTTGCTGAAGTCGTTTATCAGCTGTAGGAGTTCTCTGGTGGAGTTCTTTGGGTCGCTTATGTATACTATCATATCGTCTGCAAATAGTGATAGTTTGACTTCTTCCTTTCCAATTTGTATCCCTTTGACCTCTTTTTGTTGTCTAATTGCTCTAGCTAGAACTTCAAGTACTATATTGAAAAGATATGGAGAGAGAGGGCAGCCTTGTCTAGTCCCTGATTTTAGTACTGATCAAGGGAAAAACCCACCATCAAGAACTCTCAATCCTGAATATCTATGCTCCAAATGCAAGGGCACCCTCATTCGTAAAAGAAACTTTACTAAAACTCAAAGCACACATCGCACCGCACACAATAATAGTGGGTGACTTCAACACCCCGCTCTCTGAAATGGATCGTTCAGGAAAGCAGAAACTAAACAGGGACACAGTGAATCTAATTGAAGCCTTGGACCAAATGGAACTAACTGATATATATAGAACATTTCATCCTAGAGCTAAAGAATACACCTTCTTCTCAGCTCCTCATGGTACCTTCTCCAAAATTGACCATATAATTGGTCACAAATCAGACCTCAACAGATACAAGAAGATAGAAATAATCCCATGCCTCCTATCAGATCACTATGGAATAAGGGTGGTCTTCAATGGCAACAAAAACAAAAGAAAACCCACGTACACATGGAGGCTGAACAATGCTCTACTCAATGATAACTTGGTCAAGGTGGAAATAAAGAAAGAAATCAAAGACTTTTTGAAAGTTAATGAAAATGAAGGCACAACATACCCTAACTTATGGGACACAATGAAAGCAGTGCTAAGAGGAAAATTCATAGCCCTGAGTGCCGCCAAAAAGAAACGGGAGACAGCATACACTAACAGCTTAATGGCACACCTGAAAGCCCTGGAACAAAAAGAAGCAAATACACCAAAGAGGAGTAGAAGGCAGGAAATCATCAAACTCAGGGCTGAAATCAATCAAGTAGAAACAAAGAAAACCATACAAAGAATCAACAAAACGAGGAGTTGGTTCTTTGAGAAAATCAACAAGATAGATAAGCCCTTAGCCAGACTAACCAGAGGGCACAGAGATAGTATCCAAATTAATAAAATCAGAAACGAAAAGGGAGAGATAACAACAGAAACTGAGGAAATTCAAAAAATCATCAGATCCTACTACAAAAACCTGTATTCAACACAACTAGAAAATCTTGAGGAAATGGACAATTTCCTTGACAGATACCAAGTACCAAAATTAAATCAGGATCAAATAGACCATCTAAACCGTCCTATAACCCCTGAAGAAATAGAAGTTGTCATTGGAAGTCTTCCAACCAAAAAAAGCACAGGTCCAGATGGTTTTAGTGCAGAATTCTATCAGACCTTCAAAGAAGACCTAACACCAATACTCTTCAAACTGTTCCACAAAATAGAAACAGAAGGAACACTACCCAACTCGTTCTATGAAGCCACAATTACACTAATACCAAAAGCACACAAAGATCCGACAAAGAAAGAGAATCTCAGGCCAATCTCTCTTATGAATATCGATGCAAAAATACTCAATAAAATTCTTGCCAACCGAATCCAAGAACACATCAAAACGATCATTCACCACGATCAAGTAGGCTTCATCCCAGGGATGCAGGGATGGTTCAATATAAGGAAATCCATCAATGTAATCCACTACATAAACAATCTCAAAGAAAAAAACCACATGGTCATCTCATTAGATGCTGAGAAAGCATTTGACAAAATTCAGCATCCTTTCATGCTAAAGGTCTTGAAAAGATCAGGAATTCAAGGCCCATATCTAAACATAGTAAAAGCAATTTACAGCAAACCAGTAGCCAGCATCAATCTAAACGGAGAGAAACTTGAAGCAATCCCACTAAAATCAGACCAGGGTTTTTAAAGTCTCTTTCAGCTCAGGCCTGCAACACCACCTTATCTAACACTAACTAGGCTTATCAATCTCCACACACACTCTCCAGACTTGGTCTTCATGGTATCATTTTTTGTTTTAAATTGAAAAATAAAATACAAACATTTTATGATAGAATTGAAGATTTACATGGAAAACATTTCTGATAAAATTGTAGAAAAATATAGAAAAACATGTTAAAATTGAAGATTATCATGGAAAATTTTATATAGATATAATAATGGTAGGCATAAAAGTATTCCTAAGTTGATTGAAAGTGGAATTATAAACATTTTCTGATAAACTTGAAGATTTATATGGAAAATATTTCTGATCAAATTGAAGAAATATATAGAAAAATGTGTTAAAATTGAAGATTATCATGGAAATTATAGAGATAACATGATAGGCATAAAAATAATTCTAAATTGAATGTGAAATTATAAACATTTTCTGATAAAATTGATTTGCATGGAAAATATTTCTGATAAAATTCAAGGAATATATAGACAAAAACATTAAAATTGACTATTTCATGGAAAATTATACAGATAAAATGGTAGATATAATAAACCTTTCTAAATTAATTGAAGATGGAATTAAAAACATTTTGTGATAAAATCAGAGATTTACATTGAAAACATTTCTGATAAAATAGAAGAAATACATAGAAAAACATATTAAAATTGAAGATTATCATGAAAAATAATGCAGATATAATGGTAGACATAAAAATTTGCTAAATTAATTGAAAGAGGAATTATAAATATTTTCTGATAAAATTGAAGATTTACATGAAAAATATTTGTTAGTCTATGTCTTCTTATTGGGGAATTGAGTCCATTGATGTTAAAAGATATTAAGGAATAGTGATTGTTGCTTTCTGTTATTTTTGATGTTATTTTTATGTTTGTATGGGTATCTTCTTTTGGGTTTGTTGGAAGAAGATTACTTTCTTGCTTTTTCTAGGGTATAGTTTCCTTCCTTGCGTTGGTATTTTCCATCTATTATCCTTTGTAGGGCTGAGTTTGTGGAAAGATATTGTGTAAATTTGGTTTTATCATGGAATATCTTGGTTTCTCCATCTATGGTGATAGAGAGTTTTGCTGGGTATAGTAGCCTGGGCTGGCATTTGTGTTCTCTTAGGGTCTGTATGAGATTTGCCCAGGATCTTCTAGCTTTCATGGTCTCTGATGAGAAGTTTGGTGTAGTTCTGATAGGTCTGCCTTTATAAGGTACTTTCCCTTTTTCCCTTACTGCTTTTAATATTCTTTCTTTGTTTAGTACATTTAGTGTTTTGAGTATTATGTGCTGGGAGGACTTTCTGGTCTGGTCCAGTCTGTTTGGAGTTCTGAAGACTTCTTGTATGTTCATGGGCATTTCTTTCTTTAGGTTAGGGAAGTTTTCTTCCATAATTTTGTTGAAAATATTTACTGGCCCATTAAGTTGTAAATCTTCACTCTCTTCTATACCTATAATCCTTAGGTTTGGTCTTCTCATTGTGTCCTGGAGTTCCTGGATGTTTTGGGTTATAAGCTTTTTACATTTTGCATTTTCGTTGACTGTTGTGTCAATGTTTTCTATGGTATCTTCAGCACCTGAGATTCTTTCTTCTATCTCTTGTATTCTGTTGTTGATGCTTGCATCTATGACTCTGGAATTCTTTCCAAGGTTTTCTATCTCCAGAAATGTCTCACTTTGTGATTTCTTTATTGTTTCTACTTCCACTTTTAGATCCTGGATGGTTTTGTTCAGTTCCTTCACTTGATTGTTTGTGTTTTCCTGTAATTCTTTAATGGATTTTTGTGTTTCCTCTTTAAGGGCTTCTGCCTATTGACCCATGATCTCCTGTATTTCTTTAGGGGATTTTTGTGTTTCCTCTTTAAGGGCTTTTACCTGTTGACCGATGATGTTCTCCTATATTTCTTTAAGAGATTTATTTAAGTCTTTCTTGAAGCCCTCTATCAGCATCATGAGATACGATTTTAAACCCTCTTGCTTTTCTGCTGTGTTGGGGTATCTGGGACTTGCTGTGATGGGAGAACTGGTTCTGATGTTGCCAATTGGCCTTGGTTTCTGTTGGTAGGGTTCTTGTGCTTGTCTTTTGCCACCTGGTTGTCTCTGTTGCTAGTTGGTCTTGCTGTCTCTGGCTGGAACTTGTTCCTCCTGTGGACCTGTAAGCCTGTATCCTTACTACTGGGAAACCAACTCTTCTGTCAGGGTCTGTGCACTGCCTGGCTCCCTGGTACAAATGGCAGCCTGAAGACCTCTGTCCCAGCTGCTCCACTGATCTTACGCCCTGTGTGCTCCTAGCTGTTCCCTTCCAGAGAGAAGGTGTTGATCTCACCTGTGTGCTCAGATGTGAAAGCACTGCTGGCAGATCACTCTCTTCTGGCAGGCCATGCACAGAAGGCTCTGGAGCTGCCCGGCTCCCTGGTCCAAATGGCAGCAGGAACACTCGGTATCTTTTTAGTCAATTAAAATTGAGGCTTTCACTGAGTCAGGGTGTTTACTTTTATCACATTTCACACTCACACACTCTTGGCTGGGTTACATTTTTAATTTATTTTATATTGCTTACATTTATTCCTAACAGTGGTGTGTGTGTGTGTGTGTGTGTGTGTGTGTGTGTGTGCTTGACATCTTCTTTTCTGTACCAACTAAGTGTCTTTTGAACCTTGACTTTCAGTATGCTGATGACCTATGCCAGTATTTATCTTGATTGGCTTTACTGACCCTGCTGCCCCCAATGTCCTGGTTGCTAGGTACACTTCCCAAGTGCAGCTGAGGAGAAAAGATCAGATGCCTGGTGACTCCAATTACACCCCTGATCCAAGTGGATTCATATTTGATAATTCTGCTCTACCTGTACCATATATAGATCAATAACAATGACAACTAGCAATGAACTGCTGATATTTCTCAGTGCTTATTTGTTTAGGTGTCATAGTTAATATTATTTCATTAAATCCTGAAAACAGGCTCCACACATAGAAGTAATATGATCTCCGTTCTCCAAAAAGACCCTGAAGCTTAAAGAGCTTACAGTGTTATATGACTTGGGTGATGCAGCAAGTACACTCTAAGAGGAATTTGGACTAATGGGAATCCATTTCCTGAAGGGGTGTCTTTAATGCTACACTGTGTGCACATTTCTACAAAATCAACTGAGATACCAAGTAGTAAATTTACATGTGCAGAACTCAAGTGAGTGAAGATGTTGTATTTGAATCACCTGATACATGCAGTGCTCAATAAACCCTGCAAGGAAGCCCTCCCTCTGACACTAACAGTAACTCTATAAAGCTGAGAATGCTCAATGGTTTGCTTCATCCACATGCTCTGAGGTGAAGTGTTTGTTTTTGGATATTCTTAAGTATTCAGAAATTTTCAAGATCATGAAACTTGATCCACCTGGCTGGATAGGAAAATGGTAGTCTTCCCTAGGGTATACAAAGAGATTCTCTTGTTAACATTAATTCCTCAATACAAGCATAGAATTTTAAAAGAACTCTAAGCAAATGAGAAGAGCAGTGTTAATCTTACACTCTTTGCATCCAGTCCTTGTACTTGGGAGTTTCAAGATTTTGAATGAAGCCTACAGTGTCCAGCATATCTCTGCTGGCTGTATGGTTGCTTCTTGCTTCTCTCCCGTCCTGCTCTCTCCCTTTGAGCATGCTGAATTTCTAAAAAAAAAAAGTCATTCTTTCCCCCCAAAACATTCTCCAGGCTGCTCTTCTGCCTCCTTCTGTCTCCTCTGTTCAGAGATGAGATCTGAAATCGCTCTCCTACAGGCTCCTCCCATAGCCTGCTGATATCCCTCCCAACACTCATAGAATTCTGCAGAGGTGTCCACCATTCATCTTCTGGCACCTTTCTCTGTCCTTACTATGACCTATACCAGATTAATATTGTTAACCAACTGAATAATACTTTTTCAAAAATAATAATATTTTGCTAAGAGAAACATATTCGTCTCTCTTAGCAAAATAAGACAGTTTAGAAACAAACACAGCAGCTATGTTGCCAATGAGGTTGAGATCAAAGCAAGATTGGGTCTTTGAGGCAATCATGGTCTACAAAGCAAAACCCTGCCTTAAAAAAATACAGTAAAATAATAAGTACATAAACTTTTAATACCATCTAATAGTAAGAGAGCATTTATTGCTTTGTGAGCTATTTGGGTATTTGGAATCAAACATAAACATCTTTTGGTTAGATTTCAGTATTCATGGTCATTTAAAGCACATGAAGTTCTTTTAATAAGAAACCCACTCAAACTAACAACACATAGTGAATTCATTGGCAATTCTGGTTCTTTTCATTGTGTCCCTCAGACACTATGCTTGTAATGTTTATCACCAGTTCTCCTCGTTTGTGGCAAATCAATGACTCTTGGTCATAATTAAAACTCTAAGCATGCCAGTCACAGTAGTAGCACAGGGTTATCTGTAATTCAACCTTCGGGAGGTATACACAGGAGAATCGGGATTTTAAAATCATCTTCTGCTAAATGTTAAGTACATGAGACCCTGAGTCAAACAAATCAACAGTAACAATAGGAAGGATTTATATATCTCAAGAGATATCTCAGAATAAGTCTCATGATGCCTGTTGTTTGCTCATATACAAGAAAGTCATATTAATTCATTTTTTTTTGTGGTTTTTCGAGACAGGGTTTCTCTGTGTAGCCTTGGCTGTCCTGGAACTCACTCTGTAGACCAGGCTGGCCTCGAACTCAGAAATCCTCCTGCCTCTGCCTCCCAAGTGCTGGGATTAAAGGCGTGCGCCACCACCGCCCGGCAAGCTGTTCAGATTCTGAAACATAAAGATCGCCATGATTTAAAGGTCAGTCAGAACCATATCACAGTACCTTGTGATTCCTCTTATTCTCTTTACCCTTCCCCCAGCATCTCCTCAAAAGAATTAAAATTTTCTTCAGTTAACATATAAAGAAGAGATATGAGACATCACAGGCTCAGTTGTTCCATTTGCAAAGCTCAGACAAAGTAGATCTTTCTTGAAAGTCTTGGGATCATTTGAATAACAAGCATTGGCTTCAAAGCAGCATTAGCCTCTCACAGTATTTTTATTTGAAGTGTTACAGAAAGGTTTAAACTTCTCCTTTGTGATGACGGAAGTTCTAGAGGACATTTCTTTCCAGGTAAGACTGCTGTGTCTGAGTTGAAGGCTATCTCATAGCACAGCATCACCAAGAGTGGTCAGACCTGGAGTTTCTGCAGCATTGCTCCTACATCAGGGCTCACTGTTTCACCTAACTCTTTGAGCTTTGTAGACCACTTTCTTTCTAATACCTTCTAAACTAACTTCTGACTTTTTTCCAATTTCTATAATTCCTTTTATCCTCTTCTTAGAGCTGATGAGTCTTAGACCTTGTTCTCTATTACATTCTGGCTTCTGACTTATGGACAGAGACAGCCCACTAACCATACTCCACATAATGAGTGAAGCTGTTTCACTTCCTGCTCATCAACATACTTATTGGAGTAGCACTTTTTTTCATCTCCATCGATAATCATTGCTTTGCTAAGTGCATGGTGTTAAAAGGGCTGAGATTTGGGCCTCTCTTTCCACCGACCTTCTTCACTGAGATTAATTCATTTTATAGCTTTTATATGGAAGTGAGAGACCTGAGACTTCCCCTTTTTATCTCAACACGACTCAATTAGATGATTTTGGTTTGTTGTGGTTGTTGTTTTTGTTTATGAAAATTTGGTCTTCGGTGGTTTGTTGGTTTGTGGCAGGGTCACACTTTGCACTACACAAAGGCTTGGATATATTGCAGCTGAACCTTATACTCTATGGTGATGCTCCTGCAGTAGTTTTTAACATCCTAGGATTATAGCTGTGAGTCACCACACCTGAATCTCATTAGATCACCACTGTAACATCACACATGACTAATCATAGGTCACCATACAGATATGATGATAATGAAAGATCTTCAGGTATTCTGAGAACTGTGACACAGAGATAGGAAAGAAGTTCATACTAGAGTAAATTACTCTATTAGACTTGCTGAAGTTGGGATGCTTACAAACTTACAGTCTGTAAAACTTGCTATTTTTGAGGTACAGTGCAACAAAGAACAATAAAATGAGCACATGCCTCTTTGGCCATGGCTAGGAATACTTTTTCTTCTTTCCAGGAATCTCTAATGAATGTGTTTTTAAAACCCCACATTTTCTAAGAAATAACTAGGTTAGTTTGCTTTTGCATCTTAAAGGCTCAGATGCACTCATATGTCTTTCTTAAATACTGTCTATACCTTAGAAAGCTCATTAGCAAATCATTAACAAAAACAATGGTCTTATAATGAATTGATAGGTCGATTCAGGAACATCATATTGCTAGTTCTAAATTGCCAGAGATGGGGCAAAAAGCTCAGTTCTGTCATATACTCAAAATTACACAGTGCTGTTTTTATGTTCTTTGATTTTAAAATGTATTACATTTATTTGTTTCTCTCTCTGTGTGTGTGTGTGTATGCATGCATGCATGCATTTATGTCTGTGTCTTTGTGTGTTTCTGAGTGTGCCACAGCACATATATGGAGAGTGGAGGATGGTTTGTAGGAGCCCCTTGCTACTCCTCTTCTTTCCCCATGTTTGTCCTATGGAACTAATCAGTCCTCTGGCTTAGCAGCAAGTGCCTTTACTAATGAGACACCTCCACAGACTTGTTCCTTTTGCTTTTCTTTATTTTTTAGGCTCAAAACCAAAGTCAAGTTGATGCTATAGAAAAACTGAGAAGAGGAAATAGAACAGATCTAATGAAGGGGCAATTAGGCAACATTGCACCTATCTGCGGCATAGTTAGAGTGAGAAAAAAGCAAGGAGGAGGCAGGGAAGAGAACAGGGATCATAGGCTCCCACCTAAAAGATTTTCTCTTCTTCTGCTAGGAATGTGTGACTCCTTCCACACATTTAAAGAGAACATTTGGTACCAGCAACATGCAGCAGTCATTTAGCAGTTCAGGATGCTTAGGTTTGGAGCACCCAATCAGCTGTTTATTTTGTCAAGTTTAGAACTGACCTTTTTCCCAATTATTTTTTTTCCAAAATCTTCTGGGGACCTGTATACACTTTAAGGTTAAAAATGGTCTTCTCTTCCAGGCTTTTTGGACTATAATGTTCCTGTCTGCTCTGCCCTCCACATGTCCTCATAAATATAATTCTGGCACTGGAATGCAGACAGACTTTCCAGCCTTTGCATACTCAGCATTAAGCCACTAAGATGTGAGCTCATGAACAGTCTGTGCCATTTAATTACTTTGCAGTCCATTAGAGGATTTAGAAATTGAGTACCTACTATGTGTGAGGTGCTGTGCCAATTGTTGAGGGTTCTTGACAATATTAATCTTGTTTCTAAACACCATCACTGGAGCACTTGGAGAAGAACTGAACAAAGACCTGAAGAGTATTGTGACAAATGCAAATTGTATGGCACCAAAACATAGTGTTGAGAACCTAGAAGTGAAGCAAGTCCACTTGCATGGTAAGAAATGCTTCGGGAAATGGTCCTTGAGCTAAGACTTATTCTTTGCCAGCTGAGCAAAAGGAATCAGCATGTCATAAGCAGAAAAGAAACTGCAGAAGGCAGAGCTCAGGAAATACTGAATCTAGACAAGGCTGGGGAAGCTGTAGATTCCTGCTGTTCAGTGAGAAGCTCCTGGTATGGAAACCAGATGGTCAGGGGCCTAAAATATACTACTTCAAAATTGAAAATGTTTGTCTGGAAGAAGAGGCAGCCACAAAAAGTTGGGGAGATATTTAAGTAATAAAAGGCTGAACCCTGTGTCTAAGAAAGATACTTGTGTGCCATATGACCCCGTCTTGTATTACAACAATTCCTGGGAGACATGAACAAATGCCTACTCAGCACAGATAAGGAACTAAGAATAGACCTGAGTACAGATAGCACCAAAGTCCAACTTGATGAACCAATGAGTTTTATTTGGATTACTTACAGAAATATGTGTATATGGGTGGTTTAGGGGGAGGGTTACTTACATAATCAAAAATGACTCAAAAACAACTGTATTACCAAAGCCCACACCAGCATGGAAACCTGAGGTACAATGTGTATCCTGCAGTCAGTTTGACAATTTGAAGAGTAGATTCCAGATGGACCCAATTGATCTAAGCTTCCTCCTAGTGGCTTAGCTGGTCTTTGTTTCTTTCAGTCAGTTTGGCTGATCCTTTCTTTTTTTCAGCAGCTTGGATAATCTCTACTTTTTCTGGGTTGTTGGTCTGGTCTAAGAGTTTTCTAAGCAACTCAGCTTCTCTGAGAGTATTCTTTGTGGCCTCACTTGCCTGAGAATGGCTCTCAGCCATCTTCAGAACTATTGAATACAAAGAGCCCAGTGAATCTGATCAGTTTCAGGGGCTTTCTGAAGCTATTTTGAGTTGTTAATTTCCTGTCTTAAAGAGATTTTCTGCAGGTTGGAATGCTCAGTCTAGAACGTTCAGTCTGTGAGGAAACCATTATACAACACCTTGACAGGAAAACCAAGATTAGAGACAGTTGTAATAATGTAGTTTCATGCAAGAGTATTTGGTTATAGCCATGGCTAAGAGAATGATCCATGGCATAGGAAGAGATGAATCAGAGATGTTCATGAAGTAATTGAACTGTGGGCCTGAAGTCATGAGGATCCATGCCTGAATACCTCACTGCCACTCATGATGTAGGAATTCAAAAGTGAATATTAAATTGACTTGAAGATACACTTCCACCTTAGAACCTCCTCCTGGCTAGTGGCTCACACTATGGAGCGGCTCTCTGTTGTGAAACACCTTGCACAGCATCAGCTTTTGATCCTGACTCCTACACTAGCAATCCGACTCAGGCAACGTGCTCGAGTTTAGTAAAGAGAGCTGTACACAGCTCCCTAGTCACTTCAGTATTCTAAAATTACTAAATGCTTTTTCATGTTAAAGATTGCTCATTCGTTTCTCTGCTTAAAAAAATTATGCCTTCATTCCTTTAAGTAAAAACAACCCTGTAAAATTGTAGTAATGAGATGCATTAAACATTTATAACATTCAATATCAGTCGAAAAAGTAGGGGTTTCTTTATTGTTTTTTTTTCCCTTGAAGAAAATCCTCTTGTGCTTTATATGGAAAAAAACCATCAGGAGAGACTTTACTCACAGCTGTTTCCTGGCATAAATGCTTTATTCTTCAAGAAAAGCATTTCTAATCAGCGCGCTCCCACCATCACTTGCCCCCACTCTTTGTTCATCCTGGGAGGTCAGCACCTAATGTTGCTGGCATTGTAATTTATTGCTGTTGGAAAGATTGAGTATTTGTATAGGATTTCCACCATAATTCAGCTTTGTTGGAAAGTATTACCAAGTATAACTTGATTTTGTAAAGAATTCTTGGCTGAATTCAAAAAATGGTCAGATATATTTGGACTTAGAAAATGAGTATAAATAAAAATAGTATAGAGACAGATTTAATGTAAAATAAGGTGGGTGTGAGAGAGCATTGATATGCAAATGAACACTACTTGTAAGTCTGAGGCATTAGCTTCTCTTTTCCCTCACATTTGCATGGGTTAGTAATTGAACATACAAGATTCAGGACTTGTATGTAAGTGAATTCCCTGGTTAAATTACAAGGCATACATTTTCCATTTCAGATTCTCATGTTCAAGTATAAAATTTCCCTTCTTGCTTTGAGTTTTTAAAATAAACTATGAAGAATGGTAACAAACAAAATGAACCAGGGAGAAAGCATCTCCCTATGAAAGACTCAAGGGAAGTTTCATCAAGAGAGAAGGCAGAGAGAAAGGAAACTTCCATATCCCCATATCCAGACAAGATTCCCTAAGTGACACCTTCTTAGAGAGTAGATTGAGAGGACAGGAGATGAAAATGGGTCAGGTAGCTTCAAAGACAAGGATTCCATAAGCAGCACTACCATTATTGTCCTTTGTCCAAGCAAAAAAAGTAATTGGTACTGTTCTGGTCTGAGACCAGAAGTGTCAGAAGGAAGCTCTCTCTGACTTATTGCTTCTCCAAAATGTACATCCCGAACTGTATGCTACTCGTGTGGATGTGACTGAAACTCTAGAAACTAAAGCCATTCTATAATCAGTTTGGCAATTGATTTTTGGATTTGGGTGGTAGTGATAGGTTATATCTAGTCACTAATTTCAACCTATCTCAAATACTTTGAGTCTCAACTCTTGAGGCAAGATTGCTACAGTAGCCTTGAACAGCATTGAGGGTGAACCTCCCCGCCCCACACACACACCCTTCATAGATAGCCAGTAACACAAGAAAAGTAAAGTATCAGCATTACCCGCTCCTTAGGCCTCCTGGATCGGAGTAAGGACTTAAAGTTCCAATCTCCTTCAAAACTTAAAACATTACCTGTTTTTGTCTCTTTCTAGCTGGTCTCGTCAATCACCCCATAGGAAGTATGATTCACCTGGGACCATACTAAGAAGATGGGAGGAATAATTATCCCTTTAATGAGATAATGTGCCTATTTCCTATTCTTACTAGATAACTCCTCTCCCGTGCAACTTTCTAAGGAGCCTCCACCATGTAGACTGCCCATCTCTATTACTGAACTTTTCTGCTTTCCTGGACCCAGACACAAATGGCATAGTTTTCTCTCTTCCACATTTACCCTTCTCTGCTCCTGGCAGCTACATAGCCACAATTTACCTAGCCTGTTCTTGTTTAATGAAATTCTAAAAATTTGCCCTTGATCTTGCTTCAAGTTCATTTATAAATACTTTTATTGACAAGAATAAAGCCCTCAATGACAGAACCCTGATTCCATGATAACACAAAACCACCCTGCCTCTGTTGCCAGTTATTTATGGCTGTGGCATTAGTGAATTTGATCTAAGAGCTTATAACTCCAAGTATAATGGGGTTCCTCAGACTAGGCTAAATCTTTCCAACAAAGCAAATGACATCTCAAGATTTCCTACCAAGAAGACTGCCAATCTCCAGAAATCCATAAGTAAACTTTACTTTCAAGGCTTCCTTTCTAAATTTTAAACAAACCCAGTCAAAGTTTACTTATTCTGACCTCAGTGAATCTGAATAACAGTTGATCTATATTCTCCTAATAACAATTCTTCCTAGTTTTGAAGACCATTATTACATCCTTCAGCCATCTCTGCAAAACAAAACTACGCAAACTCTTTTAGTGTGATATCAACATTGCTCTCAATGAAATTGTTGCTCCTTTTATAGATGGTGTCTAATTTTTCAATATCCATTTTGAAGCGCAATATCTCCACGTGAACATAAGCTTTTTGAAATACTGTAGATGAATTTGAACAAAAATATGGCTGTCTACATTTTGCCCTTGTAGTATTACAAGCTTCAGTAGTTTTCCTTAACATAAGCAGCAATTTTGTATAAAGTATATTTGTTATTATTTACGCTTTATTATTTTTAAACAGTTTTAGATTTGCTTACTTTTATTGTATGTGTGTATGAGTGTTTTGCCTGCACCATGTGCACACCTTGTGTCCATGAAGGTCAGAATAAGGCATCATATCTCCTTAAAATGGAGTTACAAGTGGTTTGGGGCTGTTATGTGGATGCTGGGAACAGAGCACTAGACCTAGGCAAGAGTCTCAAGTGCTCTTAAGTGCTGAGCTGTCTCTCCCTAGCACAAACTGCATTTTTATATAAACTTTATGTAATTTCAAAATAGATTTTTAAAAATGAAATCTTTTGCTGTGGGTTATGTATTCCTTATTGTACATTAAAAAGGAAACCTTGTGCAGACAGTCAAATGCCCAGAAAGCAGAATGCAACAAACATCAAAACCAAAAATAAGGAGTCCTTTGCATCTAAATAAACACTAATTTTGAAACCCATCCTTTACCGCTGTCAGCAGCAAATTTCCATGATCCCAGCCTGCAGTTCATGTTCTTTGGAAATGTATACTTCGGTCCGTCCTCCTCGGAGTTGTACCTTCTCAAACACCCACATCTGTGTTACACATTTACACGCACAGGAGATAGCTAGTCACCCTACTGTGAGCACCCCTGGCATATTGTGCCTGTCCTATGCTAGCTAGAAACATTCATTTTATCTGAGGAAGTTGTATAGGCTAAATGTTATTTGTTGTTCAGTGTTGTAAAATTGCTGGAATGGAACCACATGAGACATGCAAATGTCTGATTCTGAGAACACTGTGAGGCAGTAGGCACACCCCATGAGGTAATTAGATGGGTTTCAGAGTAGAAGCCAGCCAGTGCTTCACTGATGACTTTGCTATGCCTGGAGTGTTCAAATTGTGAGTGTGAAATGCATTTATTTTCCTTCTTAATATTCTTTCTCTCTTTCACCAAGTTTTAATGTGCTCATAGGTTTTTGTTGTCCTTGTTTTGGTTTTTTATGTCTATTTGTTTTTGTTTTTGGCATGCATTCACCTCAACATAGAACTAAATCTTCACTGAAACTCTTTAGTTTTTGACAATTATAAAAACCTCCCAGTTTCTGCCCACAAATAGCCTGGTTACTTACATACAGCCTCAGAATCTATCAAGATAATTTCCTTAGCATTTCCTGAACCACCAGTCTTCCTTCATAACCAAACCCATGTTATATCGTATAAAGCTTCATTTCCTGATGTTTAGGATATGAAAAACTATGCAAATATTCATATGTTCAATGTTATTTCATGGTTTATAACATGGCTTAAAAGAGTGAAGGTAGTAAATGCAGCAGATCTCTAAAAGGTAGTGTTGTGTACTCTGATCTGACCTCAAAAATAAGATGAAGTCAAGTGATGTGATGCTGATCTTTATATTAACACGGTTGTTTTAAACCTATGTCTTAAGGTTCATAATCTGATAAAGAAAAACAACTATTCTGAGTTAGAGTCTTCAGTATGTATTTACAGAGAGAGAGACTGCACAACACTGAACAAAGCAAGTGACCTCCTTGACCTTGTGAAACTTTAAGATTGGTACAAGAGGCAAACCAAAATTACATGTAGGGGATTTCTGGACAGCTGGGTGGTGAGAGGGGGTGGGAAAGACACAGAGAGAGGGGGAGGTTAAACTGGAAACTAAACACCTTTCATATATGTATATACATAAAACATATGTATATATGTATAGAATATGTTAAATATGTATATATTTACTGATAGTAATAAATAACCCATCATAACTCATTTGACCCAAAGCCCAAGACTGAAATAAGAGAGGATCAACATGAAGCAGCGTAATAAGGTCTTGGGCAAGTGTGGTCAAGGCAGTCTCCACAGGCATTTGTTTGTTGCTTTGTAGTGCTTTATAATTTGTAAGGGCAAGGGTGGAGAAGGAAAGACAAAGGGACCTGCCATTATTCCCATATGAGATTAAAGGCTTGAAAATGAATGTTGTGGGAACTTATTGCTGAGGTGGACCCTGGATATATTATGAAAGGGATCAAATAAGAATGCCACATTCCATGGATGTGGAATGGGAAAGAGGGGAGTCAAGAGTGTTTTCATGGTTTTGAGTATATACACCAATGTGAAGATCTGGGCTGTTGCCTGCAGCAAACTCCTGGAGACATAAAATGCGAGGTGACTAAGTAGAAATAGCAATGTAGTGTCAGCTCCATAAATCTAGATTTTAGTGAAGTGTCAGTGCTTAAAGTAATAAATTAGAAGTTAACAACCCACAGATGATACTAAGATTTAATTAGATAACCTAAGAGGAAAAAAATTAAAAAAAGGAGACAAGAGGTGAAAGCCTGATACATGGGTCTATTTAGAAGACTAGAAAACAGGGGTCCTAGAACACGGATTGGGAAGGTGTAGGCAGTGTAGTAAGAAGCACCTAGGAACAACCAGAGAGACACAGAACATGTGTTTGAAGTTATTGCACTCTCTTGATTCTCTGTCTCTCTCTGTCTCTGTCTCTCTCTGTCTCTGTGTCTCTGTACACACACACACAAACACACACACTCTCACCACACACACACTCTCTCTCTCTACACATACACACACACAGACACACACACACAGACACACACACACAGACACACACACACACACACGTTTGTTTGCCATCTTTTTCTTAAATGAATTACTTCATCAAACCACAAAATCTTTTAGTCTTAACATAAGAGGGATCTTGTTTATACTGTAGACTTCTCCTTCACTAAAACAGCTCTAACATATACTCTTTAAATAATAGTCTATGGAAAATAGAATCTATTTATTGAAAGTTCTACTCCAATGCAAACTTGAACTCTGAAACTGCCTTTCAAAAAATATTAGCCTATGAAATGGCTTGAAGCAGGGAAAGTGCCTGTTGTCAAGCCAAACTCATTCCCTCTGACCCAGTGGTGGATCATAAAACTGAATTTAAAAATACCTCGTCTGAGCTCAACTGCACACCCTGGCAAGTGCGATGGCTTTTCTTGGTTGCTAGCTTGACTAAATCTCAAAGTAATTAAACCCCAAGAGGCAGGTACACCAGCCAGGGAAATTTTTTTTTGATCAAATCACTTCTAATCTGGATTATTTGGTCTGGAGGATGTACCTTTAATCTAGGCTACACCTTCTGTCGGCAGCCTATATAAAGGACATGGAAGAAGGAAACTTCTCTTTGCTTACTTGCTCCAGCTCTCTCTAGTAAGGCCATTCCTCCATTGGTACTAGAGACTACTTTTTTGGGATTCCAGGGCATTCTGTAGACAAACTGAGACATCCAATTTTGTGGATTGAACAACCACCAGATTTGTGGATCTTCCATTGGTAGATAGCCTTGCTGAATCAACTGGACAACATCCTTTAAGCCATTCTAATAAAGCTTCTCTCTCTCTCTCTCTCTCTCTCTCTCTCTTGCTCTCTCTCTCTCTCTCTCCCTCTCCCTCTCCCTCTCCCTCTCTCCAAATACATGACATAGAGATAGAGATACATAGATAGAAGCATAGGTGATAGATACATATATGATAGATAGATATAGATACATAGAAGATACATAGATGCATATGTGACAGATACATAGATAGACAGACAGACAGACAGACAGACAGATAGATGAATGCATGCATCCATCCATACATACATAGCTTCATTTTATCAGTTTTGCTCCTTTAGAAAATCCTTACTACTATGACAAGCGTACATACCCAAAACAACAAACAAATACATGAGTAAATTAATAATAAAAACAAAATAAATAAAAAATACTTTCTGAAGAAGTATAGTTCAAATTAGAAAGCAAAATGGATTTTGAGCAGGTATAGTAGGCAGCTTTAGATATTGGTAACAGCTCTGCACTCACTTAAATAACTCAAGCATGAAGTTATCCTTAGATTCCACTGTTCCCAAAACTCAGATAAAGAAAGAACTGTCTTTTAGTTGTCCATACCTCTGAAAGAGCATGATTTCAAGTTTTAGTTGCTGCAAATGAATGGCTAGTATTGCGGGAGGTTCAAATGATTGAGAAAATAGATACTTTCATATTTGTCTGCAGAGTTCTATGTGTGTTGTACTGCATATGACAAGACAGCTGAAGCATATCCCTACTGCAAGGAGAGATCACTTACAGGGAAATCCTTGCTTCACCACCAGGCAACCTTATCTGAAATACTGCAGTTTGGTCACATAAGCAGATGGTCTTGCCCCAAATCTTCCTTCTCAAATGGACACAAATAGTCTTTTCCATATGCTCCAAAATTAAAATTTTGGACTGTAAATTGTGAATACTATGTTACAGAACTTTCACTATTGCATTTTGTCTGCAATCATCTATTTCAGAACTACAAATGATTTGAGAAAATGATACAAAGTATATAGAGGAATTTTCAGAAAGGTTCTCCTCTTATTTCATTCAATGAGAAAAGTGGGGAAATTAGCAGCTATCAAATTATGATTTAATCACTCTAAGCTTTCAATTTATCTCTCATAAAATAAATATCAAGATATCTTCTTGTAATAGCTATAAGAATAGACAAGTTGACATGAGCAAAGCACCTAATGGGGTGTCTCAGCCCCAGGCATCTAGTCTGAACTAGTAACTGTACTAGACTCTCCACTGTGTCTCTCTGCTCATTTTTGAATCCTGGAAGTAACAACGAGAAGTAAATGAGGTGAATGGCTAACATCTTCCTTCATAGGACTTCTGGGCCAGCATTTTAATTTAGTTCAGGATTCCAAACCAAAAAAAAAAAAAATGCACCAATTTTATGCTGTTCAAAATATCAACACATAGAACTTAACAAACCCACACTGTTTACATTTTGGCATGCTAAATATTTAGATAGACTTAATATTTTCAGTGCAGTGGAATTTTTAAGCAAAGAGTGGGGGGAGGCCCAAATCAAGCTTATGTAGATGAGATAATGCCATAATGAGAACCAGACGGTTTCCATTTGCTGACCTCATGTGTTTAAATTCATAACCTTAACATTACATCTCAAGAGACTTTGCATTTGAAATCTGGTTCGTGGATTTTAGAGTTATCAGATTTCTAGACCTTTTCGCAGGTGCTATGGAAATGGAAGTGGTTATTATTTATGACAAACCAGCTGCATTTTCAGTGTTTCCTTCCCTACCTTGCTTTTCATGCAAATCAAGCTGCAAACAAAAAGCAGAGTTGATTCTGCCTTCATGCCAAGAGAAGAAAGTGAATTTCAGATGAAATATGATCTTAAAATCATACAAAATTATTATCACATATCTCTCATCATTCTTAATGTGTTTGTTCGACCATTCAGTGTTAATTCACTCATCTTCTAATAATGTTCAAACTGCAGAACAAACACAAATAAACCTGAAAGCCCTGTACTAGCCATCTCATGAGGAAGCAAATTTTATTTATATCATTCTGTTTGTTATGTTCCAAATATCTCATAAATATGGTTTTGCTCATCCCTTTTTGACCATGGAGTCACTGATTCCATAAGCACAGAATATTTGTCCTAGCAAGATAAAAACTAAACACTGTTAGTAAAACATAGCATATTTTGAAACTTTGTACTGAGATACGGTCTATGAAGTAAATCCTCAAAAAAGGCCCACTGTTAAAATCAAGTAGCAAACTTGTACATACTTTGTTTCATCTGAGACACTGTCTTGTCATGTTGCGTAGACTGGCCTCAAATTATGAACTTCATGTGTCAGCCCCAAATATGCTTGGATTGTGAATGTGGGTCACTATGCCTAGCCCAAGTAGCTGCTATAAAATTTCATGTCATTGACGGCAAATGCGACTGGCACATTGATAGTAATAATTCTTATGAAGATGCTTGGGTACAATGGTGGAAAGCCCAGACTCTAGATATTCATTTGGCTTCAGGATGATCAGAGCAGTGATCTTTAGCCCAGCAAAGGTAGTGATGCCAATTTAATGTACCTGTGTGCAGATGAGATGAGTTAGTGTGAACAAAATACTTAAAATAGTCTCTGGCAAACTTGTGGGTGTTTTATAAAAGGAACCGATTCTTACTACCTTAATTTTCAAAATGGCATGTTTATTGTACTCATAGTAAAATTCTTCTCTTTTTGTCTTTTACTATTATTCTTTTTTATTAGTCATTTCATTTATCTACATTTCAAATGATATCCCCCTTCCCAGTTACCCTTCTACCAACTGTCCATCCCATTCCCCTTCACCCCCCTCCCTCTTGCCTCTATGAGGGTGCTTCTCCGCTCATTCACCCACTCCCACCTCACCACTCTAGCATCCCCCTACACTGGAACATCACACCTCCCTCCCCTCCCATTGATGTCAGATAAGGCCATTTTCTGCTACATATGTATCTGGAGTCCTCACTCCTTCCATGTATACTCTTTGGTTGGTGGCTTAGTCTCTGGGAGCTCTGGGTGGTCCGCTTAGTTGATATTGTTCTTCTTATGGGGTTGTAATCCTCTTCAGCTATTTCAGTCCTTCCCCTAGCTCTTCCCTTAGGATCCCTGGATTCAGTCTAATGGTTGGCTGTGAGTATCTGCATCTGTATTGGTCAGGGAACAGCCATATCAGGTTCCTGTCAGCAAGCGCTTCTTGGCATCAGCAATAGTGTGGGGTTTTGGTGTCTGCAGATGGAATGGATCCCTAGGTGGGGCAGTCTCTATACTTCATTCTCTGTTCCATTTTGTGTCTGTCTTTCATTTGGACTGAGGCATTTCTGGGTTTAAAATTTTGAGATGAGTGAGTTTTCCCATCCCTCAACTAGGGGTCATGCCTGTCTACTGGAGTTGCAACTTCATAGCACATCTGAAAGTTCTAGAACAAAAAGAAGCAAATACAGCCAAGAGGAGTACACGGCAGGAAAAAATCAAACTCAGGGCTGAAATCAAACAAGTAGAAACAAAGAGAACTATACAAAGAATCAACAAAGCCAGGAGCTGATTCTTCTAGAAAATCAACACGATGGCTAAACCCTTAGCTGAATTAACTAGAGGGCACAGAGACAGTATCCAAACTAACAAAATCAGAAATGAAAAGGGAGACACAACAACAGAAACTGAGGAAATTCAAAAAAACATCAGATCCTACTACAAAGCCTAAACTCTTCCTTTGAGATTCATGGTGAAACACAAAATGCATATCTACATCAAACTTTAAATTCCTTACTTGGTAAGATATTGTGTCCGATATCCATCAACACAAACCATTCCAAACAGAAAGTATCAGTACAGGCTTCCAGATATCATTTAGTCTCACAGATATGCCAGGGGTTTGTAAATGTCCCTGAGTCAAAGCATTAGATACTTTTTCTAAATCTAAACTGAAGACTATAGCTTAACCTTAGAGATTTTTAAAAGTAAAATGAAGCCAGATATAAAATAGGCAACAGCAAATGATAATGCCAGAAATACTGGAGGAAAGAACATTTAAAAGAATATGTGGTAGAAAATAGACTATAAAAGCAGAAACTGACAAGATGACAGAGACAAAAAAGAAAGAAAAAAATCAGACTTTAACAAGACCTATGAAGAGAGGCAGAATAATCAAAGACTAAAAGTAAGAGACCAAGAGAGGCTGAAGTGGAGGGTGAAGGCCAAGAGAAAATGCGAAAGACAAAGAAAAAGGTCACACATAGCAATACACACATGCCATGAAGCAGGCAAATGACAAGGTCTGGTAGATTTGAGTCCAGTGCCAGCCTGGGCTATGCAATGAAAGCCCGTGAAAGATAAGAGAGGAGAGGATAGAGAGGAGAGAGAAACAGGCCAGGATTGGAAAAGGAAGAGAGGGTGAGGAAGGAACACTGCAGAGAGGGGTGCATGAGTTGGGATCCTTAAACATTTAACTCCAAAAAAAGAAAAACAAACAAACAAACTGTCCACACTCCCTTGTCCTTTATCCTTGACTCCCATTGGTGAATACCAGCTTCATTGGGGTAGAAGGTGTTAGGGGTGGAACCTATACCTCAATACCTTTCCACTAGAGGCCATTAAATATGGTTATCACCCCATATTAAACTATGGGGGACTTGCATGTATTATTGTCACATTTAATATTTCTCTGATAAAGTATTTTTTGTTTATTTTATTTTCTATATTCTTTATTTACATTCCAAATGATTTCCCCTTTCTTGGTTCCCCCCTCCCCGAAGGTCCCATAAACCCTCTTCCCTCCCCCAGTTCCCCATTCAACCCCCTCCCACTACTCTATCCTGGTATTCTCCTACACTGCTGCTAAGAGTCTTTCCAGGACCAGGGGCTTCTCCTTCCTTCTTAGGAATCAACTGATATGTGAATTGTGTCTTGGGTATTTCGAGTTTCTGGGCTAATATCCACTTGTCAGTGACTGCATACCATGTGTGTTCTTTCGTGATTGGGTTACCTCACTTAGGATGATATTTTCCAGTTCCAACCATTTGCCCAAGAATTTCATGAATTCATTGTTTTTTAATTGCTGAGTAGTATTCCATTGTGTAAATCTACCACATTTTCTGTATCCATTCCTCCATTGAGGGACATCTGGGTTCTTTCCAGGTTCTGGCTATTATGAATAAGACTGCTATGAACATAGTAGAGCATGTGTCCATACATATTGCATGCTGGGGAGTCCTCTGGGTATATGCCCAGAAGTGGTATAACAGGGTCCTCCAGAAGTGTCATACCCAGTTTTCTGAGGAACTGCCAGACTAATTTCCAGAGTGGTTGTAACAGCTTGCAATCCCAACAGCAGTGGATGAGTGTTCCTCTTTCTCCACATCCTCACCAACACCTGCTGTCTCCTGAGTTTTTGATCTTAGCCATTCTGACTGGTGTGAGGTAAAATCTCAGGGTTGTTTTGATTTGCATTTCCCTAATGACTAAGGATGTTGAACATTTCTTTAAGTGCTTCTCAGCCATTTGATATTCTTCAGGTGAAAATTCTTTGTTTAGCTCTGTACCCCATTTTTTAATAGGGTTATATGGCTCTCTAGAGTCTACCTTCTTGAGTTCTTTGTATATCTTGGATATTAGCCCTCTGTTGGTTGTAGGGTTTGTAAAGATCTTTTCCCAATATGTTGGTTTCCATTTTGTCCTATTGACAGTGTCCTTTGCCTTACAGAAACGTCATAATTTATGAGGTCCCATTTGTCAATTCTTGAATTTAGAGCATAAGCTATGGGTTTTTTATTAAGGAAAATTTCCCTGTGCCCATGTGCTCAAGGATCTTCCCCAGTTACTTTTCTTTTTTTTTTATTTTTTTTATTTTATTTTTTTAATTTACATTCCAAATCACTTCCCCTTTCCCATTTCCTCCCTCCCCGAAAGTCCCATAAGCCCCCTTCCCTCCCTCTTTTCTCCATTCAACCCCCTCTCATTACTCTGTCCTGGCGTTCCCCTACATCCAGTCTTTCCAGGACCAGGGGGCTCTCCTTCCATCTTTTTAGAAATCTATTGATATGCTGATTGTGTCTAGGGTATTCTGAGATTCTGGGTCAATATCCCCTTATCAGTGACTGCATACCATGTGTGATCTTTTGTGATTGGGTTACCTCATAGCCAGAAGCTTGGAAAGAACCCAGATGTCCCTCAACGGAGGAATGGATTCAGAAGATGTGGTATATTTACACAATGGAATACTACTCTGCAATTAAAAACAATGAATTCACGAAATTCCTAGGCAAATGGTCAGAACTTGAAAATATCATCCTTAGTGAGGTAACCCAGTTACTTTTCTATTAGTTTAAGTGTGTCTGGTTTTATGTGGAGGTCCTTGATCCACTTGGACTTGAGCTTAGTACAAGGATATAAGAATGGATCGATTTGCATTCTTCTGCATGCTAGCCACCAGTTGAACCAGCACAATTTTTTGAAAAGGCTATCTTTTTTCCAATGGATGGTTTTAGCTCCTTTGACAAAGATCAACTGACCAGAGGTGTGTGGGTACATTTCTGGATCTTCAAATCTATTCCATTGTTCTACCTGCCTGTCACTGTACAAATACCATGCAATTTATAAGACTATTGCTCTGTAGTACTGCTTTAGGTCTGGGATACTGATTCCCCCAGAAGTTCTTTTACTGCTGAGAATAGTTTTAGCTATCCTGATTTTTTTGTTATTCCAGACAGATTTGAGAATTGCTCTTTCTAACTCTATGAAGAATTGAGTTGGGATTTTGATGGGGATTGCATTGAATCTGTAGGTTGCTTTTGGCAAGATGGCCATTTTTACTATAATAATCCTGCCAATCCACGAGCATGCGAGATCTTTCCATTTTCTGAGGTCTTCTCTGATTTTTTTCTTCAGAGACATGAAGTTCCTGTCATACAGATCTTTCACTTGTTTGGTTAGAGTCACACCAAGATACTTTATATTGTTTGTGACTATTGTGAAGGGTGTTGTTTCCCTAATTTCTTTCTCAGCCTGTTTATCCTTTGAGTATAGGAAGGCTACTGATTTGTTTGAGTTAGTTTTATTTCTGGCCACTTTGCTGAAGTTGTTTATCAGCTGTAGGAGTTCTCTGGAGGAGTTTTTGGGTCACTTAAGTATACTATCATATCATCTGAATATAGTGATAGATTGACTTCTTCCTTTCCAATTTGTATCCCTTTGACCTCCTTTTGTTGTCTAATTGCTCTAGCTAGAACTTCAAGTACTATATTGAAAAGATATGGAGAGAGAGGGCAGCCTTGTCTAGTCCCTGATTTTATTGGGATTGCTTCAAGTTTCTCTCCATTTAGATTGATGTTGGCTACCGGTTTGCAGTAAATTGCTTTTACTATGTTTAGATATGGGCCTCGAATTCCTGATCTTTCCAAGACTTTTAGCATGAAAGGATGCTGAATTTTGTCAAATGCTTTTTCAGCATCTAATCAAATAACCATATGGTTTTTTTGAGATTGTTTATGTAGTTGATTACATTGATGGATTTCCATATATTGTGCCATCCCTGCATCCCTGGGATGAACCCTACTTGATCATGGTGAATGATCGTTTGGATGTGTTCTTGGATTCGGTTGGCAAGAATTTTATTGAGTATTTTTGCATCAATATTCATAAGGGAAATTGGTCTGAAATTCACTTTCTTTGTTGGATCTTTGTGTGGTTTTGGTATCAGCATAATTGTGGCTTCATAGAACGAATTGGGTAGTATTTCTTCTGTTTCTATTTTGTGGAATAGTTTGAAGAGTACTAGTGTTAGGTCTTCTTTGAAGGTCTGATAGAATTCTGCACTAAAGTCATCTGGTCCTGTGCTCTTTTTGGTTGGAAGACTTTCAATGACCACTTCTATTTCTTTAGGGGTTATGGGATGGTTTAGATGGTCTATTTGATCCTGATTTAATTTTGGTATTTGGTATCTATCTACGAAATTGTACATTTCCTCCAGATTTTCTAGTTACATTGAATGCAGGCTTTTATAGTAGGATCTAATGATTTTTTTGAATTTCATCAGTTTCTGTTGTTAGATCTCTCTTTTCATTTCTGATTTTGTTAATTTGGATACTACCTCTGTGCCCTCTGGTTAGTTTGGCTAAGGGTTTATATATCTTGTTGATTTTCTGAAAGAACCAGCTCCTAGTTTTGTTGATTCTTTGTATGGTTCTATTTGTTTCCACTTGATTGATTTCAGCCCTGAGTTTGATGATTTCCTGTGTTCTACTCCTCTTGAGTGAATTTGCTTCTTTTTGTATGCTCTCTCCAGTTTTTTTTTGTTTGTTTGTTTTTTTTTTTTTTTGGAGACACTTAGAGCTATGAGTTTTCCTCTTAGCACTGCTTTCATTGTGTCCCATAAGTTAAGGTATGTTGTTCCTTCATTTTCATTAAATTCTAAAAAGACTTTGATTTCGTTCTTTATATCTTCCTTTACCAAGGTATCATTGAGTAGAGCATTGTTCAGTTTCCACGTGTATGTGGGCTTCCTGTTGTTTTTGTTGCTATTGAAGACCACTCTTATTCCATAGTTATCTGATAGGAGGCATGGGATTAGTTCGATTTTCTTATATCTGTTGAGGTCTGTTTTGTGACCGATTATATGGTCGATTTTGGAGAAGGTACCATGAGGTGCTGAGAAGAAGGTATATTCCTTTGCTTTAGGATGAAATATTCTATATATATATATCTGTTAAATCCATTTGGTTCAAAGCTTCAATTAGTTTTACTGTGTCCCTTTTTAGTTTCTGTTTTCCTGATTGGTCCATTACAGAGAGTGGAGTGTCGAAGTCACCCACTATTATTGTGTGAGGTGCAATGTGTGCTTTGAACTTTTGTAAAGTTTCTTTTACGAATGAGGGTGCCCTTGTATTTGGAGCATAGATGTTCAGAATTGAGAGTTCTTCTTGGTGGATTTTTCCTTTGACCAGTATGAAGTGTCCTTCTGTGTCTTTTTTGATGACTTTAGGTTGAAAGTCAATTTTATCCGATATTAGAATGGTTACTCCAGCTTGTTTCCTGGGACCATTTGCTTGTAAGATTGTTTTCTAGCCTTTTACTCTGAGGTAGTGTTTGTCTTTGACACTGAGGTTCCTGCATGCAGCAAAATGCTGGGTCCTGTTTACGTATCCAGTCTGATAGTCTACGTCTTTTCATTGGGGAATTGAGTCCATTGATGGTAAGAGATATTAAGGAGTAGTGATTATTGGTTCCTGTCATTTTTGATGTTATTTTTATGTTTGAGTGGTTATTTTCTTTTGGGTTTGATGAAAGGAGGCTACTATCTTGCTTTTTCCAGGGTGTAATTTCCCTCCTTGTATTGGCAATTTCCACCTATTATCCTTTGCAGAGCTGACTTTGTGGAAAGATATTGTATAAATTTGGTTTTATCATGGAATATCTTGGTCTCTTCATCTATGGTGATCGAGAGTTTGGCTGGGTATAGTAGTCTGGGCTGGCATTTGTGCCCAGAATCTTCTAGCTTTCATAGTCTCTGGTGAGAAGTCTGGTGTAATTCTGATATGTCTTCCTTTATGTGTTACTTGACCTTTTTCCGTTACTGATTTTAATATTCTTTCTTTGTTTAGTACATTTGGTGTTTAGATTATTATGTGATGGGAGGTATTTCTCTCTGGTCCAGTCTGTTTGGAGTTCTGAAGGCTTCTTGTATGTTCATGGGCATCTCTCTCTTTAGGTTAGGGAAGTTTTCTTCCATAATTTTGTTGAAGGTATTTACTGGCCCTTTAAGTTGCCAGTTCTTCACTCTCATCTATACCTATAATCCTTAGGTTTGGTCTTCTCATTGTGTCCTGGATTTCCTGGATGTTTTGGATTACAAGCATTTTGCATTTTGCATTTTCTTTGACTGTTGAGTCAATGCTTTCTATGGTATCTTCGGCATCTGAGATTCTTTCTTCCAGCTCTTGTGTTCTATTGTTGATGTTTGTATCTATGACTCCTGATTTCTTCCCAAGGTTTTCTATCTCCAAAGTTGTCTCCCTTTGTGATTTCTTAGTTGTTTCTACTTCCTTTTATAGATCCTGGATGGTTCTGCTCAGTTCCTTCACTTTGTTTGTATTTTCCTATAATTCTTTGAGATATTTTTGTGTTTCCTCTTTCAGGACTTCTGCCTGTTGACTCAAGTTCTCCTGAATTTCTTTAAGTGATTTTTGTGTTTCCTTTGTAAGGGCTTCTACCTGTTGAGTCATGTTCTCTTATACTTCTTTAAGAGGTTTATTTATGTGCTTCTTGAAATAATGAGATGTGATTTTAAATCCAGATCTTGCCTTTCTGGGGTGTTGGCATATCCATGACTTGCTGTTGTCTGAGAGTTGGATTCAGATGGTGCCCTATTACTTTGATTTCTGTTAGTAACACTCCTTCGTTTGCCTTTTGCCTACTGGTTAACTCTGATTTTAGTTAGTGCTGCTGTCACTGGCTGGTGCTTGAACCTCCTGTGAGCCTGCAAGGCTATTTCTGCACCCCTGGATGACCTGGTTTCCCCTGGCCTAAATTGCTGAGGGGCTGCCCTGCTCCTGGGTGCTGTTGGAGCCCTGGTGTGCCTTGCCCCAAGCGATGTTATACTTGGGATATCTCTGTGTACCTGATTGTCCCTGTCTGGTCTGTCATCGGAGCCTCTTTGACCCAGTATTATTATTCCCAAATTATACTGCAACATTTCAAACAGGGCCAGTAACTTTCTTGGAAACACAAAGAAGACCCAGTTCTTCTACAGAACCCACCAAACCTATACTCTACTATCATCCTACAGAAATTTTTTCCATTACGTTTTTTTTTGTTTCTTTGTTTGTTTGTTTGTTTGTTTGTTTTGATAGCCATTATGGGCACTATTGACCTTCTCTCAGTGAGCACAGACTAATGCTCAAGTAAAGGGACAAAGAGCACATGATATTGATATAAAACTGGAAGACTAGCTATCTAGTTGCATTAACAGCTGGTTTTCTCCTCTTTGAACATAAGTGCCCTGATTACTATTTCACATTCCATTATAGACACATTTATATTTTGATAGTAAAGATGATCTTAGCTAAGAAAGAACAAATTAAATGTATATGTCATGATCATTCTGAGTAACACCATTTAGGAGGTGACACAAATTTGTGAAACCTAACATTTTCTAGATGAGGAGAGTATATTACAGGAATTAAGAATGTTTGTTATAGACTTCTTTAAAGAAGACTATGAAAAGTATTGTATATTTCACTGGGGCCTACAGAGATTTGGTGTAGCAAAAAAGAATTTGAAATGCCTGTCAGGTAGATAGATGTGACTGCCCAAATTTTCACATGCATTGGCAGGTGTGGTAGAAGTGGTTACCACTGTGGGTGGATTTGTAGAGTCCTGATGTCAAGTGACCTAAAACTGGAAGAATAGAGAGGAGAGAAACTATACGAGTCTGGAATACCATGGTGTGGATTATGGGAATGAGCTAATTACTAGCAGGGAGTTTATTTTGTCATTTGATAGAGGGTATCATGATAAAACTATGCTTCAGGAAAGTGTGGCCAGCAGGTCACAGGTGTCCTGTGATGGTCAGGTGTAAGGCTCTAAGATGATGATGCTTGTGGAAATGCAGAGAAGAATTGGCACATACATTGGAAAATGGAATAAAAGAAAGGAACAAGACTCGGAAACTGCTCTGTCGAGGGCAGGACACTTCAGTAGAAGTGACATTGAACATGTCTCTGTATTATTTATAATAACACTAAAGCATAGAACTGGAACTCATGGGAACATGAATGGCAGGGAAGGGAAGGACGCCAAAGTCACTAGAGGCCTCTGATGCCTACTGTTTATTTTAACCAAATCTTCCATTTTTATCAATGGCAAAGGAATTCCTTGCATTGATTTCTTTCCTCATTGCTAACTATTGACCACTGGAACTGTGCTTGGAATGACAATGTTTTTCTTTGTCATGTTTGTGTTAGCTCCTGTCTGCTGCAGCATGCTCCAGCTGCTGAGAGTAGTGATTCTGTTTTTCTCTGTGCATCAAAATAAGTTTTATCAGCCACATTACGGAGCAGGGAAAATAGTAACACCCCCTCACAGGACAAGGATGGAGGAGAGGGGCTGACATACCTTCTGTTTCACAGCAGTGTAACAAAAGCTTAATTAAATCTGACTATTGCATAAGAAACACTGTTAACAGGGTTGCTAACACCAGGTCCAGTGGATACCAGACTCCAGCTGGGTCTATTCACTAACATGATACCAATAGGTTATGACCTATATTATCATTTCATATTGACCAGTTATCAAGCTATTTAAGAAAATCTTACTTTCTTAATTTTTTTTAAATATATTTTGCCCAATCTATTTTGTTCAATTTGATTCAGTATACAAAGCATCCTTCTAGATTTCCTTAATTGTATGTCCTGGCTAACATATTACCACTTTTCACAGTATAGTTTTTGATGTTTAGTAGTGAATATTTAATCTGAATCTTAACCCAGGCATCATGGTTCCTGCCTGTGGATAGAAGCACTTGGGAGGTTGAGGCAAAAAGATTGAGTTACACATCAAGACCTCTCTAAATTAACTGCTTAATTAATTTAGTTAAATATACTTACCACAATCATTCATTACTAGAACATTATCCCAACTTTAATAACAATAATGAAACAGATATTAATGCAAAATATTTGTCTATGATAGTGAGGTTAACATTCACAAATTCAGGATTCAAATACGACTTCTTCACTAAGAATTCCTTACAAATTATATATACATATATAGAGTTGTCTGTGCAGACAATTTTCACTAATGGTTTTGTTCCTATTCCAAAAGTATTTGTTCCTTCTCCTTTCATTGTGTTAAAGTAGTGACAGAATGATTCCTAGTTGACTTGGAAACTAGAGGAGAAATTTATTCTGCTTTTTAACCTTTATTTTAGAATTATATAGATGTTCATGAGCAGGAGGAATACATGGGTCATTGACTTGGCCTGGTGAGAGAGTGAATTAAAATACCACAAATGACACTCATTAGACAGGCTTATCGGGAGTTACTGCTAGGCCAAGATAATATCTAAACCTCCAAGCAGGAAGCTATAAAGATTCATTTTGCTTTCTGACTTCTAACACACTCATACAACAGTGCAACCCAGGGTTTAGGTACAGTATGAATTACTGAGATGCCATTGGCCGGGTGACCACCGCTATCGCTATCACTTCCATCAACAATGTTTCCAAAGGTAATTTTAAATTTTAAGTTAATTATTTTCATAAGAAAAAAAAACACAGAGTCTATCTAAAGTTTCAGCCTCAGGGTCAGACACTGAAGTTGTAGCTCAATTAAGAGATCTGTGAAGAAGTCTAGTCAAAGAAGACTTCTAAGAAAAGAATGTGCCAGATCCAAGTATATTGGAATGAAAGCATGGAGCCCGAGATTGAGTTGAGAGCCCCAGCTCTTCCTGAACCTCAACTATTTACCCAGCCATTCTGCACTCTGAAACACCATGCTTTACAAGGACACATCATGTTTTGAAATATATTTGCTACTAATTATAGATTTGATCACTTTTTAAAACACCAGTGTTTGAAGTTTCTAATCTTATTTTCTTATATTGTTTAATAAAGGAATAAATGACTTTAAAGATGTCCAAATACAGGAATGCTAATATTTTCCTTAATCAGCAACAATAAAGAAAGAATGAAGTGTTTCGGAGGAATGTCACTGAATGTATCAGCATATGAACTGAACATTTGTGCTGTCATTAACATTCATCATACTGATTGGTTTAGTTTCTGTTTAGCTTTTTCAAGTGTTCATGTATTATAACATGAACGACAGACACGGTATTAGATATGTCCCCTTCTATATTAATAGAAACAAATGGCTAGGGACTCTCTTTCTCAGGTTGCCTTTTAATTATATTCAAAATTTTTACAATCTGTAATAGGGGAATATGGTGTGTGTGTGTGTGTGTGTGTGTATGTGCATGCACTCACATAAGACACTAGTACAGAAATGCACAGATTAAGAGCCCATATAAATAATTATTTTATCAATTCATAAATTCTGTTCTCTTAAGTCTTGATAGCTATAAAAATAGTTTCTTGCTCCAGTGCACATTAGAGCCACAAGGAGTTTTGGATCATTCCAAATGAAGTTAAAAGGACACCTCTGTCATTTTGTCTACTTAACTGCATGTATGCTTACAGTATTTATTTTCCACTTCAATCCAAAAAGACATTGTACTGGATCCAAAGCCTTTAAAAATAGATAATGTATTTCCTTCATGAACATGATTTAGAACTCAAAATTTAAATAAAATGTTCAAATAAATATCAGTCTTGGAAAGTGCTTCCATTATAAGGGTGCACTTTTAAACACAGCACAATAAACAACAGCTTTAAACCATAGCATGGACATCAACATTACCTTCTTCTTCTTCTGAAAGAACTTTCAGTGTCTTAACTTCTCAATAATACAATATACACTCAGAGTTCAACCACATGTTCTGAGAAATAAAGCATCCTATGGCTACGAATCTTTAAGTTACATTTGAAGGGCTGAAGGATGAGTTCCAGAAATCTCAGATGAGCAGCTTCAGGTAGACAATTGCAATCTTTACCTGCCAGTGGAGGGGAAAGATAATTGCCATTTAAAAGATCTTTAGTAAAAGCTTAGGCAAGCTTAGCTAAAATTTTCTCTGTAAAATATCAAAAAAGGCAATGTCTTAGGGCCATATTTCTCACCTTGTGGACCTTGGCCACCTTGGGAGTCACAGGGGTCACCTAAGACAGTAAGAAAACACAGATATTTGCACTGCAATTCATAACAGTAACAATATCACAGTTACAATGTATCGATGAAAATAATTTTATGTTTGAGGCTCACCACAACATGAGAAACTATATTAAAGGGCTGTAGCATTAAGAAGGTTGAGAATCTGTCTCTGTACCAATATCAGGCTGTTTTTATCACTATTGCTCTGTAGTAGAGCTTGAGGTGAGGGATGGTGATTCCCTCAGAAGTTCTCTTATTTAGAATAGTTTTTGCTATCCTGCTATATTTGTTGTTTCAAATGAATTTTAAGAATTGTTCTTTCTACCTCACATCAGTCAGAATGGCTAAGATCAAAAACTCAGGTGACGGCCCTCCGCCATCTTTGCTCCAGTGACCAGGTAGTTGGGACCGCCAGGCTCAGAGACAGACAGGCATAATATCGCTTCGGTTTCAGGCAGCTTGTGTGTAACCTGCTCCCAGGTGCTGGGCTGATCTGCAGTAACCAGCGCGCCAGTTCCGCGGTGGGACCTTCTGCCTGGTGGAGGGACCCCGCGCAGGGAGGGAGCCTGCCAGCTTCCCTTCCGCGACCTCTGTTCCCGCGGACTGCGCTGGAGAGACCGGTACCCAGGCTCTCCCCCCAATATAACATCACTTGGGACACGGCCTGTTGGGGCTTCCTTCTGTGCCCGAGGGCGGGTTGGCGCTGTGGTCGTCTGGGTGCCAGATCGGCGGGCCATCGTGACCACAGGGTGAGCAGCGCCACGGAGAGTGCCCTCCGCCATCTTTGCTCCAGTGACCAGGTAGTTGGGACCACCAGGCTCAGAGACAGACAGGCATAATATCGCTTCGGGTTCAGGCAGCTTGTGTGTAACCTGCTCCCAGGTGCTGGGCTGATCTACAGTGACCAGCGCGCCAGATCTGCTGTGGGACTTCTGCCTGGCAGAGGGACGCCCCCTCCCCCCCCCAGGAGAGATCACACACCCCTGCACAGGGCAGGAGCCTGCCAGCCTCGCTTTGGCGACCTCTGCTCCAGGAATCCACTAGGCTGAGCCTTTAGATGTGCAAGGCCTCCCCAATATAAGATCACTTGGGGCAAAGCACATTAGGGCTCCAAAGTCACTCAGGAGCAGGCAGGCCCCAGAAATCGGTGCCAGGGGAATCCTGGTAATCCAGGGGGGGCAGAAATAGCTTTGCAGGCTCACAGGAGGTCCAACCAACAGCCAGTGGCAGCAGGACCAACTAACACCAGAGGTATCCAGATGGCAAAAGGCAAACGTAGGAATGTTACTAACAGTAATCAAAGTAATGTGGGACCATCCGAACCCAACTCTCCAACAGCAGCAAGTCCTGGATACCCCACCACACCCGAAAGACAAGATCTGGATTTAAAATCACTTCTCATGATGCTATTAGAGGATCACAAGAAGGACACAAATAAATCTCATAAAGAGTTACAGGAGACCATGAATCAACGGTTAGAAGCCCTTACAAAGGAAACACAAAAATCGCTTAGAGAAATGCGGGAGAACATGGATCAAAAGATGGAGGCGCACAAGGAGACAACACAAAAATCGCTTAACGAGATGAATCAACGGGTAGATGCACTCACAAAGGAATCACAAAATTTGCATAAAGAAATGCAGAAGAATATGGGTCAACAGACGGATGCCCATAAGGAGGCAACACAAAAATTGCTTAAAGAAATGAATCAACGGTTAGATGCCCTTACAAAGGAAACACGAGAACTGCTTAAAGAAATGCAGGAGACGATGGATCAACAGATGGAATCCCATGAGGAGGAAACACAAAAATCGCTCAGAGAAATGCAGGAGAACGTGGGTCATCAGGAAGAAATCCTGAAAGAGGTAATGCAAAAATACCTTAAAGAAATACAGGAAAATACAAACAAACAAGTGAAGGATCTCAGCAAATCCATCCAGGAACTAAAAAAGGAAGTAGAAACAACTAAGAAATCACAAAGGGAGACAACTTTGGAGATAGAAAACCTTGGGAAGAAATCAGGAGTCATAGATGCAAACATCAACAATAGAATACAAGAGATGGAAGAAAGAATCTCAGGTGCTGAAGATTCCATAGAAAGCATCGACTCAACAGTCAAAGAAAATGCAAAATGCAAAAAACGCGTAACCCAAAACATCCAGGAAATCCAGGACACAATGAGAAGACCAAACCTAAGGATTATAGGTATAGATGAGAGTGAAGATTTGCAACTTAAAGGGCCAGTAAACATCTTCAACAAAATTATGGAGGAAAACTTCCCTAACTTAAAGAGAGAGATGCCGATGAACATACAAGAAGCCTACAGAACTCCAAACAGACTGGACCAGAACAGAAATACCTCCCGTCACATAATAATCAAAACACCGAATGTTCTAAACAAAGAAAGAATACTAAATGCAGTAAGAGAAAAGGGCCAAGTAACATACGAAGGAAGACCTATCCGAATCACATCAGACTTCTCACCAGAGACTATGAAAGCCAGAAGATCCTGGGCAGATCTCATGCAGACACTAAGACAGCACAAATGCCAGCCTAGACTACTATACCCAGCAAAACTCTCAATCACCATAGATGGAGAGACCAAGATATTCCATGATAAAACCAAATTTTCACAATATCTTTCCACAAATCCAGCCCTGCAACGGATAATAGGTGGAAACCTCCAATACAGGGAGAGAAACAACACCCTGGAAAAAATGAGATAATAACCTTCTTGAATCAAACCCAAAAGTAGATAACCACTCAAACATAAAGATAGCGTCAAGAATGGCAGATGGCAATAATCACTATGCCTTAATCTCTCTTAATATCAATGGTCTCAATTCCCCAATTAAAAGACATAGACTAGCAGACTGGATACGTAAACAGGACCCAGCATTTTGCTGCATGCAGGAAACGCACCTCAGTGTCAAAGACAAACACTACCTCAGAGTAAAAGGCTGGAAAACAATTTTACAAGCAAATGGCCCCAAGAAACGAGGTGGAGTAGCCATCCTAATATCGGATAAAATTGATTTTCAACCCAAAGTCATCAAAAAAGACACAGAAGGACACTACATACTGATCAAGGGAAAAATCCACCATCAAGAACTCTCAATCCTGAATATCTATGCTCCAAATGCAAGGGCACCCTCATTCGTAAAAGAAACTTTACTAAAACTCAAAGCACACATCGCACCGCACACAATAATAGTGGGTGACTTCAACACCCCGCTCTCTGAAATGGATCGTTCAGGAAAGCAGAAACTAAACAGGGACACAGTGAATCTAATTGAAGCCTTGGACCAAATGGAACTAACTGATATATATAGAACATTTCATCCTAGAGCTAAAGAATACACCTTCTTCTCAGCTCCTCATGGTACCTTCTCCAAAATTGACCATATAATTGGTCACAAATCAGACCTCAACAGATACAAGAAGATAGAAATAATCCCATGCCTCCTATCAGATCACTATGGAATAAGGGTGGTCTTCAATGGCAACAAAAACAAAAGAAAACCCACGTACACATGGAGGCTGAACAATGCTCTACTCAATGATAACTTGGTCAAGGTGGAAATAAAGAAAGAAATCAAAGACTTTTTGAAAGTTAATGAAAATGAAGGCACAACATACCCTAACTTATGGGACACAATGAAAGCAGTGCTAAGAGGAAAATTCATAGCCCTGAGTGCCGCCAAAAAGAAACGGGAGACAGCATACACTAACAGCTTAATGGCACACCTGAAAGCCCTGGAACAAAAAGAAGCAAATACACCAAAGAGGAGTAGAAGGCAGGAAATCATCAAACTCAGGGCTGAAATCAATCAAGTAGAAACAAAGAAAACCATACAAAGAATCAACAAAACGAGGAGTTGGTTCTTTGAGAAAATCAACAAGATAGATAAGCCCTTAGCCAGACTAACCAGAGGGCACAGAGATAGTATCCAAATTAATAAAATCAGAAACGAAAAGGGAGAGATAACAACAGAAACTGAGGAAATTCAAAAAATCATCAGATCCTACTACAAAATCCTGTATTCAACACAACTAGAAAATCTTGAGGAAATGGACAATTTCCTTGACAGATACCAAGTACCAAAATTAAATCAGGATCAAATAGACCATCTAAACCGTCCTATAACCCCTGAAGAAATAGAAGTTGTCATTGGAAGTCTTCCAACCAAAAAAAGCACAGGTCCAGATGGTTTTAGTGCAGAATTCTATCAGACCTTCAAAGAAGACCTAACACCAATACTCTTCAAACTGTTCCACAAAATAGAAACAGAAGGAACACTACCCAACTCGTTCTATGAAGCCACAATTACACTAATACCAAAAGCACACAAAGATCCGACAAAGAAAGAGAATCTCAGGCCAATCTCTCTTATGAATATCGATGCAAAAATACTCAATAAAATTCTTGCCAACCGAATCCAAGAACACATCAAAACGATCATTCACCACGATCAAGTAGGCTTCATCCCAGGGATGCAGGGATGGTTCAATATAAGGAAATCCATCAATGTAATCCACTACATAAACAATCTCAAAGAAAAAAACCACATGGTCATCTCATTAGATGCTGAGAAAGCATTTGACAAAATTCAGCATCCTTTCATGCTAAAGGTCTTGGAAAGATCAGGAATTCAAGGCCCATATCTAAACATAGTAAAAGCAATTTACAGCAAACCAGTAGCCAGCATCAATCTAAACGGAGAGAAACTTGAAGCAATCCCACTAAAATCAGGGACTAGACAAGGCTGCCCTCTCTCTCCATATCTTTTCAATATAGTACTTGAAGTTCTAGCTAGAGCAATTAGACAAGAAAAAGAGGTCAAAGGGATACAAATTGGAAAGGAAGAAGTCAAACTATCACTATTTGCAGACGATATGATAGTATACATAAGCGACCCAAAGAACTCCACCAGAGAACTCCTACAGCTGATAAACGACTTCAGCAAAGTGGCCGGATATAAAATCAACTCAAGCAAGTCAGAAGCCTTCCTATACTCAAAGGATAAGCAGGCTGAGAAAGAAGTAAGAGAAATAATACCCTTTACGATAGCCACAAACCATATTAAGTATCTTGGCGTGACGCTAACCAAACAAGTGAAAGATCTGTATGACAAGAACTTCAAGTCTCTGAAGAAAGAAATTGAAGAAGACCTCGGAAGATGGAAAAATCTGCCATGCTCATGGATTGGCAGGATTAATATAGTAAAAATGAGCATCTTACCAAAAGTAATACACAGATTCAATGCAATCCCCATCAAAATCCCAACTCAATTCTTCATAGAGTTAGAAAGAGCAATTCAAAAATTCATCTGGAATAACAGAAAACCCAGAATAGCTAAAACTATTCTCAAGAGTAAAAGAACCTCTGGGGGAATCAGTATCCCGGACCTCAAGCTGTACTACAGAGCAATAGTGTTAAAAACTGCATGGTATTGGTACAGTAACAGACATGTAGATCAATGGAACAGAATTGAAGACCCAGAAATGAATCCACACTCCTATGGTCACTTGATCTTTGACAAAGGAGCTAAAACCATCCAGTGGAAAAAAGATAGCCTTTTCAACAAATGGTGCTGGCTCAGCTGGAGGTCAACATGCAGAAGAATGCAAATTGACCCATCCTTATCTCCTTGCACTAAGCTCAATTCTAAGTGGATCAAAGATCTCCACATAAAACCAGACACACTGAAACTAATAGAAGGGAAACTAGGGAAGAACCTTGAACATATGGGCACAGGGGAGAATTTCCTGAACAGAACTCCAATAGCTTATACTCTAAGATCAAGAATAGACAAATGGGACCTCATTAAATTACAAAGTTTTTGCAAGGCAAAAGACACCGTCAAAAAGACAAAGCGGCAACCAACTAACTGGGAAATGATCTTTACCAACCTTACATCCGACAGAGGGCTAATATCCAAGATATACAAAGAACTCAAGAAGTTAAACTCCAGAGAGGCAAGTAACCCTATTAAAAAATGGGGTACAGAGCTCCACAAAGAGTTCTCACCTGAAGAATATCTAATGGCTGAGAAGCACCTAAAGAGATGTTCATCATCCTTAGTCATTAGGGAAATGCAAATCAAAACAACCCTGAGATTCCATCTCACACCAGTCAGGATGGCTAAGATCAAAAACACAGGAGACAGCAGTTGTTGGCGAGGATGTGGAGAAAGAGGAACACTCCTCCACTGCTGGTGGAATTGCAGGCTGGTACAACCACTCTGGAAAGCAGTCTGGCGGCTCCTCAGAAAACTGGGCATGACACTTCCGGAGGATCCGGCTATACCACTCCTGGGCATATACCCAGAGACTTTACCTGCATGCAATAAGGACACATGCTCCACTATATTCATAGCAGCCTTATTTATAATAGCCAGAAGCTGGAAAGAACCCAGATGTCCCTCAACGGAGGAATGGATTCAGAAGATGTGGTATATTTACACAATGGAATACTACTCTACAATTAAAAACAATGAATTCACGAAATTCCTAGGCAAATGGTCAGAACTTGAAAATATCATCCTTAGTGAGGTAACCCAATCACAAAAGATCACACATGGTAGGAAGTCACTGATAAGGGGATATTGACCCAGAATCTCAGAATACCCTAGACACAATCAGCATATCAATAGATTTCTAAAAAGATGGAAGGAGAGACCCCTGGTCCTGGAAAGACTGGATGTAGGGGAACGCCAGGACAGAGTAATGAGAGGGGGTTGAACGGAGAAAAGAGGGAGGGAAGGGGGCTTATGGGACTTTCGGGGAGGGAGGAAACGGGAAAGGGGAAGTGATTTGGAATGTAAATTAAAAAAATAAAATAAAATTAAATAAAAAAAAAAGAGTAGTTTCTAGAAGATGGGGTTCAGTTTAAAAAAAAAAAAACTCAGGTGACATCAGACTCTGGTGAGAATGTGGAGAAAGAGGAACACTCCTCCATTACTAGTGGGATTGCAAGCTGGTACACCCACTCTGGAAATCAGTCTGGCAGTTCCTCAGAAAACTGGATACAATGTGGGTTTTGGAGATTTAGCTTGGATTACCAAGCTTAGAAAAAGCTTTACACCATTGAGCCATCTTATCAGCCCAAAGCAATCATGATTTCTATACTCTAATTTTAGATGTTGTACATCCTTCTAAAAGGTGACTGTGTATACAACATCATTTAAGGTTTTGTTTGTTCTTGCTGCTTTCTGCTAGCCCAAAACAAAGTGTGCCCTTCTGACATAAGGAGTTGATAACAATGGATTAGTAAGTGCAATCTACCTTGCTCAGCACTATTAATTTCCATTCCATTAACTTAATGTTGGTCTCACAATAGATTCTGCACAAGAAATCATGTTGAATTACCTCACATCTGATCATAATTTTACCCTTGAACAACTAGCAGGGAGTTGATTGCACCTAAGGGCTAACAAGAACACTATCACAGTCAAATAGATTTATAAAACGAAGTTCATGTTATTATATGAGGGTGAATATCTGGCCACAGGCAAAGTAGGCATAACATGGCCATTCCTGTCTATCAATTTTTGTATCTACTCCGTGTGAGTAGTTAACTGAATTTTCTCGTTCCCATAAGCAAGGCTGCTTTAGAAGTTCTGAAGTTTAAGTAGATATTAATCACCACATGTGCCAAATCACTACATTGATTGTCCTTCACAGGAAGGGTTGTACAGTTTAGAAACTATAGGAAATTTTCTCTAAATTCTGTCAAAGAAGTCCCTGCCATCAAAAGTAACGTGTTAACAAATGCTCTTAGAGGTTAAAGGAACAATTGTTGAGCCAGGAGGCCAGGCTTCCTTATCACGGTGGCATTAAAATTTTCAGGAAAGGGCTTGAGAGATGGATGACTCAGTGGTTAAGAGCACTGACTGTTCCTCCCGAGGTCCTGAGTTCAATTCCCAGCAACCACATGGTGTCTCACAACCATCTGTAATGGGATCCGATGCCCTCTTCTGGTGCACCTGAAGAGAGTGACAGTGTGCTTATATAAATAATAAAATAAATCTTTAGAAAAAATTTTCAGGAAAAATAAAGTTCAAGATCCACAGCATTCACATCACATCACATACTGTATCCTGACTTCTGGTGATATGTGAAGACATAGAACTTGAGTATGATTACTCAAATCAGGGACATAGCACCAAATAACAATTGATAAAAAATGAACAAGGGAGATTGGTGAGGACTGACTTGCTCAGAGGAAGGTGTTTCACCTGCTCTTTGCTTTTCCTTTTGAGACACTTTTCCAGGATCTTGTTTCACTCAGCATTCAGCTACACACAATTGCCTGTTGCTAAACTGTCCCTAAGTGATGCACAAATGCTGTTTTCAGATACCTTTCCAGGGCTTCAGTCAAGGGGAGCCTGTAATGGAAGTAAAACTTTCACTCTGTGGGCTTCCTGGGGAACTCTTTGATAAGAAAATGAGCACATGAAAGCCAGATGTGTCTCTGGATGGCATTTGAGGGATCTGTTATTAGCAGACATTGTAAATACCCAATATGTATAATTCCAAATGCAGGCACCATCAATATGTTATCATTTTAAGTAGGTTTATCTTCTCCTGCTTGGGTTAATTTAACTTTAAGGCTTCTTCATTCTTGTTTTTTATTTTCTTTGTGGTGGTCTTATTTGTTAGGTTTTTGCTTTTTGCTTTGTGATGCTGTTGCAAACAGCAATGTTTCCTTTACTGTTTTCATGGATGTCCTGCTGTTGTTACTATGTAGAAATAAGATTGATGTTCACACACTGATTTGATGTCCTACTTTACTGAATTAGCTTATTATTTCTAACGCTGTCTTATTAGCTCTTTAGGGTATCACTAAGAAGAGTGTCTTTTGCAAAGAGGGGTAATGTATTTTCAACTTTTCAGGATATCTGCACTTTCATGTTCAGTACACATTTTCACAATAGCTAGATGTGGAATTGATCTATGTCTCTATCCACAGATGTGTAGCTAAAGAAAATGTACCCCAACCCAGGCATGGTAGAGCATGCCTGCAATCCCAGAACCTGGAAGACTGGGGCAGGATGGGTTGGATCATGAGTTTGAGGACAGCCTGAACTACAGATGGGTGGAATAATGTATAACACACAGATATATATGCACAAAATAAAATTTAATAAGGCAATAAACCTTGCCTTAAGTAACAGTGTGGATGAAACTGGAAAACAATACACTAAGTGAAAATTTCCGGACACAGAAAGAAAAGTAATACATGATCTCACTTATTTGAGAATCTAAAAGAAGCCAAATTCATGAGACAGAGAGTAGAATGGTTAGGCAGGCTGGTAAGGAAACTGGGAAGGTATTAATCAAAGGCTTAAATGTTTCAGGAGATAAGAATATGCTTTCCCTAACAGCACCTGCCACATATTTTTCTTATACCAGCTTTACTTATAAGAGCATGCAGTGGGATGAGAGGACCTGTGGTAGCAGCCTAAAAGAATGTGGGTCTCAGGCAAGTCCTCAGGCTGATGGTCAAGGAGGGCTGCCCCAGCACATAGGAAAAATTGACCACAATGAGCAACTAAAGTGTAGGAATCATGTAAAAGACCACCATTGGCGCTTACCATCATTTAGAGGATTATAAATGCCCACACAGGATGAATTGCTTTTGCCCTGTTGTCTGGACTGTTTAACACTGCTAACTTGCTAGTTATAGACTCATGTTTTCCTTGTACCCTAACAATTTTCCTGTTGCTGTGATAAAACACTAGCCAAAAACAATTGGGAGGGAATTCTATCATTAAGGGAAACCAAGGCAGTAACCTGGAGGCAGGAACTGTCACAGAGGCCATGAAGGAACACAGTCTACTGCTCTCCATAGCATGCTTGGTATGCTTAGGTCCAGTGCCACCTCTCATACTGTATCCATCATTAATCAAGAAATGCCTCAAGAAATGCCCAGATATTAATTCAATGGAAGTAATTCATTAACTAAGGTTCCCTATTCCTGATGCCTTGAGTTTGTATCAAAATGACAAAAATCACACTGTATCACAAATATCAGAAGCAAATAGTAGTCCTATCATAAAGACGTTTCCAAAGCCCCATTCAGATTACCTAGATTTTCCAAAGCTCATAAAGGCTATGCTGTCACAGTTTAACAATAGGAAATCAGTGAATTGTCACATCAAAACTATTTGCCATTCTAGTTTATACTAGAATGGTGACCTCAGACCAAGGTCTACTAAAATGTCAAAATTTGGACAGAGTGAACAGGACAAGAAAAGGTGGCCTCTGATTCCTTAAATCCTCTAGAGTGTGCTTCAAATACCCAAAAGTAAACTAGACGCACAGGAAGCAATGATGTTTGTTTGCAGCAAATGTTCCCTCCTTCTAACCCACAAAGAATTAAGGTTGTTGTTTTTAGTTTGTGTGTTTGTTTGCATTTGTATTTTTCTCCCTCCTTTGCATTAAGCAGCAAGCTGAGCAATGACTAAAGTTCAATAAATAGTTAATTGAACTAAGCTTTTTAAAAAAAGTGTAGAAAACCCAAGAACATTATATTGCCATTGTGAAAGAAGTAGGTTTGTTGCTTAGTTGAGAGCTTGCCAATGACACCAGAATGGCAGACTTACTTAAGGAACTCCACTCTCAGAGGCACTGAATCACAGGCATGATGTGGAATGCCGGATTTAATAGTGACTGAGGCCCCTGGGACCGTGTCTTATGAAGACAAATAGTAGACATAACAGCAAAATTAAAATATTTCACTGTTCCAAATTTAGAAAATGGCTGTCTTCTTTTTGTAAATGATAATGGCTTGCACACAGCTCAGTCTTTTCAGCTGTGTAAACGGTGTAACACAGTTTAAAGGGATTTTTAATTAAAACATTCACATAGACTGCATCTTCCCATTTTTATAGTGCTTTGGGAAAATCATAGGACTTAGCAGTCACATGTACCACACTACCCTATTTCACAGTAACCCCAGTGCAGAAGCAACCTCCATCCATCTACAAAGCATGTGCCCTGGTACTTCTTACTCCCCAGTGCCATGTTTTTATGAACAGGAACGAAGGCTTCAACAGTATCTGATGAGGGTGTCTATATTCTATTATTATTATTTCAAAGAGACTTACCACTGTTACTATTTAAGTTTCTATGAGCTGTTTCTACAATAAAAAGTAACTAAACACCACCCTTATCTTTTCTTATTAGGCCTCTGGATGAGTCCACATGCATGTGGATAGAAGTGACCGTAAATGAACACGATCTAACACACAAAATGTCATTTTAATTGTTGTTAAACTCTTTACCCTCAGATGACATTTCTATTCTTACTTTAATTTAAAGTAAATGATCTGAGCAAAAAAGTTATAATTTGTCTTACACGGTGTGTGCATGTATGTTTAATATAAAGACAGAAGTTAAAATATCCCTTATCTGGGACTGACTATGTCAGACAGATGCTGTTCATATTTTTTTCCTGAATCTTCTCTGGTAAAAGAAAGGTAGTCTTGTTTCTGCCTTAGTATTGGATCAGCTGTTCCTTCTCTAAGCATCCCATTGTAGTTCCAAGCAACCTATTGTTGTTCTAAGCATCTTATTGTTGTTCTAAGCATATCGCTATTTTTCTGAGAATATCATTGTTGCTCTAAGCATCCCTTCTTCTTCTTTGTCCAGTTTAAATTCACACCTTGATCCTGTCTCCTCCAGGTCACACATTTAAGTAAACTTGCTAGAATTGATATGATAATGCATAAAATAATGTCCCCTCAAGGTGATACTGGCTTTATTATATTAGATGTCAAGAGATACAAAAAGCACAAGTCAGCACCCCCAACTCCAGATTCAGTTAGCCAAGAAAGAAGTTCCTGTGCTAGGGAAAAGGATTGGCATCATTGTTCCTGTTGTAGGGAACTAGATATTGCCTCAACTCAAGCACGGATAGCATAGAAGTGCTCTGCTCAAATCCAAAGTGACCTGGAATAAATGATTGGTTGTTTGACCTATCTCTGTTATTAAAGCCAAAGATACAGCACCTAAACATGTATGGACAAGTTGCCTGGGCAACTTCAGAGAAAGCAAATCTACTGCTTTTTCTTAAGATGGCAAAAGAGACAAGCATAGGAAGAATGACATAGAGTTGGTGGCATCATTTGAATATTAAAAACAGCATTTCCTAGTTTATTACTTAGTTCAAAGCTTCCAGTTCTTTTACTACTAAACAAACAAACAAACAAAAAAAATGAGCCACTCATTCAGTAATGGCATAGTTGTAGGTAAGGAGAATATAAAACTTCATACCTGAACATCTAAGTATAGAAAGTAATTAGTACTGTCAACCAGCTATGGTTGCAAACACTAAAGCAACTATTAAATTTACATTATCAGCTGACAATAGCTTAGCCTAGCTTCCAGATATAATGTTGGTATTGTGGAAGTCTTGAGGGTAATACCAGCATTAACATGAATATGTGAGATAAATGTACATAGAAACTATGGTACAAGCTGCTATATACTAGAGATAGTTAATCATTGGATATGAGAATTGTATAGCAAACATTAGCTTCTTTCCTTTATTTTCCTCTGCCAAAATAAATTAGTTATTAGCACTCATTAACCAAGTCTCAGAAAAATCTATCCATTTCTTTAGATTTATTTCCCTTCACTTAAAGTTATTTGTGACCTCACCTAGTAGGTATTTCTGGGATGGAAAAATAGATATTTTCCCAAGGCTTTCTATTTTCTTTTAGCAACTGGGCATTTCTGAGCAGCCAATCAGAACCTTTATTTAGTCAAAATTGACAGTGATTAATAGATGCCTTGGAGATCTACTTACTGATTATCTCCATCAGGAAATAGAGGTGGCTTTTGGGAATTACAGTCTCTGCTAGACCATATGTTAGTGTTTGTTCTTATTACAATGTATCAATCGCTTATAAGGGCTGAGATGGAGCCTGTGTTTGGTTATTAATCATTTTGATTAAACTATAAGCTTATGACCAAGCCAGTTATTTCCATTGCTTTCATTTAAAATACAATGATTTCTTAATATTTAAGGTAAAGATCATCATCACACCGTGCTTTTAATATATATATATAAATGATTATAGAAGTGACTGCTAAAGTTGTGTTGCACATGCCACAATACAGAGGTAGGGGGACAGAGGGAGGAAGGCATTTCTATGTGACAGAGAGTCTTTTCCATCATACATGGTCCTCAAAAAAAACAAAACAAAAAAAAAAAGGTTTCCAGAAAGAAAATTTGACTAAAAATAAAATTCTGGAACGAAATAGTCATCTTTACCTGGAGCTAGATGGAATTAGAAAAAGATGAAAAGGTAAATGACATGAGTTGTCATCTTTATCTTTGTATCTTGTACTTCATATGTCTAGGAAAGTGTTCTTTAACATAAGCAGAGCAATCATCCAAATGCGTGGACCTGTTTTACCCGGACACCTCTGCACATGAGTATTCAATGATCTTTAGTATCAGCCTCTACAGATCAGGCTGTTGCTTGATCACATAACATTTTTTGTAATATGCACACATGCCTGTGCACCATGTGTGTGCAGTACTCACAGACACCAGAAGTGGGCATCAGATCCTCTGGAGCTGGAGATACAGAGAAGTTTTTAGGGGGTCATATGGGTGCTGGCAACCCAAGCCAGGTCCTCTGGAAATGCCACACTACAGATTCTATTTAAATGCTATAATTCTGAAAATGGAAAGGCTACCCCTCCCCACAATGTGAGAACCCCTTACATCTACTATTAAAAGGACAATAAAAACCAAACGTCACAGAGTAGTGCTGGTTTCCTGACAGCATCTTGTGTATTTCCAGTCTCGGGCTTTTTCTTGCTCACTGCTTTGCCCCCCTTCCTAGGCAGGAGAGAAGCTGCATTCTGTCTACTTAGAAGGCTGATTTCTGTGCATTTTGTTAGACTAGGTGGGTCAGCAGGTATGAACTGACACATTGCCCAGGTGGCTCCTTAACGGGGTGTGACTGAGCATGGAGGAAATAAGCAGCCTGCCCCAATGCTGCCTGGTGCGTGGCCAGGGGAACGTGATTAGCAACTGACGTTTTGGATGGAGATTCCCCTGCATTCCCAACAGATGTCCCCTTAATTGAAAGCTTGCTGTGATGCTGGTGATTCGAGAGGCCCCAAATTCCCTTTAATGGCTCTTGCTCATTAAAAACACACCTCCCTTCTTCCAAAGGAGAGACTTCCTTAACAGTTTCGCCTGAGTGGTAGGGGAGAGAGGATGCATGCTCGGCACCTCAGTATCACCCTTTATAGTAAACCTGTCTTTCTTCCCTGACTTCACACCAGATGACTCCAGAAATACCCTTGAGGTTATCAAGCTGTTTGCCAAATGTTGCCTTAAAATGGGTTTTGGGAAAAGCAGTGCTGTGGGGCTGCAGGTGTGTGGTCCTGATTAATATAGAGGGCTACAACTTTTTATTTTTATGCCTAATTTAGAGCCCAACACGTGAAGATGGGGAGCAGAGGACACTTCCTGATTGGCTGAGAAAACTGAATAATGAAAAGCATGAGAAAGACAAAATGACTTCCTCAGTTTTGTCTGTCCAGGGTTAAAATCGAGCACGGCACTGGTCTGTGCTCCCCTGCTAAGGGAAGTAGTATCAGTTACATAGTCCCCTATGCCTATACAATGAAACAGTACATTCCGTGTGCAGAGGGGGGGAAAAACTCATTTATCACCTGAGGCCTCAGGAAAAGGATATAATGACTTTCAGAGCTTGGCTGAATCCCCTGAACAATATTCAAGTTTGCTTTAGAGATTTGATACTGTGGGGGATCCTACAAGAAAGGCTTAATCATGTGCTATGCATCGATATGTAATTGTTTATTGTGAGTCATTATATTTAATAGATTGCACTTTTATAGTCTATTCTTCCAAATTTTAAAAATTAAAAAAGAATGGCTTTCCAGAAGGAATGCTGTCAGGCAGTAAGATGTGTTCATTCTGCATATACTTACTGAGAGATAGGTAAAAGGTTTTGCTGTTTTGATTATATTAGGTAGCTGTTTTCATTGAGCTTAGTAAGAAAACTGTGTTGGAAACTTTATTGCCAACAATTCTGTAATTGGTGACCTTGCTTCTCTTCTGTCTTTCATTGCCATACTTCTCTGGAATTTATCTCCTCACATTCTCAAGTTCATTGCTGACCCCTCAGCTCATACTGACTTCTCATTCTCGGGATCAGCAGTCCTCAGCTCACACACTCTCACCTTCACCCTAGGCCTCAGGATTCTTGTACTCAGCATCCATTTGGAACTCCAGTCCAGACTTCCCGGCCTCCGTTCTGATCTAAAACTTAAATATCATAATTACCCAAGTACTGACTGTGGGATTCTTTCCTCTGCCTGGTACTTCTTATCCTCTCTTACTAGACTGCAATCTTCCACCAGCATCTGCAAATTGTTGACTCTGACATTATTCTTTCTAAATGTAACTTCTCCTTTGAGTTCCAGACAGTTTGCACTAGTATAGCCATTAATATCATGAGCCACTTAAAACTCACAGAGATCACAGTAGAAATTCTGACCTTTGACCTAAAACCAACTACTTTTCAAGGATTTCCCATCTGAGTTAATGAACCACCAATCATTGAACTGTCCCAATTAGGACCATTTGGACTATTCTAAACACTTCATTATCCCTTAAGATTGTATCCACTGTGATGACTAATTATGTGGGTCAAATTGACTGGACCACAAGAGGCCCATGTGTGTTGTCAAACTGCATTCTGCATGTGTCTCAGAGGTCCTTTGTTTATGGTATTAATATTTAAAATGACTAGGGCAAACATTGTGCTCCATAACTGGAGGTCTCATTCAGTCAGGTGAAAACCTAGAACAAAAGACTGCCCTCCTGTAGCTCAGAGTGGCTCTATTCTTCACTGCCTTGAACTGAGAATTCAGTTTTTACATGATTTTAAGATGTTGACTATTTAAGGTGAATCTGTGACATTGGGTGTCCAGAATACTGGCCATATATCTTGTATATCATAGGACTCCATAATCACATGACCCAACTCCTTATAATAAGTGTTTACACACACACACACACACACACACACACACACACACACACACTATGAACTACAAATACAGAACTTGTGTACCCTATTGGTTCTAACTAGAGAAGCCTGAAAATCACATCTAGTTTATTCCTAATCACAACTGATCTTCCATCCTGTAAATAACTTAGTCATGACTCACATCTTCTCCAATCAATTATTCAGAGTCCCGTCTTTACAAATGCAAATGACATACAATCTGTGGTTTCTGTGTGCTCTGCTCTCTGTTCCTAACTGGATGGAATTTTTCAGGCAGTGCTCTGGTTCTCATACCTCTTCATCACCTATACCCATTCCCTGTCATAAGACACGCAAGGCTTTCTACTAGTTTTAAAGTAAACAGATTCCTGAATAGAACCCGTAAGGCTGCATGTAGCTGTGTGTACATACTTCTCCAGCTCTACTTTCCTTCACTCCCTCATGTGCTGTGTTACCACTGGCCACGCTGAGTATTTTGCAGTTCTACAGTGGGTGTTTTCAGATGGGTCTCTGAAGGGCTTTGTGGTTCAGATCCTTCCGCTATTGTGTATTCACATTGCATCTGTGGTGTACCCAGGAGAGAATGATGGACGTCTGCCAGAGGAGAAGCAATGATGTTGTGTTATCTGTAGGGCTTTAACAAGAATTGCAAAGCGCCGCATGTTAGTGTTCTTTATATTACTGCCTTGGCAGTATCAATTCCAGATAGTGTCTTTTTTGAATAATTATTTCGTCTAAATTCTCAGCAATTGGCTATAATTACAAATGGGTTGTAATATTTATGTATTCATCAAATCATTATTGCTTAAAACATCTTTGGCAAGGTGTTATATAGTCTGTGCAGAGGTTGTATTGGAGAACTCCAAATCATATAGTCAGTTCTTGACATGGAGTCAGCTGCACATAATTGTTTAACTATCAAGTGTGTGTTCATCCATGGTCACTATGTTGCATGACTCAGATGCAGGTTGTCTCAAGCCTAGAACACATTTCCAAATTAAGAGTGTATGCCAAAGTAGTAAGGAGAGCAAAAATTCCGTGAGTGAAAGAAACTACTTGAGCTGCTGCAGTCTTGCAATCTGTCCTGATATGGACTTTAAATTTTCTTTTAAATGTTCGAATGGGATGATAGCACAATCAGTGAAATATATTTTTTTGTTTGATAAGAATAAATTTAATTCCTAAAAATATGTTTATGTATTTTATAATTCTATTTAATTCATAAAATTAATTTTAGTAATGTCTTTAAAATTAAAGTATAGCTGTTATTGTAACTGCTAATACTTACTTCATCCATGTTATTTTAAGTAGGCTTATCATGTGAATAAGAGATGCTTTTAGAAATCATCCATTTCAGGACACAAGACTGTGGATACAGCTCAAGGCACTTGCATAGCCTGAGAAAGGCCCTGTAATGAATCCCAGCACTTAAAAAAAAAAAACAAAAAAACAAAAAATAAAACAAAACAAAACAAAAACATGTCTTGTGTTCAGTCTTTCCAACTTTATTATTATGCTGCAGTTCTCTGGAGCTTTGACATTTAGTTACAATCTGAATTTACTAATCTGATTATGCAATCCATAGCTGAACTCTTGGCTAAACTAGAACTGTTTCTGAGAACTGAAGTACTGTATATTGTTTTATCCACCACTGCTTTTTCAGAACCTAGCTCAATGCTACCACAAAGCAAGTATTGAATAAATGTCTGCCAAATGAATGGCCCATGAATAGGGTGAGGATTCAGCTTAAGTTTCCTTAGCTCTAAAGCCAGTCATAACCATTGTGCTTTACTGTCTTACAGTCTTCCTTTTCACTGGCCACCAATGAAAGGCTGTTCAACTGTAGGACATTAGTAACAATGATTATAAACGTTCTTTGTATTCTTCATTAGGAGACATAGAAATGACAGGGAAACAATAGGGAGTGGGATGGAGAAGTGTGGCATAGTAGGGATCTCATTCTTGTAAACATACTCTAAAATTCGAGGCAGAGGCTTACCAATGTAGACCAATTAAATGGAAGGCACTCATTCCAACACTTATCCATTCCAATTAAGTAAAATATGAGCTATACCAGCTGTATGCAGACTCAGAATAGAACCTCTCATATGTAAATAATATACTTTGCTTGATTTTTGAGGTTTTATGTAAACAAATTGCTGTTGCAAAATGAATTTATGAGAATTTGTCAGAGGGATATCCTCAGTAATGTGTCTTATAAAAGTGAATTCTAATAGAAATGGTTCCAAAAAACATAATACTCAAGTATTAACCTCACAAACATGCATAGAATACATATTTTCTTACCTTTCTTGCCAAACACTTACAATTAAAACATGATAAAAAATTATACTAACTGTATTAAACAGTAAGAAAATCTTGCACAAAAAGTGTATCTTTATGTTTGTACCTGTGCCCATGTTCACATACAGGGGAAGCGTGCATGTGAGTATGTGCAGAGGTCAACTGCTTTGCTTATGTGATGTTCACTTGATTTTTAAGACATGTTGTCTCAATGCCCTGGAATTCACCAAGTAAGCTAGGTGGGCTGACCAATGAGAGCCAGGGATCCACCTGCCTCTGCCTCTTCAGCACTGTGATTACAAGGGAGCACCAGATGTGTGTGTCCTGGGTATCAAACTCCTGGGCAAGCTCTTCAGTAACTAATGGAACTATTTCCATAGCTCCATAAAGTGTTGGGGTGTTTTTCTTTTATTAGAATACACATTATGACATTTTCAAACAAACTTGATCTGTTCATTCTCCACTCCCAACCACTCCCCAGCCCTTTGATTGTTCACACCATCCCCCCTTCCACCTCATAGTCAACTTTCCACTTTCCTGTCACTTATGTCCTACTCTTCCCGTACATCCTCAAGACCTATTATCCCACTCATTGTTTTTCCTCTGGTCTCCTTACTAGGATAATAGCCTGTGTCCACAGCCATTACCACTCATAAATATACACACAGATTATCTGGTAGGATTCAAACTTGAAAGAGAACATATGATTCATTCTCTCTCTCTCTCTCTCTCTCTCTCTCTCTCTCTCTCTCTCTCTCTCTCTCTCTCATGCATATGCCTATGTGTCCATTTAGCAAAACATGAGTAGTAGGTCCCAATCCCCTACCACATGACCTATGACCTCTCAGTCATAGGGTTTTCACTGGGTTTATAGTTACAGGCATCAATGCCCTCCCAATACCCTCCCACAAAGCAGGCCCCAGATCCATTCAAAAAGCACTTGTTTACCCCCCAAACAGTAATGCCAATGTCGTCAGTAAAAGGTTGGTGTTCTAGACCACAGGAAAGAAGCTTCCAACACAATTTCACCTTCATTTTTCTGTGTTCTGTATTCAAAGTGTATGATATCTTCAGCAAAAGGACCTTACAGCCTAGTTCCAGAAATAACTAAAAGCAATAATCATACCTCATATAGGCCTTGTTTTGCACAAAAACTTTTAGATTTGTTTTATTTTTATTTGTGTGAATATTTTATGTATGTATGTATGTTTGTATGTATATATGTATATATGTATGTATGTATGTATGTATGTATGTATGTACATGCCTACTTTCTTCAGGGGTCCAAAGAGTGTAATACCAAAGAGGGTATTAAGTGCTGTGGAACAGGAATCAGATGCTTGCAAGACACTGTGTGAGTGCAGGGGACCAAACTTCAACTGTGGACATGAGTGCTTTAACTTGTGAGGCATGTCTCCATCTCTAGGTTGTTTTCTTTTGCAATCCTTTGGAGCCAGCATAGGGCCTCTGGGTCCAAAACTCTTAGAGAAGTATCCCACACCTGGCATTGAGATTTTTATTTCAAATCTTGCAGTTTCTGGAAAGAGATTGCAGGATATTCCGATTTATTCAAACTTCTTTGAAAAATTAAATATTCCAGTTAGCTTATAAATTAGTAGGTTTCTATATGATCTCCTGGTTAATGTTATCTATTGATATCATAAACATCATCACCAAAAGCAACTTGGAGTGAAAAGAGTTTAATTTATATTATATTTCCAGTTTATCATCCATTATGAAGGGAAATCAGGAGGAAATCAAGGCAGGAATCTGGAGTCATCAACTGAAGCAGAAACCATGATGGAGCTATGCTTACTAGTTTGCTCTCCATGGCTTGCTTGAACTGATTTTAAATACAACTTAGGGCCACCCGCCAAAGGGATGGCACTGCCCATAGTGGAATCACAGGGGTCTATTATGGCCTTCACACAGCAAGAAAATCTACCGCTGTCTTGCCTACATCCCTACAAGATGGATGCAGTTCCATGTTTCTCAGGTGACTCTAGTTTGTGTGAGGTAAACAAAAACTAGCCATCATGATATGGATTTTTAATACATTCTTAGTCTTTGCTAATCCTGCTTCCCTTTCTTGTTTTGTTTTGACTTGATTTTTTTCATCCCACTATTCTTATCTACATCTGAAATTTTCTAGGCCTGTGATTTTACTTTCATGAACCTGTGGCACCCTGTGTTATATAATAATTTCTAATTCTGTTCGTAGAGAATACTCATAGATGTCAAATACTAATAAGGATCCATGTGAAGATAGACAAGGAATGAGGTAGTAGATGGTGATAAAAGAGGGTTAAGAGAAATAATGGGATAGGAAAAGTATAATGGGGTTAAGTGGGCAGGCTAAAGAAAGGAATATGTAGGACAACAATAAAGGCATTTCAGAAGAGTCATAGAAAAACAAACTACTATATATGCTTGCTAAAATATGTAAATATTTATACATACACATACACAAACACAAAGATAGATGATAGATAGATAGATAGATAGATAGATAGATAGATAGATAGATAGATAGATAGATACATACATACATACATACATACATACATAGGTACATAGATAGATACATAGATAGATCTGTAATGAGGCACCTTTTCTAGATGCTGCAAGCTAACAAATGAAAAGCCTAGACCCAGGAGTAGGTCACCTCCTTTGGAATTCCTGGCCAGTGATATCCCTTAGACTACTATATTATACAGGCTGTTGCTATTGATCTTGTTATCCTCCATAATTTCACACTAAAACCCCACTGTTGAAGATACCACACACTTGATCTTAGAACATGGAAAAAAATTAAACTAGAAGCTACGTCTATATTGATTTACTTTCACAGGGCTAGAGTATGATATCCATGCTACCAGAGGAGAAAATAATCATCAGTTTTACTCACCTTGTGAAATCTGTGAACTACGATAATGACTGGGCCAGTAATGTAATCTCACTGGTACAATAGTGGCAGGAGTGTTGTGGAAGTACCCAATCATTTTCTGATTGGATTTAGGACCCATTCCACAAGCTGACACCTATATTGATTATTGGGGCCAAGAACTTGTAGATAGGTCATAAGGTCTTCACCATTATTCACCTGAATGAGTATAGGATTAAACTGACTCCACTGATTTATTGTTGTATCTATAAATTTGTGAATCTCTCAATCACCAATAGAGAAGCTTTTATTGAAGAAGTGGTGATTAACAGATATCCGCAACTAGTCAAGATTCAGAGAGTAAGTGTTGAATGCTCAGCCTTACATGTAACATCTATTGTATACTCTATGCTCCCAAAGCTTAGCAATCGTGTATGAGAGAGCCAAAAATTCTACAAGCAAGATGTAGTAGAATATTACAAGGAAATAGTGTTTTCTAGACACAGCAAGGCAATTGCACATATGAAATTATGGTGAGTATGACAACATGCTCAAGACCTGCTCAGAATCAAGACAGACAAAAATTGCAGGATGGTGAGTGGAGTGGGCACAAAGTCCCACCCTTATGAGCTATTGGCAATTGGTAGCTGCCAGGAAAGGGAGCAACAGTTTTCTTTAAGGATGTAGACCCTGTTAGGTTAGGCATGCTGTAGTGGGAGTATGCGACACAAGTTGGACAGGATGAATTTTAAAAGACAGGGGTGGAATACATGTTGGATTTATACTTAATGTGATGACTTTCTAGTTTGTTTCTTTTGAACAAGAAAGTTCAGTTTTATCATTAAGTCAGTGAACCTGGAATAAACCAATACTGTATGCCTGCATCACTTTTTAATTGTGGGTGACTTTTGCTTGATATTGATTTTCAAAGCCTTTTTTTAGTCTAGGGCCTGTTAAGGTAGCTCAGCGGGCACTTCCTCAGGACCACTCTAGAATGAGTTGAGGTTGTTTTCACTTCCTCAAAGAGTCTGTATAAATATAAATGTCATGCTAGAATCCACCGGTGATATGTCTGACCCTATTCTTCCCTGTGGGAACATGTTTATTACCACCCCAGATTATTTGCTTTGTGTAAGTTAATTTCGAATTCTCTTGTTCCCGAGTCAGTTTGGCTCTATGTATATATTTTAAAGTTTGTCTTTTTCTAAGGCAAATTTGTTTTAACTATGGTTTATTTTGTTTTGTTTTAAATATTTATTTTATGTAAGTACACTGTTGCTGTCTTCAGACACTCTAGAGGAGGGCATCAGATCTCATTACAGATGGTTGTGAGCCACCATGTGGTTGCTGGAATTGAACTCAGGACCTCTGGAAGAGCAGTCAGTGCTCTTAACCACTGAGCCAGCTCTCCAGCCCATTCACTGTGTTTTAATTTGTTTTTTGTTTTTCCTTTTTTCTGTGTTTGTTTTTTCCAGACAGGATTTTTCTGTGTAGCCTTGCCTGTCCTAGAACTCACTCTGTAGACCAAGCAGGCCTCAATCTCAAAGATCCATCTGGCTCTGGCTCCTAAGAGTTGGAATTAAGGGTATGTGCCACAACCACCCGATGTATGATATTTTCCAAATATTCATAATTATATATTATATATGAAGCAGTATGTAGTAATTATACACAAAAATGTGTGAGGTGTGATTGCTATAAGGATTTTGAACCTTAGAACTTGTAATTGTAGTAAGGTCTGAGTACAGTCATTATTTTTGTCTAAGAGTTAATGTCATAGTCTCTTACAGTTCTTATATGAAGTTCAACACATTTTGTGATTGATAACTTTTCCGTTCTTTTATTTATTTGTTTATTTATTTATTTGCTTTACTTTTCACACTTTTCATTTAATTTTATAGTTGCTGGGAAATATTTGTTATCCCATTAGATTTGTAGTCTTATTTGTCCTTAAAATGTATAGCCATATAATCTTAAAATGAAGTCCTTAGTATAAAATATTAAAAATAATAAATTTAATGGTGACATAATAACTATAATGCTAATGAAATTTCGGTCAATTGTTGGTCATTTGTATTTTGGTCTTTTGTTGTTTTTTTTGTTTTTTTGGTGTTTTTTGGTTTTTTTTGGAGGGGGGTGTTTCCCTGTGTAGCCCTGGCTGTCCTGGAACTCACTCTGTAGACCAGGCTGGCCTCGAACTCAGAAATCTGCCTGCCTTTGCCTCCCGAGTGCTGGGATTAAAGATATGCACAACCACTGCCTGTGTATTTTATTTTTATATCAGAAATTTACTGTATTTCTTGAATTTTCCCCAATCATATGAGTAAGGAAATTGAACTATATCAAGACAACAACTTCCAAAGTTCAATGCTGAGACAAGATAGTATAAATTAATAATTACATAATAATAATTTAATAATTGTTATTTAATTAATTTGTACTTAGTATTTAATTATATAATTAATATATTGTCCACAGTACAGGCTATTTATAAACTGTTCAAATAAAGTGTAAAAGAATTAATTGGTGATATAAAGTAGTTAAGGTACTAAAACCAGAAAGCCCATTGACCCTCAATCTCTTAAAGTTTTAAAGTGCTGTAAGTTATGATTTTAAGGAAAAGAAGTGTTTGTTTTTAAGAATACTTCAAATCAGAAAAACCACCATCTAGTCAGGAAAATGTGAAACTCACAGCATGGGTCTTTGAAGTGTTTCATTCACATCCAAATCTCATTCACTGCATTCAGGAAATATAGTCCATGTATTGCTGCATGCCAGACAAGATTTATTCACAAATATGGAAACTAAATATGACTAAAGAATGTATATTTAAAAATAAACTACAAAACTTAAAGTATGATTACTCCAATTGAAACTGCCTTAGACTAATACTTATTTGTACTTTATAATACTTAGTGTAGAGTTTAACCAAATGAATAAATGTGGTACCATTAAATTTATTATTTAATTTATTATTAAATTTATTATTTTTAATATTTTATAATAAGGACTTTATTTTAAGATTATATGGCTATGCTTTTTAAGGACAGATAAGACTGCAAATCTAATGGGATAACAAATATTTCCCAACATCTACTGTCTCCTTGGGGGTCATTGTGGATAAATCTGTTGGGCTATGCAGTACTCTATGTCAAAATAAATTATCCTGGGCTAGCCCAGGAATCAAGAAGGGTGAGCTTATTCTCCATTGTCTGAGGTACACTAATGGTTCACTCTTGTCCTTGTTGCATGCTGAAAAAAAAAGGTAGTAAACTTGAAACATAATAAAAACAAGAAGAGACCTTCAGAGGTCAACCAGAGAGGGCAGTGGGAGACCAGGCTTACTCCTACCTATGAACACAAGAATAAGGAAACTCACTACTTTACTTGGTAAACACTTTTGTTTTGTTTTTTGTTTTGTTTGTTTTGTGTTGTGTTGTGTTGTTAAGGATAAACTTTGGACAGAGTTGCACGCTGTATGAAGTCCTTCTTCATCTGGAATTTAGGTCACCTAATCTGGTGACCCAAAAGGATGACAATGTTCTTTTCTCCTTCCTTCCTTCCTTCCTTCCTTCCTTCCTTCCTTCCTTCCTTCCTTCCTTTCTTCCTTCCTTCCCTTTTGGTTTTCTTTTTTTGTCTATGCATGATTCTAATTGATAATGTCAGTTAGGTCTTGAAAAGTCTCTGGCCTTATTTTCTTTTAAACTTGCCAAGTTTAAAGTTCACAATTTCAGCCAATTTTAGTGTCTATGCCTTCCAAAAAATGTCCAAACATGCTTACTTTAGTTGGGAAAAGTATGTGTGTTTTCATATCTGGAAAATTTACCTCATTCTTATGAAAATGTATTTTTGAATTTGTAATCAAATATGGGAGTTTCCCCGTGAGCACATTTATTCATTTGGTAAAGTGATCACTATAATAAACATTTCTTTTGAAAATAAGGTTTATTTTTAGTAAATTTATTTTCATTTATGTGTATCCATGCATGTGTCCATGCCCCCTTGTGTGCATGTATTCGGACACCCATGTAGACCAGAAGATACATGTCAGTCTTGGCTACCTAGAAAGTTCTAGTCAGCCTAGACTATGTGTGGCCTTCTCTCAAAAAGCCACCAGGGTCTGGTGGAATGGTCAATGGGTAAAGTCTTTGCTGCACAAGGATAAGAATTTATATTCATGGGGAGCTAGAGAAAGGACCCAAGGAGCTGAAAGGGTTTGCAGCCCCATAGAAGGAACAACAATATGAGTCACCTAATACTCCCAGAGCTCCCAGGGGCAAAATCATCAACCAAAGTGTACACATGGAATTACCCATGGCTCCAGACACATAGGCAGCAGACGATGGCCTTGTTGGACATCAAAGGGAGGAGAGGCCCCTGGTCCTGGAAAGGGTTGATGCCACAGTGTAGAGGAATACCAGGAGAGGGACGCAGGAGAGGGTTGATTGGGGAACAGTGGGAGGGAAGATGGCTTTTGGGATTTTCGCAGGGGTGGGGGAACCAGGAAAGGGGACACATTTGAACTGTTAATAAAAAATATATCTCACAAAAAAAGAATATAAATTTAGATCCCTGGCCCTTTTATAAAAGCCAAAAACCCCAGTCCCGAACAGTAACATGATATGGGGAGATCTCAAGGACTCATTAGCTATCTAGTCTAGATAAAATAATACGTTCCAGGCTCTATATTAAACCCTATATTAAAAATGAAGTACAAAAGTGTATTCTAGAAATAGAATTTAAGCCTCTATTATTTACTCTATCAAAGTAACTCTTTTATCAGAAATAAACCCCATGGAAAAACAAAACAAACTAACTAATGTGATTTGAAGACACACTTGATTTCTAAACCACCAAGACTTACCAGCCTTACTTTCCCTGCTTCAGAAAGCAGGTAATCTATGCAATGCTTCTTAAAAGTGTGTGCAATCCTGGCATGCCTTGCTGGAGAGACCGATTCTACTTCAGAATGCCTGGCTCCCAAGAAACCTTCTTAGCAACTTTCCCTGTGTTGGTGTAACTCTACAAACCCCATTCCCAATAGCAGCAGTTTTCTAATACATGGCAGAGTGACAAACACTCTCCTGGACATTCAGATGGAAGTTAGAGGAGGTTGAATGTAGCATAATCACCGCAGCATAAATAATTGTAGTGAGGGTGTGGATGAGAAACGGGTATATGTTGTGTGTACATGCTTTGCATGTGAGTGCATGTGTGCGTGTGTGTATGTATGTGTGTGTGTGTATGAGAGGGTATGGTATATGTGTATGTGCTTTGCATGTGTTTGTGGGATTATGTGATATGTGGTATGTGTGTAGTATGTGTGTGGGATGTGTGTATACTCTATATGTGGTGTCTGTATATATGAGTCTGTGTGTGTGTGTGTATGTGTGTGTGTGTGTGTGTGTGTGTGTGTCTGATATGGTATGTGTGTATGTGCTTTGCATATGTTTGTGGTATTATGTGATATGTGGTACATGTGTAGTATGTGTGTGGGATGTGTGTGTTTGTGTGTGCATGTGGTATGGTATGATATGTGTGTATGTGCTTTGCATGTGTTTGTGGAATTGTGTGATATGTGGTATGTGTGTAGTATGTGTGTGGGATGTGTGTGTGTGTGTGTGTATGTGTGTCTGGTATGGTATGTGTGTACGTACTTTGCATGTGTTTGTGGGATTATGTGATATGTGGTATGTGTGTAGTATGTGTGTGGGATGTGTGTATACTCTGTGGTGTCTGTATATATGAATATGTGTGTGATTTATGTACTGTATGTGTGTGTATGGTCAGGGAGCACTCTCTACTTGTTTGGGGTCTGTGGGAGACTATTGTGGGTCACTACACATAAGTACAATTGTGTGAATGAAGTCCTTGAAATAGTATCATTTTTATACTTCTGGTAAGATTTTTGAGTAACATTCTTTTCAATGCCATTATTGAGTAAAGGAAAATTCATTGTCAACTGCCTTTTCTTTCTCCTGAATTCTTTCCCAGTGTGCTAGGATAGGAATCTGGAAGCATGGATCCCCATCCTAGTGGACACTCTAGGACTTACACAGAGCTAGAGCAAACAGGTGAGGCCAGGATGACCACAAATTTCTCTGCCTCACTATTGTCTTTGCTCCTGGTTCTTGTTCCTTTTCCATCTGTAATTTCCTCCTTACATATTTTTTTCTTTTTACCTCCTTTTATTATCCCAGAACCCTTTTTTAACTTGAATAAAACCCACTGATATTAAGTGTCAATTGCTATTTGTCTTGTACTCGTGCACTTATGGAATGACTCAGGACACTTTTAAAATAAAAGCCACTATTGTAAGGAGTTGTATGCAGCAGCTGACTTTAGCTTTAATAAGCAGAAAGGTCTCTGTGAGTTCAAGTCCAGCCTAGTATACATGAGTTCCAGGACAGAGAGGGCTAAATATTGATCTATGGAAAGCAAGCAAGCAAACAAGCAACAGAGAGAGGGGAGGGAGGGAGGAAGAAAGAGAGAAGAGAGACGAGAGGAGAGAGGAGAGAGAGAAAGAGAGAGAGAGAGAGAGAGAGAGAGAGAGAGAGAGAGAGAGAGAGAGAGAGAGAGAGAGAGACTGTCTTAGATAAGATTTAAGGGGAAAACATTCCAAAATAAAGACATGTTCAAACATATTTGAAAATTTTCAAATTCTTCATAAAGATCCATGTTTATAAAAGCTTTTATTTCCTCTTATTCTAAACACATCATAAATGCTTGCTGCTCTTAGATGTCTGACTTCAGCATGATGAGCGCCTCCCATTCAGCGTCTAAGTCACTGTGTTGACTGCCAAGCTCACCCACAAGGACTGGAAAACATACACACACTAGCATCTGGTGGGAATTAGCAGTCCCCACTGTGACACATCACAAACGGGAGTGAAAGGAGAAGGGCTCACTTTTGTGGGTCCCAAGTATCCCCTCCAGTCTAAACACAGGCTGTCTCCTGAAAACCCACCCTGAGCACCCTGCCCACAACTGTTTCCAACCATGGAACAGCCACCATATGCAGGACCAGGAAAGTAAAGTAAAAAATGATCCAGAGTGCGAGCATTTTTTTTTCACAGCACATTTCTGATTTAAACGCTTGAAGCCACAACTGGATATCACCTGTAGTGGCTGTTTATCTAAACCCAGGATGGGGATGTGTTTATTTGAAGACCAGCACAGAACTTTGGAAGCCCAGGCCTTTAGCTTGAATTGAGTGATGGCCTGAATTGCTGCTTGGGAACACAGTCAATTTGTAAATTACAGAAGCACAGAGTCCATTATTTTCTACTCTTTCTACAGAGAGGGCAGGCCACAGGCTGTAGTGAAGTGCTATGAACTGAAGGAAGCTTCGCTGAGGCAAAGACTCAAGATGGATGGTAATCCTGGTGTTCCTGGGTGATGCTTCCTTAACACATATCACAAGACTCCAGGAATTCTGCTTAGCAGATAATATCTTACCCAGTCCTGCAGCAGCTCTGTAGCTTCCTAAAGAGAGGAAGATAAATAGCACGGCATAAACAATTACGAGGGAAACATTTGGCAGATAGGTCACTGAGGCAGATAACACAAAACAATGAATTTTCATAGTCATTTTTACTGATGTACTGTCTTACACTGTGTCCTTTTTGATCTGTGTCCCACCTAATATATGTTTTTCTCATAGAATTGTTTGGAGCAGGAAAGTAGTCTTCATTTTTTTTAATGTGTCCTCTTAAAAAGTAAAAATCAAGAATCCAGTTTTCTCTTTCACAAATGCCTCACCTCTCCACCATATGTGTGTCCGCATTCCGTGTCATCACACTGCAATAGAAATCGTTAGTATTTGCTATGAGATGGGAGACTTAGCTCCTTTCTGAGAATTTGAAATAATTCCACCAAGATTTTATCATCCCCATCTTATATATTGATGTTTAATTTGTTCAAAGTAACTGACATTGGTGATTTAACCCTCAACCCACTTTTGTCTTTCATTTAATTTTTGAAAGAAATTGTGTATGTTAAAATGAATAGTTTTCTTAACACATCAATTTTTATCCAGTTCAAATCATGTACAATAGAGCATCTAAATTGTCCTTTTCATTCTATAAATAAACGTACAAAATAAAAACAGAGAATTGTTGAGAACCACAGAACAGCCAGACCACCCTGGAAAGGGTCATTCTGTCCTTTGGTTTCCTCTATTACCACCTGTAAATAGTTGTCCTTATCTTCCTTCTTTGCTTTGAAGGGAATGAGACTTCTGAGGCTCTCCTATGATTATTTTCAAAGAAATATACAAGCAACCAAGAGGCAACGTGTCTTTGTATAAAAGATAACATAAGTAAATGTAGAATAAACCATGCTAAAGGACTAAAATCAAACCTGTAAATTGACAATGGACAGGAAAAAAATTCCAAAAAGAGAATGTAGTGCGGGAGGTAAAACAAAGATAGACTCATGGGCAAGAACACAAGGCAACCATGATGGCCACCATTTCTGCCAGTAAAGCCCAGCATCTCCCTGAATGTGGATCCCATGCCTTTTGTTTATATTCCATTTTACAGTTTTCAAAATGTGTTTATCACATTATTTTCTCTCTTTCTACTAAAATTATATTATAACAGGGGACCAGGGCTCCCTGTTGTGAGTTCTAGAAATGGTACAAGAATTTTAAAACAAACTCAGAAGAAAATTTAAGGAGCATTTTATTGACAGGAAAACAGTACAGCAGTAAAGTTGAAAAATCACAAGTGCCACTTGAAAGAGGAAGCCATAAGAAGAGAGAAAAACTTTTTGACTTGGGCATGGAGACCAGCAAGCACCTACAGAAAAGCTAGAACATCAAAAATATAAATAAATAAAAGAGAAAGCCCAGTGTTAGAGGAAAGCGTCTTTAGGCCTTTGGCTGATTTCAGAAACAGACGGCGAAAGAAGGAAATGGGAAAACTACTGGTTTTGAGCTGTAACATGAAAAAGTAGATAAGCTTAACAATGAAGATCTATAAGCAATCCCCTGAAAGGGTGTTTTCTAGGGAATAGGATTTTTATCTTATTAAGGAGATAGTTATTCTTCTCATCCCCTTAGCAAGTCTTGAGATAGATCAGCTTTCCTTGGGGTTGGGCATGGCCTAGTAGCCAGTTGACATTTAGGTCCAGCTGTATTAACTCTTAAGGAAGAGTAGCATGTTATGTTCCATATTTTAGGATGATCAGGATGTGTTGCCTCTACCCAGGGTCAAGGGCAGAACTCAATTCTTTCTTCATACAAGGAAGAAGTATCTTTCTCTTTGGTCTCAACAAAACTCAGATGCTCTTTTCATTTCCTGTGGTATATCAAATCCTGTTATTTTTCTAGTGTTAACAGGGAAACAGCAGACAGAGTCAAAGTATAGATGACGAGGGGCTCTATCCACAATGGCTTCCATGCCTGCTAATGTCTATCTAACTACCTTAGTAGCATGATAATAGCAGAAATGTAGTACTATTCTTCCTCCTGTAAAGAAAATAGTTTGGGCGCCCAGGCTAGAGAGGCATTAAGAATAGTTACTGCTCTTACAGAGAACTCAGGTTCAGTTCCAAATACCCACATGGTAGCTCACAATCTTCTGTAACTGCAGTTCCAAAGAATCCTACATTCTTCTCAGATACAAGGCATTCATGTGGTGCTTATACATAAATGCAGGCAAACACTAATACACATAGAATAAACATGAATATATCTTTAAGCATACACACACACTCACACAGCCTCATGCACACTTGGAAACTTTTGTGCCAGAACCAAACTTCATACAGTAAGTAAAGAAAGAAAAATCAAACATTTTCTCATCCAACTCAGCATTCTTCCCATCAGTGTGCACGGTCACAGACTGCTGACCTTTCACACAGTTTACAGAAGAATCTCCTTCCGTGTGGCCAAGCCTCTTCACCAGGGCTTCTATAAGACACTACTCAGAAAAATGCTGAGGTCATTGTTTCACTAAGAAACTCTTTCTGTCTTGTTTGTAGGGGCTAAGAATATTAGACCAATATATTACTGGTTGTTGTTGTTGTTGCTTTGCTTGGTTTTCCCTCCTTAATGCAAATGTAGGCCATATTAGACCAGATTAAAAGCAGACAAACATAGGTTTCTTAGGCTCTGATCCCAGGCAGGTTCATTAGTCTCAATGAATGGGGCTGAGGAAGTCTTGCACCCAGGCTAAAATGGGGAGATTTTATAGACCTTAGGTGAGGGGTGATGTCAGCCAGAGGCCAAGACTGTAAACAAGTATGGTCAAAAGTTAAGTCCCTTGGGTGGACACTTGTGCAGGCTGGCCATGTTAGAAATGTGGGGTACATCGGCTGCCAAAAATGCAGAACTGTGTTTTTTTTTTTTCCCGAGACAGGGTTTCTTTATGTAGCCCAGGCTGTCCTGGAACTCACTCTGTAGATCAGGCTGGCCTTGAACTCAGAAATCTGCCTGCCTCTGCCTCCCAAGTGCTGGGATTAAAGATGTGCGCCACCACTGCCCGGCTCAGAACTAGGCTTTTGGAGCCATTTGTTCAGTTTTCCCAGTGCAGGCCAGGTAGGGGGAAGGAGGGCAGATGGGGTTTCCCACCTTGTACAGGGGTAAGCAGGGGTGGATGGTTAGTTGACTTTCATTTTTTTCCTCTCTAGTAGCAGACAAAGTATCTTCTAGCACTGTGAAGACTATTCAATAGAGATAAAGCTTCTATCTGGGTATCAGCTCAATTTCTAAATGATTAATAATAGTAATAATAATAATAATGTTGAAAACGTAAGTTGTCTTTAGCAGTGGGGTCTTACCACGAGACTATGGAGAGTAACAGAAAGCCTTGGTAATATCCCATAATGTTTTGGGAGAGGACCTATAGACCCCTTTTGTCAGTGACTCAATAAGATGTAATCCATTCTTGACACTTAGAGGTTTTACTTGCTGGCATAAGTATGATTTTTCCCATTATTCAGTGACTCCATCGAATTTTCTTCATATCATATATGAATTTATTTTAGGAATTTTCTATAGTAGAAGGTGTCTATATGGCCAAAGAAACATTTTTATGTAGCATCATTTAATTCATTTCAGTGAACTGCAAAACAAAAACCAACCAACCAACCAACCAACTAAAAAAACTGAAGTGAGTCTTAAATTATGATTCTTGTCTTGAAAGAAAACAGATCAGGGCGCTCTCTCTCTCTCTCTCTCTCTCTCTCTCTCTCTCTCTCTCTCTCTCTCTCTCTCTCTCTCTTTCTGACTCTCTCTCTCTCTCTCTCTCTCTCCCTCTCTCTCTCTCTTTCTGACTCTCTCTCTCTCTCTCTCTCTCTCTCTCTCTCTCTCTCTGTGTGTGTGTGTCTTTGTCTCTCTTTGTCTCTCTCTCTTACACACACACAGACAGAGACTGGATTTATCATTTTGTTAACATATTTCTTTATTAACATAAAGAAAACCTGAATGTACATGTACAATATAGACTATCGAAGAACTACAGGAGATGTTTTATGTGCCCAAAGGATGCTTTAGTGGAACACAAACTAATCAAACTCTTCTATAATCTTTCTGGGAGTTACATGCACACAGGCCAATTGCATCATGAAATTAAACCTAAAGCTATTCAAGTCACAGGGGCTCTGGGGTGACATTATCTTAAGAACACCAGCTCTTCATTACTCTACTGCCAAAGTAAACCCATTTATTACCTTTGCCCTCAGTATTTGCTCATGGTATTAACCAGTTCCAGAATTTTTACAAAAGTTATATATCGGGCTGTGATTCTTTATAATGAAATTTCATTCATCACTGAACTGGGTAAAATTCATAGTTCTCCATGTGCTATTTTAAGCTACTTTAAGTTTGGATATAATTTCTGTCATCTATATTATTTTCAGCAAATGAACAAACCATGAATGTGGACTGTTCTACTATATTATTTTAAGCTTAATGCTATTAGAGACTATTGTGCTTCAAGACAATGGCAGTCATGTCGCACAGCCGATTCTGAAGGCAATAGGAAATTGAGAAAGTGCTTTAATAAACAGATGCTTCCTTTGCCTTTTGAAGGAAAAAAAAATCACATTTATTTGACCAGGCTTTCCCCATATAACACAATCTGCATTCTTTATAAGGCAACTGTTTCCCACAGTTTATTCACTTAAATAAAATCACTACCTTGAATAGAAACAGCCTCTGCTTTGCTCAGTGTCGGCACTGGTATGTGGAGCAGGACTGAACAGAGAAAGGGGTCACAATCCGACAAGTGCCTATGGTATAGAAGAGGAAAGGCTGCTTGGAGTGGCTCTCAATTTTTTAGAATGTTTGCAACAGCAAACTACAGAGGGCAGCAAATATTAACAGGCTCTTCAGACGATGCTGAAGCCAAGAAGTTCAGGCTGCTCCACCTCCCCCTGATGAGAAATTCCCAATGTTCCTGTGAAATGTATCCTCTTGTGGCTTGACTTACAAGATACACAAAAGTAAACCACCAAGACCACCTGCCCACAGGATCCCACTCATCTTTTCACAGTAAGCTCTTTCATGTTCTGTACATGTCATTGACTTCCTCAAATTCTGCAAACAAGTGTGATAAGCTGAAGTGGCATTGATTAAAAACTAGACACTGAAGTGAGTGCAGGGTTCGGGAACTGCACATACAAAAGGTAAACAGTGAGCTGCAAAGGGCATCACAGCCACTCTTTCCTGCATTTACTCAGAGCAAGCAGAGGCTGTGGACCTTGCTGAAAATACTACTTAAGTATTTTCCTGAATATATTCCTCTATTTCAAATACTAGGTACATTCAAAAAAAAATCAAACTCAATATTGCTGAATTTCCCAGTGAAAGTCCAAGTGTGTTTTATTAATTGCCAGAGAAAATGGAAGCACATGACCCATTAACAATGCTGAATTTGACTTCTGATTTTATTTTGAAAGTGAGAAAAATGAAGAATTGTAGACAATTTTTCAAAAGGCTCTGTTCTCATCTAGTGTGTCTTATAATGCAGAATCTCTTGGAGGCTTGAGTGCCTCCTCATCTTTGTTTAGGAGTTTGAAAAGCAGAAAAGAACAGCATCTCCATGCTTTTGCTCACCTTAGCTCTCTACAGCATAAGAACCAGGGCCTGCTACTGTTACAGTCACTAACAACATGTACAGCCCTATACAAAAGGTATAGCAGAAGGTGAGTGCATTTCCAGAAATTACAAGTCAAATTTTGAAGAAAATTTGTCAAAGCCAGAAGCCAGCGCTGAACTGGAGACCCAAGTGTAAGGATTTGCTGATGTATGGCTTCCAGTACCAGGTCCTCCATGGCCTCCTGGCTCTGCTCCTTTGTTAACTACTCTCGGTGATTGGGCTGTCTTCACTCTGCCCTGTGCAACTGCTTCCTCTGCTCCAAGTGAAATACTAGAAATAAAACAGCAAAACACCAGAAATGTGAAAAACAAACAAACAAACTAAACACCCCTGAACCCATCAAACCCCCATAAGCAAATGTCAATATGCCATTTTACCTTAGAATTTTCTTTCCTCTTTCAAATACCATTTTCAAGTTTGATAGTATTACATATATTAAGTAAGTAAGCATTAGTGAGCCCATTATTCAGAGAGTTTCTATTCACCAGAGACATCACTGTATCAGGGCTACATCAGAACACTGTGCATAGATCATATGAATCCACTTACAGTCTAACCCTCCCAAGCCCCAATCCTGACTCTACCAGGAAACATTGACTTCTGTTTTATGTAAATCATACAGTATGCAATTTTTGGGACTACCATTTTTCAGCCTCATGGTTGTAAGAGACATAAGTACAGTCGCATGGACCTGTAGATGGATAACTTTTTTGCTGGAAGGTGTTCTGTTCTTGCATGCTTTCTAATATAGTTTACCAAATAAAATGATAGGCAGATATAATGCATATTACTGGTTCTATTTTTAAATATGTATTTATGTTAAAGGTAAATATATGCCACATAAAACTGTTGTGTTTTTAATTTTACAAATAGTATTTAATCATATGTGCTTTATTGTATGTGTGTTTCTCTCCCACATTATGTCATAGATGTGTTTTCTACTTCGATAATTCTTTTTATTTCATATTGGATGGACCTCAGGGTTTCAATGAATGGTCTGAATTGAATACCACATAGTTTTATTTTCCTGAGTTCAAAAAGAATAACATCGCCCTTGAATCAATCCTACACAGAACTTGATCAATATTTTCAATGTTTTATTTTAATGGAAAGTACTCATAATAAGAGATATTACATACTATTAACATTTATTTCTACACTGACTACATGTAACTGTTGGAAAATGTTTATGCCATAAGTGACTACATTGGGTGAGCATCTCTCTAGGGTTATGTCTACTTTTTTTTTCCTATATTTTTTTATTTACCAAATAATTTCCCCTTTCCCGTTTTCTCCCTCCCCGAATGTCCCATAAGCCCCCTTCCCTCCCTCTGTTCCCCATTCAACCCCCTCTTGCTTCTCTGTCCTGGCATTCCCCTACATCCAGTCTTTCCAGGACCAGGGGTCTCTCCTTCCATCTTCTTGGAAATCTATTGATATGTGAATTGTGTCTTGGGTATTCCGAGATTCTGGTTTAATATCCCCTTATCAGTGAATTCACGAAATTCTTAGGCAAATGGTCAGAACTGGAAAATATCATCCTTAGTGAGGTTACGTCTACTTTTAACAAACTGGTTTGGAATCACTGAAGATGCTAATAGTGTGCTCTTTCTTCCCACACTGCTTGTCTTCTGTGATTGGAACACTGTCCTCGCCTTAATAGAGAAATCACATGCCAGAATCCAACAGGTTCTGCAATGGTCCAGACAAAATTTCTCTCACAAATCAAGAAATATCTATGTGGAGAAGAATAGTGAATCCTGCTGCCCCAAGGACAGAGATCACCAGAGAACCGAATGACACCCAAATAGAATTCTATCTCTTGTACTCTATTCCCAAAACTCAGAATCAAGCAAAGAAAAGCATAAAGTAGGAGAAAGGAAAAGAAAGAGATACAGGAGGATGAAGACGCTAAGAGTTAGCTTGGTGCTGTTAAGTAGGCGACAGTAATTAAAAGATTTCTAACCCACTCACAAGAACAGGCATAAAATCAAGTGATCCACAGGGGAAGACAGACTTTGGTCACCAAAATCTGCCAGCTTTGGTACTGCTGCCTCCCATGGTGGCTTTAAGCTGTCGAGGAATGACTGCTTTGTCTCAAGCTTTACCTAGAATCCTCTGACTGTTACTAATAAGTGTTTCCTGGATCCAGTTAATGTGTCCCCAGGCCCACAATTGTCTCTAATTCCTAACTCCACGCTGTAAGGAGGGGCAGAACTCAGGCAATTGTGTGGCTTCCCTACTAAGATCAAATTACTGCTTTACAAAATCATTAGTTGCTAAATAGTACATCACCAACTCAAACATGCAATACATGATTTTTTTATGTACTAACTTTATTTTAAAAATGTATATTAAAGAATGCTTCTCTTTCAAGACAAAGTAGGGTAGTGATGTCTAGGCGTATGGCTCAGAGGTGGAATGTTTTTCAAGCAGGTGAGGCTGAGGCCCTGGGTTTTTCCCAAATGAGAGAGAGAGAGAGAGAGAGAGAGAGAGAGAGAGAGAGAGAGAGAGAGAGAGAGAGAGGATTCAGAGTTTTTAAGTCACTTGTCTGTTCAAATGCAAAGATTTCCAAGGAAGAATGTTCTTTATCTAAAATGTTTACATTTATTTTGTGTGTGGTGTGGCCAATTCTTCCACAGTGTACATGAGGGTGCTTGACGAGGTCAGAGGACAACTTGTGGGAGTCTGTTATCCCTCTACCATGTGGGTTCTAGAGATCAAGCTCAGGCTGCCAGGCTTGGTGGCAAATGCCTTTATCCACTGAAGCATCTCACCAGCCTTTGACCTTTATATTTAAAGTAATTCAATTCACTTCAGAAACCCTCACTACTTATTTATACTTTACAATGATAAAGTTCATCTCATCGGTAATCCAAAAGCCCCTTTAGCCAATTTTATCATTGAGACAGGCAGCTGTCAAATGCAGCCCCTTTGTTGTATCATTTCAATCTGCTTTCACAGTAAAATAACTAATGAAAATAGACAATATAACAATACTGTCCCTCCCCATGTCCAGAATTTCTGGAAAAAGAATCAGTACATAGATAGCAGAAAAATTATCCACTTACCTACCACAGGATAGAATACTCTGAAAGCAATGTCAGGTACAATTTAGCATGAAATGAAGAGGGAGATTACTCTAGAAACTGGGATATTCTAAGATATTGGAAAATAACTGCTTAATGTGTACATAAAGTTAACTCCTTTGCATGAAAAGTCTGAGTTACCTTTCATTTAGCATACACTTTCTCTTTAACCACACAAACTCAGCTTAGACCTAAGAGGTGAACTCAAGCAATACAATGGTTTATGTCATTGTGAGTCTTCCGGGTGAGGTGGAGGAAGTCCTCTTAGAACTTGAAATGTTGGCTAGATCTCTGCCACTTCCATAATCACTTCTCAGATTTGAATGCAAATAGAGAGGTGTAGGAACTAAAGCCATGTCCTCACTCTCAGGTAACTGCCATTCTGCATTTTCTATTCTTAACCCACTTCATTTAAAAGACTAGGGAATCTTTTATCAGACTGAAAGGCAGAAATGCAAAGTCATATATTTCCATGTTTCTGATAAAAAAAAACTATTTAAGGCATATTCATTTGGATCATTCATCTGATTCAAATATTGGCAATGAACCTCGGATGATATTACCCACTCATTCATTCATTCATTCATTCATTCAACACTTACATATTATATTGTCTATATACTTGGTGTCTTGGGAGAAGCCAGGGTTTAAGAACAAACAAGACACATTCATTCAAAAATAAGCTCATTCATTTATTTCTGCTTCTGTTTCCTTCTAGTAGTTTCAGGTTCATGCTGGGATCTTTTGTCCATTTGGAGTTGGCTTTTCTGAAAGGTTATAAATAAGGATCTAACTTAATCATTCTACATATGTTCATAGAGTTTTCCCAGCACCATTTCATTAATAGGTTAAATGATTTATTAAGATATTTCCTCCAGTGTGCATTTTTAGGACTTTTGCTAAATGTTAGACAGCTGTAATTACCTGCACTCATAGTTATAACTTTTATTTGGTTCCATTGCTACAGTGTCTAAATTTTTTTTTTTTTACCAATACCATGGTGTTTTTAATACTATGACTCTGTAATATAGCTTGCAATCTAGAAGATAATCTCTCCAGAATTTCGCTCAGGATTGCTCTGGCAATCTGGGGTCTTTTGTGCTTCCATATGGATTTTATGATTTTTTTCCCCCTGAGGTGATTATGTTGAGAGTTTTCATTGGGATTACATTGAGTTATAAATTAATTTTTGATACGATGATCATTTTCACAATATTAATTCCACCATTGCATGAGCACGGGAAGTCTTTTTATCTTCTGGTGTTTTCCTAAATTTATTTCTTGAAGGATAAAAGCTTTTCGCTATAGAGCTCTTTTACCTCCTTGCTTAGGCTAATTCATAGATTGTTTTTATTGTTGTTGTTAATGTGACTGGAAGTGCTTCTGTGATCTATTCCTCACCCTGCTTGCTTATTTTTATACAGAAATCTTACTGGTTTATATAAGTTGATTTTGTGTCTTGACACTTTGCTTGAAGTGCTGAACATTTTTAGAAGTTTTCTGGTGGATTTTTTTTTTGAAAAAATCTCTTATGCATACTATCGGCTGCAAATAAAGATATTTAGACTTTTTATTTTCATACCTTTAATTTCACTTTCCTGTTTATATTGCTCTTGCTACTGCTTCAAACACTGTAATGTAAAGAAATGGTTGTAGTGAGCAGCTCTGTCTTGTACCTGACTTTAACAGGATAGCTTCAAGATTTCTTCCTTTTAGAATGATATTGGTTATAGGTTTGTTATATAGAGAATTTATTATGTTGAAGCATGTTCCCTCTAGTCTTATTCTTTCTAGGAATGTTATGATGAGGTACTTTGGATTTTGTCAAAGGGCTTTTTTGCATCTTTTGAGATGAGCAGGCAATGTTCATCTTTAACACTGTTCATATGATTTATCATAATCATTGATTTAGGTATATTGAACCATTACTGTATCTCTGGAATGATGCCAACTTGAGAAATGTGGATGATATTTTTTATATATTTGTCTGAAAATTTTTGCGTCTATGTTCATCAAGAATGTTAGTCTATTATTTTCTTTTTTTATTGTATCTTTACTTTGTATTTTGGCTTTGGAACTAGAATAGCAACAGCTTTCTAGAATGAGCTTGGAAGAGATCTTTATATTTCTATGTTTTAGGATAATTTAAGAAGTATTAGTTGTGCCTCGTCTTTTAAAATCTGGTAGAATTCATCTATGAACCCACCTAGGCCAGGGCTCATTTCAATGAGAAAGCTTCTTATTACTATTTTGATTCCCTTGGTTTTTAATTTGTGTGTGTGTGTGTGTGTGTGTGTGTGTGTGTGTGTGTGTGTTTGTGAAGGGTTAAGTTGTTGATCTCTTCTTTGTTTAAATTTGTTGGTTCAGATTAACCTAGAAATTAATCCATGTATTTTAGTCTTTCTATCTTCATCAAGTATAGGTTACAGTCTTCTCTTATAATAACTTGAATTTCTTTGGTCAATATTTTCTTGTTTCTGGTTCTTGTTTCTGTTCATCTCTGATTCTATTTATCTGGAGGTCTTCTCCTTTTGTTTGTTGATTGTGCCAAGGGTCTGTTGATCTTGTTAATGTTTTCAATGAAACAGCTCTTAGATTTATTGGCTCTTTGTTTTTTTTTTTTTTTTTTTAAAGTAGAAGTTTCTGGTATGCTTTTTTTTTTTGTTTTTTTGAGACAGGGTTTCTCTGTGTAGACCAGGCTGGCCTTGAACTCAGAAATCTTCCTGCCTCTGCCTCCCAAGTGCTGGGATTAAAGGCGTGCGCCACCACTGCCCGGCGTATTTTTTTGTTTGTTTGTTTGTTTTGTTTTGCTTCTATTTCATTAGTTTCTGCTCTGGTTTTTCTTATCTCTGTCCACTACTTTTGGGCTTGGTTTGTTCTTTGTTTTTCAGATTATTCAGTTTTATCATTATCATGTATTTGTACTCTTTCTGACTTTTTAATGTTGGCACGTAGAACTGTGAATTTTCCTTTTAATGTTTCCTACACAGTTTGTTGTATCACGTCTTCATTTAATTCAGAAAATCTTAGAAAAACATTGCTATTTAATGACACCATACATCAAAAAGACCTAACAGATATTGACAGAATATTCTACCAAAATACCAAAGACTATAGATTCTACTCAACAGCCCATGGAATTTTCTATAATGACCACATACTAGAATTAAATCTTTCTCAAGAAATACAGAAAATTTGAAATAATGCCATGTATTCTATCCAACAAAAATGCAATAAAACAGAATCAATAGCAAAGGAATCTCTTGTAATTATACATAAACCCATGAAGACTAAACACACTACTGAATGATAAAAGAAAAAAAAATGAACTAAGAAATTAAAAAAAAAATCCCTGGTGTTAAATGTTTTTCATTCTTTTCTTTATCTGAAATCTCTTTGGACCTTATGCATATCAAACTATTCCTGTATCTTGGATGATGCCAACTTGATAAGTGTGGTTGACTTTTTTATATTTGTCTATAGTTTTCATTTTTATTATTTCTTTTCTTTTTGAAATTATAAAATAATTACATCTCCCAGATTCCCTGTCCTCCCTCCAAACCATCTCATATTTTCCTTCTTGTTTTATATCAAGATTCATGGATTTCTTTTGTCAATAATTGCTGTTGCTTTTATTTATACACATGTTAATGCTTATAAATTCTTAAACATAACCTGCTCAGTCTGTATAATGTTACTTGTATACATAATTTCATGGCCAACCATTCAGTATTGGATAACCAATTGGTGTGTTCTTCCCTAGTGAAGACTAATCTCTCCCTTTCCTAGTATTCCAACTCTCAGAGTTCCCACTCCCAGTATTCTTTAGGTGTGTGTATGTGTTTTCCTCAATGCAGTGGCCCTAAATTTAATCTGCCTTGAATTATGCAAGAGAAAATAGTCAGATGAATATATGAGGTATATTGTTTTATGTGTCCAAATGATTTCACTCAACTATGTAGTAAATTCAAAAGAACTTTGTAACAACAAATGGTCATGTAAGTGAAAGGTATTATTATGTTGGTAGGTGAACATAGACTTTGGTATAGTATTTGATAAGTACTTAAAAAAAAGAAAACAGAACTGTAACTAATGCTACTACATTATTCTATTAAGTTGTGGATAATGCAATTATTCTTTCTTTTAAAATTTTGCACTGAGAAAGACAAATATTTGTTTTTAAAACACCAATTTTGTGATTTTATATAATCTAGTACTTAATAATATACTTCATAATAACTTTTCTTAAAGCTGTGATTTTAAGACTTGAGGTAACTCTCCTCGTGTGTTTCACTAGGGAAAACAAGACCTTATACTAAAGGTCTGGTTTCATTAAAACTGGTGGTGAGATAACCAAAGAAGGTGGGGACTTCTGCATACTCTGAATTCTAAATAGCTATGAAAGGAGTGAGGGAGATACCAAACACCTAACAGAAGAAGAAGTTTTGTGTTCAGTTGCAAATCATGCAACTGCTTCCTTTGAATTAAAATTTTCATCTCTTTGTAACTAAAAGAGATTTTGAAGAAACAAAGCTTCAAGATCTTCAAATAGGCCAAAAAAAAAAATGTGATCTCCTATGCCAGGGATCAGATCTATATGGCAACATATTTTTATGGCACATAAATATTTGCAAATGACCATGTTAGCAAGAAGTTCAGTTTTAAAAGGAAAGTGCAGCAATAAAACTTTCCTTTATAGGAGTCATTTGATAAACCCCTTTTTGGGTCCAGAGGCTGAATCAATTCAGATGTGTGCAAGTGGGGTCTGTGTAATAGCTGTTATCTCCTCTTATTTATGTGTAGTAGTCAATACCTCACTGCCACAATGACTCTTTGAATTACACTTATTTATTTACTTGCCTGGCTGGCTTGCTTATTGTGTGTATATGTGTATGGACCTGTGTATGCTACAGCACGTATGTGGAGGTCAGAGGAACACTTCTGGGTTAGTTTTGTCTTTCCCTCAGGAGAGTATCATGAAGACCTGTGATAAAACTCAGGTTGTCAGACTTGCTGGAAAGCATCTTTATTGGCTGAGCCATTTCATTGGGCCCTGCATCTTAATGAAGTAGCAATATGATAATCTGTGTAGCTTTATGTTCCATAGTTATCTCAATCCAGGCTTTGAGACCTCAATAAATTTACAAGGTCATCATGAGACACTCACTTTAAAAGGAAACAGCAGAGTGTGATGGTTGGGAACGTGGGATATGAAGTCAGACAAACGCATCTTCTAAAGAAAGTACTGTATTGTGGTAAATTGATCTGCCTTTGGGCAAATTTGCATATTCTGTATTTGCGTACCTCATTTACTGCCTATGAAAAATGAAAAAATTACTTTATGAGTTGTTTAATGGGTTAACTAGAGTTACTTTTCCTAAGTCTTTTTCTGTTGCTGTGAAAAAAGAGCCTGAGAAAAGTAAATCAAGGAAGAAAGGGGTTATTTTAGTTTGAGGTTAAAACACATGGCAAAGAGTGCATGCCATAGGAGGGGGAGGCACTTGGTAATGTTACATCCATAATCAAGTAGCAGAGATCTGTGAATGCTGATGGTCAGTGAGTTCTTCCCCTCTCTATGCAGTCCAAGACCAAAGTCCACGAACTCCATCTACAATGGTCAAGTCTTCCCACCTCATGTAACCCAATCAAATTAATCTCCCATAAGCATGCTCAGATACCCATCTTCCAAATTGCTCTAGAGCTAATCAAGTGAAAAATTGAGATTAACCATTATGAACACATGCATTTCAGCATCTAGTACATTTTAAGGTTATAATAGTGTTTTTCAGGCATTGACAAAATACTTATTGAATAACTACTATGAAGCAGATGGAACACAAATGTAGTTTGTATGTGTGTATCTTCAAATAATAGAGCACGCCCACATCCCGCCTCTGCATTCTATGAAGATGTATAATTACTGTTTGTAAGCACTTTTTACCACTGGCACATTAGCAAACAACAAACACCATTGCACGGTGCAGAGTCTATTTACTTGGCAAAATGTAGATAATGCAGCTGCTTCACACAACAGGCAAATGGGGGCGGAGTGCTGATTGCAGGGTGAATTGAGCCCAGAGACTATATTTAGTTAGAATGTGACATCATTTAAAAAATTTGAATTATGTGATTCACACATTTTAAATAACATTGGTTTGTTTACTTAAGGAAACCTGGGGAATCCAGTAAATTACCCACATTCTTCTTGACTACAAATTTCACCAATACGACTTAATGCTATAAAGCAACTAATTTCAAATTCCATAACATCTACCTGATCATCTGGGTCAAAATATAGTCTAGGAAACAATAACCATATGCTGTAAAATATAATTGATGTTACAGTGCAGGCCAGTAAGGTGAGACTGCATTCTGTCTACAAACATTAGCATTATGAAAAGGTTCCATGTGGCAATTACATAGTTAGTGAAATGTCATTAAGCCCATCTTTCCATGTATATGTAGGGCTGTGATTACATGTCGTTGGACATACACATAAATATCTGAAAGCTCAATCACTTCTCCAGATGTGCCCAAATACCACTGTACTTGGCCTATGAACAGAACACCTGGGCTTAAGTTTTTCATTTCATTTTACTCTATATGCTAATCTCTCTACAACTGGTATAGAAGTTCTCTCCTATAACTTACCATTGAGAATATAAGCAAAACAGTGAAAAACAAAAAGCCTTATCACGAAAATATATTCCCTGTGTTGTAAGATGCTGTCCGTTTACTAGGTCATACAAGAATGCAAGTTGTAAGGATAACAAGTGAATCAAAAAACATTGTTTTCAAGAAATAAAATCATCTCCATATTTGAGTTTATAGAAAGCATGCACATTGTTATTGGTAAGTCTAGAATTTGTAAAAGGGGAAACTGTCTTGGGGTTCTCTCTGTTACCTAAAATATCATAACCCTTAGAGACTCTGAGACTGAGCCATTCTGTTTGTCTGGGACTCTCCTATATTATTAGCACACAGACTCTCCAGTCCCAGGAATTCTTCACTCCCAGATATTTGATGGTCCAGGTCCTCATCTAGGGTAGTATTCCCTTCCTTACAGAGCTGTGCTACACAGCAATACCTAAGTGAAATTCCAAGTGCAGCCTAGAAAATGGAGGATGCCAAATGGGAACTATTATCATCTTCGAGCATCTCACCGACATTTCCCATTCTGCTTCCTCTCAGAGCTCAAGCTTGTCTTTCTCCATTTGATTCAATACAATCAACACTTTGCTTACACTGTGATAGTCGCTCTAATTGATTCCATCTCATCCTGAAAACACGTTTTTACACTACATTTTCCAGTCCTGACTCAGTAGCCATACACTTTACATCATCCTCACTGGAATCCCAAAGTTAACTTCGTATTTCCTGCCTAACAGACTTGCCATCCTGCACCAGTTCAGATTCAGAAGGTGAAAACGTGGGGCTCCTAGCAGGCCTCCCCTCTGTGGGCCCTCAGCAGCACTTGGGAAGCAAAATCTTGGTTCACACAGAAACTTAAAACATAAGAGAGGCTCAACCAAGTGAAATCAAATTATCTGATTCTATCATAGACTTCCCGTGCACAGCAAGCATGTAGCTTGCTGTGTTTTAGGTATCAGCTTGCTGTATTTCCTTCTTGAACAAAATGCATTTGTATAGTTTAGTATTCTAAGAGTACTATGCCCTCTTCACTTCCCCGGCTCCATTTTGATTTGTGACTCTCCTGGTTTCCCTGCTGCTGTGTAAACATAGGCTATGTCTACTTTTTTCACTTGGTCCAGTTCCAAATTCAAAGGACATACCCTCAAATACTTCAGATTGCTCTTTTTATCTTATTCTATTCCTAGAATTATTCCATTTCCTTTGGCTTCTGAATCATCCAAATCATAGCCCTCCCAACACCTGGAATCTTAGATCTTGGACATGCTGCATTCTTTCTTTTCTCTGCTTCTCAGCCTGGGATCCAGTTTGTGCATAGAGACTTTCCCAGTGAGTAACCCTAATGTCTAACCTATCAGTGCAGTCTTGACACAGCCATCCTCTCAGAATTCTGGCTATATCAGGCAGAACTAGGTTTTCAATAACACTTACTAGCATGGTATTAAAGAAATGTTTTCATTTGTCTGTGCCTTGATTATTTATTTAACAAAATGGGTATGAGAATTATATTTGTGTTGTTGCCAGCAAAATGGATCAGCAGGTATCAGGTGCCTACTGTCATGTCTGGCAACCTGTGTCAAAGCCCTGGTCCCACATGGTGGAAAGAGAACACCGACACTGTTCTCTCACCACTGTGAGAATTAATGAGCTAAAACAAACAAAATCTAAAGATCCACTACCTTGTTAATCTTGGTATTGCCATTGTTTTTGAAGATGGCCTACAACCCTTTCCACAAATTCTGTGGAAGAAAACAGTTGTGAGAATTCTTGACTACTTTGTTTTGGGTTTTGTTAGGCTCCTTACTTCCATTTCTGCACTATTCTAGAAGATGTAGGTCTATACTTAGTGAGAAGATCTTCCTTGGTCAGGACCCATAAACAGGATATCTACATAGAAGGGAGTCCTCAATGGGGACTTTGCAGAACCACTCTTGAGGTGGAAGAAAATGTACCATGCTGGCCTCCCACTTTCAAGCAGTGACATGTCAGGGTTCATCTAGGTCTAACCACAATTAATTCTGACCTTAGGAATACTGACTTGGCTCACAGCAGGTGTATGCTTGCAGGAAATCATATGTGTGTGTCCTTTGTTCAATTTTTAAACTCCTCAGGTTTATGGTCCTGACTGATGAAATTCAGTAACCCTGCCCATTGGATTCCTAAGAACAGCTGCTGTGTGAGCCTCTAGGCATTTGTGTTAGAGTGGATGTTAAGAAGAAATCAGATTCTGGGTTGGCATTTAATGGTTAAAGTGCCTGCTTCTCTTCCAGAGGACCTGAGTTCAGTTCTCACCTCTTAAAGGCCTTCTCTTAACTTCAGTTCTAAGCCATCTGACATTCTCTTCTGGTACCCAGAGTCACCAGTGTACATAGTATTCACTCACATAGACATGCCAACATACATATAAATAAAAATAATAAAAACAAACCTAAAAGAAAGAAATACAGAAAGGACAGGAGAAATATAGAAAGGAGAAAAAAGAAAGAAAGAAAGAAAGAGAGAGAGAGAGAGAGAAAGAAAAGAAAGAAAGAAAGAAAGAAAGAAAGAAAGAAAGAAAGAAAGAAAGAAAGAAAGAAAGAAAGAAAGAAAGAAAGATCTCTGTGCGTAACCCACAGGGACAAATTTGTCTAACAGCAGTTTGCTTCTGGTCCATGGCTAACATAACTTTTGTGTCCCAGGTTGACATCTCTGCAGTGCTTGCAGGATTGAGGTGAGAATTAGTTATGTAATTTAATATAACGCTTGCTCCATAGTGAGTGCTCAGTAGTGGTGTCCACTGTTAATCTATCTGGAATCATTAAGGCATGTACAAGGAATTACAAATCTCTCAGATTAGTCTTCATTGTGGGTGCACATTTCCTTGCGATTTCACTTCACTCCCACACTCATCTTCCAGCAATAGTGCTTCCCATTTCAGATTGAATTCATACGTCATCTGTAAAGTATCTTTATCACACTCACTTGGAATGAGGTTTTCTTTTGTAAAGGGAGAGAAAGTCACTGCACATCTGTGTCTGTGAACATTCTAGAACTCCTCTGTGTATTCTTCATGTCTGTAAAGTCTTGCGATTTCCATTATACAAAGAAAACAGACTCAGATATAATTAAGAGAACAAAATCAAATGTGCTCTAAATAATTCTAAATCACTTTCTACTTTTTTCCCCTCCCTGGGGAATTAAAAGGATTGTCTTTTAGTCTCTGTTTTCTCCCTAAAATGTATGACCGTGAAGAAGTTCCCTCACCACCCTGATCTGTAATACTCAAAGCTATAAAAACATGGGGACTAAGGTGGATCACTTTTAAGAGCCTTTTAAAAAATAAGTTTAAAGTCGGGTACAGTAAAATAGAAGTAAACATAAATGGCATCAAGAACAAATGGAATAGCCACTTCTCGGTTTCTAGTCCATGCCTTTTCATCTTGAAACCATGAAGGAAGAAAAAATAGAGACATTAGTGATTCTTGCCCCGCTGTATTTTTTAATGTTTGTTGTTCTAATTTTTATATCTCCTTAGTTTGTGCACTGGCATATTCCACAGTGAGGGCAGAAACAACTTTTAGAATTTGACTCTTTCCTTCTCCCACCCAATGAGCTTCAGTGATGGAACTCAGGTCGTTAGTATTGCTGGTGAGCAACATTGGTGCTGATCCAACTGTTCAGCCCCAGGATATGCTCTTGAGTTGACTTTGGAAGTGTGATCCTCAGGAGACCAATACTCATCCCTCCCTCCTAGGTTTCTACCATCTTATGTATAGGTTAATTTCACCCAGTAGAATATAGTTTCTTTGCTATCCTGAAATCAAATGGTGTCTTCACTTTCTAGTCTTTCTTCCTGAATATGAGGGCCAACAGGAGCTCACTGAGGGTCTAGAACAATGTCTTAAAGGGTATACCAGGATTTATTTTAACAATAGGAACAGACAAACCATTGGAAAAATGATATATAGATGGATCTTTAGCCTCCTTGGACTTTTTTCTTTCTTTTGTTCTTTCTTCTTTCTTTCTTTCTTTCTTTCTTTCTTTCTTTCTTTCTTTCTTTCTTTCTTTCTTTCTTTCTTTCTTCTGCTAACTCTTCCTAGAGTTCTTCATCAGTTTTAATTGTTCTTAAGATCCAAGCCCTGGAAATATTTTTAAAGACATTGTTTCTAGTGACTGTCTCTCATTCCTACTGCTGACTTATTCTATTAAATTTTTAGAAAATCAAATGCAATGCAAGGAAGGGAGCAAATGTTTATAATCCAACAATCATGATTCAGAGGTAATAGAGCTCCAAGTTCAATTTCGGTTTTTTTTACCTTACAGGATGTTAAAAGACATAATGCAGCCTACATAGTAAGACCAATCTCAAATTTAAAAAAAATAATGTTAATTTTGTGGTCTATCTCTCTGTGTTTTGTTTTCCTCTGTACCTCTACACATATAATCAGGACATGTACACAAAAGTAGTAGGTGGCAGCCACCCACCGATTGGTCTCTTCCACAAAGCTACAGATTCATACCATACTTAACAATCAGAAACCCTGTAGAAAATATAATTATCAATCAAAAATAAGCTGTGTTTTAACCAGTTTAATTTATGCAGCTCATAAACATGTAAGTCCAATCTTTCCCTTACAAAATTATTCATGGAGAAAAATCTTTTAAGACCAAACTACTCTAATTTTAATATAAATTTATATAGATAAGGTTAATATAAGGCTCTGTCAGGAATGATCTTTACATAGTATCTTAGCTCCTTCAGAGCAAAGACAATATTTTATTCCTTTTCTGCTGCATCTCCTAGTACGTGGTCTAGAGTCAGTCCTTAGTGAATACATGGAATGAATGAGTTAAGAAGAGAAAGGGCGAAGAGTTGTATCTATTACTCAAATAACACTGATAACACACAACACCATGCATTATCAGTCCTGCTACTTATCTCACAGGATGTTAAAAGACATAATGCAGGCTAGTGAAACGAAATTGTTAAAATATTTTTAGTCTCTTATTTTGGGTTGTGGTCAGTGAGTGGCTACATAAGAGAATAATCGCGGATTGTTAGTTATTTGGGCTGAGAACAACCTTTTGGTTGTCAGAGGCAAAGAAGTATAGTGGACCTGAGATATTTGCACACTTACTTTCCTACAGGTGATGGTATTTATAATCCTGGCTTTCAGATTAGACAGTAACAGCTCTGAGCTGTAACAATTTTGCTAGGTTAAATTTGGTGAGAGCTAGTGGATGGCATACTGTACTAGATTGTCTTCTTCTTAGAAGAAAAGGCAAAAGCAGGTGCTGGCAATTTCAATAAATGATACCAAATGGATATCAGGAGATCTAGAATTGAAGCCTCAGAAAAACCGATTTGAGGGAGTATCTAAAATCTTGTCTGAGACAAGCCAGTGGCATTAATATGTTTTTTTTCAGTGAGTATGAACATGGTTACTATCTTAGCTTACGGCAAACATCACCAGGTGCATCACTGGTGGAGTTGATAGTAATCATCCTCAAAGATAGGACTGAGAAATGCAGGACGTGTCTAGCCTAAAAGCAATGTTACAGGAAAAGGTTGAAAATGTTTACTCTGAAAATTCTGACTTACCTCTTTGTTGTGGGGGTGCATCAGTAATTCCAGCATTTGGTAGGCAAGAGGAGAGTCACATGATCAAGACCAGCCTGGTCAATCAGTGAGTTCTATCCCAGCCATGGCTGCATAGTAACTCAAACAGAACAAAACAAGCAAATCAAAACAAATCCCACATTCTGACTTAAGAAGTGGCATCAAGGCTCATTGTTTGTGATTTGAATGAGAAGCCCCACTCTCCTTGGAAGTTACTGTGCCTTGAAATTCTAGGTGTATTTGGTGTGGTCTCAGAAAGATGATGGGAGACAGCTTTAAGATTTGATCTATCTTCTCTCTATATCTATGAGGAAATGTGAAGGAAAGTCTAATGTGCTTTAAGTCTGGAAAATTTTCATGCCAAATTAAAATAAGGAATTCCAAAATTTAGAATTCTCTTTTCAGTCATTGAAATTCAATAGTATTCTGCTACTGAGCAGGTCTGCTATTTTAATAAGTCTGTGATTTACAACAGTGATATATATATATATATATATATATATATATATATATATATATATATATGTATATATATATATGTAATCATTGAGAAACATAAATTAGCAAACCAGCAGCCCATGTTGCAAGCCATTGGCAGGTAAGCCATGTTGTAAGAGATGCTGACCCAATTGTGTTATCCTTTGTATTGTACAACACTCAGTCTGAAGGGATACTCCACACACACATTCATATGAGCAAATGCAAAAATGAAGGTGAGGTGAGCAAACAAGTGGATTAATGCATTCTCAGCAAAGCTGCTGGATGTGCAAGCAGTGTGTTCACTAATTAAGACGACACCAGAGTAACTGGAGACCTAGGAGAGCTTCAAAGGTGATTCCACAACAGTGCCAACACTCACCTCACGGTGAACAGATCCTATTTACCTCACCTCATAATGGGCTGGTGAAGAGATAATTTTGAATCAATCCAATTGACTCCTGTTTTCCATCCATGCTTTGCATAAAACAAATGTTCTATATCACTAACCCTGAGAACCCGATGAGCAAAGACAGAAGCACCAGTCACCTCAAGGAGGAATAAGGGTAGAATCAACTAGAGCCACCAACATGGCTGTGAATACTAAAGGGGGCTTTAATCCTCTGAAGCAGATATATTTATGTCTTCTTTACTTTCCTTTTGCCATCATTGCTGTCTCTCATCCCTGTCCCTCGTCCTAAACACCTGTACCATGTGTTTGGGCTTGTTTGGATGGCTGTAGAAGAAACTGATAGTATATGAGGTACAACTGTCAGCTTATGTCCCTCCCAGTATTTTCTGTTTTTTGAAACAATGAATTACACAGAGGACATGAGGCAGATTCCGTCTACTGTTCTCCAGTCTCCACAAATGAACCAGCCACTGGGAATACTAAGATACAATGTTTCCTAGACTTTCTCCTATAAGTTCAAGGGAAATAAGATCTGCCAATGCAAGCCAACTATGATCTTCCAGTGTAATACGCAACTTCTCTACTGGCTCTAAAGCATTTCATCTCCTTCAGTGCAGTGCATATGATTTTGAGTGTGACAACTTACCTTAGAAATGTTAATAGCTGAGGTAGAACGGGACCCCTCTGACCATTTCAGGTAGATCTAAACTACTCCTAGATAGAGTTCCATTCATAAATACCCTTGCTCTACATATTTATTCCATCCACCATCCTTCATAGCTTCATGTTTAAGAAAGTGAGAAATGACTTATGTGGGAAGACTTGGAGACACTAGTTTGGAGCATTAACATGGGGAGGCAAAGAAGAAATGATGAAACCCAGAGGCTTTGTTTATTGGCCTGTTGCACCTGTCTAAGTAAAATGGCAAAGAGGGTTATTATTTTTATAAAATATTAAAATATAGGTCAAGTTCAATGGAGATCTAAGCATTCTTTTGCATTTTTTTCTGCAAAAGTTCGTTCCATAAATGTGAAAAATATTAATTTTTATTATTTAATCTTTGTCTTAAAAGGAACATTAAAAGACCAGAAGAACAAAAGGCAGTATTCTTACTATTTTAAGATAATTGTTTTTTATCTGAAATCCTTTACAGTAGCAGAGATAAACTACCTCTGTAAAAGCCTCTTGAGTGTCAATGTCTCATAAAATGCTACAAACAACTAAAAAGTAAGATGTTTACCTGTGCAGGTAGATTCAGTGGTACTTTATGAGTCATTAATTTGTTGCATAAGTTACTCTGGGCTATTCCTATTTGACTTCTTGGAACAAGGCCCAGCTTATGTTTCTTTTCTAATTTGGCTAATACAAATATTTTAAGCATGAACCAACAAGGTAATAGCAAGGGACAAGAGGTACACCTTTGAAAGGCATCATCAGGCCAGGCATAATCCCACCATTGAAAGACAGAGAGGAGTATAAAAGCATCAAGGTCCCTCTAGGCTATGTAGGGACACTAGAGTCATTACAAAAGCAAAAGGGGAAAAATAAGGAAACATTTAAAATGAAAGTTACTTTGTCTACATGCCAAGCTATGACCCTGAACTTTGTAACTTTTGAAGATGTTTGCAAAGAAGCTTGTATTTTTTTCTTCAAAACAGTAAAAACTAGTTCTTGCTTGCCAAGAGGACAAGGTCAGAGAATGATTTATGCAGTCCTAACCATGATCAAATGTGCTGAGTTACTGTTGAATGTAAAGTCCCTAAACTTTAAAGGTCAGAAGATTCCCTCAGATTATAAACAAATGAATTTTTGGTGAAGAGACTTTTGCCAGAGTCCATTCACCCTGGAAAGGATGGACACCACATTCTTCTGAGGATGCTGTAAAATAAAGGACATGCAATATTGTCCAGCATAAGGCTGAGAGGTGCAAGCATTTTTCTGAAGTCTCATAATATTTTTTGTCCATGAGCATACTGGGTCTGTCCCAATTTTCCAGATGAAAGTAGTTTGTAGTTTGCAGGTTTCCAGTAGCTCTCCATTGACACTCAAACTTAAGGTTAATAGAACCAGTCTGAGTTGAATTTCTTCAATTCTGTCTTTGTGACTTTCATTAGTAGCCTAGATTAGACTTCAATTCCTAATGTAGTCAAATTCTTAATCCCATTGCTTCAACCTCTTGAGTACTGACGTCATATAGATGAATACTTCGGTCCTTCTTAGAAGGAGGAACAAAATACTCATGGGATCAAGTAGGAAGACAAAGTGTGGAGCAGAGACTGAATGAAAAGCCATCCAGAGACTGCCCAACCTGGGGATCCATCCCATATGCAGTCACCAAACCCAGACACTTGTGGATGCCAAGAAGTGTTTGCTGACAGGAGCCTGATATCGCAGTCGCCTGAGAGGTTCTGCCAGAGTCTGACAAACACAGAGGCAGATGCTCTCAGCCAACCATTGGATTAAGCATGGGGTTCCCAATGGAAGAGTTAGAGAAGGGACTGAAGGAACTGAAGGATTTGCAGTCCATAGGAAGAAAAGCAATATCAACCAACCATACCCCCCTCCCCTAGAGCTCCCTGGGACTAAATCACCAACCAAAGAGTACACATGGAGGCTCCAGCTACATATGTAGCAGAGGATGGTGTTGTCAGACTTCAATGTGAGAAGAGGCCCTTGGTCCTGTGAAGGCTCGATGCCCCAGTGTAGAAGAATGAGAGGGCAGGGAGGATGGATAGGGGATTTCCTGACTGGAAGCCAGGAAAGGGGATAACATTTGAAATTTAAATAAAGAAAATATCCAATAAAAAAAATAAAGATGTATACTATTATGCCTGCCTTCAGTTTTATGAAAACTTATTATATCTTAGGAGGATTTTTTTTTCATTTTTGTTGGTTATTTTATTTATTTCCATTTCAAATGTTATCCCTCTTCCCAGTTTCCCCTCCACAAGCCCACTAGCACCTGCTCACTCCCCTGCCTCTATGCACACACATGTAGACTTGTAAACCCTTGTTAGTGCACACACACACATCATACACACACACACACACACACACACACACATACACACACACATCACTATCATATAGCAGTGGAAGACACATATAATAAGTAAATTCTGGACTCAGTTCTCTTAAAAACAATATCACTCACTGAGATATCAGAATAAAGTGATTTATTTGCTACTTAGACTTTATACAACCCAAGTAAGAGGAATACATAACAAAATGTTTTATTTGAAGAAGAGGGCACCTACATCCTGTCCAATTTTATTTCTGTTGTTGTGATAAAATATCCTTGCAAAAAACAACTTAGGGGTAAAGGGGTTTATTTTAGCTCATAATTCCTGGTTACAGTCTGTTACTGCAGGGAATTCAAGGTAAGAACTTGAGACAGCTAGTCACTTTGCATACTTGGTCAAGAACAGAGAAAAAGGGATGCATGAAGCTCTTATACAGTTCAGGATCCTCTGCCTAGGGGATGATTTTGCCCATAGTGGGATGGGTCTTCTCATGTCAATTAACTTAAGGCAATCCCTACAGACCTGCACATGAACCAACCAATATAGACAACCCCTAAGACTCTCTTTCCAGATGATCCTATATTGTGTCAGGTAAGAAAGCTAGCAATCATACCACCTCATAAGAAACCCAGGCATTATACCATTTGTTCAATTTTGGCTGAGCATTATAAAAGAATCATGGGGAAGTAACATTATTTTTCCATCTCTCTACAACCACTATAAGAAGTGGGCATATTTTGGTCATTTTATATAGAGAGTGGGGCTCAGAGGCTTTGAGGGATCATAGCCTAATTTGCTCAGCTAAGTGCCAGAGCCAAGCTTCTAGTTACTCTATCTGAAGATCCCTCTGAAGGGATGAAATACATTGTAGATGCATTATCTAGGGAAATGGGGTCATGTGTGGGCTAAGCAGAGCATATGGAAGCACCCCTGTAGCTAAGTCTGGTATTCCACAGCTGTCAGCTTGCTGTTCATCTACATGCATGTGAGAGTATACAAGAGATACTTACAATAGGTCACGAACTCTTAGAGATAATAGGAACTGAATAAAATCTTCACTCGTTTTAAGTTGTGCTAATTCTGATTAATCTAGAACTTCCCAGAGACCCTTCATTTCAAAGAGGGGAAGAGAAAGAATCATGTTATTTACTGCAATGAACATTTAAAAGCAAAACCATGAGAACTTCATAATTAACTTTAATATTTAAGGGATTGATCTATTGTTTCTTGTGATCCTCACTGAAACCTTAAAGGGGATTATTTTAAGCTCCTCTTCAAAGAAAAGTAGACGTCTTCATCATTTCCCTTTATCCCCTCAATCACTGTTGATGCCTGAACATCTGTCCATCATCATCCTAAATAGCCCACGTTCCTTCTTTATCACTATTGCTTCATCTCAGACAATCAATCCTCTTACTCAATAGACAAACACCTACATTTTAACATTTTGAAAGTTTCATTAGAACCCAAATTCTTGATCTTATTCCCTCTGTATTCATCAAACAGTTTCGAGGAATGAAGCTCTACATGACAATTTCAAGTGCACAATTCTAGGTGGCATGTTCAATAACCTGACAAAATAAATATAATCATCTCTGTTTCTAGATAAAAAAAAATGAGGACTCTAGAAGTTTTAACCATTCACCCCATAACATACAAGGCTCAACACAGATTATGTTTTCTCTGTATTTTCACTGTGAATTGGCGGAGAGATAGGAGTCATTAAGAGAACAAAGTAACCAAGTGCTGTTATGCTTAGAGATACCAAAGAGAAGACTGGCATGGAGAATATAGGAGATTCCAGGTAGGTGGAAGTCAAGAGAAGCGGTCAGAGTAGAAAGGGCACAGACATATTTCCTAGTTGTTTTCCAGACAGTCTATGCAAGTGGGCCAATTTCCAATTTACCTCACCTGGTTTGGTGATATCAAAGGTGATAAATTCAAAAGCAAGTCTTTCCAAGTGTTACCACACCTTAGAAACATTGGCAAGGAACAAAGAATGTCTAGTTATCTTGGTTTGAAAATAAACTTCAGATCAGTTTTCTGTTAGCTGGGTCACCATACAAGTCATGAAAAAGTCATTGAACCATGAGCTACTGGTTTTCTCAGTCCTTTAAATGGGAGTGGTAAAATGGAAACTTCAGAGAAATGCTCAATGCAGAAATCCCCAAGAAGAGGAAAAAAATCACTATAATTCACTAAAATTTGACTAAGTCAAAAGTTACATGAATACTCCAAATCTAGATGGGATATATTTGTGTTCGCAACACCTGCAAGTGCATGTAGACTCCCATCAGTAGATAAAATCCTTTTGTTCTTCTTCAAAAACAAACAAACAAACAAACAAACAAAAACAAAAAATGAACTTTCCAAAGAGAATTGATGGTACAGAATGTAAATAGGGATCACATCAGGAAGTCCCAGTCTAGAGAGTACCTGGCTGATGGTCTCCTTCCCTTTTCTTTTTATCACTCATCTTTCTCTGCAGGGTTGTAGACACATGCATCTGCTATCCTTAAGTCTAGAATTCCAATTCTTTAATTCTTTAAAATCAACCACCTAAGCAAGTTATGAGACATATTCATCTTGTTACAATTGACTGAGGTTCAAAATATAATTTTTTAGGCCTCATTCATTAAGATGAAATCAATGAAATAAAGAAGAAACATGGTGAGAAATGTCTTCATCAATCATTGCATCATTCAAAGGTCAACATGTATTTGTAATTGACTTTACAAGTGCTAAGCATCATCCTAGGAAGATCAAACCTTTTCAATCCCTGACCTTGAGGAGAGTAGATTCTTGTAAAGAAGAAGAGAATTCAAGTAATAGTAAAACATAGCTGCCAGCAATTTTCAATCAGAAGAAAAATTAGGTAGGGCAATAGGTTAGAGTGGATGTGATGACATTTTATGCCACAGGGACAGGGTGTGTAGCAAAATATGTTCCTTCATGTGGAATTTATTGACTATGTTTATCCAGCTGATATTGTAGGAGATAGAAGATGAATAAGATGGGGTCCTCATCCTTCAGGAGCCCACAGCTCACTGGGAGAACCTCACTACTTGCTCTATTAAGCAGACAGATATGTCTTGGGGCATATTGCTGTAGTAATAATGCACATGTTGATCAAACTGAACAGATTTCAAGAATGCCAAGACTTAGTACTTTCCATAAAATAATTCTCACTTCAAGTAAACATTTAGGCTGGTGAGTAATGCTGTTTTCCACCAACATCGTTCATATCTGAGAACTTCCTTAATGCCAAGATGACTTGTTTTATGAATTGTTTGCGGGGATTGTTTGAGCCCTTATTGAAATGTACTTGCTTAGGTCTTCCACAGCAACTTGGCTGGTTTCTTGTTGTACTGGCAAATGCTGCCTCCTGTACTGAAAAATTTGTTCTTTCTGAAACATGTGTACTGTCCCTGGATGGGTTTCATTAAAATTTAAGGGTAAAAAACACAGACTTTTAAAGTGGCAACAGAAGAGAACTTTGTATTCAGAAGCTTTTTATAAATGTAGGTCACATCCTGGATAGTATGCCATTTTATCCCATTTCTATGATGTTTTGTGCAGATACCTGGCTCAGAATTTTCTTATTCACCAAGAACATAGAGAGAAGCTCAATTATGGATAAAACCCCTAGCTTATATAAATAAACAATTTTCTTTTCATACAAACGTGTGCCTCCAACCCTACAAATGTTGTAATAACACCACATTGTCAGCAAGATAACTCAGTCATGTGACTCACCAACACCAGGAAGAGGAGTCTTTGTTTTCCCTTTTGTCAGGGGTGAGATCCTATCACACTGTTATTTCTGAGCAGGCAACAGAGGTTGCTTTCTCTACTCAATCTCCAGGCTCCTTTTTCCAGTTTGCATCATCACAATAAGTTTCTCCCCCTTCCCCTCTTTATGACATGGTGCAAAAGAAAATATGATTTGGCGAGGAGGGTGAGACATGCTACAGGTGGTACCACTCTAGTTTATAACTTTGTACTTTTTGTTATAGGTATGAGCTAACTTTGTAGCAGTGTTTGAACAGTTTGTTTCTGTGAGAGAAGTGGAATAAGCAATAGCTTTTGGCTGTAGCTGGTGATAGATTACATTGTTGCAGTTTTGAACATGTTGCCATCTTGCCGAAGACAGTTCCTCCCTAGCAGAGCCTCCAGATGAAGATGCTGGCTTGCTTTGTAGGACAGCCGTGGTCAAATGCCTTATTTCCTTACTGTTCTGAACAATGAGTCTGGGCAGCTCTTCCTGCTCTGTATTGGTGAAATCTCACACTAGTGTGCACATTCAGTTTTTCTATTTCTTTTTTGCTATACTAAGTAATTTGCCACAAGTTTGCTTTTCTCCACACGTTGGAGCTCTTTACCTTGGTAAAGTTTTCACACTTCCCATGACATTTTTATATAGCAGCTCCCACTGCTATGACCGTGTCAGCATCAGGGGTAAATGACAGACAGAAACTCTGCTATCAAAGTTACTTCCAAAGGCCATGAAAGTCAATCACTGGATAAGATCAAGAACTTAGTTCTAAATATAAACTCTTTCTCAGCACTTGGAAGTAATAAATTCTGCCAAACTCAAGCTCTACCCTAAGATTCTCCCATAGGAAATCTGCTCCTTCCTAAATATTCTCTTTTCTAAGGACTCATGCAAGGTGAAATTTGTCTCATTGAATGCTAAATTGCTGATTCTATGCCCCATCTTTCTTTGGTGACAGTGTTAACATAAAAACTTGCATTTTTCAGCTCTGAGAAAGTTCTTTCTCTGTGTGCTCTTTTTTTGGGGAGGGGGGCTTTTGCAATAGTAAAGATGCACCCAGGGCTGGCAGCTTTGGATTGGTTATCCAGTTTTTTTGTTTGGGTCGTAGTATATTTTGAACAAGTGCCTGGGGCTTTTTAAGAAGAGTGATGGGCCTGTGCATACAAATGAAATTGAAAGCAATGACATGAGTATTGCCAACACTTTAATTACCCACCTAGCAACATGTGGGCTCCTTTGATAGTTTAAAGGGCATAAGAGAGGGAAAAGTGGGGTACCTAGTGGTCTCAAACAGGATGACTTAATGCCCAGCTTATCTGGTTAGCAGGCAGGAAGTAAAAAGGCATAAAGCCCTTTTACCCCTTTGGCTGTTCAAAGATATGGCAAAGTGCCTGTGTCATTTTCTCAATATCAATCCCCTTTCCAGTCAGGCTCTATCAGGACTGAAGGTCAAGTTCTGAGGCAGTCAGAGTGGTCACTGATGTCAGGTGACAGGAATAGTTCCCTTTCTCCACCCTTAGTGTTCCTTTCAAGTGGTTGCAAATCACAGGGTATTGCACTCCCAAGAGTGTGTGTTCATGTCTGTGGCATAACCATTTCTTTTGCCCACAGGGAAGAATGTCAGGCTCCGCAATCTCTCTTTCTGTGACAGACAGATTCCCAGAAACTGTGCCCAGAAGAGCTGGGCAATTGTTACCCACTGAGACCTTACTAAGCCTGTATGATGACCCAAAAGTATTAGGAAAGTATGAGAATCAGGAAGGGTTGGTAGTTGATATACATTTTCTTTTCTTTTATGTCCTGAGGTCCCCACCTTCCCTTTGCAGCTTCAATTCTGATCAACTGTGTTTCATTCCAGACACAAAATCAAGACCCTCTCCTCTTCCAGGCTCTGTGTGGAGCAGGAGTCGTTAGAGGGCAGAAATAACATTCTCTTTTCCCTTGCGAAATGTGGTTTTATTTTAAGGCTTTTGCAGGGTTTGTTTACAATTTCATGTCATATATGAGACTGGCTTTCCAATGCAACTCTTACGCTGGGCAAGCTAAGAGCCTAGCTTCACCACCACCCTGGTTTTGTTTTTCTTGTTGGTTTTAACCATTGGGAAAGGGCAAACAGCACCACAGAGTTCATGGCCGAGTCTCTAGTGAAGCAGCTAGAATGGAAATGTCCTGGCAGGTTGCTGGGTTTGTACTTGGATGTCCAGTAAATTTCGTGTAATTACAGCTGCCTGCTGAAGGACCTTAAGGTCTCTGCGGGCTGTTAGGATGTTAGTTATAGCCAGGAGGGAAGTGGGTAGGATCCAAGTCCCCACAAATGTGCTCGGAACTGGGCATTTCTATCAGAGTAGAGGCCATTATAATAAGCCAGCCAAGCAAGGCAGAATTCAAAAGCTTATCAAGACTTAGGTAAAACCTGTGACCTGTACCCTTCTACCACTTTAAATAGTAGAAGAAAGCGGGGTGGGGGGTTAGGGGGGTGGCGCAGGGGATAGAGGTGGTAGTGAACGGAGATTGGTAATCTATAGGGGATGCCAGATTCTTCTCAGTAGTACTGATATCATCCTAGGAACAATTAAACAAATCAATGAATCTGAATTGTGTTATCATGGTAGTTTTTAGAATTGCCTGAAAAACTTGCCCAAAATATTGACACCCAGCAACTAGCCCTAAATTTTGAACTATGGAACAACTAATAGTCTGGGTTGCCTGTATAATGTGTATTTTAGAAAATTATAAGGAACATTAAAAAAGATTGGTCTCTCAACTTTTCTGGTGGACTAGAAAATGTCACAGGTATGTTCACTCTGGGCCAATAAAGAGTAGCTCATATCCACATATCTGCTAGAAACTCCTGGAGGGAGATGCCTGTTCAATATGTATTGATAGTTTCTATTATTAGAGTTTACTAAGAATATTTCTTTCTCAAGAAAATGAATTCCTTGAGGCAAAAAAATGGGAGCAGCCACTTTCTTTCTCAGAAGTAGCAGTTATTTCTGTTCCTAATTTAACTCTGAAAATAATATACAGATAGCCAGGGTGGTTCCAATGTGCTTCTGAGCATGACGGTTCAGTTCCCCTTGTTCTTCACTCACAGCCCCCAACACCCCCGTTTCTTATTTTAATCACATACTTGTTTGGGTGGGATGGAATTTAGGCTGCTGTGAAGACAAACTGTCCTCTTTTAATGAAACTGCAGAGAATAAGTCATTAAATCGTGTTTGTATTATATTTGGATAAAAGCGTTTCATCACCTGTGCCTTGCTCACACACATATTGTAACATGATTTGATATGCATAGTTCACATACTTCACACACAAAGGAGGTCTGGTGAATGAGCGTTGAGGTGAATGGACCCCCTTGAAACCTAGGCAATAATAAATGCTACAAACACCACAGGAGAGTGTGAAACTTGGATTGCCACTTAAAAATTAAATTCAGTAAAGGGGTCATTCCTTTTTACTATGAAATCAAAACTCCTTCACAAAGACCCCAAGAGCTGGGAAAAGAGAAAAGTCAGAGATTAGCTAGTCTAGAATTTCTGAATCACGTTTCCTAGAGTTAGCAAAGCAAGCTTAGTCTCCACCTTAACTAACAATTTGGATCATTTGAAATGCTTTTAAAATGCAGAGTCCAGAGTCCTGGCCTCAGAGAACCCATTCAGCTGCTACAAGGGTGTTGTGGCCATATAGTAAGGTTCAGAGATTGTAATATATAGCAGGGTTGTAAATAACCATGTTAGCATTTAGCAATACAAACAGTTGGACTCACGAAGTGATAAACACAATTATGCTTCCTGAAGACAAGATCACAAAACATTAAACTGAAAAAAATGTTGTGTTTGAGCTATAGTGTATCACTATGGTCCACTGGCTGGACTGGAACTTTCTATGTTGATCAGGCTGATCTAAAACTCAAAGAGATCCCCTGTTTAGATTTCCCATGTACTTGGATTAAAGGTTTGTGCCACCTCCCCTGGCTCAAGTTTTTCAGTATTTTTATGTATTTATTTATTTATTTAGGCAAGCGCTAGACTCTAAAAAATTACAGCTCTACAAGATCCATTTATATCTTAGAAACTTGTGCCTCTGTGTAAGGGCCACATAAAAGACTAACCCAGTTTTCCTTATTAACCAGTTATAGTTTTTCAGTCTGAGAATGTACAGGAAGATAGGAGTTGGCCTGTGGAAGAGACATAGAGAAAGGAGTACAAAGAAAGCTAATGAAAGGCACGTGTCATGTGAATGTCCAGGTAAGAATTCATCGCTCACAAACCAGAACAGCTTTCAATGCTTGCTCTAATTTTTTTGTATCTTTCTCCACTTTAGAACTGGCAGAGTTGAACAGCTTGGTAATCTGAGAACCTTATAATGAAGTTTAATTTGGAGCTGTTTTGGTGGGCAGGGCATAAGCACTGAGATAAAAATGAGAAATAATTCAAGAGTCCTTGTCTCTTCTCACCTCCATCTCTTTTAGGGAATATTTTGTTTGGGGACTGGGACTTGGCAGGAGAGCCCTCTCTGAGGTGTCTTCCCCTGGAGTCCCATTGTTGGGGAAGCATGTCTGCTCCCCATGGTGAGCTGCTGTGCTTTTCCAGGCCCCACGCTGCTAAGCGTCCCATGTTGGTTCTTCTCCAAGCTGCATTAAGAATAAGAAACTGGGATGCCTAGGATGTGCAGCTTGCTGGCTGCTGGCTTATCATGCACGAGATCCTGGGTCTCCAGCACTGAGCAAACTTAAAGAAACTGGTAATGCTGTCTGTTGAGCCTCACATTAGCTTTGACTCAGATTCCTTAAATTTCTCTGTTCTCATCCCAGCACAGTCTCCTGGCAGGAGAACATTCAAAGTAGGATTAAACAAAGTGGTTCTGCAAGAGATGATTAGGTTTCAATTGGCATAAATTCCCACTGACTCCATCCAGGCCATGTTTGTATTTATTGTACTTTACTATTCTAGTAATGAGATGGAGACAAACAGATCTAGCCATAGAAGAGTATTGGGGAAAGGGGGTGTTTAATGTTTTTTTGTTTTGTTTTTAACAAGTTTCAGTAGCTTAGTTATTTACCTCGAAAGAGATTCTAAAGATCATACAGGAAGTTTATACTTGGGCAATAGAATCAGAAAATCAAATAATGTATAAGGTAAGAGGTTCCTTTAGGGATGGTGATGCACTTACTGTGTAACTGTTGGAAAAAGAAAATGCAGTTTCATGTAGACAGTACTAGAGGCTAAGACATTGGTAATAAGGATTTGAAATTTAGAATAGAAAGATGGGCTCAGTTACCATTCCACCCAAGGATATTGGATGGTTCTAGAACACTTGTGAGTAGTTGAACCTTTGAATTCCTCAGGGTGGTAGACTGGGGTAATCAAACCTGTGTTTTATCTGAATTAATAGGGCAACACAATGGGGACTGCATTGGAGCACAACCAAGAAAAGATTGAGAAGAGAAGAATATGCAAAAAAAATTATCAATATAATAGCCCAGAAATGCGTAAAGACATTTGTAATGGAAAGATTGGTCTTTGGTGGTGCGAAACAAGTAGATAATACATAACCTTAAGGAAATGACCAACTAGATAACTAGCCAAGAATGGTGTTTGCCTTTGCACCCTTTTTTAGGTTTGTTTAGTGTTACTAGTTGTGGAGGTATGGCTAATGGGTTTTCAAAAGGAAGGTGACATGGTAATATATGATCAGATAGGAAATAATGTTTACAAATATAGTGAGGTATTGAGAACTATTTCTGTCTAATAATATACTCAGTTAAAAATAAAAAGGCCACTACCAGTTAGAGTTATGAAAGCTTTCCCCTATTCAACTGATAAATAATTCTGACATCTTAGAAGAAAATATAAAACTAAAATTACTCTCATCAAGGATTCTGGGGAACTATGAATCTATCCAGTTCTGCTCAGATTCTATTATTCCCTATGACAGTTCTGTGCGTGCTAGGACTGGTGAAACCTAAATGACTGAACTAGATAAGGTCGCCTTTCAGTGCAGGCTGAGGAATCATGAAGTGGCGCCTCACCAGACACAGCTGGGTTTAAGCACAGGTCATCACACTGATTTATGCAATAAATATTTGTTTGAGATGTGCAGAGTCCAGGTGTTGATGGTGATATCAAGAATGTGGAGGAGCTCAGGGCCTAACAGGACACTCACACATATAGTAAAAAGGCATAAAGTTTGGGAAGAAAAAGAAAAGAAGACACAAGAGCTAAAAGACAGGGTGGATTCATTCTATTTAATTGGTGTGGGAAACTTTATAAAGGAGGTAATATTTTAACTCAACTGGACTTCTGACATTCAATTATTCTCATTTCCTCCTTTCCTATTTTCACCCTTCCTTTGCTCTCTCAAATATTTATGAAATCCTACAGTGCTTGCCATACTGTGCTAGGAGCTTTTTTGGTTCTGATCAGATAGAAATCTCTTCAAATAGTTGAAAAACTATGCCACCAATTCTGAACTTGAGCAAAATTAGGTGATGTAACTGAAGTCTATAGCGTTATAAGAGACAGGAAAAACAGAGAGATAAACGAAACAGTTGGAAAATAGTGGTCTTGATGCTTTTAATAACTGCTCTTGCATGCATGAGGACCAGTAAGATCTGGTAACTGTGAGCCCCTGGCCCAGGATATGAAGATCTGTTTGTCTATATGAAAGCCCCAAATTTCATATAGACACACTTCTTATGGCATGGAGATCAACTTACGGTGTTTTGCTTCAGCGTCTGAAAGTCATTTTATGAAACCTTGAGAGAACAAACATTTCAAAATAATTTCAAGTCTCTGTTAGTCTTTTCTTCCTAAAAATATGAAGCTGAACTTTATTGGTGACCTTGGTTGTTGGGTGCCTTATTTGCTTTGAAAGACAGCTGGGCTTTAGGTTTTAATTTTTTTTTTTCTGTTGATTCTTGACGCACAGACGCACATTCTTTCATTAAGGAGATTCAGCTCCCTCCGAGTTGCTGATTGCCAGTCATTAAGAGCCTGCTGCATGTCACAGGCTTAAAGATAAGAGTCAGGCTTGTGCAAAAGAAACTTAAGCAAGCACTGCTGTACTTTTCTGTCATTCTTTTAAGCGGTACAAATTTTGGCTGGCCATGGGGTCAATAATAAAATTGTGGTATGCAGTTTAATTTCCTTTCCAGGTTATGTGCTAAATGAGCTTGACATTCTTCAGATACTGGCATCAAGACTTTCATTCTTCCCAAGATTCTCCCCACAGGAACTGTCTGCGATTCTTTTTCATTGTGTGCCCTGTTCTTGTGCCAGTCAGCTAAAGACAGCCTGCACCATCAGCTTCTTCAGTTTTGGCTTTCTGTAGACTGCCCTCTATTCAGTGATTAATTACTAGCTCTTCACTGACTTCTTAATCTTTGCTATACTTTAAAATATTCCTTCCTTTGCATTATGGTAAGACAAAGATACTAAACAGAATGTAAATACATGCTCACTCTTACTATCTTCTCATTCATCCATCCATTAAAAATGTCTTAAAAAAATGGGACCAGCAAGATGAATTAGGGCACTGAATGCTGAGATTGACCAAATGAATATGAGGCCCCAAATCCACACAGTGGAAGGAAATAACCAACTTCTGCCATCAAGTTGTCCTCTGACCTCAACATGTTGCTTGGCACGTAAATACACTAAGTAAATGTATTTCAAAATATTAAAATGAGGCTGGGGAGGCAGCTCAGTGGGTAAAGACCCCCTCCAAGCATGATGAGCTGAGTTCCATGCCCAGGCCCTGCATGCATGTCATCCTTTCATTTCTCTGTGCTTTCTGTGGCATGTATTAATACACACAGAGGTACATGCATGAAAGTGTGCACACATAGACACACATGTACACACACACATTTTAAAGTAAAAAACATACATAAAATGTAAAAGATGGATTAAAATTATACATGGTTAGAACAAAAAAGGACAGTAGGCATTTGTTCTTCTCAATGAAAGCATCAGCATCTAAAACCTGACATGATGAAAGTCTGCTTATGCCTTACCTTAGTAACTGTGCACCCATACATGTTAGCCATAGTGCTAGTTTTAGTTTACCTCAATTTTATTTTTGGTGAGTCTTGGTCTCACTATGTAGTCCTGTCTGGCCTGGAACTTGTTATGAAGACCAAGTAGTCCTTGTATTTGTATAGATCCACTCGCCACTGCCTTCTGAGTCCTGGGACTAAGGGAGGACATTACTACGATTCGCCAATAGTGGTATTCTAATAAGCGATCTCTGTCATGTAAAGACCGGAGGCCTCTGAATATTTAAACTACATAGTTTTAGAAACAAAACTGACACAATTTTCCAGTTAAGAAATACTGAAAACCAGTGCTTAGTGAATGCACTAATGGAACTTCTTGACAAATCACCTGTTAAATTTCAGCTGACAGCTTGTCATATGATAATTATAAATAATTGTAATATACGACTATCATAATGCATGCAACAAAAAACTAGGAAAGTAATTAGAGTATATCCTTTGTTCCCCTCCCCCCTTCACTTCTTGCTCACATGAAAAAAAACGACCCAATGTTTCACTTGGGTTGGGATAGCGCCAGTGGTTAATGGAATGCCCCACTCTACTAAAGAATTTAATGGGAATATCCATTTGTCACAGTTGCATGCTGTAATCTCCAGTAGCTGAGCCAATGGAAAATAGCATTGCAGCATAATGTCCTTTACACAGTACAGGTGAGGGTGAAATGTGGCAACTGAGCTGAGCTGGCCAAGGAGAGGCCTGATTTTTGGAGAGGCCTGATTTTTTTTTTTTTTAAGATGATAGGAAAGTTTTTATTTGTTGCCCCAGGTTGGGGGAAAATGTGCATTTATTTCATTTGCAGAGATTGTGGATGTTTACACAGCAGTGCTCAAAAGTCCTACCCAGCTCCTGTGTATTGAAAGCCTACTCTCTCATGTCAGGGCTCTTTCCATAGTAGATGAGAAAGGCCAGGGTCTATTTCAGACATTGCTTGGTGCTGGATTCGAACTTTCAGACCTGAGGAACTGGAACAAAGCATGGAAACTTGTAGCACTGGTTATAGAATCTAGAGCTCTGTTCAGATGAGTTGCTGGTTCCATTCTTCTTTGCAGTGTAGGTAACATGATTTCCGCAGGTATGGAAATGTATCTTCTGTCTCCTAGTTAAGCCAAATAGTGTTTGGTTTAGGGTCTTACTCTGCTTACTCTAGCTTTTCTTCACGCTGCCTCCGTGTCAGGAGAGCCGGGCACATGCAGCCAAGAGCTGCTACACGAATTCAATCTAGGAATTTCTCTCTAGCATTTTAACTTGTAGCAGTGAATGTTTGAGGATTAAAACCATTCATTATTATTTCATTTCTGCTCTTAGCAACAAGTTAATAAAGAATGTTAGACACAGCTTTGCACCTGTAGGAATGGTCTGATATTAGCTTCAGTGCTTATGAAACTATACACATGTCATTCAGATCTATGCTGTGCTTTTCCATTCTAACTGGATTTCATAAAGAAAAAACCCATATATTCCTTTCAAGGAAAATATGATTAACAGCAATTTATTGCATCTTTTAGTATATATATTTTCATCATTACAGTAATAAAAGCAGTTTGGATTTGGAAAGATATAGGTGCAAAATTCTAGCTTAGCTACTGGCAAGTTCTTGGAATGGCTAAATTTTGTACTTAATCTGAACCTATTTCCTCACTTAAACCCTGAAACTAATAATATTCAGCTAGAAAGGCAAAGGTTATGGTTGGAGATGAGGCCAGGGCTTCTAGACTTAGCCCCGTGATCAAAGTAATTCTCTCTTACTTTTCTTTCACTGAAAAAATATAGTATGTAACCACTATATTCATGAACCTCTCAAAAGGTCACTGTGTGCCTTTTGAAAACCAATGGGAGCTGGGTGTGGTACATAGTTCTATAATCTCAGTACCAGGATAGAGGAGGCAGGAGGATCAAGAGTTCAAGGTCAGTTTTGACTACATGAGACTGTTTTTCTATGACACCCCAGCCATCCAAGCAAAACAACATGATTTGATATCATCCCTACTGCATAATACAAAATAAGAGCTACTCTTACTGTCAATATGATTATTTTACAATTAATTTTGCTATGCTTCCTGATAAATGCAAATAAAAATCTCATCAGTACTTCTAGAAACAAACAGCTTTCGACGGGGTCCAAAACAAACTCATAGTCACCCTACCAAGCTGAATTATGCACTCAAGGGGGTGTGTATCACAGCAAAACTCCAGCGTGCCATTCTTCACCGAATGCCAGAGTTGGAAGGGAATTAAACAGGTACAGCTCTATCTCCTCATTTTCTTTTGTGTAAATGGCCATCATTTTTAAACAGTCTACATATGTTGTTCAGTGATGACTTGGAAAAACAGTTTGCTTGACCTAGAACTTAAAGACGATTGTGAATATTTTAGCATCAGGGAAAGGGGGCAATGGCACCTGAATTTGTATTTTACCTCTGCCTTAGACACCTTGTGTAACCTTAGAGTCACAGAGACGAAGTTTCCTTGCCTGCAATGATGAAATGAGACTCGTCGGAAACCTACCCACCTCTAATGTTCTTTGGTTAACAATTCCAGAAGACAAAGAAGTCCAGCTGTTGTATGAGATGCTGCAGTATCAGCTGCTAAGTGCATTTGCTGCCACTGTTGGTCATGTGTGTGTGTGCCTGGCTGGAATCTCGCTCCCACTTCTACTTGGATGAGTCTGTTTCTTCTATCTTGCCTTCCTCAGCAGCATCACCCTGCATATGTCCAAGTTTCTTTTGTACAATAACAGCTGAGACTAGATGCCACTCAGATCCCTATTTCTTTTTTTAAATATGTTTGGTTATAATAGGGACTCAAACATCTAGGACCTTCTGGTGCTGAAGAAGTTGGGCTTGCCATTCATTTGTGCTGTGATCTATGCTGTTCACCTTGGCAACAGCCAGTGCTGAATTCTGTAGCTAGTCTAACTTGCTTCTAGTGTGTGTGTGTGTGGGGGGGGGAGTACTCCCTAGACTATGAACCCAGAGTAGTCAGGCTTTACTGCTAGGCTCTTCTCAGTAAGGTCAGATGTGAAGGCAGAAAGCTCCTTGTCTTTCTGGTACCCAGAGGAAGTATTTCCAACATCTGGATGAGAGAAGTGGGGCCACTAGCTCACGAGGGAGGATGTGGCAATGAGAAAGACAATCTGTAGTTTATGTACTGGAGGAGAGTGATTTATCAACAAGCTCAGACTTCTAGATTAACTCTGAGGGCAGGAGGAACAGTTAGCCATTCATAGTCTCTGCTCAAGCTTTTATCATGTTCCATCCAAAACTTGGTTAAACCTGACTTGGAACATGCACAATAATGCACTTTTTTTTTTCTGGTTCTCACTGTAAGGCTAACCATTCAAAGAGGAGAAAAAGGAGGTTAAAAAAAAAAAAAGATAAGGGAGCTTTGGTCGAAGATGCTTCTTTACTCCCAACATGTTGAGAAACTAAACGGCATCTCATAAGACCCCTTCCAAATGGTATGCCTTCTTTTTGCAGTGTACAGTGGGCAGAGGAATCTTGACCATCCATTCAGTAATTTTCAAGTGCATGGCATGCAGAGGATTGAAGCAAAAATATGCAGGCAGCTAGAGACGAGAGTCAGGATGTTAGATACTGGACCACTAGTCAGGATGCTAGATACTGGACCACTAGGTTGCTTCTAAAGGGGTCTGCTTACCTTTGCTCCTTCCAAGACTGTTCGGAGTCTGCAGGAGTATGTGCTGTTTGCATTGGCTGGCCTGAACACAGAGTGAGCAGTGGAGGTGGCTTGAAGGCCCAGGCTTCACTTCACTTGACCTTTCTCATGGTGTTCCTAATGAATTTTGATGGGCCTGCTGCCAATGGAGGCTTCCAGCTGCTGACTCCACTCACGTGCTGGAGATCGTGTGAGTAGGGAAGAAGGTTAAACACCACGACATTTAGCTAGCAATCCGCACCAGGCACCTTATCCACCCTGGTCCAACAACTGGTGTCTGTCTGGAGAGGTTTTTGTTGTCTTTCGCGAGAGAGCCAGAGAGCAGTGCTTTGCAAACATTAAGAGCAAGTAGCTGGAAGCACCCTAAGAGTTCTCACACCAAGATTTGGGTACTTCCCTTCCTTCCTTTCTGCCTTCAAAGTGAGGATCCTAAAAAAAAGTCCGAGGAGGTTGCCAAGGTGAACTGGGATAGACAACTCAGTCTCATCTATGAACGCCCCTTGTATTATTCAACTGCTTTGAATAGGGCGCGACCAGCCTTTCTTCCTCCTGTGCTTCAGGAAGCAGAGCGGGAAGAGCCCGGGTGTGCGTGTGTGTGCACCGGGATGAGTTGAGTGAATCTGAGAGGGTCTTTTCTGGCTGGGTGGATGGATGTTGGGGAGTGACGTCACCCCGCCCCCTCCCCTTCTCTCTCTCTCTCTCTCTCTCTCTCTCTCTCTCTCTCTCTCTCTCTCTCTCTCTCTCTCTCTCTCTCTCTCTCTCGTGTGTGCGCGCACGCGCTATGTTTTGTGTGTGTTGTGTGGAGTGTGTGTGTGTTTGTGTGTGTGTGTCTGTACGCGCCTCCTTTCCCAGCTCTCCAGCCTGTCCCTCCTTACTCCTGCTCTGTGGCCCTCAGTGAGTCGGCGGTCCGGATTGAAGGTTCGCCAGCGGGCGCAGCGGACTGGCACTCCACGCCCGGGACGCACCCACACTCACACTCGGGCGCAGACGGCACTCACACACAATCCCCAAGCGTTGGGCACAGCGATCCGTGGGATCTCCAGCAGTTATGAGGATTTTAGAAATCACCCAGACAAGGAAACAAAGAGAGAAGCCTAGAAAATTACTTTCTTGAGCTCCCTCATTTCATTTCCCCAACCGAGCCACCTCGCCGGCAACTGTGACCGCCAGGTTCCCGCCAGGTTCAAGGTGTGGGCTGGCTACTCTGTCCTGGCCCTGGCCGGTGCAATCAAGACCCCACTCCCGAGCTGCGGGCACCCCTCGCCCGCTCCCCTCACCCTCGCGGGCCTCAGTATCGGGTTATCTCGCTCGCGCTTCACTTTTGGGGGGAAGAAGACAAGAACCGGAGGGAGGCGCTGAGGGGGGCAGCCGAGTTGCTATTTGTGGCCAAAGAATCTGCTTTAAAAGCAGCAGCGGCAGCAGCAGCAGGAAGGAGGAAACGGGAGAGGCGGAGGGAGGAGGCGAGAGGCGGCCGGACCCCCCAGCCGCGCGCCGGAGCAGCCGCGCGCGAGGAGGAGGAGGGCGCGGAACAGCGTGGAGGAGCGGGAGGAGCGTGGAACAGCGGGAGCGGCGGCGAGCGGCGGGCGCCAGGGCCGAGGACGCGGCGCTGGCAAAGGGAGGCGGGGCGCTCGGCTGCACGGCCGGGACTCCCGCGGACTCGCCACTTGCGGCTGCCGCGCGGGCTGGGCGGCGGCGGCTGCGGGACTGAGCGGCCGCCCGGAGGCGGCGCGGCCTCGGAGGGCTGGAGCGCGGTGCTGGGAGCGGCGCGGGCGGCGGCTGCCCTGAGCCGACGTGAGCAGGTAAGCCGTCTGGGTTCTGGAACCCGGAGCCCGGAGCCCGGAGCCCGCCTAGCCTGGGACCGCCGTGTGCCCGGAGCGACTCCGCTCCGGACCCTGCTCAGCCTGGGGTCGGTGATCTGCCCCGGACGGCAGCGGCCGGTTCTAGAGGGCGATTTTGTATTCTCCTGCTCTGAACTGGTGCGGAGAAGGAAAAATAGGAGATACTCGAGGGTCCGCGGCTGCCTGCGGGAGGGGGGTTGTTTGGAGCGCTTTCTGTGGCCGGGTCCGGAGCTCTAGTTCTGCTGCGGGAATTTGGTGTACTCACACTCCTTTCAGGGGAAGGAAACATAATTTATTATGAAGAGTTAAAGTAGTAGGAAACAATTCAAAAAGAAAGCCACCAACCGAAGATCCCTTGCTTTGCTACACGGTGATTGTAGGCTTTTTCATAGACATGTTAAAAACAACAACAAAAACTTGCCCTGGTTCTTCTCTGCGACGTTGATCTTATTTTAAATTTTTAACAAGTGAAGTCAGTTTTTGTTCCGCTTAGATTATTTTTTGAACAGTAAGTATGAGCTTAGTTTTCATTAATCGTGTGTTCTAAATTACAAATAGTAGTGCCGTTCTTCAAAACCCGGACTATCACAACCCACTTGTGTTGTTTCCAGTTTGCCTCCTACTACACTACTTGCCTAGCATCTCCTGTTGCCTGGATTTCTTCGACTAGGTTATATCCCCCAGCCTCATCTACAATCTGCACCTTAAATGCCCTGGAAGATTCCTGAGGGATCACTGGCCCAGTATTTGCTCTTAAATTGTTTATCTTTTCTCTTTTACGTGCTCCGATAGTCAATGCTAGCGAATTAAGAGCAGCAGCTCACACATTTTGAGCCCTTTAGTAACTAGTAACTGCTTAGTTCATAGATTCGAGGTTGTAATTAGCTACAAATGCGGACTTTGGTGTATTCTCTTTGCTGGTCTGTAGCACAACTACACTGACTCCCTTCGACCAGGGGGTACCTCTGATGTTGTGCCTATTTCTCTGTCTCAGAGTGCACACACCAAGGTCTCCACTTGATGCAAATCCAGGAAGATATACCTAAACTCAAAACATTCTGATTTAAACGAATCGTTAAATGATCCCAATTGTGAAAGCACAGTTGATGTTCGTGGAAAAGCTTAGTAGACATTATCCTCCTTTGAACAGATCTCCTATATGGCCCCATATACATTGTACCAAAGAGGAACCACATTTTCTATGCTCTGAATCCAAATTCTTGAAACAGATCTCCTAAATGGACAATAAAATTTCCCCTACCTCCTGCCTCCCATAAGTATGTACTGTACTGTCCTTTTCAATGGAGCTAGCAATTCTGTGACAGATTTTTTTAAATTCACCCGCATGTTATCAGCTATTATTGTACTTTCAAAGTGTGAAATTGACAAGCTGGTCAGTTTCATGAATTCAGCTGTCAGATTGTGTCCAGTTAAAAATTGCTAAAAGCTGTAAATGTGCCTGCCTGTAATTTTCTTTTGTGAAGGAAAGACACAAGGGAATGGAGAATTAAAGGGTGTTATTAATTGTAAATATTTTTAAATAGGTACAGTTATGGGAAACACATTGAGATTTCTACAACCATAAAAGTGTCATTTAGATTTGCCTATCTGATTTACAAAAATGAACACTTAATATAAAACCCTTAGTAATGGTGATACTATAGAAATGGGATTTAAATAGTACAAGTGTCCCTCAGATGTATTTTAAGGCCGATGCATGAGATACTACTTTCTTCTGACATGTAAAGAAGTAGATGTGTCAACTGTCCTATTGTGGCAGTCATATGGCAGAAATTCTTGGCCAGTGATGCTGGACAAAAAATAAAAGTAATGAAATGCATATGTATATATTTATATATATATGTATATATATAAAATTATAGATACAAAGCTGCTTAAAATACTACACGGCATTATTTGACATGCATTTTAAGATAGACACTCATTTAAAATCAAAATACCCCAAAGTCTAGAACTAAGAATTGGATGCCCCTCAACTGCTGCTATTTGCTAAGCCACTAGGGGCCTGTATAACTGTTCTTATATTCAGGAGACACCCTGCTATGGCTTATACAAACCCTTCCTAGAAGACATTTAAGAAAAATTCAAGTAGGCAGTTCTGTAAGTTTTTTTTATTTTTCCTTTTGAAACAAACCCCCAACCCATGCTCTGACATTAGCTATGAATGCTGATTGAAGGATATTTCAAGAATTTTACTTAGGTAATCTATGGCACTCTGGTATTAGGGTGATTTTTCATATAGACTCTGAGACAAAAAAAATTACTTATGCAGATTCTTACACAATGCCTGTTTCTTAGCTTATGGTAAAATAAAACAAGAAAAGAAAACATAAATAACTTTTTCTAATTGGTCTCATAAGGATATTGCTTACACAAGTCACCTTTAGAAGATAAATGAAGCAGAGTTACTTTAAAAGAAGTACACACACAGATTAATAGTGTGATTAGAATGCTTTTGAAAGTGCTGTGTAAGTTTGTGAGGAAGGAGACTCAGAAGCTCTAAGTGTACTTAACTCAGCATTTGAGTGACCTGGACTGAAGATGCTGTATACATTTTTAGTGTCAGTTTCAAAGATTTGAAATCAATCAGCTGTGCCAATCCTGATGACATTAGACAATAAGTTCAAGTCTACTTACACTGATCTTTTGTTGATTTTCAGTTTTTCAAATTGAAAGGGATGATTCTTTGTAGAACACACTGTAAATATTTCCATATTGGATTCCTTCAGACTTCTCTGATCTATCATGGTACTGAATGACTCTGTGCTTTAGAGGATAAATGTGGAATTATCAACACTGTCTTATATGAAAAATGCCATACTACAGAATATCGATTCTTTAAGTTTTTTCTTTAAAGCATCCCTTGCTAATTTCAGCATGTATTTGTAGGCAGTCTAGAGTTGTAGCTTGTTTGTGTCCTGAGAGCATTAGATTTATTAAAGGCTAATATCTTTGACATCTATAAAATGACCCTTCTAGTACCCAAAAGTTTCTTTGAAAGAACTTTACCTTTGATGTAGAATACTTAACAGGGTGGCTACAAAACACACTTGCAATCACCAATCCAGATACTAAGGTACTAGGTATAAAGATGATAATGCTCTGTTTTCCTGGGGACTCAATGAGTATTTGATAAGTCCCGTTTTTATAAAAGGACAGTCATTTTTAATTGAGAAGGTCAGTATGAGTGAGATTGCATTAAACCGGATTTATTGGTAATCTCTTGCTGCCTCGTGGGTTTATTTTCTCTTGCTTAATCCATGTACTGTTCAGAAAGTCGCTAAGGAAAGCTGTTTAATTGTGGTGGCACAAAGGTAGTTTGCGGCCTCAAGCAAAATCGGTACTTTAAAACCTTCTGTTTTATATTATCACTAATTTGCCAAGAAAGACCAATGAGAGGAGTTATTCTCTGTAGACTATGAGACTGAGCATCCCTGTGTAATAATACTTCAGCTGAGGCAGTTTGGGAATGTGGAAGGAGATTACTTAGACAGTAGTTGCCAGTGACTTTTGTTGAATAGGTGTCACTCGCCTAAGTATCTATCTTTTTTTTTTTTTTGTATTACAGTGACAGTTCTACCAAAGGATGGGTTTGTTTGGGATATTCTCTATAGATAATCTCATTTACTTCTAATCAAGAATTGGTAATGCTTTTGAAAACGTCATCCTTGGCTTGAGTATATTTCAACAAGGAAAGTGTCCAAATTTTCCTTCTTTTTTTAAAAAGGGAGAAGTATATTTAAGTTTTTCACAGTTAAGCTCTAAGGAAAGACAGCTAAAAGAATACATGGCTTGCGTTCACTGATTGCTCATCTCATAAAATTATAGCATCCAGTGTAAAAATTGAGAATGGTTTTTGTGTTATAATTCTTGGCAAGGTCAAAGAGCAAATGCTCATATTTTATAGCAGACTCTGACCTAATGAAACCTAAATATTAATGCCATGACAAAAGGGTGAGTTTGGAGCACACAAGGCAGCTTTCTTACCAGGCGCATACTATGAAATTACCTTAAAGTGTTAGCCCCTCGTTTCCTGTTTAACTCACTGAGGCTTTTTATGCAGCTAGCTGATTTCATTTCTTTCAGTTAACACTTTATTAATTAAAGTATCTTTAAGACTTGGGTATTAAGACTTGGCATTAAAGTAACTTAAGATTCCATTCATTCATATTGCCACCCTTCTCAAAGTAACTCGAGAAAAATGGCCCAAGATGATGCTTGCAGTGTCTTCTCTCACAAGATAACTCAGTGACCAATTTTAATTAGTTCTGTATGATGCTGATATACTTAATCAATCAGGCTATATCAATTTTTTTAAAAGAATGCCTTTCATGGCTCTTTAACCCTGTTCTTCTGTTCCCTAAGTCAAATTTCTCTATGTTACAGGCAATAAAATTTCAAAAAGGCGATCATTTGGAAAGCAAAGGCGGCTTTTTCTGTCTGCAAGGGCTAGGTCATGGAGACAGGCAGGACAACAGTAATGGACCAACCACTGAGGTGCTCCTTTCCCCCAACCTGAAAGGTACAAGCAAACACAGTTTTGCACTACCAATGACTGTGCTGCACTGACAACATAGTGCTAAGAACCAAGTCCCATAGCTGAGCACCATCAGAGCCTACGCTTTGTCATAGTACTCGGTGCTCACTGACCAGAAAGATTGCCTCTCTTTGCTGAGGTTTGACCTTCAGATAACAATGTCAGGAGATTCATAGCCCTTCCCATGTTGCTGTTTACTGGCTTTAACATTCGTAAATCCATCAGCATCTTGAAATTAATTGAATTTACAAAGTCTTAATCGTCTTTAAAGAGCAACAAAAAAGCCAACCTTTTAGCTAATGTAGCAGTAGCTAATGAAAGAAACTGAGGTTGAGGAATTGATTGTATTTTTTTTTTTAAAGTTTCTTCGCTCTGTTTAGAGATTTGTGGAAATTGTATCTTAAACTAAATAGAATGATCAACTGTAAGCATTGGATAACAAGGTTTAAGAGACTCCCATGGAATGTCAACTCACTTCCATTTCTTTCTTTCTTTCTATTTTTGCTCCAGCCTTCGAAAAGATGGATAGCCCTAGTTTTGCTCTAAGGAAAACTCAGGCTCTCAGTCCTATCACATCCTGCCTGGGGAGGGAGGCAATACCTGAGAGTCTCAGTTTCCCCATCTCTAAGGTGGAGAGAATAACCATCCAAGTGATGACAATCCAGCTAACTGTGTAATAAAAATTTCTTATTGTTAAGGTTAAGAACCACTCTATATAAGCCCTATATGTGTTAGCCATGTGATAAGTATGCTTCATGCTAGACACATCTTTTATGGTAAATAGCTATCTGGATCATTATCCGTTTGCTCTAAATTGTTGATGACTGATTTAAAACTCAGATCTGTTGGAAGTAGGTGTCTGTATATCCTTCTCTCCTCCTCTGCTTTCTGCTGTGTATTTGTTGTAAGCACTGCAGATCCAAGAACAATCTTTCTTGCCCAGCGTGTTCATTGCAGTCTGTGCATATTAGCATGCCTCAGTACACCACTATCTCAGAAAAGCTTTCAAACTAAAAGCTAGAAATGACTTTGCCTAGAATGTACGGGGAGCATTTCCTTTAAAAGTCAAGAATGAATTAATAGATTCCCAAGGATAGCTGTTGATGTGGAACTGCAGTTTGGGGAAAAGAAATGCTTAGAAACGCAGTTAATTAAAATACTAAACCAAAATAAGTGCTTTGAAAAAAGTGCATTGCATCTTAGAAAGCTGCTCAGCCCTTGCCTAGTGCAGCTGTCTTTTCCTGAAAGATCCAGTTTCAAGAGCAGTGATGGATGGTGGGTGCCTGTAGCCAGTTGTGGAGTTTGCTCTGAGGTCAAATGTGTTGATGGAAGATAGGAATGTACTTACTGCCTTCTGTCTTTGCCTAAGACTCACGAGCACAGTTCCACAGGAAGAAATTAGACTAGCCACATCAAATGCCGACACAGTGTCCTATTATAGGCCAAAAGACATTTGTTTTCAGTGTTTAGCATAAGATTATTTTCCATCCTTCTCAATGTTCACTACAACAAAATATTGAATGGCACTAATCATTTCTTTGTTCACAAGTAGACCCTCAGCTCCCTGGGAAAGATATCTCCATGTTGTGTTTTAATCGACATATTCTTAAAGGGGAACATTACCAATTCATACTTCTCTGAATTCATGGTTCAGTCTGATTTTTCAGATCTGTTTTTATACCTTAGTCTAATCTTTCTCATGATTATTTGACTAACAGGGAATAATCACCTAAGAAATACCTTAAGTACTCCAAATTTACTTACTGTTCATGTAGTCATTCTTATTTATTTTTCCTTGGAGGATTGTAGTAGTTCCCTACAAGAATAAAATATTGAAAACAATTTCTATCGGAGGCTCCCATGGACGGGTACTGCTCTGAGCTGTTTCCTTGATTCTTACTTTCTTCTCTTCACGGATTCTCCTTTCCTGTGATGTTTCGGCCTCCTAGCTTCCATCTCTATTATAAACTCTTTGAATATTGATTAATCTACTCAGATCCTCCTGTGCTGTCTCCTGGGATATTCCTGTCAAGTTATCATAGAACCAACAATTTCTGCATAGATTACCCTGAAAGTAGATTTCCTAGCACTTGTCAAGTACCTAAACTAAATTTCTATCAGCTGGATGTATTGTTGTAAATAAAAGACTTTCCTGAATCACGAGCTCTGTATAACAAACTCTAAATAATATCTCCCATACAGTATTTGTAGTCATTTTTCTTCACATCACACCTTATCTGATTTAGCCCTCCGGAAGGAAATTTGGTGTCATCCTTTGCACCTTTCTTATTTCCTTCTTGTTATCCTGTTCTCTAGTTCTATTCCTGGAATTTCTTTGTTGTATGGCTCTCTTTCCCTTTCTGACTTCACCATGTGCTTGGATGTTCAGCAGTCCATAAATATCTTTCCATGTTTTCTTAGCATTTTCTCTCTCTTCTGAAGTGTGGCAGTTTTCTTTTCCATGTCTATACAATCAAGTGCAAACTCCCCATCAACAGCAGGCACAGTCCTCTGCAGCCTGACTGTAATTTGCATGTCCTGCCTCACTAAGAGCCCCAAGGTGACCCATTTTTGGTGCAAGAGCAGATCCTAAACTATCCTGGAGGAGTCTGCTGTGGGACTCTCTGCTTCTCCAATATGGTTCCAAGAATCCCTCTTTCCTCCATGTCTGTTGTATCAATTTGTGACTAATGAAATGTTTCTAAGTATTGTCTAGTCAACTAATGACCAACTTACTTACTCTTTCTTTTTCTTTGGATTGAATTGAACTAAGGATTTGAATTTGAATTTGAATTTGAGTTGTATTTAATTTAAATCATGAATGTAAAGAATAAATTTATCAGAAGCCAATGGTGCTCAACCTGTGGATTGCAACCCCACAAAGGGCCCATATCAGATTACCATGCATATCAGATACTTACATGACTATTCGTAATAGTAGCAGAATTACGTTGATGAAGTAGCAATGAAATAATTTTATAATGGGGGTCATCACAGCATGAGGAACTGTATTAAATGGTCACAGTATTAGGGAGGTTGAGAACCACTGTAAATATATGCCTATGATGATAGCATGGAGATCTAGCCTAAACTATGTGGATGCCCTAGACTGAGTCCCTTGAAAAAACTCAGGACTGTTGAGATAGGTGAAATTCAGAATTCCTCTTTGGAGATAATTTCATTTATGATTGTTGATATTGCGGGTCTAGTGATAGTGAGCATCATGGTAGTTGCTAAAATGTACTGAGTATTTAATGTGGTGCTAGACATTCTTCTTGGTTCCTTTCTTCAGTATTACATTTAATCCCTATACTAATATTACGTATATTAAATGCTGATTAGCTATTTCTATGTTACAGTTTCACAGGAAGAAAAAACTGAATAGGAATGAGCTCGAGGTAATATGGGTGGATCCGAGGGCCAGAATTATAAGTCAGGGTGTGTTAGCAACCAAACTATCTGTTTCACCCTTAAGCCCCTCTTTCTTGTGGAAAAAAAAAAAACCCAAATGTTAAAAAACATATCTCACACATAGCAAGCAAGTTCTGCTTCTTTGCACAAATTTATGAAAAATATAAGCATATGTAGAGTATCTGTGCCCATTCTGAAGATTCTCTTCCTTATTCTGCTGAGAAACATGTTTCCCTACAGGGGTTTGGGCAGTTGACCTTTGGCTGTTGGTGCTTTCCAGCTCTGCTATGTCAGGTTTCCAAGGCGGTGATGAGCTGCTGAGCTCTGGACTCAGTCCTGGATATGGTTAGGTGAAGGATCTGTACCAAAAATGATTTTAAAGTAATAAAACCTGGCACTTTCATTCTACCCACTAGGAATCAAAAGCCTTTTTATAAAGAGAGGTATAAATCAAGCAGGAATCTCCGAAGAGCAGCCTCCCATCAAAGACATGGAGCTCCGCCAAGGGGGTGGTGCATACCTGCTCGCTTTGTTGGCCACCAGCCTACTTCACCGTTATCTGGGAACTTTCCTCCATTAGAATGGCTTCTAAAATATTTGCTTTTACTGCTCTCCTGATAATTATGTTATCAATAACAGATGGGCAAGTTGATTATTTTTTTTCTCCATTTAACCTGTTTTATAGGAGCATATTTGGGACCGTTTTTGTGTGTGGGGGTGGGGAAGTGGAATAATGTTTTAGATAACTATTTCTGACTAATTATGGTTTTCGAAAGAATAAAATTCAGGATGTTATATTTGTTTGATGATTTGGAAAATTATTTGTTTCCTTGACAGCAGGGCACCCTGAAGTTTTAAATCAGACATGGTACATAAAGTCACATGGAGAATGCTTTTTACTTTTATGAGCCTTTTTGTGTCTTAACATTTAAGTCCTTTGGGTCCAAGTTTCCAAAATGCTCCTCAAATGCAAACACTGGGCTGTTTAGTCACACACTTTTCTATAAATTAATCTAATAACCATAACCTCCAGGAAGCATGGGGCAGGACTACTTTCTTTGTCCTGAGAATGTACCCATATTTTGGTTCTTAATAAGTGTCTTTAAATAGAAATACTTAGAAATTGAGAGTAGCAAATTTAATAAATCTCATGTGCGTGCTCAGTTACTATTTTTAAGCAACAGTGGCCTAAATATATGTGAATATGACTTTGTTTTCTAGGTGCAACCTGAAAATGATGTATTGTCACACAAACAAATAAAAGAGTTTAGAAGAAAAAGTTAATTTAACATTTGATTTTAAAGTTCATAATTTAGAATATTTGTCTCTTGAATCTTCTCTGTTTATCTTGGTGGTACTAGGATAAGTACTAGCCTCATCCTCGCCTTCTGTCTGCAAAGACCCAGCAGTCTTTTTGGCTTGAACTGCAGCTTCCTATGTACCCGTGACTGCCTTTGCTTTTCTGCTCTGTAGCCAACTTGATCTTTAACAAACCCCAAGCAAATGCTCGTATTGATATTCAGGAACTATCTGTCACCTTGTGTGGGTAACATGTATGGAGATTTTTTTTTTCACAGTTACTTAGCACCTTTGTTGTTGTTTGAGACAGGGTCTCCTGTATTCCCAGGCTGGTTTTTAACTGGATCAGCAGCTAAGGATGGCCTTGACCTCTTGAACCTCCTGCCTGTACCTCCTGAGTGCTAGGATTACAGGGAAGTGTCACTACACTTAGTTTTTGTAGTTAATAAATGATTTTTAAAAATAATTCTTACAACGAAAGTATGCAATCCCTGATTTCAAGCAACAGTTGGCTAAGTTGATTTGGATTGAACTCTATTATTATCTAGAACATACTTGAATTTGGCTCTTGTTCCCCTGATTTCAAACCTTGAAATAATACTTAAACAAAGCCACCTGATTCTTGGTGTCCTTTCAAACCCTTTTCTCTCGCTCCGTTACCATTCACCATCTTTTCTTTCCCCTTACCTCAAAAGACACATATTATAGCTTTGCCAAAGTCTTTGCAGTCCCCCAGTGTCTCTTTGGGACTCTTCTCTAATCTTGAGCAGTCTCTGTTCCTACTCGAATGCTCTCTCATTCATTTCCCAGTGTATACAGAAAAATCAGAGATGAGTTAGCTCACAGTCCAAATCTTACATGTTTAGGATCTCCAGTTTATGAGCATATTATTGGTTCCTTTGCAGTCTTTAATTTATTTTGTTTGAAAAGGTTCCACTTACCTAGTTGGTTACTAAACCACGACAAAGCCAAATCTGAGTAGACTGTGTGTATCCAGTCATATGCCACTAGACGAGACAAATCTGCCTTTACATCTGGCTGTGGTAAGAATTCCCAGATGCACTTAATTCTGACACATGGTCATTATTGAACCAAAAGCCATCGCTTGGCGTGATTATAGCTCTTATTTGTTTTCATTTTAAGGGGCTTCATCCAGGCTGCCAACGGGTGCCTTGGTTTTATACTTGCCAATCTGTTGTTATTCAAATGACCGTCCTAACAGAGACTAATGGCATCTAATAAAATTATCTCAGTTCTGGCAAGCCCAGCTTACAAGGGCGAGGGCAGTAGGAACTGCAGAGGCCCCACACCTAGGCCCCTTGTTTATCTTGAGCCATGGACATTTTCTCAAGCTTGTTGTTACTTGAACACTAGGATTTGTAGCCTCCAGTCTTATTTGAGATGGACTGGCTGGGTACTATAGCAAACAGGCTAGATGCTCCAGCTGATCAGTGAAAGGCCACGTTATGACAGTAAGGCAGAGCCAGGCAGTCTGTTCATGCCAAACAGCTGGCGTGTAAGATGGCTTGTATTTCCTGTTGTTAGAAATTTGCCACACTGTTTCCATAAGGCTGTGGGAAGACAGGACTGCTACCGGAGGGAGATAGCTAGTTTGCAAATAGGAGGTGATGACTGCATGCTAGAGTCAAATAATGCATGCAATTTTGGTGTTAAATGTTTTAGAACATTAATAATGAATAGCATGTTATTGCTATTGCTAAAAGCAATAATTTTTGACAGCTGGCCATGCATACTATTTAAAATTATGGGTGATGGCATAGGTTGGAATGGGGTTGGGGAGGTGGTACAGTTATGCAGCAGCATGGCAGAGATTTCTAAGATCTTAATTAATTCTTGAAGTCTCTTGCTCTTCTATTGAGAATTCATCTTCTCATGAATTGCCCACTGCAGTGTCCAAGATGCTGAGTGGATGTTGGAGTTAGGGAAACACTGCCCACTGTAATTTGCACTAACAGTTTTGCAAAACTTGAGTTGCTTCATCCTCACCTCCAATTGGAGATCTCTGTGCAGTCTCTTGGGGAAAAGGGTTTTGCTAAATCACAGTCATGATGATTGATAAAGTAAGAAATGAGGAGCCTGATCTTTGCTACTTACATAGCTACTCTTCGCTTTCACTTTTTCTACAGTTAATTGACCACATGCGGTTTCCTATGACCCAGTATACAGCATAGATCTTAGTTTAGGACTTGCCTATTATTGGACCATCTTTTTGTATTATTTATGCCCATCTTATTTGAAAAAGGATTTGTGGCAGCTATTAAATCATGTGCTTCATTATCTTTAATAAATCACTTTGGTAGAATAGACAATGGCTTTTTGTACAGATGGTTAGTTTCTATGAGAAATGTTTAAAATATGCATCTTCTAGGACTCATTTTGAATGTTATTTTGTGTTCATGTTTACAAATTGAGAGGGCCCTTTAAGAAGTATACTAGTGTACATATTAGTTAGTTCATAATTTTAAAAATAAACAAAGAAGAATGGATGGCTTCCAAACATTTTTAAAAGTACATTACTTAAAAGTAATGCTCCTGTGATTAACATTTCTTTAGTCAAATTTGGTAAGATCTGCTACCTTTGTTGATTGGGTAAACCTTTCAAATTCTTCTTTAGACGCATAGAAGTGCAGTAGGGCTTTTACACTGCAAGGTTCTTGTCCTTGGCCATTAACTTTAAGAAAAACAATGCAGCAAGCAGAGATTGTCTTCCATCCATGTACCCACACCAACCTGGTGCTTCTTAATGGGATGAATACAGGAAATAAGTGCTTTCTAGGCATGTCCTCCCACCCCCTTTTAGAATATTTATGCTCTAAAATGAATATATATCTCTATAAGTGTAGGTAAAGACTAAGAACCCTTGGGGCAACGTCTTGATAAGGGTCATTTCTCAGATACTAAATGGGAAAATTTCCAAACATTATAAAAAGAAAATTAAACCAAGTTTCATACATTTTTGCTAAGATCTAAGATGCCAAAACCTCAAGAGTCCACAGTTGACTCCCTGGAGCCCAAGACTAGTCGTCTCCTGATTGGCACAATCCCTGTTGTTCTGACAATCATAGAGCTCAGACCCATGCACTGCAGCCTTGAGAGGAATCTGCCAGAGCCTAGCGTCTTCTCATCGGTACTCATGGGAAGCAACAGCAGACAGATCTTCTTGTTCCTAATTATCTAATTTAAGAAGCCAAGTTTCCTTATTACTTAATTAAATTTAAATGTAATTAAGAGCTCAGTTGTGCTAGCTACATTTCAAGTGGCCAAACCCCACGCACAGCTAGTGACCATGTAGAGGAGCTCTGGCATAGAGGTTTCCATTGTTACACGAAGCCCTGTTGGATAATACTGGTCCACTTGACTTCTGAAACACCATTTGATCCTTTCACAGTTGCAGTATCATAAAGTAAAGGGCCACCATTTATGTACTTAGGGTACCCAGTGATCTTATTAGCAAGGAATGTACCGGCCAGATGGGAGTGAAGATAGCATGATTCTGAAATACATTTATTCTCGGGGAAAGTGAGTTGATAGCAGATTTTGTGCTTTTTGTCTAATGAGTACAAGTTCTCTGATTTTGTCCTAGCTTAATGTGGAGGAATAGACTTCTGTGAAGAATTCATAAGGAAACAGATTGAGCATCACCAGGCTCACATCTCCCAGTTTTCCAGGGAAGCCTCTTTGCTGCTTTCCAGGTGAACTTTGTCCATCTGTAACTGTTTGGGTGGAATTAAGGAATGGAAACGGAATTGAAAGAGGAGGCTCAGCATAATGATTTGATAGTTTGACATTCATAAAGGAAGCCCTGGGAGAGAAAGCGTTGCCTCTAATGGGACAGCAGGCTGGTCTGTCCTATACAAAGTAGATAGGTTTGCTATCCTAAATTCCACCTGCAGAGAGGAGCAGCTGTATCTGGGGGTGGCAGAGTTGGGCTGAAGGGAGGTGTGTGAGCCCTGAGCCTCCTGCTTGGCAGCTTTCCTGGTGCCCTTTTGCTTTATTATAGTGCTTTTAAATTTTGTCAGCGATCAAGCCAATCCAGTGTCACATGTAATTAATGCTGACAAGCACATATCAGAACAACCTGTTAGAAATTGCTGAAAGAAGTCTGGGGGCAGATAAGTGACTTCCAGGTTCCACCCCTGACAATCTGTTGGCTATGAGAGGCACGGAGAGAGATGGGACTAGACTAGTCTCTTAACCCTTACTTCTCCAAACCCGAGAGTCCCCAGGCAAGGGTTTAAAGGCTCAGTTCAAGATTTCTGCAGAGCCACCAACTAGAAGAGCTGAGAGGAGGGGAATGAGCTCCAGTGCTTAATATAACTCCTGGAAGCATCACCTTTTAACTCAGTCTTTCTTCTAGCCACAGAACCCAAGATGATCCTTCGTATGTTTTTTTTTTTATTTCCTTACCATTGTGAGCTTCTGTGGCTTTCCCCAGAAAGGGCCACAGGAAAAGGGGGTTGCTTGAGCTTATATATTGCAGGTAGAGGGGTTTTGGTTTGGTTTTTTTTTCTCTTTATCCCTACTGTTTATCAAGATGTTATTTTGTTTTATGTTATTTAGAACGCATATTTACATAGCAGCCAATGAGGAGGAGGTATTTAAAACTCAGTTTTCAGACTTTGTAGTTATGTACCTAACAGTTTTTTTATTTTAATTAAGATAAGCCAAAATATTCTTCTGAGAGATTAAGTTGTTTTTTTTTTAATGGTGATTCATAATGGATATCATTAGTCTTCATTTAGCAGTGATTTTACCTTAAAACATGTACAAAGGCTTTTGTTAAGATAGCCTGTGTTTTTTTTTTAAAAAAAGACTTATGAAAGTTATTCATTTATTGTGATCTGTCTATGTGTATGTGCCACATTATGTATTGGGAGGTCAGAGTTGTGGAATTGTTTTTCTCCTTCCACAGGCATTGAACTCATGTCCCCAGGCTTGGGTGGCAAGGACCTTGGCATTAGCTACTGAGCCCAGGAACAAAGCCTGCTGCTTTTACTTAAGACTCTGTTTGTGTGTGTGTGTGTGTGTGTGTGTGTGTGTGTGTGTGTTGTGTTGCCTCAGAACGGTTAACTTTGTCCCTCCAGACATTTAATTCAAGAAAAAAAAATGTTTCTGTTACAAAAAATGTGTTTATTTGCTTAAAGAATTCTTGCTTGGGTGGAATGTGTCTGATGGAGTTTTGTTGTATTAAACCAGGAGTTCTGTTTTCTACCAGTTAATCCAGTAGAATTTGAGAACATTCACCTCTTACAAACTCTCATTTTTCAAGTCTTGGCTTTTTATTATGTAGCATCTTTCTTAGTAATTGGAGTGAAATCGGGCTCCTTCCTATAATTACAGATCTAAATCTTTATGGTTACAAGAATATTATGAGCTATATAAAACAGCCACACATTTTCACCCCAGAACGATTTAATAGCCCATCTCCTCATCCCCATCATAACGTAGGCATTGCTTATGATGGTCCAGGTCATGATGAATAACCTGAACTTAATGTCGTAGGAAGGATTGTAGGACTTGCCATTATAGAGATCCAGCTATTCATATGTAGCACTGCTCTGTCTTAACTCTGTTTCCTGTGCTGCAGAAGGGGCAGGCTGGATCGAACGATGGACTACACCTCTGGCTTTAAAAGGGCAATGAATCATTTCCCTCTTAAATTATCTGAGCTTCAATTTTAAGGGTGGAAGTGGTTATTTTTCAGAAAAACAGTTTATATCTCACTATTATATTTGTTTATATGTGTCTTGGTGCTGGGAATGGTACTCAGGTCTTAAGACATGCTGGATAACCAATGAATCACTGAGCCATATCCCCAGCTCATACCAGTATATTAAGTTGTTACCTATAGAGATTTACTGAGTAAATTACTGAGCCTTAGCATTGATTCCCATTCTGAGTGATCACTGGAAACAAACACACTGAATACCCTATTTGGGAGTGTTTTAAAAATGACAATATAAGAAAAGATGGGATGACGGTACAGTGGTGTGAAAAAGAAGGAGCCGAAGAAACTCTCAAGAAGAACCCTTCTCATCAGTGACAAAAGCACAGCCATCTTCACCTTTCCATGGACTTGTTTGTATTTTAAAGCCATGACCATGATAGAACCTTTCTTAGGAAATTCAGAACAAGAAGAAAAATGTCCCTCATACTGTTTTCAACTAAAAACAAACCATCTTTCTGACATACTCCTTGATACATCATAGTGAGTTTTCTATCTGGTACTTTGCCAAGGAATATCTAGCACGCACAAGTGTTTTCCTTTCCTGTGCCATCTTCTTCCTCATGAATGCATCTCTATGGCTATCTAGTATTTTGCTGATGTGGGATGTGTTGATTTTTCTGTTGACCATTGACTCTCCCTGCCCCGCATACATTGCCCGTGTCTCTTGCTATTACGAATACAAAGTTTTGCTCATGGAAATAATTCTCTCTCTCTCTCTCTCACACACACACTTATTCATTTACACTTATATTATGTGTTTGTTTGTGCCTTTCATTTTTGAGATAGTTCATTATATAACCCAGGCTGTGTTCAAATTTAAGTTTGTCTGGCCTCAGCCTCTTGGGTGCCAGGATTAGAAGTATGTGCACCACTTGGCTTTAAGGCCAGTATAAAGAAATGATTTGCATGTTTGTATCTTTTGAAAATAAACTTGCAAACTTATGACCCAGAGGAAATGTATGTGATGGCTGTGATCTCAAGAGAAGGCTAAAGATACTGGCATATTTTCTCTTTGTTCACTTTGGAAATCACGTCTATGTTTTGTCAACTTAATAGGCCAGGTCTGCGACCTTATTGTTCCTTTTTCTGGTTTCATAAATCTGTTTGACACCCATTGTTTGCTGTCCTGCACATTGATAGTGAAGTTTTAACTGTGATCTCAGAGACGTGAATTACCAAACTATAAAACCTGTTTAGTGAATCTGGACAAATGTACACAGACATACAATAAATGAGTAGGCTTTTCTAAGCCTGATATCAGTGGGCATATTTGGAGTTCCCATCTCCTTCATGGCAAATTATCTGATTTCCTTGAGTGCCCAGAAAGAACATGTCTTAAAGCCTGCTTCAAGATGCATGTGCTTGTCAATGGTAATGGTTTGTTCTCCAGTGAACACCACACTGATGGTAGAACAGATGGTCCATTTTCTTACCACTATTCCTTGTGGAAGCCACTCTATTAGGTCCAAGTGGAAAGAGAAGCATCTTATTTTTTAAATCTGATTTTTTTTTAATTACTAAAGTGATAATTTCTCCTTTATGTGTTTTAAGTAATTGCTCCTATTACATGGACTGTCTCTTTACTTTCTTTCTAGGGGATTTCTTTTTTAAGTTCTTGTTCTTTATATATTAGACATAGTAACTCTGTTGTGTTTATAACAAATGTACTTCGAGTCTGTTTATTGGCCTTAATGATTTTTAAATTTTTATTAAAATTTTCATTTTCATTTTACATGAATTGGTATATATGTCTGTGTACCATGTGTGTGCAATGCCAGCAGAGGAAAGAAAAGTGCATCAGGTTCTCTGGGATTATAGTTAAAGACAGTTATGAGCTGCCATGTGGGGGCTGGGAATCAAATCTGTGTCCTTGGGAAGAACAGCTTGTGCTCTTAACTGCTAAACATCATCTTTCCAGCTCATTTACTGTTTTTTTTTTAACATGTAGAATATTTATTTGTACTACTCTGTAGCTTTTACAGTTGCTGGCTTTCCCAATTATTCCTTTGCATTTAGAATTAGAACATCATTTCCTTTCCTAAGTGTTCTATTTGAATGTCGTGATATTTTGTGCCTCTCATCCTTGTTTCATGCCTCATTCTTCATTAAAATCGTTCCTAATTTATTTGGAGAGTAAAGTATCTAAAAATATTACGTAATTTCAAGACACCATTGTATTTAAACCCACAATAAAAACTCAGGTACTATTCTTTGAGAAAACTTGATAAAAACATCATAAATTCAAAAACAAGAACCATATTCACACAGATCAGTAGATAATACAAACTTCTAAACTAAGTAACTTGTAAAGGGTCTTTTCAGGTTTTGTTTTTGTTTTTATTGTTGTTTGGTTGTTTGAAGACAGGATCTCACTATGTAGTCCTGATTGACCTGGGATTCTCTATGTAAATGAGGCTGGCCTTGAAGGTCTCTAACTTCTGCCTCTTTATTGCTGGAATTAAAGGCCTGTGCCACCATGTAGAAAGATTGTTTTTAAAATTTAGTTCAATTCCTTTATTACAGAACAGTAGAAAGTTTAGTGAATTAGCTCTGATAGTGGGATAATTTTAAAAACATATTGATTTTATAATTAAAGAATTGAAACATACTGAAATATCTCATTTCTGTGTGAAACGGAGGACGATTGCAAGAGACACAGAGAGACTGGGGTAGGGAGGGAAAGAAACAGAAAGAGAGAGACAGACAGAGAGACTGAGAGGAAGAGACATAGAGAGAAACAAAGTCTGGCTCCATAGCCCAGGGTGGTCTTGACTTTGTCTTCCTGCCTCAATGCCCCTAATAGCTGAGGTTATGGGATGGTGTCAAACTTCCTAATCTTAGTTTAAAAATCTCACACTTAAATAATTTAGGATATATGGCTGTGGTATAAGGCAAGAAGGCTCTAAATAGTGTAAATTTTTACCCACAAACAAGGTTCTAAACATTTATTTCTTCCCCAGTTATGTGCTAAATGCCTTTAAAAAGTTTCCTTTGAAAGCATGCCCTCTACCTTTTATTTTTTCTTTTTATTATTATTATTATTATTATTAATCATTTTATTTCTCTGTGCTAATCTTTCCTGGTTATTCTCTTACATGAACCTATCTATATGGCTCCTTGTGTTTTGGGTAAGAAATAATGTTTTAGGGTTTTGCTTAATATCATGGAACTCACTCATATTCTAGGAATGGGTATATTATTTGTGAATCTTTATAAGAATGCTATAATGATGAAACTTCCCTTTTAATTTGCAACTTCAAAATAAAAGAAGAAATAGACTGCTTTTCTTTGTAGCCAGTTTTTTTTAAAAGCAGAGAATGCTGACTCCTCATTAATTCAGTATTTTTAGTTCTAGAATATTCTCTCAATTTATTTTTTAGTTGGAAGAAAAACATTCAGTGTTTATCTGCTTTAGATTTTTAGTGTTGTTTTTACCTCTTCTTTTAAATTTGCTTTTAGTAATGGCTTTAAGACAATTTCTTAGACAACTCTATATTAAACGTGAGCATTGTCAAAACTGCTAATATTTTTGAGGATGAATTTTTATAGTGTACTTGGTACATGACTGGTTACATCAACTACTGTAAAGAAGAAAATTCTGAGAAGAGTGCTGGTTCCCAGTAATGAGCCTCTGCTCCTGGTGTCTTATCCATGTGCCAGAAGCTTTCTTTCTTTGTGAAATAGAGCGTAGTTTTCAGTGTACTCTGTCTGTGTTCCACTAAATGATCCAAACAGTCAAGTTCTGCATTCTGAGCAGTAGTTATGCCTGAATTAATTCACATGCTTCAAGGTCACTTACTTTGATAATGTTATATTTTCATCATTTTAACCATCTCCTAATTTGAATAGAGCCTGTAGTAGTACCTAAAACTCAAAATTCTGAAAACTGAAAATGACATTAGGATCATGTTGTGTTCGAACTTATTCCTACTGAAACTAATAGGTAGTTGCTACTGTGTCTCAAACATGAAGAACGTGGTAGAGGTAAAGATCATGTTGTTTTCTTTGGGCTTATAGCCTGCTAAAGACATAGTATATAACAGAACATAGCACATCATCAGGGACACAGGAAACAATGTGGCAAGACATGGGGTGAGCAAATGGGGTTGAATCATTGCTGTGTTATGGATATGGTCCAGGCAGTGCTTTGGGGTGGGACTTGAACTGAGGACCCAGTAAATCCTTCAGTACTCTGCATCAGAGTGTGCCCAGCTTCTATTCTTTCATTTGTTTGAAAAGAGAACTTCCTTCCTAGCTCAGCTTCTAGAGGTTGTCATTCTAAACCTAGCCTGTCTGCGTGCTACTCTGAGGCCAAATGCACCTCTGAGCTATGATCGCCCTACAGCTGGTGCCATTAATGCTGGTGATAGTTAAGCAAGCACAAGAAGGAAAGGTCATTAAGTTCCTCTTCCTACTTCATGGCCTGGTCTAGTTTGTTGGCACTTACGCTGAAGCTCTGGGGTCCAGTTGAATATATGTCCTCATCACTCTCTTTCAGAGGTAGTGACTTTAATCCTCGATGCTTGAGAAGTAAGAATCTGCTTCTGAATCCATGCAGATGGATTCGTTAGTACAGCCAAGCTGAGTTTTCTTTGCTCCAAATTAACCCCATGTAATTAGTGACCTCGAAGAGAGGCTGTCTACACAAAGCTCTTCTGTGTTCCCTTTCTTTTTCTGCCCGAGTTTTTTATATGAGAATTTTAGGAGAAAATATTAATCTTGCTCAAAGCCAGAGGAAGGACATAATGGTGTGTTAGAAATCACTGTTTCCTGTCTCTTTTTGCCTAGATTTCTGGATGGATCAAGGTTTGATTCCCTGCTGTAACCTCTTTGATCCTTAGCTGTTAGTTTTTTAAAGGATGTAAGGCCAAGTGCAGAGTGATATGTGTTGCGTTGGTGCTTGTGGTGGTTTTGGTGTTGGTGGTTTATGTAGTACGTGTGGTATGTTGAGTGTGCAGGTGCATGTGTACACTATGAACCAGAACAGGGCATCAAATGTCCTCCTCTTTGCTCTCTGCCTTATTGTCTAAGACGGGAACTTTTTTTTCTTTTTTTGAGATAGAGAACTTCTATGTTTTTATTGTACCTCAATTACTCAAACTAAAATTTGATCCTCAACTCTTCATTATGCATTCAACTTCTTTCCATATTCCAAGTTAACTAAGGATTAGGCACTGGGAAAGCATAGACACTAAGAACAATAATCCCAGATCTGAGAACTCGTGTTCACTCTATTAGTTTACATAAGCATCCCTTCAAGTCACATCTCACCGATTTAATAAGACATTAGGTAACTTTCTTTTTTTTATTAGATATTTTCTTTATTTATATTTCAAATGTTATCCCATCTCCTCTTTTCCCTCCGAAAATCCCCTATCCCCCTCCCCCTATTAACCCACCCATTCCTGCTTCCCTGTCCTGGCATTCCCCTACACTGGGGCATTGAACATTCACAGGACCAAGGACTTCTCCTCCCATTGATGTCTGACAAGGTCATCCTCTGCTACATATGCGACTGGAGCCATGGGTCCCTCCATGTGTACTCTTGGGTTGGTGGTTTAGTCAAGACGGGGACTTCTATTGAACTAGATGCTTAGGATTTTGGGTATTTTGGCTGGCAAGTGAGTCTCAGGATCCTGTGTCTGTCTTCCGGTGCAGAGATTATAGATAGACACTAGCAGCCAGCCATGGCTAGCTTTTTGTGTAAGTGCTGGATATTCGGATTCAGGTCATTATGCCTGCAGATGATTCTAATATTCTTACCCACCAAGCCATCTGCCCTTAGTTTTTTGATCTCTAAAATAGAAACAGTGGAATGTCTACCTCTCTTACAGTGTTGCTAGGACCATTAAGTGAGATGTCTTAACATGTGTGAGATCGCTGGCTGACGCAGGTTCCATCTATTGATATGTTGATAAAAATTACCTTGGCCATACCTTTTACCTTTCACTTAAAGCCATTTAAATGAAAGGAATGAAGTAGTTGTTGATCATATTTTTTTTGTGTGTGTATAAGGTAAAAATGTTTCTTAAAATCCTTAGAGAAAAAAAAAAGGAAAAAAAACCCATAAAGTCTCAAGTTTGTTTCATTAGTTGAGAATTGTATCTAGAATTTTATACACTATCAAATTGTTAGATGAATTATTTTAAAGTGGAAGACATAAATATATATTAAAATATATATTTTATGTTGAATTAATTTTCATTCTATTTTATATTGGGAATGGCACTTGTTAACTTAGCGTTCTCCTGAATTGAGGTGATTTCTCATGCCTATAATCACATCTCCTGAACCAATAGGAACTGGTGGCAGTCATACCAGATTTATACTTCAACAAAAGCTTCTGTCCAGTACAGTAATGCAGAAGAACAAAGCCACACAGTTTCAGTTTTGTTCTTCAAACCCTGTCCACTTTTGTTTGGCTGTTACCTCTATTGACTTGACCTGGGAATGAACCAGCCATGTTTCCCCAACTCCTAACTCTCTAGAGCACATGAAGAAGATGCTAACTCAGTTATAGTATGTGAGAATGAAAAATAGAAAATGATGGGAAAAAAGGAAATATCTGTTACATCATGGAGTTCTGTAGACAATGATTGGTAGATGCTGCCTTAGTTTGCACTTCATTGCCCTCACCAACACTCTGACCAAAAGCAGTGTGGGGAGGAGATTATTTCAGTACATTTCAATGTCACACTTCATCACTGACAGAACGTGTGGCAAGAATTCAAGCCATGGAGGAATGGACAAGGAAAGCTTCTTTCTGGCTTACTCTTGGCTCACTGGCTAGTTCATGCTCTAACTTGGCTTTCTTACATATCCCAGACAAACATGACTGTGCCTGGGTCCACATCAAAAATCGATCAAAACATGCTGGTCCGGTCGAGGCAAGTGTTCAGTGGAGTTTTTTCCCCTAGATGATTCTAGGTTGCATTACATTAACAACAATGAAAAAAATACTAACCAGGACAGAAATTATATTTATGAGAGTACTAAGGTGAAGTAAAATGTTATATTAATTTCATTCCATGTATTATTTTCTGTTTTGAGGTAGTGTGCATCATTATATGGTTTATGGAAAATGAAGCCTCATAAGAAAAAGGAGGAAAAAGAAGGAGAGAGATGGGGAAGATAGAGATAATAGAGCTAGAGAGATGATACAGAGATAAAATGAATATACACCAATTCAGAGAAACACTGACTGCCCAGCCTTCTCCAGAGACAATGTTTCACACTTGAAAGACTCCATATTTAAAGCAGTCTTCCTTTAGATGTCTTGTGATCCTGTGGCGTGACATAAACTTAAGGGACATCACATGCTAACAGGACATACTTCATGGGTATAGATCCAGCTATTTTCCTTTCTCATCTTCACAGTCCACTGTGGCCTTATTCAGCATTGGATTTCTGAGATATGTGGCTTGTGTGATAGTTCCCTATCTATGCTCTCTTCCTTGAGACTCATTGCTGATTTCCTTGCTAATTTTCACATTGTGGAGTGTTGCTGAGCTGCCATGGGCCTTTGTGCTTTTGTAGTTCTGCTTTCATGTCTTCCAAAGTCCACTGCTGCCCACTGTTGGATTTCCTCGCCTTCTGTGACCTTCCAAATCAGTTCTCTAGTAAGGAAAATGGAAGCTGGTGGGTCAGTGCAGACTCTTTCATCAGCTATATTCATGGTAGAATCTGTAAATATCCCTTACCTGTCACCAGTCATAGGCATATAGATACAGATAGTGTATATATACACTTACACACACACACACTCACACACACATACATATATATATATATACAATTATATATATATATACAATATATATATATACAATTGCCTGCACTGTTTACATTCCACACACATTATGGCTCTCTGAAGATTGCAGGCACTTTTCATTTCTGCCCTTTTAGCTGTCATGCTGTCTGAATGATTTTACTGGACACTACTAACGTAGAAAATAGATGCAGGCAAATTACAACCTGTACCCATTTCCAACTGTCAAAAAAAAAACTGAAGGAAAAGTAGAAGGACTATGATTTGGCAAGCCATTTTTGCCAGATTAGTATATGTAAATGGCTTTTACCCAGTGAAACTTTCTGTGAGGTTTTGCAGTGTTTACAACAGCTGACTCATAAAAGAAACACTGCTGAAGTGAATAGCCAAGCATTTCCAAAATGATAAGATTCATTCTGAGCTGGGAAGAGACAGAGCATGTGTGGGTTTTTTTTTCTGAGTCGGTAGCAATGATATGTGTGATTCAGAAGGACTTGGCATTCAGAGGAAAGTAGTGTGTGTTTATGAGAAGCTTAGCAAGCCTTAATTTTGCTCACCTTGCCTTTTCTCTTCCTGACTAGATTTGCTGATTTCGACGAGGGTGTTCTTAATTGTATGTGGACTCTGTAATCTCTAGTCCAGTCACAGAGCATGCTTACATAATATATTCCTCGGGCAATTTCATAATGGTGTAATGGAAGCCAGCCAAGTGTACTTTGACACAGAGGAGTCAAGACTTTTAATTTTTTATCCAACATAGCTAGCATTTAACCCTTCTAGATAGTCTCCTAGGATTCAATATTGATCAGGAGAAGAAATGGAAGACCTGAGACAGGTGGGAATTTTTAGGAACTCTGTGAGGCATTTACAGCAGATGGCCTCAACTCTCATTCTTGCTTCCTTTTTAAGGACTTAGAGAACAAAAGAAAAACCATCTTTTAAAAGGGATCCATGTCCTAAGACCTCAGAGTTTGCCTGGCTTGGAACAGACTTGGAGCCTATTAGACTGGCTCAGTGGAAACTCTCCTACCTCCATTCCTCCTCCATCCACCCCTCCCTTCCATTCCTCCTCTTTTCCTCCTTTCTTTCATCCCCTCTCTTGCCATCCTTCTTCCTTATCTTAAGAAAAGCAGGCTGGTGTTCTCTGGTTTCCTACTGTTTCGGTAGTCTACTATCTAGAGGTGGTTTTCAACCTTCCTAATGCTATGGCCCTTTATTATTATTTTTCTTATTTTGTCTTCTACTTATTGTTTTAAAATTTTATTTAATTTTTTTTACACTCCAGATTTTATGCCCCTCCTGATCCACCCTCTGATGATTCTACATCCTGTGCCTTCCCCACTACCATCTCCGCTAGGATGTCCTCACCACTACCCCTCCACATCCCACCAGGCCTCCCTACTCCCTGGGGCCTCCAGTCTCTTGAGGGTTAGGTGCATCTTCTTTTACTGAACCCAGACCTGGCAGTCCTCTCCTGTATATGTGTTGGGGGCCTCATATTAGCTGGGGTATACTATCTGGTTGGTGGTCCAATGTCTGAGAGATCTCAGGGGTCCAGGTTAATTGAGATTGCAGGTCCTCTTACAGGGTCACCTTCCTCCTCAGCTTCTTTCAGCTTTTCCCTAATTCAACCACAGGGGGCACCAACTTCTGTCCATTGGTTGGGTGTAAATATCTGCATCTGACTCTTTCAGTTGCTTGTTGGGTGTTTTGGAGGGCAGTCACGATAGGCCCCTTTAATACAGTTCCTCATGCAGTAGTGATCACTATAAAATTATTTTGTTCCTACTTTGTAACTGTAATTTTGCTACTGTTATGAATCATAATGTAAATATCTGATATACAGGATGTCTAGTATGCAACCCCTGTGAAAGGGTGGTTTGACCCACCCAAAGGGATGGGAACTCAAGTTAAGAACCACTGATCTAGATGATGACATTGTAGAAGTAAAGAATTGTGTCTAGTTAGGCAAGCCCTCAGATACCCATCTCACCAAGCAGCTGAGCTGCAGGTACCTGCCTTCACCAGGGCACCTTTTCCTTGGGAGTGGTGTAGGTCGAGCCTCTGGCTTTGGTTTTAAGTCATTCCTCTCTTCATGCCTCATTGGGAACATGTTGTATACTGTGGATCACAGGCAGGTCCAGTTAATACAATTGGAAATGATGTGGACTACAACAGGGCTAGTTTTCTTTCAAGCATTCAGTGTAGTACATTATCAAAATGTGATTGTAAACTGGATAATGGATGTAAGCTGTATACACAGAACAGGTAAAATGCATCTAAAAATGTGTTTCTTCCCCAAAGCTAATTTAAAATAGCAAGAAAACTTGATTTGTGCAGCTTACACCTTGTTTATGGGGAGCAGAGGAGGCTAGTCTTAAGGCTATCTGATGAGATTCTTATCGATCAAGTAGCATGTCTTTCAATATTCAAGGTGTTATAGCTGAAGCCCATTGCCCTTCCACACAACTTGTCTACACATGGGGGCTGACTGCACAGTGGTTTCTTAGTTAAAAGAAATCTTTGGCCTATGGTTATCACTGTTGAAAAGAATCCTTAGACCATTGAAATAGTGTCCCCATCTTATTCAGTATTTTATTATGCTGTTTTCTATTGTGTCACATTTCTCTACAAATATAGCATTGAACTTCAACACAGTTTTTATGTAGAAGAATAGGATCTTTATCAAGTTAGGGCCATTAATCCAATCTAAACAGTTCCATCTCTATCCTAAGATTTTGTAAGGTTTAATTATCATATCCCAATATTTGAGCTCAATGCTTGGCACACAATAACATTTTCAGTAAACACAACTTTTATTTATTACCAACTGCAGACATACATGCTAGAGATATTTTCGCCACTAGAATCTTCTACAGAAATTGTAAACTTTGCAAGCCCACTTTGGTTTTTTTTTTGTTTGTTCGTTTTGTTTTTTACCTGTAGCATGTTGGAGCTGAGTTAATCAGGTTCCCATATTTTCCAAGTATGTGTCTACTTGTATCTGGGTCCTGTGTATAATACAGTATATTTTTCATTGACCTATCTCATATCCTGATTTCTTGAATCACTCTTGTTTCTGTGCATTTTTCTGAAGATGGTAGGAGTCTCTATTAGTATCTCTCTAAAACTCCTTCATCTTCATCCCTTGTTTTTTTTTTTTACACCTTTGAGCAGTATAGTTGAAAATAACATTATAAATTTACAACACACAGCAATTTTGGATGGAAGTAAGAAAAAGTGGTTCAAAGTGTGCTTACAAGAGTCAAAGTTCCAAGGTGCACAGTATAGCTCTCCTCTCTCAACAGTGAGAACTTGGGAAGGTTACTTATTTGTTCTGATGTGTTTGATCATCTGAAAAAAGAAGGTAATGATATTATAAAGGGATATATTAAAATTTTTAAGTAGCTAATATATGTAATATAATAGAACGATATTAAAAGCAGTGTAAGATAAACATAGGAGGTATACCTATATCATAGTCTTTTTAAAATATATAAAATTTGTATTAATTTTTGGAGAATTTCATCTTGATCATATTCATCCTCTACTCTTTGCCCCAACTCTACCAAGGTCCAACCTCCCCTTCTGTCTGTTTTCTTTCTCCTCCTCTTCTCTTTTTTGTTTTTTGATTTTATTTTATTTATTTACTTTTTAGAAGATATCAACTTATAGCAGATGTCTTGGTCCTCTGATTCTCACAATATTTCTGCCTCCTCTACAAAGATGTTATGCAAGCCTTAGTTGAAGTTCTTGTCTTGTAGATGTTTCACTTGAAGATGGGTACCATGCAGTCTTTACATTTTGGCCAGGTGTGACTTCTGTAAGGATCTCTGTCTGCTGCAAAAAGATTTACTGATGAGGGGTGAGAACCAAACTTAGCTGTGCATATAAGGATTAGTAGAATGTGCTTAGGAATTGTACTGGTTTGGAAAGGTAGCAGTAATGGGTTTTCTAAGTTCCAAGATCTTACTGGCCATGGGTAGTTAACTAAATGTATAGTGCCAGGCATGGATTTTCTCCTATTGAGTGGTTCTTAAGTTCAATTACATGATATAAGTGCTACAATTGTTACCTACCCAAATATTTTACCATGCTGGTTATTGTTGTGGCTCATTGGCATTATAGCTGGATAAGACTATTGATTTTTTTTCTTCATTAGCAACTTGCATGGTTTCTGAGACTATTAGAGAGCTATTCCTCAGTGAGGAAGCTTCCAGGTCAGATCTAGTCCAATTCCTCCAAACCCTGTGTCCTAAGTGTGTGGTGTCTTCAGCAATAAGTTATTACCTTCTTCTTCTGGGAGGGCAATGACAATAATCTATGCCTTTTGGGGGGTCATTAGACTCCTCTGTCTAACAGCTAGACAGGAGGTTTCCTATGCAATGAGTGTTCAGGCCCAAGATAGAAAGAAGTTAGAGAAGGGAAAAGAGCATGATGGGAAGGACTTGAAAAAGCTTTTTATATTCAAAGACATGCTCCGTAGCCTGATAAGGATATAGTTATATAGACATGTATATTTGAAAACTTATCCTTCTGTACTTGTAAATCTCTGAATTATATTTCAGGATTAAAAACTGAAAAAATAATTTGCATGTGAACATAGGGAGCTTTTTGCTGTGGTAAGCTCTTCACAGTAAATGAAAAACATACACATGTTGCTGGTAGAATATAAGGAATGGTTCTAAGAAGCATTTATGAGTAGTACATGTTATAGGATATTCCATAGTTTCTGTGAAGAGATGAAAACTTTCTGAATTATTTTAAAATATGACTTGAGTAGTCAGGGTTTACTTAGGGATAGAATTTCACAAAATTTAATTGTATTTTATCCTGTTGGAAAGGTTAAAGTTTTACAGTGAATCCAGATGAAACATAGTCTACATGGTGTGAATATATACATATATATGTATATATTAAAATAATTTGATTTTTGTGAACATCATATATGAGCACTACATACATAGCATGCCTGCTCCTTCCCTCCTGCTGCTGCTTCCTCTCTCTCCATTTCCTCTATGATTGCTGTGATTCTGCCTTTCCCTCCAGCTCTGCCCATGGACCCTTGCCAAATTCATTATCTTTATTATAGTTACATGTATATACATATGTGAATTATATGTATATGTATGTATACATACATACACACACACACATATATATATACATACATACACACACACACACACACATATATAAAATGATTGTATTACCTGTGTGAGAGCTTGTTCATGCAGGTAGCTGAATCTCCCTCTCTCAGAACCTATATGTGTTAGAAACACATAAGCAATAAAAGTCTCACTAAGCTTCTCATTTTTTGATAACTGGTCTGCAACTGATCCTGGTACCATTTTGAACAACTCTGTATATTACACAATAATACAAGGAGCCAACTGTCATAAAGTATTGCCACTAAACCTACTGTCCTAATGTGCACATGCTGCTGTAACACAGTACTATAGACTGGAAGGTTTAAACAACAAACATTGTTTCTCACAGGTTTTGGAGATAGAAATCCAAGATCAAAGTGGCGGGCTAGTGTGCTCCATGATTACTGAATCAGCTCTTTATTTGTAGATTGTGTAACTAAAAGGCTTTCATGGAATTTGTATTCCTTTTCAGTAATAAATGTACTAGTGAAATAGGTCACACTGTGTCCAGCATATTGAATATATTATCATTATTTTTGATGATGGTGCTAAGTGCTAACTAAATGTGCTTTGGGATATTGTACTAATAATTATGAAAATGTGATATCTCGAGAAGATGCTCTTCCACATAATTTCAGGCCTATTATTTTAAAGGGATTCTATTCAAGTTCATTTAGCCATAGCTTAATTGGATTGAATCCATGTTTGGTTTAATTCAGAAATTTTAATAGCCTCTACCAAGCAATAAATCTTTGAGTGATGGAATTTGATATATATCCTATAGGTCCCAGGCATATCTGCTTTGAAATGTAAATGATGAACAGATTTATGTTCTAGGATCTAGGGAAAAATAGGAAATTGTTTCTGATTTTGTGGAAGAAAATGCAGTCCTTGAATATTATTCATTGATAGACTCAGTCATTTATTCATTCACCATAAGTTTGGAGGATTGAAATATGAAATGGAGATTTCTGACTTTTTTTATGTTAGATAAGAAACTTACTTATGTCAATAGCTGTGGGGATGGAGACAATTATCTTATTTTGCTGCCCTCAGAAGCCTTGGGACTTCCCTTGATCTTTTAGGGACCTCGACCCAGATAAAAGTTGATCCTTGAGGTGGCTATAGAAAAGAATTTCAGAGCAAGGCAGTATGAAAAACTTGGAACTTCTCAAAATATACTCAACAGATTTCTGAACAGGCACTGATAGGTCCTCAAAAGGTTCTCAAGGGAGAAGAGAGACATACTCAAGTGTGGGTGTGAGTTTCTCCAGGGAGGGCCAGGATCGAGCATCTATGTAACTGCTATTCTGAAGACACTTGTTAAGGGAACAAAAAGAGATCATAGGCAGGGCCTATGCCTTGGTTTGGGTTGCAGCTGCTAAGGTAAAACCCTTGGTTTTATTCACAAGGTTGCACATTGTACTATAAACTGAGGGTTAGTCCTTGTTTTTGTAATTCTTAGTTTATGTAGAAAATGAATGAGCTCATACTTGAAGTTCACATAGGCTTCATGGTTCATTGCACATCCATCTTTGTATAAAAAGAACATTGTCTAGGTCAGCAGCCTCCAAAGAAAATGGTAATATTTGGAAATCTTGGCTCTCACCTGGTAAGAGGTTTTAGATGAGGGGTTTCTGCCCCTTGTCATATTGCCATAATTTCTTGTCTTTGTATCCTGTCCCAATGATACTAGTTTAATAGGAGTACAACACAGAAGAAGTAATCAGTTTTACGTTGAGTTGAGTGTAGGTAAATGGAGAATAAAATATACGAAAGTCTTATCCAAAAAGTGAGTCTTTATATAGGAGGAGATAGAGTAGTCTGGGATGAAAGGAGTAAATAGGCTCATTGAGTATTCCTGACAAACATATCATCTTAAAGATATCCTGAGAATGAGAATGTTGGGTTAGTGACCAGAGACCAGGGCACATGAGGCTATGGATTCTGAAGTCTGTAGACTGTTTTCTGTACATATATATGATACCATCCTAGGCACTAAGCATTCACTGTTGATCAGGGAAACAGAATCCATACCACTAGGGAACTTGGTATTCAGGAGAGTAGAATATTAGATGTATATAAAATGTAAATTATTTACAGTTAAAAAATATGACTGACATCTTAGAATCAATCCCTTGTTTATAAATTTATCTGTTGAGACAGCATTTAAGTTGAGGCAGGAGGGGGTAAGGTATCATTATCTAGTTATGTGTAAAAGATACCTACATCCACTTAGGAAAAGAAGAGGGTAACAGAGCTCTGATAACTAGGACAGGAAGGATGGAAAGTAGTAGATTGGGAGAGTCAAAATTTATGACAGGGGAGAGACACTTAGGAGGTCTGATGGCTCAGGGCCTGTGGGCCTCTTTAAGGAGGCTATTTTATTTAGGGCACTGTGGAGGACTATGGAGAGAGTTTGAGGCAGATGAATGACACATTGGATTTTGTTTGTAAAAGATTACTTTGTCTTCTGTATTAAAAATAGATGGAAAATTAAGATAAGGAGGCTATTTAGGAAACTTGTGGATAGTTCAGATGTGAGATTTTGGTAGCTATGGAGATAGGATTTCCAATTATTTTTAGATTATGGGAACAGGAAGGAAAAGCTTAGGGGAAAAATTAGGGTAGAAATTTAGGGTTTTGGTTTAGAAATGCTATCTTTCTTCAAGAGCTGGTAGCCTAGAAAATGTTGTGAGATCAGAAGATGGTGGTTGTAGTTGGGTAATGTTGTGTACTAGCAGATTCTCTGGGTCAAAGTCATGGTGGTTGTTGAGCTAAACATCAGCTACTCATTGGAGCATAGGAAGCAGCTACCTGGAAAAAGTGAAACTATTCAAAGACAGTGAGGAATGAGAGGCTGTATACCTGAAGTATTAAGCAGGCAGGCCAAAGGTAAATATTTGTGAATTCTGAGGAAAATCTGGTTAAGCAGTAGGAAGAATACCATGGTAGTGCAGTAGGGTAAAACTTCAAGAAGGGGGGGTGCTCAAGGGTGCTCTAGGGTAAAAGCAAGAAGGGAGCAACACTGTTAAAGGCTCAAATTACAGTGACCATTTACAGATCTGAATTCACTTCATAGCACCCAGGTTGCCTGTCCCTCCATCTCATAGAACAAGTGTTCCAGTTAGCTGGGTAGAGGAGTTTGGTCTGCCACACTGAAGAAACAGGAAAGAAAACAAAATGAAAACGAAAAATACCTCCAGTGGTTCAAAATTAGTTTCGTTGTAGGGTGAGAATGAGAATGTGGGCTGGCACAATTGTTAGTTGTTGATTAAGAGCAGGGAAGGGAGCCGGGCAGTGATGGTGCACGCCTTTAATCCCAGTACTTGGGAGGCAGAGGCAGGAGGATTTCTGCCAGCCTGATCTACAGAGTGAGTTCCAGGACAGCCAGCGCTATACAGAGAATCCCTGTCTCGAAAGTCAAAACAAAACAACAACAATAATAATAACAACAAAAGAGAGAGCAGGGAAGGGAATTTAGCATGCAGTTGTGTGATGCTGCTCCAGGAGAAATGGGAACAAATGTCCACTCACCTGTTAGGGAACTGTAGAGGGATCACATAGACAGTGTCAGCAAAGTCCACCACAGTGAACCACTGAGGTTTTAGAGGGCTGGGGGTTACTTACAGATGTATGTGAAACTTTTAGATAACTACATCAGCAAATACCCTCCAGAAGCATTCCTGGGGCTTTGCCTGATAGGCACTTAGCCTGAAAATTGGAGTAGTCTTCTTGCCTCAAGAAACTTGCTGTTTATATAAGGGAAATTTCAGGGACTTCCTGGGCTTGTGACTTGTTTACTTCCTGAGTCCTAGCAGCCTCCCTTTCGAAATTCTGGAGTATGGAGGCATTTCCTTTAGGTATAATGCTTCAATTTGAAGGAATTTTCTGCAGCATACTTACTGTGTGAAATTAGTATCTTCAGGAAGGTATCTTTCCTTCTCTGGAGCATAATTTCTTGGCATGTTGTATGATTGACTCCAGTTTTGATTTTCAGTCTGATCTTTTGTGTCCAAGTGCAAGATCCTGGGCCAATGAATGATGTGTAGTCAAGTTTCTTTAACAATACTCACTGCCAAATATTGCACTAGAGTCCCTAAGCTTAGTTCAGTTGCTGGTGGGAGGCTCTAGAAAGATTTCCTGTAGACATTTGAAGTGACAGGAAGGATCTTAGATCCTTTTCCTATTTCTGGGATGAAAGACATGACAAAAGTCAGTTAAGGGAAAAGTGGTTTATATTAACTCATTTCAGGGTAGAGTTCATCAGGGAAGGGAGATCATGGTGACAACAGCCAGCGGTTCACATTGCATTCGCATCCAGGAGGAAGAAGAGAAGGAATATTGATGCTTAGCTTTATTTCTTCTTTTATTTAGTCCAACATGCAAGGGAATGGTACTGTCTACAATAGAGTGTGCTCTCCCACCCTAATTAAACTCTTCTAGGTAATCTCTCACAGGTATGCCTGGAGATTTGACTCCAGGTTCTAGATCCTATCTAGTAGACAACCAGCATTAACTTTCACAAGCGTATTTTAGGAAGACTGCAATATAAAGACTGTGTAAATACTGGGTTCAATTTGGAAATAGATTTTATTCCTTTTTTTTCTAACCTGTTGAGTATCCTAAGCTTAAAACCAGCATCTGCAGCAAGCACAATGAGGGGGGATGGAAATCTTAAGTTTTGACAGAACTAGAATCCAGTTCTGAATTCAGGCTGGGGATCCTGAACACATTTCTTGCTTGGCAATTCAATTTCCTTTTAGGGGTTTTATGAGTGAAAAAAAAGTTATGCCCCTACCCCAGAGGATGTGTTATTAACAGACAAATAAGTCCTCTATAATATCCCTTGTTCTGTGTACTGGATTTATAAGCAATTGTATGCTTTCCTTAATGATTTTAGCTCAGTAAATCTTTGTGTTTCCTCTTTCTGTGTCCTAGTATTTTAATATCAGCCACCAGTCACGATGTATAAAAGCGGCAGTTCTACTCTCACTGGGCAAATTTTCAAATTGTAACAAGTGCCTGGCTTTGAACAATTTAAGGTCCATTTTCTCTGTCAGAACACATGCTTATATTGCTTGGCATTTTAACATTTTATTCCCAGTTCTTATAGTCTTTTCTTTCCCCAGCTATGTTTGCTTTGGAAATCAGTTAGGATGTTGGGTTCAGGGCAGAAGCTGAGAAAATTTCACTTCAGATATGGAAGCTTAAAAATGAAAGCTTTATTTTCTGAGGCCTTAGGGAGTTGGCTAGTTTGGGATCTGAACCTAGTTTCTGAAGGGAGATTGAACATTTTTAAAGGATGGGAATACAAAGCAAATGGGGAGCTGAGGGAAGCTGCAGAGTTATCCAATTGTATTTTGACATTAGGGTTAAGCAAGAGAGTTCCCATTGGAGACTTGACCATATCCAGGGCATCTTCAAGGTTCTTAATTCATTCTCCTAGATATTTGATCTGGAGCTCAGAGTAATAAGAAGACAAAGGGAAAGGTCAGCTGCATGCAGTAATTAGGGCATACAAGACAATTGGTTATCTATTTTTACAACTTATGGAGTTTGGTTTAGATAACAGTAATTTATATATTCTTTAATGGTTAACAGACAATTTGGAGAAGTGTGATAGGTATTTGTTTCTAGGCCTGGGAACATGAACTTGTTTGACCCTGGCAGCAAAATGGAGAAGTTGTCCTTGAGATGGCTGAACTTAGACAACTGTCTCCTCACAAATTGTCCCTGAGATGTTTGGTCTCAGACCACTGTTTACAACAGAAGGTGTTCAGCTATAGGGAACACCTATAGGAACAGCTATAGGGAAGCTCCCCTAGAGTCTGGGATCTTGAATTTAGTTTCTCTCCATGATGAATTGGAGTCTGAAAATTATATGGTAGTAATAAGAATAAGTTTCTTTTGCTTGTTCCCAATAAGGGTACTGGTTTTGCTAAGGTAGACACTACTGAGGGCTTGGATAAATGTTTCAGGGACAAACGTCAAAGAAAACAGATGTACTAAATCATTGTTGGCAATTGTCAATGGCTCATTTAATGAAGTGTAAGAAACAGGAAGAAAGTAGAAGATGGAATAAGGAGTAAGCACAACACAAAACAAAACCAATAAAAATGTGTTTACTACTATAATAGTGATGTTGGTTTTACCAGTGTCATGGCAGGCAGCCCTGCCATGACCTGTGGCCATAGAACACTTGATGATGCTTGCCTGCTTCAAAATTTTATTTCTTAAGATGTTGAAAGATAGCACAGATTTGAGAATAGTACATTTATATGATTTGTTAACAAATCTTACTTGCTATTGTTTTGCAAAAGAAACTAATTTAATTCTAGTCCTACTATTGAGAACATTTCTTCTTTAATATTCCTGAGTATTGGTTATTGAATATTTAATATATTTATAAGGAATCTACTTCATTAATGGATTAATAAGCATACGTTTCCATAGAGTACATATGGTGGTACACACAACAGCCTCCCATTATGTGGGAGGACTAGGAATTTAGGAACAGCATCAGCTATATAGTGAGAGTTTGAGTCCATGCAGTTATGGTATTACAGGAGACCATGTCTCAAAAAGTCTTATGGGACTTTCGGGGAGGGAGGAAATGGGAAAGGGGAAATCATTTGGAATGTAAATAAAAAATATGGAAAATAATAAAAATTAAAAATAAAAAAAATTAAAAAAAATCAAAAAGTCAACAAAACAATCAAACTAAACCAAACAAGCAACCAAAAAAAAAACAAAAAAACAAGCCACAAAATATCAATACAAATGTAATCATAAAATAATCTTTTATGTAATGATATGTCCAGATTTTTTTCAGATCTTAATAACACCAGTATCTAAAAACATTTTATTCAAGAACTTATCTAAAATTGGATTCAGACTGATTCAGATGCTGATTTTCAACTGACCATAGCACAGGTATAATTTTCTTTCTTCACTGGGGTTAGAAGGACAATGGGGATTGAACCACAGTCCTGACTTAACCCACAGGGCAGGGACCTTTCACAGGTGACCTCTGTTGGGTCTACTTTTTTTTTTTTTTGTCATCTTGACACAGGTAGAGATGTCTGAGAACTGAGAAAATGCCTTCATAAGATTGGACAGTAGACAAACCAATGGAGCATTTTCTTAATTAGTGATCGAAACGGTGGTGGTGGTGGGGGGAGGCAGACCATTGTGTGTGGTACCACCCTTAGGCAGTTGGTCCTAGAGTGTATAAGAAAGACAGTTGAAAGGGTTATGGGAAGCAAGCCAGTAACAGAGTTCCTCCATGTTCTCTGGTTCCTGCTCCCAGATTCCTAGCCTCACTTACATCAGGGATGGAGTGTGACCTGAGGGTTGTTTGTTGAAATAAAGCATTTCCTTTGAAGTTGCCTTTGTTTATGGGGGAACAGCCTTATAAAAGCAGAGGAAGGGAGATGGGAGAGGGGAATTCTGGGGGGGGGGAGCAGGGGAGGCACCGGGAAAGGGGATAACATTTGAAATGTAAATAAAGAAAATATCTAATGAAAACAAAAGAAGAAATTGTAACTAAGCCCCTTAGGGCTTTCCATATTAACTGAAGGTTGAGGTACAAAGAGGCTTCGTGGTCTTGTTTCTGTGTAGAAAATCTAAAAGTATCAAAAGAGAAGCAGGTTAGCTATTCACCCCAAGAGGGGAGTTAGAAGGCAGAAGAGGGGCATGTTGAGATTTCCCTCCACTCTGAGTTTTGTGGTGAATAAAAACGTGGGGCAGCCATTTTGGATGTTATCCACAGAAAGGAGAAAACCTAAGCACAGTCCAAGGGGTTATAAAAGTCAGTACTAGTTACAGAGATTATGACAGAATTTGGAGTAGCACTGTCAATGTCTAGCATAAAGTGTCTATAAAACTATGGCGATAAAGACAAATACACACACACACACACACACACACACACACACACACACTTCCATGCATACGTGTTTCTCACATGTGTATTGGGTGACAGAATAGGAAGCACTGAGTTAGCTACCAGTGAGCTACTTCCTGGTAATTCTCTTAGTTCATTCCCTCTCATCAGGCCAACCTGGTCATTTCAGGTTCAGAAAAAATGGGGTTGAAAGATCAAAGGAAGGAATAAAAGGAAAAGGAGCTGATGTCACCTTTTTAAAATCACCAATACTTCTGTGTAGCTAACGCTATTTGGATAGGAAAGATACCTAGAATTTGAGTTTTCTGATGGACAAATCTAGGCATTTTACCCTTGTGTTAGGACTGTGGGTGGTGGCTTAACTTTTCTGAGTTAGAAAAGTAGTTAAATTGAGTAAGGGTTAGATAACACCCTCCTCTATTGGCTGAATTTTAAAGGGACAGTGAAAAACAGCATAGTAGCAGTGTTATTTTTCTATTACTGTGACAAAAATATCCTACAAAAGGAACTTAAGGAAAGACAGATGTATTTGAGCTCACAGTTTGAAAGTGTGGTATGCAAGGGAAAGTATTGTGGTTGAAGGGTGAGGCAACTGGTTAGATTGCATCCAGATTCAATAATCCAGATAATGTATATACTGAGCTGTGTTTCTTCTTTTTGTTCAATACAGCGTCTTGGCTCAAAGTATGGTGATCCCACTTTCAAAATGGGTCCTCTTTCTTAAGACTTATACAGAATTGTATTTCCATATGTATACAAATTCAGTTAAGTTGATAGTTAAAAAATTGACTATCACCAAGGACTTCTGTGGGTTCTGATCCTGGACTCTTGGTTGGACCCAGAGATACAATATATAGAGACATGAATGTATCTAGGAATGCAGAGCTTGTGCATTTTAACATCAAGAACGCAGATAGATATATCTTCAGTACTTTTTTCAAATAAAAAACAGGCGAGGAAGCCAGGCTTGGTGGTATAAACTACTTGGGAAGCAGAGTGAGGAAGATGGTAAGGTTAGGACATTCCTAGATTGAAGAGTGAGTTCAAAGTCAGCAGCAAAAATCTGGTAAATTATATCTCAGAGGTGAAAGGGAAAATCAACTGGGTCTATCTATCAACCTATCTATTTGAGTTTTCTTATGAATAATATGCTGATGGATGTATTTTAATTTCCAAGGAAGAACTAAAAGTGGTGAGGTATATATATATATACACACAAACACACATGTGTATATATATACATATATACACACCTATATATGTATACATATATATATATGTGTTTTATCTGTATATGTATATATATATATGGCATATCTATGGTGTGTGTGTGTGTGTGTGTGTGTGTGTGTGTGTGTATGTGTGTTTATGTATGGCAGAATATTTGAATGCTTGCCAACCATGTTGAGACCCAAGATTTAATTCCTAGTATGAGAAAAGTACAAAAGGTGGTGGGGCAGGAATTATATTTTCCTTAATTCTTCATCTTAAATGATGAGTTTTAAAAGACAAATTGTAGAGCTAAGTTACTTACTAGGGTGGAACTGTAGCTAGGTGACAGGAAAGCTGAGTAATGTACACCAATCCTGTGGTGCTTTGAATAAGAACCTGTAGGTTCATAGATTTGAATGCTTGGTCATTAGGGAGTGCCACTACTGAAGAGGGATTAAGAAGTGTGACTTTGTAGGAGGAAGTTTGTCACTGGAGGTGGGCTTTGGGGTTTCGAAACCTCAAGCCAGACCCAGTGTTTCTGTCTTCCTGCAGTGTTTGGATCTGTATGAAGAACTCTCAGTTCTTCCCCAGTCCCATGCCTGGCTGCAGGCACCAGTGCTTCTCACCATGCTGATAATGAACTGTATCTTTGAAACCGTAGGAAAGCCCCCAATTAAATCTTTCCCATAACTGAGTCGACATGCTTATGGTGTCTCCTCACAGCAGTAGAACACTGACTAACACAAATGCTCAATTTTCATATTTGAATATAAATAGCTTTGACATGTGCTACAGGTGCTTGTAATAAACACACATAAATAAATGTGTTTAAATTGTTTTTACTTTGGTTTTATTTTGTGGTTGTTTTTGGTTCAGAGTTTTGTCTTTTTGAGACAAGTTCTCATTAGTCCAGGCTAACCTTGAACTCCCTCTGTAGCCTCTGCTTGCTTTGAACTTCTAATTCTCCTGCCTCTGCTGGAAATTAAGTCATGTGCATCAGGCATTGACTTTCATTTTTAAATTGACCAAAACTTATAGGGAATTATCTTGTTCAATTTGATTATTTTTAATTATACACTTAAAATAATTAGATTCACTTGAAAGGCACATGTATGGGCATATTTGTCATTTTTTACTCTTGTTTTTTCAATATATGGGTGCATTTCCTTTTCACTATCCTTACTGAGGGAGGATGAGACTGTAGCCTCTCTAATATGTTGCCTGTGAGCATCCTTGTCTGCTGGGAAATACAACTTTAAGCATCTTGACACAAAAGCACTCAACTCAACTATCACGGGAGGTCATACTTCCTTTATACCCTGATTTTAGCGTGTATAATTGTGTAGACAGGAGAACAAGACACAGGGAAGCCCTGGAGTGAGCCTCCTTTTTGCTTTTGCTCCCTGATTATATGGCAAATGAGAGAATTATCTGGTAATTCTAGCTATCAGAAAGTTCACAGTGCTGGATCACAAAGGGATTTTGGCTTTAAGTCTTTCCCAGATAATTTTACTGAAGTAGTTGAATATAATGTAATAGATTAAAATGTACACTACATTCTCACTGAGCTTTTATATTAGAGAAGTATATAAGACTGAAATTAATTTATTCACATAAAATAGAAAGAAAGAAAATGTGTTGGAAGAACCTTTCTGTATTTTATACTTCGGTTTATCCATAGTCAAAGGAATAACATGCTGACACACAGACACTATCTCCACTGAGCAGTAAGAGCATATGATTTGGAGAGAAAGGGCCAGGTGCTGTACATATTGTCTCCTCTAGTGATTTCCTTTCATCTTATCAAGGTTAAGAATTAATCCTTTGTTTCTTTCTTTGCAAAGTCAGCTCTTGTTAGAACATCCTTTCTTAGCATTTGTGCCACCTTCTGGTTCCATGATATTTAACTAAGCAGTCAGGCATCGAAACAAATAGATTAAGTTCTTTTAGTTCTTGCTTTAATGTTATTCTAAAGGACAGAACCCCTCAGGAATGTGCTATAAGGTCAAATGGGTGTTTTGTATTGAAGATGTTTAAAGTGTCCCTGAAAGGCAAAGTTACAATTACAAAGCCAAATCAACAATTAGTCTCAAATTTTATATCTGTTAGAAGTAACTGTGTTAGCAATGGCAAGTCCTGAATGAGAAGCAGTGATCTGTAGTAAACATATCTGGGTGTTTGATTTGTTCTTGGCACAAAGAGAAATGTGCTGGTCTACTGGAGCTGACTGGGGGTTCTAGCTACTGGTTCTCACTGCTCAACCTTGACAGACCATTTAACCTTTCTGAACCTTTGTGTAACGACTGTAGACTGTGAAATGAGTATAGTCACATCTCAGAATCACTGTGACAACTGAAGACATTGTTTGTCTGTCTGCCCAGATAATATGTTAATAGTAAAAAAATAGGCCAATTAGTTGGTGATTAATAAAATTTGATGTTACAATTATTATTGTAAGAGGTAAAGTGTATTGGTAATACACATTGTTAAACTAATTTAAACTCCATTTCTTTTCCACTAGTATCTACCAGAATTGTGAAAAAAAATCAAATATCATGAAGCAGAAAGGAGCCAAGGCAAAATTCTGACGTCACATACAAATACAAGATAATAGCACTATTTATGTTTAGGTGTTTAAATTTGTATTCAAAGTTAATTAAAATGTCAATTTCCATAGTTTAGGTTGGCATTAGCTTCATGTAGTGAAACACTTGAAATTACAAAAGATAATGAATGCTGATTCACTCAGTGTTTCAGATTTTCTTAATTATAATTTACTTATTTATTGTTTGACATGTAGGGATTACACGAAGACCCTGCACATGCTATGGAAATTCTATACCATTGAACTGTGGCCCCATCCTTTTACTTACAGTTACAATTTAATTCTAGCTGAAATGTCCTAGGTCCCTAGTAAGCTGTGCATAGCTCAGATAACATGAAGACAATATATTCATGAGTTTCTACTTAACTATATACAAATTAAGCCACATAGAGTTTCCCAATTCAGATTGCACACAGACAATATAGTTCAGGAGCATAATATTGGCCAAAGTTGATGTTTAGTGGTGTTGATGATGTTTTCATTTTAAAGTCTCTGAACAATTAACTTTAGTTTTAGTTGGTCTCAATTTAGAATATTAGTTTCATTCTGGTCATAATTATCAAGTGTTTTGATGTATATTCTTTTCATCCAAAACCTTGAAATTCTACCCATTCTAGGAAAAAGATAGTACCTATTTTAAATTTAGGATAGTTATTAGGGAGACTAGAGCCATTAAGTGCCCTTCTCATAAAAGGTTTGCCTATTTTTTGTCTTCAATTCTTCATTCTATAACAATAAAGTAGAATATATATATACAGTCTATATTTTAGATTTTAACAATAAAGCACTTTAACAATAGGATGTGTATATATATATATATATACACATACATACATACATGTACATACATATATAGTAGGATTTGGGGGACTGATAAGACTATAGAATTTCTCAATTTCTGTGGGTACTTCTGAGTAAAATTAAAGATTAGAATATGAAAAGTTTTTTCTGCATGGCTAACTATTGTTTTCTTATAAAAGTCTCTTGGCTTTCAAGGCAATTATTGAAGTTTATTAAGTCAATCTCTCTTTCTAGTTTTGGGTTGGGTTGGAGATAGGGCATTATTATGTAGCCCTCACCAGCCTTGCATCTCCATGCAGCCTAGGCTAGCCTTCAGTTCACAGCAACTCTCTTATGTGCTGAACCTCCAGGTATGAACCACCACCTCCAGTAGTAATTTTTGTTTTGTTTTTAAAAGTGCGTACAACAGAAAGTGAAGCTTGATAGAAGTGGAAGTATACTAATGTGAAACCATGTCATTAACATAAAACAGTCTTCAAGTTTATGACTATAATTGATAATATGCTCAAGGGGCCTTACTAAGGGAAAATGCACTGTAAGAAATGGATTCCTTTTTGCTTACACACCTTGTGTGCTCATGTGGACGTCAAATGCTGGGATCCTCTTTATGTCAGTTAGACCTGCAGCACTAATGTGTGTACTAGTGTCCTCTGCCTGAGAGTTGGACCCGCGACACTAATGTGTGTGTTAGTGTTCTCTGCCTGAGAGTTGGAACTGCAGCACAAATGTGTGTGTAGCACAAGTGTTTGAAGAAGTCACAGCAAAGTACAGGAAGGCAAGGAATGCTCTGCCACCCAGAGTCCTTCTGGTAGATCCATTCCTTTTCATTTCCTGGAAGAGTCTTCTGTTGTCTTTTATGGAAAAAGACAGACCTTAACTCATTTAAGATGCTTACCTAATTTAAGATGTTAATATGCCTAGTGCTAAAAAAAATTCCTCTACTTATATTGAAGTGTCTTTTGTCTATTTCTAATAAAGTAGTAAATTTACTATAATTTTCTTCTCTCCCTCTCCCCCTCTCCCTCTCTTCCTCTTCTCCTCTTCCTCTCTTTCTCTTCCTCTCCCTCTCTCCCTCTCCCTTTCCCTCTCTCCCTCTCCCTTTCCCTCTCTCCCTCTCTCCCTCTCACTTTCTCCCTGTCTCGCTGTCTCCCTCTCTCCCTCTCCCTTCTCCCTCTCCCTCTCTCTCTCCCTCTCCCTCTCCCTCTTTCCCTCTCCCTCTCTCCCTCTCCCTCTCAGGCCAATAGTTTATTCATGTACAGAAAACATAGCCGTGTATACTTAACCCAGTTTAGTGGTGAGTTCTTTGTTTGACCTTGGCCTTTTCGAACTTTGCAATTTGAGCCATTGGTTTTAGACCCAGCACATTGCCTGCCCAGTGGCAGTGGATCTCATCCTTATAATCATCCTTGTGGCTTCTACCAACCCAGAGCTCGTTTGTCTTCCTAGTTAACAAGTATGAAGCAACCATGGTATATTGTCTTGTGGACTAGTCATTCCAGTCTGACCTTCACCTTGATGATGCAGTAGACAAACCCTGTCTTGTGATACAGAACAGGCAAGAAGTTCAGCACTTTAAGGGGGCTTATGGGACTTTCGGGGAGGGAGGAAACGGGAAAGGGGAAATGATTTTGAATGTAAATTAAAAAAAACTTAGAAAATAAAATAAAATTAAAAAAAATTAGTGTCTACGTTGGACATGCCCCTTTGCCTGCATGTCTTTTTAGCATTGGCCAGCAGCCTTTTGCTTCTTCTCCTGTTTTATCTCTGGCCTATATTTATGGACAAGTTTACTCAACTAGGTAGCTGTTGGTTGATCCAGGGCCTGAGTGAATTGGTTAATGGCAGGAGGTATGTAGAGCCTCTTATAGAATCCTTTGCCACTGTTGACCAGTGTAGTGGGACCATTTGAAGGAGTGAGATCTCATTTGGACTAGATATCTTGTCCAATGCTGAAATACTTAGGACTTTTCCCAAACAGGGGATTCACCACATTTTTGGCCTCCTGCTTCTTGAGGATGGTTGGGTCTGGGGACACTTCTTTCCTCATGTCTTTCTTTCCTTTGAGTGTCTTATAGCCATATCACCCTGAATGTGCTTGGTCTTGGAAGCTAATCAAGGATGAGCCTGGTTAGTATTTGGGTGCAAGTTACACTTTTCTATATGAGTTTGCTAACAGAACTTGACACAAAAGCTTTTGTGAAGGAGCCTGATTGGTGTGGTTACCATAGCAACATGGTTGAAAGGAAAAAAAGAATTCCTTTAGGAACCTTTTCTAAATGCTGTTTTGTAACCCGTAACGATATCACTGGCCTGCCATCCCTGTGTGAAGGGAAAGAGATCACTTTGAGTGTCAACCTGGTGTCTTGTGTTTATAGATTATGCTAAGCAATCAAAACTGCTTGGCTCCTCTCATAGTCCCATAGCTGAGCTAGTTCTGTTCTTCAGGATTCTAGGAGAATAGGAACCTCACACAGGAGCTCTTTATGTCTGAAAATGCACAGAGGAAACTGGATCCAGACCAACAACCAAATTCTGTTCATTGCACTTGCTAAAGCTAATGTCTGCTACAGATTTTTTAATTCCCTGTTTATCTTTGTTTGAAATTCTTCAATTTATCAATAATTTGTTTTGTGTGTGATGTTGCTGTTTTTAGGAGATGAAAGGGTTTTCCAGTAAATAGATCAGCAGGGACTTCATTTAAAACCTTTCCTGGTGGTTTGGTATTCTGGAATTACTGTAAACCCCAAGGCTTATATTTGCACTTTGTTTTGTTATAGGGTAAATGTCTGCTCCATTATCACAGCAACTGTGTACAAAAACACATCAAATCAGTCAAGTGTCACCATAGGGTGTTTTCCAGAGCTTAAATTGACCTAATGTTTATTTCACTTATGCCCTCAATACTAACAGCAGTCAGGCCTATGCTAACTATTTTTCCAATCAGCCACATGTTGGCAATTTTTCCTTTTTACTCATTGGTTTAGGACCTTGATATCAGATACTTCAAATTTGACCTGCTCACTTTAAATAGAGGATCGTAACCTCAAGGTTATCAAGGTGTAACTTTGTAGAGGTGGTAAGAAGAAAAGAATTACTTTATATTGATATGCATATCTAAAGAAATGTGACACATAGCTTCTAACTTTTGGATCCCATGATTGGTAACAACGTTCATACGTCATAACATCATGAAATTATATTTGAGTGATGTTTTTGAAGAGTAGCCTTTTGAATTCATTTACTCGATGTTTATTTATAATTTCTAAACCAATATTTTGTTTGGTTTTGTTTAATTTGAGTTATCTGAAATGATCCCACCATTTAAACAAGCTATTGGAAATCTCCAATTATACTTTGAGTCAAATCCACATCTACTCTCATTATATATATTTAGGACTTTGAAGATTGTCTTGGTATGCTTTATGTTTTTGGTGGTGTGCAGTTGTGATGAAGTTTATAATAGCCACAGCTGAGGCATGACTTAGAGAATGTATCTGATACCGAACTTATGAAGCCAGGTCCTGTTCTCTTCTTCTGTTGCCATCCTCCATTTCTTCCTCCTCTAAATAAAAATGAAGTGGAAATGAAATCAAAATGCCAATTTTATAAGGAAATACCATTATGAAATATGGAAAGTGAGAAGACTCATCCGCTCCCAGAATTGGAGTTATAAGAAAGCTAAACTAGATTTGTTTGTTCTTTTTTTTTTTTTTAGCTTCTCAAGGGATTTTTTTTTTGTTTTTTAAGTTTTTTTATTTACATTCAAAATGATTTCCCCTTTCCCGTTTCCTCCCTCTCCGAAAGTCCCATAAGCCCCCTTCCCTCCCTCTGTTCCCCATTCACTCCCCCTCTTGCTTCTCTGTCCTGGCATTCCCCTACATCCAGTCTTCCCAGGACCAGGGGTCTCTCCTTCCATCTTCTTGGAAATCTATTGATATGCGAATTGTGTTTAGGGTATTCCGAGATTCTGGGTTAATATCTCCTTATCAATGACTGCATACCATGTATGTTCTTTTATGACTGGGTTACCTCACTGAGGATGATATTTTCCAGTTCTGACCTTTTGCCTAGGAATTTCGTGAATTCATTGTTTTTAATTGCAGAGTAGTATTCCATTGTGTAAATATACCATATTTTCTGAATCCATTCTTCTGTTGAGGAACATGTGAGTTCTTTCCAGCTTCTGGCTATTATAAATAAGGCTGCTATGAACATAGTGGAGCATGTGTCCTTATTGCATGCAGGGGAAGCCTCTGGGTATATGCCCAGGAGTGGTATAGCCGGATCCTCCGGGAGTGTCATGCCCAGTTTTCTGAGGAACCGCCAGACTGCTTTCCAGAGTGGTTGTACCAGCTTGCAATTCCACCAGCAGTGGAGGAGTGTTCCTCTTTCTCCACATCCTCGCCAACAACTGCTGTCTCCTGTGTTTTTGATCTTAGCCATTCTGACTGGTGTGTGAGATGGAATCTCAGGGTTGTTTTGATTTGCATTTCCCTAATGACTAAGGATGTTGAACATCTCTTTAGGTGCTTCTCAGCCATTAGATATTCTTCAGGTGAGACCTCTTTGTTTAGCTCTGTACCCCATTTTTTAATAGGGTTACTTGGCTCTCTGGGGTCTAACTTCTTGAGTTCTTGTATATATTGGATATTAGCCCTCTGTCGGATGTAGGGTTGGTAAAGATCATTTCCCGGTTTGTTGGTTGCCGCTTTGTCCTTTTGACAGTGTCCTTTGCCTTACAGAAACTTTGTAATTTAATGAGGTCCCATTTGTCAATTCTTGATCTTAGAGCATAAGCTATTGGAGTTCTGTTCAGGAAATTCTCCCCTGTGCCCATATGTTCAAGGTTCTTCCCTAGTTTCCTTTCTATTAGTTTCAGTGTGTCTGGTTTTATGTGGAGGTCCTTGATCCACTTGGAATTGAGCTTAGAGTCAAATTACAAATGTTTTCTAACATACTATGTATTGGAATGAGCGTCTCCCAGGTAACTTGGATGCACTTATAAATAGAACCTTGGGTTCTGTTATGGATGTCCCTGTACAAGGTCAAGGGCTTCTATTTACCCTTGTCATGTCCACAGACATTGGTATCCCTTCGTGGAGGTACAAGCTCTGCTGTGGTCATGCGTGTGCTCTGCATATCTGCATAGATAACATTCCTCCAGTGAGGGGTTTCTTTTCTCTTCTAATACCAACCATGCCAGCATTGTTTTGTTTTTGTTTTCTTCAACTTCACATTGGTTGTGTGTGTCTCAGCCTTGAGACTGGTGCATTCTGTGTGTCCTTACCGTTTTTACAGGTTTTGTCTTGCCAAGGCCAGGTAGGGCTTTCTCTCTGGGTGTTTGTTGTTTTGTTTCTGTCCTTTCTGTGATCCCCTTGCTTCACATTTTTAGTGGAGCTTTATTTCTGAGCGTCAGGCTGGCATCATTCCCCTGCTTCCTGAGCACCCGCTTCCCTGCTCCTCCCTTCCAAACATCTCGTCTTGGCTCTCAGAGCAGTTCTTTCTCAAGAGATTGTTCCCACCATCTGCCCTCTCATTCTCCACAATAGCTCTCCATGAACCTGCATGGAAGGTAGCTTGTGTAAATAGATGCTCCGCTCACCATGATTTTACTTGTGTTTTTGAAACACAGTCTCATTGTGTGACTGCAGTTGCTTTTGAGATCACTGTGTAATCCAGGCCACCTTGAATTTGTGGTCCACTTGACTCTCCCTGCAGAGCACTGGGATTATTGGGCCCTTGTCACCCGTCCTTAGTTTTCTGTGTGCCTATTTTGTTGTGTTTTGTTTTTAAAGGAAAAATTCCAAAGGTTTTATTCATTTGTATATATAGGAACTTTTGGCCTACATGGGTGTTTGTGTACTCATGTGTGCCTGGTACCAGTTGGAGGTCAGAAGAGGGCATCAGTGTTCCTAAAACTGAAGTTACAGATAATCATAAGCTGCCATGTAGGTACTGGAAAAGAAACTGAGGCCCTCTGCAAGTATAGCCAGTGCTCTTAACCATTGTGTCATTGTTCCAGCCCCATCATTATGTCTTTTTAACCATACCTTTGTGGCTATTGGACGACATAAATTCTTTTCTGTGTTTCAAGATAGCACCCTAGATTCTTTTAATAGATGTCCAAAGTCCACTTTAATTTGTTTTCAGCTGTAAATCAATAGGCATTCATTGAGCATCCATTGTGTGTCGGGTGCTGTGCTCTGAAGAGGCAAAGATGCATGATCCATGGCCTGTGCTCTTTTACAGATCAGCAGCTTAGAGGGAGGCAAGTAAAAGTCTGATTGCACTCCAGTGTTCCGTGGCACAGGAAGAAGGAAAACACTCGAGAGGTGTAATTAACTGAGACCAGGAGTGGGAAGAAAGGTGAACCAGAATCAGAGAAGGCGCTACACTTAAGGCTGTCAGTTTCCTGTAATATTTTTTTTTCAGTAAAGTAATTCCTTCTGTAGAATTACAAGTTGGGACTGTATTTATTAAGTATGTATCTGTAAAACTCAGCCCAGCACCTCATGTAGGTTTACCACATGTGTAAGTGTCATTCTGTGACTGAAAGGAACATATTTTCCATCCCGTGGAAGAAAAAGAGAGAGAAATGCATTCTGTTCTTTGCTTCTTCTAGTTTTCAAGGCCATTTTGGATTTTTTTTTTATTTTCTATATTTTTTTATTTACATTCCAAATGATTTCCCCTTTCCCATTTCCTCCCTCCCTGAAAGTCCCATAAGCCCCCTGCCCCCTTCCCTCCCTCTGTTCCCCATTCATACCCCTCCCCGCTTCTCTGTTCTGGTATTCCCCTACATCTAGTCTTTCCAGGACCAGGGGTCTCTCCTTCCATCTTCTTGGAAATCTATTGATATGTGAATTGTGTCTCGGGTATTCTGGATTTTAATCCTATATTCCTTACTGGCTAGTAGCTCCCCCTGTCCTCCCAACTTCCTTCCCCCAGGCTTGGTTTTTAAACAGTTCTCCTCTGCAGACTTAATGATGGTATCAATGATCCCTCTCTCCAGGTCAGAGGCCTGCCCAGAATTAACCACAGTGAAGCTCTTTTGGTACAATCCATTTGAGGCTCACTCTGTTTCATCCATAGTTTTTGATTAGGTGTGGCCTTCCTGCCACTTCATAGCTAGGCAGTGTGCATCTCATTTTCTCAGGTTATTGATGAGTGTGTTCTGAGTAAGAGAACTGAAAACTGTGAAAATCAAAATGTAAGTCATCCCTTGCTTCTTGCTCTTCTTGATCTATTGGACCATTTAATCCAACAGAGATTAGATTATCTTAATTGCTTATTTACTTATTTGCATACTTATTTGTGTGTCTGTCTACATGAGTTTAGGTATGCTGTGGCAGAAGTCTGCAGATATCCTGCACAAATCTTTTCTTCTACTGTATACATTCTCGTGTTGAATTCAGGTCATTAGGCTCTGAAAATGTTTGTCATGCCTGGGTCAGTACAAATCTATTAGTTATTACTCAATATTCTATTTTCTTTAACATGAGGGGAACTAGATGTCTTTCTCTTCTTTTTTAAACTTTTTCTCTTAAGTGCCTGTATAGATTTTTATCTTATGAAATATTTTCTATAGGGCCTTGCCATATAGGACAACCTGCTCTGGAGTCTAAGATCCTCCAGGACCTTCAGTCTGGAGTTGAGGTTACATGCATGCATCACTATGTCTATTAAATGGATTTCTTGCTCTATAGTTCTTCTGAGGTAATTTCAAGGTCATTGCTTTCTGTGAGAATGTTTGTCCATTTTGTTAACCTTTAAGTACCCTAAGCAGTGTTCCTGAGAGTTTATAATATATGTCACTTTCTCTGGTATCATTGACATGCTTTAAGATGTTTTACTGAAGGTCAGCATGAGTTCTACCAAAGAGTAGAAGAGTGAAATAAACTCATACAGAGTTTTGCCCAGTGCCTTTCTTTTCTGGATCATCTTTCATTCTTCTTTGAAAATGAAAAATATAGCCTGTTTTATCTGTGCAATAGATGTAATCCATTGCTTAGCTAACTTAGCAATGTTGAGATTATAACACTTTATAGAAGGAACTTAAAAAATAACATTTTTAATAATTCTTTGGGTGTTTTATATAATGTGTTTTGATCATATTTATCCCCTAACTTCTTTTAGATATATCCCACTTTGGCCATATATATCCCCCATGTCTTCATTCCTTCAGCTTCTGGTTATGTTGTATATCCCTATGTCCTGCCACCAATGGAGTTCAGTTAGTATAGCCAAAACACTCTTCTATGTATTGATTGCTCTGGAGCATAGCCAATCTGCCAGGGCCACACTTCAAGATAAATGATTCGTCCTCTTTCAGCAGCTATCAAATGTCAGTAGCCCCTCAGCTAAGGCTGGGACATCACGTATCCCTACTACCAGCTCCCTCCATGCTGGTGCTAGAATTGTCTTGCTCATTCAAACTGTTCTTATTCATGCTGTTACAGCTTCTGTGAGTTCATGCATCTGTAAAACAGTTTCTTTGTAGTAATTCACTGGCCCTGGTTCTTACAATACCACTGCTCCTCCTTCTGTAGTGACTGCAGAAGTTTAGGGTAGGGGGATGACATTGACATCCTAGTAAATCTGAGAACTCCATAGTCTCTTATTGTATACATCCACATGTATATAATAACCTAGTTGTGGGTCTCTGTGTTAATCCCCATCTACTGCCAAAACCCTCTGATGAGGGTTCAGAGATACACTAATTATGAATATTTCAATAAGTCTTTTCCCCCCAATACTGTGCCAATTTAGCAGAGTAATAATAGTAGGTTCTTCCATAAAGCCTTTGGCCTATCTAACCACAAGTTTTTGGTCTTTTTAAATAATGGTTCCAGTATGGGTTTTATGGTGTAGAGCGGGACTTAAAATCAATCAGAACCTGGTTGCTTATCCTGATAATATTCTTGCCACTGTTTTAACAGTGGGTATGTCTGGCACAGAAAGGTCTTATTGTAGCTAATTTGGTTTTATAATTAGGTAAGACAGATGGTTTTTCCTCAGTTAGTATGCCTAGGACACTCTAGTACTATGAAAACCAACTAGTGGAGATGAAGCTTCAAGGTTAGTACCTGGTTCTTTTTATTTTATTTTTTTATTTTTTGTATCTTTTATTACTCAAGAATGTGGTGTCTTCCAAAATAAGGTCTTACTATCAAGTTTGGAAAAGTACAAAATTAGTGGTAATTACCTGTGATTTTTAGTGAACTATGGTAACTCACTGGCCAACAGCTCAAAAAGAAGTAATCCATTCCTGATACTAAGGTTTTTGTTTGCTAGAATAAAATGTCTAGTTGGGCTACTGTAATTGTGTTATATGGAAATTCTATATAAATTCTATTTACATATATTTATGTCTATGAAAAAATATATGTATGTGATTTGGAAGCTTATATATGTAGGATTCTATAAGGTTTTTTTTTCAAAAGGCTTTTATTGTTTACTTATCCCTCTCACTGTTTCACTTTGGGCGTCAGTATTCTCTATGCAGTATGTCTTGACCTTTATAAGAGTAGAGCATTTGTGTGAAAGTAAGCAAGCAAGCAAGCAAATAAGTAAGCAAGCAGATATGTAAGCAAGAAGTATACATACATTAATTTTACTATGTTCCTGACTATGAGGTAATATGCCTACTTGTTTTTAGTTTCCTGATACCATAGATGTGACTAGAAACTGTGAGCTGAAATAGGACCTCTTCTTTTTCTTGATTTTTGTCAGGATATTTTTATGGTAGCAACAGAAATGAAACTAGGATACAGAGTTTACAGAGAAAAGGGCAAGTTTCTAAGTGCTATGCAAAAACCCACAAAATTCAGCTTCAGTAGTTGTATATGTTGGAACTGAATTACCATTGCTTTATTTTGTGTATGCAATTTAATTTCTCTACTTATCACTATAAAATGCATAGATACTTTTAAATTTGTAATTATTAAAGTACTTGATGGATAGGTACATGTAAATATATAAACATGCATATATACCTATATGTAAACATAAAAAAATATATATACACATGTATACATATACATGACATATATGCTGGTACCTGCAGATACTAGAAGAAGGCATCAGCCACGTGATCTGGGTGCTAAGAATCCCCATTTTATATTTATTGTTTTTTTTTTTTATAATTGAGGCAATATATCCCCCTCTTCAGGAAACAGATTTTTATCTTTATCTCTGATACATGTCTTAGAATAAGAAGGCTCTTTCAGGAAGTACTGATGATTCTGGTGTGTTGGCTCACACCTTTAATACTAATGCTTGAGAAGCAGAGTCATGGGAAAGTCTAAGTTCAATGCCAGTCTATCCTACACAGAGAGTGTCAGCCAGTGAGATCTATACAATGAGATCTGGTCTCAACAAAACAAAACAAAACTTCCAAAAGGAAAACACCACAACTCAACAACAACACAGCAACAAACACCCAGCAATGATTCTTTCTAGTCTACTTTAGGACTCTGTGTCCTGATAGAGTTTGATTTTTAGTTGTAGCTAGCAGGGTAGTAGTAGAAACTACATTTTGAGCAGACATGTGGCACATGCCTACAATTCCAGTACTCTCAAGGCTTAGGAAGAAGAATCACTATTCAAGGACAAGCTACTATTCAAGGTTAAGCTACAGGGCAAAACTCTACTATAAAAAACCAAGTATCTCTTATCTAAAATAATGTTATATAATATAATATATAATTAACTATATAATGACTAAAGTCTTAGTTACTTTCTTTCTATGTGATAAAACTCCGTGACAGAAGCAACCTAAGATTCCTAGGAAGGATTGTTTGTCATAAAATTTCATGAAGGCTACAGTGATACAGTACATCTTGGTGAGGAAGGCATAGCTGTAAAGAAGAGGAAAATCTTGGCAGCAGGAGCAAGAAGCTGGTTGTTCACATTGTGAATGCTTCAGGAAGAAGAGTGTGAACGAAAAATGGGCCAGACAAAGAAGCTTCAATGCTCTTTCTAGTGTCCCACTACTTCCACCTTGTAAAGGATCTACAATCTTCCTCAACTACACCACTAGCTGGAGACCCACTGTTTAAGCAGATGAGCCCATGAGAGACATTACACATCCATATTACAGTGTGTGTGTGTGTGTGTGTGTGTATCTTTGAATCATCATTCTTTTTTTTTTTATTGATTCAGTTCCACAGTCATGGACATATCATTCATGTTTTTTGACTGTTTACCTTAGATCAGGTGCAATGGAGAGTCAACCAGTTATACAACATGTCCTCAATGTGTATATTGCCTGTAGGATCCCAAACATGTGGACACATGGTTCAGTTCAGTGTATAAATGCTGCATTATTGTGGGTGTGTTGTGCTTCCCTGTAGGGCAAGTCAGCCTTTTGCTCAGATAAAGCAGAGAAATTTGTGAGCCTCATCAGGCTGGTTTCTAATTGTTCCCAGCTTTATAACCTATTAGTCAGCTATTGTATCATTACACCCTCTCAGTCACCTTTGCCCTCAGTGGCAAGGAGATTCCATAAGTCACCATGACATTCCACCTCAGGAAGCATTGCATTTCTGTTCAGGGATCTCCCATAAATGAGCCAACTCAGTCCTTTGGCTTGCTAAGTTACAAAGTGCCTGGGAAATATCCAGAGGAACACTTGCTAAGGCAATAGGAGACCTGTGCTGGGGTTGGGGACACATGGTCATGTGTTGCTTTATCTAAAGGGAAGAGTCTGGAGATCAAGGACCTGACCAGCATCTCTTAATTGGTTTTAATTCCTTTTTTTTTTCCTTCCGGAGTAACTTCTGAAATGAATTGCCAGAAAGTCTGTGTTGTAAGTTCTACTTTCAGGGAACCAAATATTTAAAGGTTAGAAGTTTAAAAAAAAAAGAAAAAAAGAAAGAAATCACTTCCTGTTGATCCGATACCTCCTTGTGATAACAGTCAGCTGATGCTGAACATTGCTGCTTAGAATGGGATAAGCTTTACAGGTTCCCCTCTTCTCTGTCCAGTTTGACCCTTTCTTTAAAATACCAATCGAGTTTCAGAAGCAGAGGATGGGAAGACCCAGGATACATGGAATAGATCATATATCAAAGCCAAGGAGTCATGTATGCTGTTTGTATCCAGGAAGGAGTGTGTGTGCTTCATATCTTCCAAAGTTCACTCACACTATGACAACAAACGCAATCATTCAATGAAGTTGTCAGTTCTTGTTTTCATCAGTTAAAAAGAATGACAATCAACAGTGATTAATTGGACCATACAAACATTGTACAAACAGCCCTATAGTAATAGACACCCTTTGTGTGGAAGGGAGGCATATGCTCTTCAAATCTATTAGGGCAGGCAGCACTTTGGCCGAAAGGCCTGATGAATTGGCTTGCATTGTCTTGTCACACAGCTGTCACAATGGCTCTGATAGCAGGTGATAGTTCTGTTAGAACATGTCAGCTTGGTGCTTATCTCTCATGACATCTATTGAAGGAATCTCCCGTGTAGATTTGATCTCGACAGTGACCTTGATATTCCTGGTGAAGAATAAAGGATCACAATTATTGTTTCATGATGGAGAGATGTGTAGCTGGTGCCTCACACCCATCATATTAAATTATCGGCCTGAAACTGATAATGTGCTGAGTGCTGGTTCTTGACAATACGGCTGTAACTGCTGGGTTTGAACGCAGACTACACCTTCCACGCGCTCTTGTTCAGGATCCACTGAGCTAATTTAATGTGTGTCACCATGCTTTCAGGTGTGATCGCAGAGCCTCTGCTATTGTAGCTTAACATCAAGTTCAGAGTAAGATTCAAAGGAATCTTCCTTTGAATCCAAGAAATAGCAAAAAAGTCGATAGTTTAACTGACAAGGGTTTTATGTTTTGTTTTATCTTGTTTTAAACAAATTTCAGGGAGGCGTAAATAGAAGCATGCCTGAACTTAGAAAGAGCTGCTCAGCGTTGGATTCATGGCTTCACTGTTGGAACCATGAAAGGTGATAAAACTTGCTAAAGGCCGAGAAGCTGTGAGGTGTAGATGCTCCTAGACCGGCTGCTTAACAATCTTTGTCAGGCAGTTGTAAGAAAATTGGAAGCATTTTTTTGTTTGTTTGTTTGTTTGTTCATCCGTTTAGAGAATATATCAACCTATAGTGGTAGTATTGTTTTAGTTATTTGAATATCTATGTATGTTAAAATATCAAAATGTGATATAACATAGATTTTTAAAATTGGTGTTTATTTTAAAGACAGAGTTTTGTTATTTACTTTATGCTAGATCTAAATTCAAAGCCATCTTCTCTCAGAATTTTTAATGCTAGGATTAGAAATGTCCCATGATGCCTGGGCTGCAGAGAGATGGCATATAGATTGCCAGATTGCACATCAACCAATGAGAAAATATACATTTGAGTACCAGAAATGTTCCGGTTATCTGATAACCTTACACATGCCATTTCTGCTCTTTAGCCCTATGAAACTGTAATTTCTAGATTTTCTCCTATTATTTTTTCTCTGTCCGTTGGCATCTTTCCTCTGCCTTTTGCTTCCTTTCTCTCACTGTGCTCTTTCCTTTCTCTGTGATCCAGAAGTTCAAATGCTTTGTTTATGTCAAAGCCTGTGCTACTACAGTGCTTATGAAATGTATCTGAAAACGCGTGTCTGCGGCTCTATAGCTAGTTTGATTCAGTGAATGCTAGTATAGACCCAAGGATTCAAATGTTTATTAGCATCTCATTTGAATCTCATGCAAATGGCCTTTTGAAAGGCATAGGTTCTGAACACACATTACTAAAATCCAGCAATCATTTAGAGAATAGGAGGAGATTGTGTATTTTCAGGATGGGATGACATAGACAATTTAGAGAATCCATGACATCACTGTCTATTATTTTAAGTGAAGTTTGTGGGTTTACTTCAATTACTAAGTTTACTTTACATAAATATGAAGAGCCAGCCAGCAGACAAAGATTATCGAATGTTTCTGGGGTGTACTATAGTATGCAATGTATTTGAGCAGTTAAGATAATTTTTTTACTGGATGTTTTTCTTTGAAAGCACCAGAAAGCTGTATATGCTTTTTTATGGATAGAGTGAACTTTATTGATGGTAATAGAGAATAGGTCTTGTTTTAGGGTTTATTGCTTTGAAGAGATCATATAACCACATCAACTCCTATAAAGGAAATTATTTGATTGGGGATGGCTTATAGTTAAGTGATTTGGTCCAACATCATCATGGTTGAAGCATGGTGGTACACAGGTAGATATGGTGCTGGAAGAGGAGCCAAGAATTCTATATCTGGAATGGCAGGCAGCCAAAAGGAAAGTGAGCTATTGGGCCTGCCTGAGCTTTAAACACCTCAAAGCTCACAGCCAGTGATACACTTACTTGAGCAATATCTCACCTATTCTGATAAGGCCACATGTCTTAATCCTTTCCAATAATGCCACTCCCTATGAGCCTATGGGCTCCACAAAAACTCATCATAATTGTCTTCTTCTTCTTCTTCTTCTTCTTCTTCTTCTTCTTCTTCTTCTTCTTCTTCTTCTTCTTCTTCCTCTTCCTCTTCCTCTTCCTCTTCCTCTTCCTCTTCCTCTTCCTCTTCCTCTTCCTCTTCCTCTTCCTCTTCTTCTTCTTCTTCTTCTTCTTCTTCTTCTTCTTCTTCTTCCTCTTCTTTCTCTTCCTCCTCTTCTTTCTCTTCTCATTTTCCTCCTCCACCTTTTTCTTCTGTCAATCTTGGGAAACTGTGAGGGGATATGTTTAGTATAATAGGTACTTAGCTTGGGTCATGGATCTCTTTGAAGCATGAAGCTTCTCTCTTTCTCTCATGCTTTTGTTGGGGTAAGTGGTCCAGGGCTTTTTTACTCCATAGATGCCATTTGAATTATGAAGTCTACTGCACTTTTGCTTTAGCTATATTCATTGTCATACACAGAAATCAACTTGACTATATAGTCTCAAAGGGCAATTCCAGCCCCAGTATCAAAGATAGAAGTGTGTCACTGTTAAAATTTCTGGAGACAGCCTGGTCCTCAGTATGGCTGAGGATGTCCCTTAGAGAGCTCTCTGGTGTTTGTTTCTCCACCTTCTTGATATAGTCATATTTGGTAGCTTTCTTCATGTATCAGGTGAGATCAATGACAGAAATTTTGAGAGTTTCCCATTCAGTTCTTGAATGACCTTGCTTAAGGTAATATCCAGGCCAGTGGATTCAGTGATCATGTTCTGAGTAGTCCCTGTCATCAGGGCTATCCAAACTTTTCAAGGTGGCAGTGAAGGGGGGGGACTGTGGTCAAGAGTCCCTCAATAATACCAAAATTGCCATGATGACTTTTCCCATGAGGCCTAAGCAGTTGGTAGTTAAGAAGGCATGCTTACAATCTTAAGAGTGTTTTCTCATGATCTGTGTGAATCACTGACATCAGGACATCAGCAGAAAGGGCAGAAATGATGACTCTTTGGGTTCCATTCTTTAAATGAGCCACAGCTTTCTCTAAGGTGGTGACGATGCCAGGAGACTATATAAAATATTTGGAAACAGCAACAGCCCATTTAATAGTGGTGGAGCCTTGTGCCCAGAGGATGGAGATGCCCTTCTATTTGCTGATAGGCTTCTCATTCACAGACTTGACTGGTCCAAGGAACTTGTTATGGGTAATATCAGACTGGAATATGGTGAGTTCAGTGAAGGAAATATTGATGATGACAGTATTCACATTGCCAGAGTTGGACAACAGTCCTGGGGACCAGTCACTCTATATAGCCAAACTCATTTACTGTGACCTTTGTTGCAGGTCTCACAGACAGTCTGGCAATGGGTGAAAAGATGTGGCTGTCTCTGGAATAAAGCAGAATAGAGAGCCAAAGCCACATATATTTTAAAAATTCCACTAGCAGACAATCCTTTGATTTGGTATTTCATTGTCATTATTTTAAAGTTGGCAAGTGTAGAATTAATTACATCAGGACTTTCCATGTAAAAATACCTAGTGATACATTGCCTTTAAGGTGAAGAAATCAAGTGGGAGCAGGGTTGGTTGCTTTGAGCCAGTCCACATACTTTTGTAGTCATACTCTTTACTTTTTACCTTTATGTTTCAGATCACAGATCAGTTAAAGGAATGAAAACCAGGAGCAATGATAGGCTTTAAAGTAGTGCCCAGGATAAAGGAGTACAGCAAGGTCAACTGGGGGACTATATACCAGCTTGAACTGATTGCATCAGATTTCCATTGCTCATCAAATTTGTTCAGAACAGTGTTTGAATTTAAGCTCCTAATCAGTGTGTGGCGTTGTATGAGCAGTGCTTGGGTTCAGTAGCATGCATATTGGTTAGATATTAGATATTGCCTCACAACCCCAGCCATTCATCCCTCTCATTGTAGGTGCTTCATGAAAGGAGGTGTATCTCTAGGAAAAAAATTGCAAGGACTCTAGATTTGAAAGACAACAGCAGCAGCAGCAGCAGCAACAACAACAACAACAAAAGCTTAGGGTTTCAAAACAAGTTCAAGTTCTGAATAACCATGCAAGACTTTCTGCATTTTATTTCATAAATGTATTTAACAGAGAGATGATTAAGATATGAAGTGAGCTTTAACCAAACCCGTATTATTCCAAAAAAGCAAAATCATTTATAAAAAAGCAATTCTAACTTTATTAACCATTCACAAATAAAACTACCCATGTAGAGATCTAGTGAGACTTTCTGAATAATAGTTCAATCTCTCCTAATGTGCAGTTGCTTTGTTTGTTTGATTACAGTGATTATAGTGTTCATTAGTACTGACTGGGTAGGTGCACTGGCTCATATCTTCACATAAGCTACGGTCTGTGAAATCTCACAGCTTCTATTTTCATCAGCTTTAAACTGTACTTTCCACTTCTCTCAGTGTCAGCAGCTATTCCTTTAGCATAAATATTTTTATCACTGTAATTGTGATGGAACAAAGACAATTCCTGGTTGTTCTTGCATTTTGGTTGTCCTAGTTATTACACTGGTGACAGAATTGGGTTTTGGTTTCCATGGACTAGGTTATATCACTGGGAATGTATTTTCTGATACCTTTAAAGTACATCTCAGCACAGCAGTCTAATGGAAGAAGCAGGTTTGGATACTGAACATGGGCAAAATGATTTTAAAATATGTTTTTAATATAGTAATCCACATATCTCTTCCACTAAAACCCATCTAAATATATGTGATGTAAGAAATGTCTGAATAGCTTCACAATTTGTTAGTACAGGCCAGTGATCATGCCATTCTTAAGCCAGCCAAGATGGAAATCTACTATGGTCCTGCCTTAAGCAGATAAAATTCAGCACTCTTCGGGCTTTGTCAGTACTTACTAATATTGTCAGGTAGTTTCACATCATGAACTTTGGATTCTATTCAACTCACAGAACTTTAAGATGGTTTTATTTCATTGTGTCAGGGACTATTTATATATCTGGAAGGGCAGTGATGGTTGCCTAGAATATATTCACTACACATGAACATAGGTTCTCTGTTTTAACAAAATCAAAAGACAGTTGTGGTTTGGAATTCGAAACTAATTTACTGGCAATGCTTTTTGAAAGTCTTTGAAAATGTGATATTTATGTGCACACAAAGATGTCCCAGTTATCTCCAAAAATAACCACAAAAATATATGCTGTAAATCATAGTTTAGACATCCAAAACATGTCTCTGTTTCTATTCACGTATCTGCTTTTCTTTGTGTTACAATTGAGTTCTATAGTCATCCTCTGTAATTGTCAGCTACCCTCTAACTTGCTTTGTGGGCTTGAGCTACTCAATTTACTAAACATTAGTTTCTCTACTATAATTTGGATCATACCAATCTCATATAATTGTTATGAAATTGAATGGCCACAAGGCATTGAGTAGACAGCATCTTGATTAGTTTCCCTTTTCTTTCTTAAATTTCTAGACAGTAAGAATGGGTTCTGAGCCAGCAACATTGGCCTTGTGGACTCAGGTCCTATGAAAGGAACATATAAAAAGTTTCTTTCAATTGACATACAAAGTCCCTTTTGTTTCTTCCACCAACCTGCTGTGTTAAAACAGAAACAAAAGAAAAAATTTGATAGGATATAGTCACCAAAGTTTTTTTATACCTAGAAGGCCTAGGATGTAGCCATGTCTCTGAGTCCCTTCAACCATCTCTGTAGCTACCACACATTTTACATGGGTTTCATGGGTTTACTCATCTGTCTTCATCATACTTTGGCTGTTCAACAGAAGGGATTATGTCTTACTTACTCTTCAGTGAACTAAAAAGTTACCAATGCTCAAGTTCTTTAACTTAGAAAGCAATAGAGATAAAATATTCTAAACTAAAGGAAATTCATGCCAGGCACCTCAACAATAAGAACAGCTCTTTTATACACATCTGTAGTTGTATTAGGAAAAGAAAAATGTATATCAAAAATAGTGAAATCAATTAAACATAAACGAACAGTTTGGGTTTATGTTTTGGAAAATATTTTACCCATAAATATTTTTGGTAGTATTCTCTGGCATTTGGTGTTTTTCTCTTTTTCCATTCAAATCATTCTCATGGATAGGGATATAAAATACATCTTATTTTTTATAATATTAATATGAATGCAAGGAACTCAAAGGTTAAAGATAATGCAATTGTGGTTGTTAACAGAATCTGAAAGGGGTGTGCTGTTGTAAATGAGATTTTAATTGAATTCAGTTTTCTGACTGGCAAAACTAATTTCATTTGATTTTATAATTTATTATAAGTGGTCCATTCTTTCAATTAAATTACAGGATAAGCCTATAATAATAATAATAGCTATATTAATAATATTATTATTACTTGAGTTGTTTGTTTACATGAAACTAGAGAATTTTTTTTCACAAAACACACTTTGCATGTTTGTCTACCCATGTAAAAATAAAAGTGTAGCTAAGAAAGGCAGTAGTAAATCCATGGCTTTTCAGTTACAATACAAAGATTCTCTCACTCAGCCCTCTATACTTTCTTAATGATCACTTACAATATGAGAAAACTGAAATTGAAAGTAATAGATTCTCCAAGATCGTGTAACTGCTGTGTGCTAGTTCTTGGGTACCATCATTTCCTGAATAGATGCCTGTAGTTTTAGAATCTATAAATCTCCTTGGAAGGATGGAAGGAGAATTAGAATGTGCTGTTGGAAATGCTTGGTATGTTTGGGAATGTCATATACTCAAATGTAGCCTGTTTACAGATACACCCAGTTTTCTCTCAGGCACTCAAACTTTTATAGTTACTTAACTTGTCTGTCTCTTTTTTAACTTTTATTTTTGTATTTTCTCTTTTTGCCTTTGAAGTAGAAGATATCATTAGCAGGGGCTGTGGATGTTCTGTCATATTGTAGTTAGGCTTGGCTAGATAGACCTTTTATCCTACTGTTGTTAATGAGATAAAACAAAGAAACAGTCTTGGGACTCTTGTGTGCACCTTGTCATGAATCAGGTATCTCTACACCTTTTTCACCATTGTGTTCTGTGAACTGACATCTTCAGAACAGGAGAAAAGCTGCCTCAAGTAATCTTCATGAGTCTATGAATACAGATGACTGAAAAAGTTAGAGGTCTCAAAAATTTCAAATCACGGTGAGAATGTGGTAGAGGTGAAAGAGAGGGAGGTCTTAGTTACAAAACAGAAAATGAGACCTCAACCTGTTGTTTTCAGATTGGAGTAATTTTGGGAAAGAATGCAGAGACATACTAAGAGGAAGTACATACTTAGTGGATGAACATGGCAGAGGGAGAGAGAGAGGGAGGGAGGAAGGGAGAGAGAGAGAGAGAGAGAGAGAGAGAGAGAGAGAGAGAGAGAGAGAGAGAGAGAGAGAGAGAGAAGGGGAGAGGGGGACAGGGAGAATATGAAACCCTAATATTATGGAATTTTAAATTTTGAATAGCTTCAGTGTGAACTGTAATGAGAGGAAGATTTTTGATGACTAAAGTGGGTGGATGAGATGGGCGATTCTGGGAATGGGTTGATGGGTTGAGGTCTTCCAGTTACTGGTGCAGTTCCCCATTTTTGTCCTAATGTGAGGCTTTCTCTTAGGTCACAAAAGTAGATACATGATGCCAACAGCCAGTTGGATAAGGACAATGAAACCAAGATGGGATTCTAATTAGCAAAGGATAATTACTGACCGTTTCAGTAGGTTATGTTAGTCTTTCTTGTTTTCTAGTTTTAGAGGTTACATGACAGCCCTCTCTAGAAGGGCTCTTCGGTTGTATCAGCTCTTTGTTAATATAGTGTCTGCTTTTCTCCCAGGCCGAGCTAGCAAATCTCAATCATTTAATAAATTATTTTTACCACTGATACAACTGATACCACTTGTGAAATGGAACTGAAGTTTCATACGGACAACAATAAATAGTATGTTGGAATTTTCATACTCATTTTGCTTACATTTTGAGTGTCACTTACAGAATTATCTTATTTAGCTATTCACTTTGCACCCCCTCTTTCTCTGTAGAATGTTAACATTGTTTATAGGGAATTGTGATAATACAATCACAAAGGGGCTAAAACTGAGACTCAGGGGATGATAAATATCATGATACATGCTGGATAGTGCCGTTATTTAATATCATTAAGGAGATAGGGGTAATGAGTGACCCTTATTACCCAACATCAAAATGATTAAAACATGCTCAGAATGCACAAATATTCTAAATATCAGTGAAATAACTACCTAGGCACCTATTTAAATTCTCATAGATGGTGTGAAAATGTTGTTTATTGTGTATAGCAAAGGAGATGAACTAGTAGTTATTTGAATTGACAATAGCTATCATTGACTTTTCTCTCTTGATTCATCTGAACATTTGTGACTGGAAGGTAGTAGCACCTCCTGTTACCATGTACTTGTGAGACTGGCAAGAGAGAAGCTGACAAGCCAGTAGAGAGTAGTTTGACACGTAGGTGTTATGTTTCAGATGTATTATATCTACTTCCTTTAAAAAAAAGTTACTTACTGATAGATTAAGTTGGCAGATGAATTAGACTAAGCATTTGTTTGTTTGTGTGTGTGTGTGTGTGTGTGTGTGTGCTAGGCTGTTGATAAAATTCAAACTTGACCCAGAGCGTTCTCATACATTTATGCAGCTTTTTAGTAGTGTAGTTTTCTGACAGAACATACTTTGGTCAGTTTAGAGAAAGAATGAATGGTTCATAGGAAACAAAATAAGAATCGTTTGTCTTTAAAAAAAATTCTTATAGTTTTTGTTTTTTAATCCAGGAAGCCAAGAAACAAAGTTAGCATGCCTTTGATGTCAGCTGCTAGATACCTGATGCACACATGCACTTATTTGAGTAGGGAGACGTGAATGGAATGAGGATGGCTCTTTCCTGTCTGGAACTCTGAACACTGGTCCCAGAACAGCATGTTTGTGCAGTGTGCAAACTCACGGATGTCACTATTTACTTACCATTTGTGCACTAATCGGTTATTTTAAATTTCTAAAAGAATTCTATTAAAATTAGCCTTGGTACAGTAGAAATTTGGGGCTTGAAAGTAAAGAAAAAAAATCTGTTTGCTTTGGGTTTCTGTTTTATTTGTTTTTAAGTTTGGGACAGAGGTTCAAATTGAATTGGCCTGGCTTTTCTTAAGTGCCACTCCTTAGTGAGCCATCTCAAAGTATCCTGTTTTGTTTTTTGAGTCTGAGAAAAATCTTCCCCGGATTGACTGGGGTCACATACCAGTCACTGGGTATGTTTGTGTGTGTGGGTGGGATAGTGGGTATTAAAAGTGTAATTAAGTGGGAGGCTTTCTCTGCGGAGAGCTGCTAAGGTAAATAAGAGTAATGGCTATTCATTACAAAGTGCATCTAAACATGAAGGCTAGAAGTTAATTGAAACTGACAGTATTGGCTGTACTGTCTTGATTGGAAAGGCAGCCACATTTTCATTAAAGCTTTTGAGCTCCATGGCTCCCAAGTTTCATTTCTGGGAAGATGGGAGCAGGAGTCTCCTTTGCTAACATTAATGACATCAGAGCTGGCGAGGTAATACTATCTTCCTCTGCTGGTGCGTCCTAACCTGATTGTACCCTTCCTTTTTCTTTATCATGGGGCTACATAGTGTTTGTGTCTTACACATTGTCCAATTCCTGGTCTCTTCAGATAAAAGCAGAAAGTCTCCACAGGGACTCCCTGAGGGAGTTCTCTTTAATAAATATGTAGATGGATCCAAGGATTCTTTTTCAAACCAAACATGGCCAACACCTCTAGGAAGCCTTTAGAGCAGTGGTTCTCAATTTTCCTGATGCTGCGACCTTTTAATACAGTTCCTCATGTTGTGGTGACTCCCAATCATAAAATTATTTTGTTGTTACTTCATTACTTCATAACTACAATTACATAACTGTAACTGTAATATAAATATCTGCGTTTATCAGTGGTCTTAGACAACCCTTGTGAAAGGGTCATCTTACCCCCCAAAGGGTTACAACCCACAGGTTGAGAACCACTACTGGAAAGGGTCACAGAAAATTTGAAGTCATTGCCACCAGTGAACTAGTAATGCCAATTACATAGGTAACACAAATATTTCATTAAAACGCACAGGACTTTAATCAGCATGCATATTCAAGCTCAGTGCTTCTTTACCCTTTTGAGTATTATGAATCCTCATGATGTCAGGAACGCAGAGTTGAGCTGCCGTGTCCACCTTCACACATGAAACCAAGGATTCAGTCCTTATTTGATTCCTCACAGGCACTTAACTGCAGAAAGGAGACAAGAGCTTCTATGCTCTGACTCACAGCTCTTTGTGAATTTATATCAATGAGAAGTCTGATTGAAACAACCGTGTTTATATGCGATTACTGAAGCTTGAGTGGGAGGCACAGTTTCTGATGAAATATATTTAACTACCTGTAAATTTCAAGGAGGCTCAGCCTCTTTATACTAAGTGCTGAATGGCACCCTCCAAGGAGGTGCCTAAGAAATGGTTGCTCAATGAATGGATGAGTAAGAACACCACAACTTCTGGATGGTTTTCTGTGCCAGCTCTAGAATGCATTAGGAAGTCACTCTTTTTAAGATGATTCGAAATAACTTGTGACTATTTACATAGTTCCTGTTTATAATGTGCTCTGTTAGCATCTGAACCTCCCTGGGAATTTACTTTGCTTAGACCAGCCAGTATAGAGTTGTTTGGTTTTGCACTCTAAATATTCCCTATTAGAAAGCATTATTACCTGCATTCTTAACACATGGTTAAATGGTTGGTAGAATGGCCCTATAGGTGTGATTGGGAAAAAAAAAGTCCTTCTCTATGAAGTCCTTAGTTTGTTTGCTTACTTAGGTTTGTTGGTATAGGGTCTCATTTTGCATACCAAGATGCCGCATGTTGGAATTTTACTTTTGTGTTAACATGCCCTGCAAGGAGTTCTAAAGACTATTGTTTCCTAGAGTTGTTTTCCAGTTCTTTTGTTTCTCTCCCTTTCCTTTCCTCTTTTTCAACTCCCCTTCATTCCTCTTCCTCCACTTCTTTCTCCCTTCTCCTCCCTACTCTCTTCCTCCTCCTTTTCTGGTTTTTGTCCTTACTACTGTTGAGAAAATTTTTTCCCAGTGTATCCTAGGTTAGCCTCAAATATTTTGTCCTTCTGCCTCAGCCTCCCAAGTGCCAGGATTATAGCCATGTACCACCATACCAGGTATCTATGTAGCTATTAAAGACAGAACTCCACAGGAAGACCAACAGAATCAACTAACCTGGACCTTTGGGTCTCTCAGAGACTGAACCGCATACTAAAGAACATAAACAAACTGGACCTAGATACCCTGCAAGTATGTAGCAGATATACCGGTCTTCACGTGGGTCCCGAACAACTGGAGCGGGGCCTATCAGCTGTTGCCTATATTGGGATATGTTCTTCTAGCTGGGCTGCCTTGTCTGACCTCAGTAGGAGAGGAAGTGCCTAGCCTCTCAGAAACTTGAAGAACCCACACCCACTCAGAGGAGAAGGGGAGGGAGTATGGGAGAAGGATTGTGTGTGGGGGGTGACTGGGATGGGGGTAGTGAGTAGGATGTAATGTGAATTAAAAAAAATACTCTCTCCTCTCCTCTTCTTCACCTTCCTCCTCCTCCTCCTCCTTCTCTTCCTCCTCCTCCTCCTTCTTCTTCTTCCTCTCTCTCTCTCTCTCTCTCTCTCTCTCTCTCTCTTCCTTCCCCCCACCTGCCATAAAACAATATATGAAGCCCTGAACTTAATGATCTGTAACTTAACTTATATTATGACATTGTTCAGTTAATTTTTTAAAAATTACTTTTATTAGATATTTGCTTTATTTACATTTCAAATGTTAACCCCTTTCCACATTACCCCACCAAATACCCCCATCCCATCTCACTCTTCTCCCCCCCCCCAATTTCCTCACTTGCATTCCTCTATTCTGGAGAATTGAGCCTCCACAGGACCAATGGCCTCTCCTCTCATTGATGTCTGAAATGGTCATCTTCTGCTACATATGTAGCTGGAGCCATGGATCCCTCCATGTGTACTCTTTGGTCGGTGGTTTAGAAGAGAAATTGGGGAAGAACCTGGAGCACATGGGCACAGGGGAAAATTTCCTGAATAGAACACCAATAGCTTATGTTCTAAGATCGAGAATTGACAAATGGGACCTCATAAAATTGCAAAACTTGTATAAGGCAAAGGACACTGTCAATAAGACAAAACAGCAACCAACAGATTGGGAAAAGAGCTTTACCAGTCCTACATCCAACAGAGGGCTAATATCCAATATATACCAAGAACTCAAGAAGTTAGACTCCAGAGAACCAAATAACCCTATTAAAAATGGGGTACAGAGCTAAACAAAGAATTCTCAACTGAGGAATACCAGATGACTGAGAAACACCTAAAGAAATGTTCAACATCCTTAATCATCAGGGAAATGCAAATCAAAACAACCCTGAGATTCTACCTCACACCAGTCAGAATGGCCAAGATCAAAAACTCAGGGGACAGCAAATGCTGGAGAGGATGTGGAGAAAGAAGAACACTCTTCCATTGCTGGTGGGATTGCAAGGTGGTAAAACCACTCTGTAAATCAGTTTGGTGGTTCCTCAGAAAATTGGACATAGCACCACCTGAGGACCCTGTTATACCACTCCTGGGCATATACCCAGAAGATGCTCCAACATGTAATAAGGACAGATGCTCCACTATGTTCATAGCAGCCTTATTTATAATAGCCAGAAGCTGGAAAGAACCCAGATGTCCCTCAACAGAGGAATGGATACAGAAATTATGGTACATTTATACTACTCAGCTATTAAAAACAATGAATTCATGAAATTCTTATGCAAATGGATGGAGCTAGAAACATCATCCTGAGTGAGGTAACCCAATCACAAAAGAACACACATGGTATGCAGTCACTGATAAGTGGATATTAGCCCAAAAGCTCAGAATATCCAAGATACAACTCACAGACTACATGAAGCTCAAGATGAAGGAAGACCAAAGTGTGGATACTGTGCTCCTTATTGGAAAGTGGATCAAAACACCCATGGCTCACAGCCAACTAATAGAATGAGAATAGAGTCCCCAATGGAGCAGCTAGAGAGAGGACCCAAGGAGCTGAAGAGGTTTGCAGCTCCACAGGAGGAACAATAATATGTACCAACCAGCACCCCCAGTGCTTTCTGGGACTAAACCACCAACCCAAGAGTACACATGGAGGGACACATGGCTCCAGTTAATTTATTTAAAGAGTTAGCCTAGTAATATTTGGTTAAAAACAAAAACAGGAATAAGGAAAACATTACTACATAAATACAGAAATATTTAATATGTTCAAATTAGCATATATTGCCTTAAGTATCAAAAGAGAGAGAGTTTGATTCAGTTAAATATAATGGGTGGAGAGTCGGTTTAATCCCAGTCTCAGATATTATATACAACTTTGCTTTGATCAGTTTTGTGCTGTTTGCTTTTCTCTTCAAAGAAAGATACTGGGATACTTGTCTAGTAAGTAGGTGTAGGGAACACCAAAATGAATAAATGCACTTCAGCATGAAAAGACGCATTCACTCTTATCAAATTATCCATAGACTAAAGGAACCATTTTCAAACACACCAAGTTCATTTATACAAGCACAATAAGATACACAATTCAGGCTGTGCTCCCTGTGAGACTACTGAAGTAGTAGGTGAGAGATAGTTTGAAAGTTGTGTGGCCATAGATGATGGGATATCTGAGAAGTTATAATACCCTGTCATGGGTGCCTATCTTGAGATATGATCACAGAAAACTTTCCCCAGCTGTGTCATGGAACGCTTAGGCATTCTTTGTGCATGTCATCAAGATTCCTTTTTGTCTGTCTCACCACTTGCAAGACCTACATTGGCACAGAATAAACAGATCAGAATTAAATGGTCTATTTATTTAATAACTTTGGAAAATGAATTGAGAGAGACACTTTGGAATTCATTCATAAAGGAGGTTTCCAGGTTCCCACATATTATAGCTTTGAAAGAATTTGTGCAAATCTCTTGCCCCAACACACTCATGTGGGTTTTATGGTCAGCTGCAGTTGGACTTTGTTTATAGCATGATCAAATTTTGGGAGCTTTAAGGCTTTTGAGAATACTAATACTAAGAAATACCATGTGATGGCAATTTTCAGTTTACTGCAGATGGCTGAGATAGAATGTTGTGGTTAATCAAACATTAGAGTAGCTTAGAGAGTACAGGATTATTTTGCTGGGGTCATTCAAGTCCATTAACTAGAATAAAACAAAATTTCTTGGCATGTAAAATATTGTGAGCATATGTAGACTAAATTCCATGTTTATTCAGAAGTCCCCTTCAGGTACTAGGGGTTTGGGATTATCAATAGAGGCACATGATTTTCTCTGTTTACTAGGAAATAGTTTTGATTCTCTATCATTTCTGGTTATTCCAGTTCTGAATAAATTAATGCTTTAGTTTCCAGCCTATAAGATTACAGCTTTTGTTATTAGTTTACAATGATCTAGTCACTGAGTATGCCAGTAATAAAGGGATCTCACTGTTTTAAAGCCTTTTATTTGGATGAAGATTTGACCAGATACATTAATGTAAGTTAATATCTCCAGATTAGAAAGTCACAGATATTAAGAGATGTTAGTAAGTTTAAATATCAGGAGAGTGGAAATAGTCATATTTCATATTCTTCAGAGTCACATACTCTGATGTGTAATAAACATTCCATGATGTAGAATTCTCAGTTTAAGGAGTAAGTAAGTAAGTAAGGGTCATTGTAATGAAGTGTGAAGCTAGTATCATGTTTGAGTAGCATTTTGCATTAATATCAACATTTAAATGTTCCACTGACTTCTGCTAGTTCCTAATAAAGAATGGTTCTCAACTTTATGTATTTAGAAATCTCTCCCCCGGAATTTAAGATTCATATTCTATTTTTTATGGTTTTTCTTTCTTTATTTTATGTTTGAGTGGTCTGCTGCATGTACACATGCCAGAAGAGGGCATCAGAAGGTCATGAGCCACCATGTGGGTGCTGGGAATTGTTCTCAGGACCTCTGGAAAAAGCAGTAAGTGCTCTTAACTGCTGAGCCATCTCTCCAGTCCCACATTACCAGAATTTACTTATATCTCAGAAAATAAGAATCATAGCAAGCTGAAAATGGTGCCACTTACCTGTAATACCAGCACTTGGAAGCTGAGGATTGCAAATTCCAGGCCTGCCTGGTCTCCATAGCCAGACACTGTCTTGAAGCACAAACACAAGCAAGCACATTAAGTCAGTTCATTTCTATTTACCCTGGTACTTATACGCACTCACATGCTGTCTTTTGACTTCTGTAAGTTTTTTGTCTGGTCTGTTGTGCCAACTGTGGGCATAGTTGACTTCAAAATATCTCTGTATTTTCATCATAAACATCACTTGGCCATTAACTTTTTTTTAGATATGGTTCTTTAAGGTCACACCCCCTTTGAACTATATGAGATAAAAGGGCATTTTATTGTTGTTATTATTATATTATCCTTATTACATTTATTTATTCTTTTGTCTTTTTTGAGATGTGGCCTTGCTATATACAACCAGGCTATCTGTGGCTTGCTGTGCAGACCAGGCTGGCCTTGAATTTATGGTGATCTTCTTGACTCTGCCTCTGAGTGCTAAGATTATGAGAGTGTGGCATTGCACTCATCTCTCTCTCTCTCTCTCTCTCTCTCTCTCTCTCTCTTATACATGAAACTTAATGTTTTTTTTTTCCTATATTCTTTGAGCTTAGTTTTTGTTTTATTTTATGGGAGACAAGCTCTCATTATGTAGTCCTGGGCTAGCCTGTAACCACAGAGATCCACATGCATCTGCCTCCTGAGTGTTGGGATTAAAGGTGTATATCACCATAGGCAGCAGTTGGATTTATTTCAATTTAAAGAGAACACATGAAGAAGCTGTTGTTACTCCATTCTTTACTTCTAGTATATAACATAGTGGCCCACAGTGGAGACTGGCATAGATAACTTTAACTCTGGGCTTCTTGTTAAGAATAAGATTGTATAAATATTTTCTAGTCTCAAAATTTTAAGACCCTTAATGGATATTACATTTTTATGATTGTGTGGGCCTTATTACAGATATTACTGAGATGATGGCAAACAGTATATTGATTGATATTTAACTTGAAATTGTTTATTTATTCAAACCCCATTGTATCGATGGTGTTATCAAGCCCATTGAGTTAATTTCCCATCATACTTTGTTTTACTTTGTAGGTGGACCATTTTGTCATTTAAAGTAAACACAGATGTAGGTAATAGAGTAATAAAAATACTTTGCATTATGGGTTTGCAGAATAAATTGTAATGAGATCTTAAAATGACTTCTGAAAATGTCAAAATTCTTTATCCTTCAGGCTAAATGATCTTGCATAAGTATACAGAAGATAAGCAACACTGTGTTAAGACTGGCCCAAAAATAATTTGTCTTCAGTATGAAACAGTTACTTTTGTAAGTCCCTTTTGTAATGTCAGACATTGGCCATTGTCAAAGACAACTGTAGCCCCCGTGTTTAATCATAAGCTCATGTATCTTCACCCAATCTCTAGATCTCATGTCGGTGTTCTGATATTTAGTTTATATTTAAAAGAGTTTTTCACTTGTGTGTGTGTGTCTATGTATATTCCTGTGTGTGTGTGTGTGTGTGTGTGTGTGTGTGTGTGTGTGTGTGTGTGTGTGCCTTCAGAGGCCAGAAACCGGTGTTAGATCCTCTGGAGATGTAGAAGTGGGTGGTTGTGAATTGCCCAACATAGGTGCTGAGAACTAAGCCCCAGTCCTGAGGAAAAACAGCAAATGTCCTTATCTGCTGAGCCATCTTTCCTGCCTGAGCATTTATCATATACCTCACTTTCTTCAGTTCCTGGAATACAGAGACATATCTGTAGTTTATTTTAGAAGAAAATAAAATTTTGGCTCTCAAATGAGGTTGTACAATTATCAATTACACAATACATTCTACTAGAGAATTTCCTGTAATTATTTGGAATTCTCTTAGAGTGGTGGATACAGATAAAAGGCAATTCTCTACACAGCTTGACAAGCAGTGTAACCTAATGGGCAGCAGTATGTGAAATGGGCTTCAGTGTTTTCGAATTTCCACACTCTCTGATTCCTCAATTACCTCCTCTTCCCCCATGAGCTAGACATGTTGCACTTCCATCTGCTCTGTACTGTGGACGCGTCACATTTATTTTTGTAGGGATATTTTTTAAATGAGTTTAGGGAGCAGCTGCTTCTGCATTCCTGCCTGCCTTTCTTTTCCTTTGCACATATCGGGGGAGTGCATCCCTGCTGTCCCCGGTGGAGTTTGCATATCTCTGGTTCAGGCTGATGCACTGTAATGCCTGATAATGGGAAAAGTGCAGCCAGCAAGCCTTTTTCTCAGTTCCCGAGTATATTTCTATCAGTAGCACAGCTGTGCTGCAGGGATCTGGCAAGCCCATTAGCTCTTACTAAGTCTCCCTAGGGTATTTGGGTGCAAAGCAAATCTATCCAATTCTCTCCCTCTGATACTTTCTGAATCAAGTGTCTCCCAAAGTCTCATTTGTTAAACTTGGTCACCAGCCTGTGGAGTTCTTATGAGATGGTGAACCCTAGCAGGTGGGGCTCCTGGGAGGAAGTTTAGTCACCTGAAGCATGCCATTAAAGCAGTTGGAACTCTAGGCACTTCCTATCTCTCTCTTTGCTTCTCTGTTCTCCAAACTTAACTCTTTACTCTAACACATATTCTGTCACATGCCATTTTGCATTCATGATATTATGCTCTCCCACAAAGCCCAAAGAAAGGATATTAGCTAACCATGGACTAAAACTGAGACAAAATCGCCATTCCTTCTTGTTTCTGTCTATTTCTGGAATCTTGCCACAGTAGTCAAAAAGAGAACACATCCTCTTAATCTATCCTGTGCAATCACATGCTGCATTGACAGTTACATGAAGAAATTGGCTTGCTATTGTCCAAAACTGGAGCATTTCACCTTCGTTTTCCACTTAAGAAATGACTACAACAGGTAATTTCACACATTTCAGGTAAATCTCACACATTTCTTGCCTCATTACTCACCCAGTCCTGATTTTCAGTGTATCTCATGTCTGAGATACATATCAAAGAGAGAATGGAGATCTGGGGTATTTACTACAGATATTCTCAGGCCCTGAGCACTCAAACTCTTTTAAAAAATATTTTCTTTTGAAATGGCTTTTATTCTGAACACCTGATTCAAGAGAGTTCTTTGCCTTTGTCCACCCATTAAACTGGCTTCTTTAGGAACAGAGAACACCTCAGTCTCTCAGGCCCTGTTCTTCTCCAACAAGCTTCATGAATGAATCGGGATCCTCCCTCAACAAATTTCTCAAATCTGCCCTCCCTCTGAACCACACTGTTGGTCTCCTGCACATGTGCCACTTTAATTTCTTTGTTGCTGGACTTCTTGAGGCTTGTAATTCTTTTCTTTTTAGTACACTCTGTGTATAGGTAACAGTTGCTTCCAAAAAAATCATGCAACATTCCTGATGTTAAAATAAAGTGATACCATTTTAGTGTCTAAAGTAACAACACTGACTAAATCCTTTGTAGTGATGGGGATGCTATCATGCATATCATATAGCTCCTAACCACTGTGGTGTGTACATGTAAATGCAACAAAATATGCTTATCAGTGTGTAGTGCAAAGGCCAGAGCACATGAGCACATGTCAGGTGCCTTCTTCAATAGTACTTTTGAGACAGGATATCTTACTTAACTAGAAACTTGTTTGGGCTATGATAATCGACCATTTAGCTTTCTAGATCCTTCTGATACTGCTCCACAATGCTAAAGGTACCAGTGTTCTTATCCCTGTACAGCTTTTTATGTGGGTGGAATAGGTTTGAATTTATGTAATTATGCTCGCAGTACCCATTGAGCCATCTGCCCAGTCCCCAACCTTTCTCTTTTCTTTCCACACATACTATATATATATTTGTTATGTTCTAATTTGGTACCTGGTAATCTTTGTGCCTTAATGTGTACTGATATTTAAAAAAAATTACTGTGTGTTCATGTGCATAGTGTATGTGTGTGTGTGCACATGGGTGTGCATGTGTGTGCACACGTGCATGCATGTGTGTGTGTGTGTTGGTATGCATTTGTAAGAACCTCTGTGTGTGTGTGTGTGTGTGTGTGTGTGTAGGTCAGAGGATAACTTCTGAGAGTTAGTTCTTTCTTTCTACCTTTAGGTTGGTTTGGGGACTGAAGTCAGGTTCTCAGGCTTATGTTGAAACATATGTAACAACTGAGCCATCTCTAAGGCCCTAAGAAATACATATTATTTTGTCATTAAGATATACTTAACACAGTCCTATATATGTAATGGGTATATATTTATCACCAACTGTACATAAAGAATCATGAATATACCTTAAATACACCCAGTGAATAAAATATAAGATTCCCAACCATCCTAGAGGTAGCACTCTACTGACTATAAAAGACAATAGTCAATAAATAACATTGATAAACAGTTGCATAAGGGACTAGAAGGAAATAGAGAAGTAAAATGCAGACTTGGCAAAAGAGAAACAGAGATAGGGTATAGGTTGTAAAGTTAACAAGGGTGGTTAGAGTAAATTTTGTCTGGAAGCAAAGGTTTAAAGAAATAAGAATTAGCTACTAGACGTGGAAAGTCAATGCATTCATTCCAGACAGAGAATCCAACCAAAGGCCAGAAATGCACCTTGGCGGAAAATGTGGCTGGAAAGGTAGAGTGGAGAAATTGAGAGTTAAAGTAGAATGGTGTCATGAGCTAAGTTTAAAAACACAATCACTGGCCAGCACTGATATTGGTAAAGGATAGAGAGAGGCATGGGGGCCACAGATGACATCAGGGTCCCTATTGGGATGCTGTATTCTACATAGGCAATTGATGATTGATCATGTCTACATCAGCATGGTAGCTGCAGAAACAATGACTGAATCCCTGATGCTGGAGTGCTCAGCTGCTTCCAGTGTGGGAGGTCCAGAAAGGCCTGCTACACAGTCTTAATTTTCATAATCCTTTTTCCCCTAGAAGAGAGAAGTAACCATTGTTCTTATATGTAGTGATCTAATACCCATTTTCTTCATAATCTTGTCATTTACACATGAATATGTAAACAATATAATTTTCTTAATAATGGAATAAAATTGTATGCATCTTTTTGCATGTGACTTTGGCATAATCCCACATTTGTACTGTTTGTTGCTGTTTTTACATTTACAGAGTTTCTTCATGCTCTTGGCTATACAGTGTTACATTTGTGTAAGGATCCAACATTTCTATCTGTTGAACTACTGTTCAGCTTTGGTCATTTATGAATAGTTCCACTCTGAGCACTGCATATGTATTTTATTGTACATGAATGTGTGTCTGTTTCTCTCTGATAATGGAATCACTCATCTTCCCTTGTGTTCTTTGAGTACTAGGTCTCTTCTATTGGAAAGTACCTATTTGTGTCTTTTGTATATTTTTTTACTTCTTTGACACCATTATTTGTTGATTTATAAGACTTTATATTTTGTCCCTGTCTTCTCTTGCCTGTTTTGTGCACTCTAGATGTTCTTACCTATGTAACTTTCTTTCTCTCCTTTGATTGAATGATACTTAAATTTTTAATGCAGTAACATTTGTAGATTTTTCCTTTATAAAAATTCATGTTTTGTTTAAGAAATCTTTTTCTGCCTTTCAACAGAAAGACAGATGTTGTAAGAATCTTATAGTGTGAATATTTACATTAAGTTGTCAGTCTGCTTGCAATACGTGTTAGTATGGTATGAGATAGAGTATTATCACTGCTCAAAAGGCAGAAGGACCTGGGAGGCTGGAGCCAATAAATGAGGCAGACTAAAGCTTCATGCAATAGCCAACTTTATTCAGAGCATCAGACACTTTATACTCTGAGGGTTAATAGGAATGACATGAGTAAAGTGTGCAATCATAGAGGCAAGCCACACATGGTGGGCAAACTACAGAACAAATAACAATTGTGAGTTGAAATAAATAATCTGATGTAAAGTCACTCCTATCTGATGTAAACTCACACCTCAGAGGAGCACAAAACACATTCCAAGAACAATTTCATATTTATAAAGAAACTGGGATCAAAAGACTCTTGTTTTTTTGGAATTTTCTCATGAGCACACAGAAATCTCACACACATCCATTCTTGAATATGTTCTGATAGGGTATGAATTTCTCTTAATTTTTCTCCAATATAGAATGCCAATTCTGTGTTCTTTTATTTACTTACAAATAATTGTTGATATATCCCATTAAATGATAATGATAATAATTACTGTTTTTGAGATATGATTTCACTATGACTGGTCTACAGATTCGCTGTGTAGATCAACCTGGCCTTGAACTGAGATCCACCTACCCTTGCCTCTTGAGTACTGGGATTAAAGGCATGTGGCATGACCCTGACCCATTACATAAATTTTGTATCACTACTACCATTACTAATCTACCTGTGACTTGAAACAGTTGTTTTGCACTGCTAAGTCTCCTCACAAATACTTAAGAGACATTATTTGTAAGTGATAGACTCTGAATTTCAGACAAATAAAAGGAAACAAGGATGTCAGAAGCTGCCTAATTGACTCACAGAATTGTGGCGCTAGGGTGTAGCATAAAGAATAATGAAATAGTGACAAAAATAATTTTATAGTTAAGAATCCCCACAATATGAGGAACTGCATTAAATATTGCAACATTAGGGAGGTTGATAACCATTGCCTTAAGCCTTCTAAGTTACATCCTTAGAGACATTAGTCTTTCACAGCTACTGAAATTAAGGGCTTAGATACAGCTTATTTTTGGAAGCAAGCACAATTGAACAACAGATACCCAAATCAAATAAATTATTGTAAAAACAACAGCAATAACAAAAGGCAGTGAGCTTTTTTCTCTGAGAACTTCCTCAGTTTTTTTTCTTTATGTTCAAGTAGTTACATTTTTTTGGAGTTACATTTCTTTGGAGTAAAAGGCTTGTCTATTTGAAAAGCTTGGTAGTACAATAAACTATGTGAAGTGTTTTGTATATTTTAAACTATAGTTTATGCCTTCCCTCTTCTGTTATGACTCTGTGCTTGTTAATATAATAGATGAACTACATGTAAACTCTTAGTAAAAGAAAAAAAGACGGGAAACAAGACTATATTGGAACTAGTGTAGACTGAGCACTGTTTCTGAACTGATACGTGTGTTTCTCATAGAACAAGTTAGTATGAATTAAGGTTACTCACAGTTCCTGGTGTCATATGCCACATTTCCATTACAGGGAGACCATGTACGTACATGCTTCAAGCTTCAAGTTTTTGTGTTTATTTATGTATTTATTTATTTTCGACTCATGTAGCCCATGATGGCCTTGAACGTGTTATATTGCCAAGCTAGAGCTTGAGCTAGTCCTTTACTTTTGGATTCAAAGGGCTGGGATTGTAGGCATATGCCAGTACACCTATCTCATTGAGGAGTTTCTACCAACAGTGACAGCTTCTGTTGCAAAATGGGGCTGCTAAGGAGAAAACATAGCTTCATACCAATTTTTGGTTTCATGGAAGTACATGAGTTAAAGCATGCCTGTGCCTATGCCTTTATGCATGCCACATATCACATCTGACTAAGATTCCATTTGAAGTGTGCCCGTGCCTTTGTGCCACTTATCAGATCACATCTGAGTTAAGATTTCACCCCTACCTAAACTGCCCTTTTTGGTGATTATTTTTTCACCCCTACTAAACTTGCAAATACTGCAGGTTGCATTATTTATAAGTAAATAAGTGGTAAATAAAATTCTATTCCTCCAAGATGGATCTGAAGAAGCAGGATTGACCCTGGCTTTTTTCTCTCATTTATTATTTCATTTTTGCATTTGAAAAGAATTATATCTTTATTTGAATGATAAGAAATATCAATAATGGAGGTACTTGTTATCTTTCCTTTACCATAACTTATCCATTGTTGATGCTAAGAAAAGTATGTTTGGGCAAACTTCAAGAATGTCATATTCTATCAACTAAAATAATTCGATGATGTTTTTCTAACATAGCCACAGTATACAAATCCCCTTTTACTTAGCTAATTTAATTGTCCTAAGTGAATTTTGAATTCTCTGTGACAGATGTGATCAAGTCCAGAATGTTTTTGATATGTCCTGTGATATGTTCAGCTTTAATACAGCAAAAGGCTAACATAACAGATCGTAATTGAGCTGGGTTTGTTTATTTTTCAACATTAGCACAAAACAATGTCTAAAAAATGCAAATGGCATTTGGGGGTAAAGTTTAAGAAGTTTCAGAAAATGGTATATAACCAGAGGGCAAGATTGTTTGTCTGGAAGAAGATAAATCTAGAATGTCTGCCAGTTTGATAGGAGATTAGGATAGTGTGTACAAGTGAGCTTGGGGAGTTATAGACTGAAAGAGTAGGGTCTGCAGAAAACTGTGCAGAGATGGAAAGAAAAAGGAGCATGCCTGATGAAGATCTAGTTGGCACTGTCTTCCCAAAGCCCAGCTTCACTGTTTCGCTGTTCTTCTTTTTCTGTCAACCATCTCAAGAACACTGTGCTATAGACATTTTTCTGACCCATTTTCCTACCCTCTTCTACTGTTCAATAAACATTAAAATATTCAGTAGGACAAGGCTTTATTCAGGTCCTTCTTCTCCACTTTATGGAAAAACAGTGGTACCTTACTAGTGATACTCCTGAATAAAGAAGAAAGAGGCAAAAATTATATATGCCAAATGGGTTAGAATAAAATTGGTTGAAAGGGGAACACGTTCTCACCATCTTTTAATTATATGGATACCTTCATTACCATCTCTTGTTTCCTCTACTCTCTGAAACCTTTCTTTCCAATTTACTTTTTAAGTCTTGTGTGTGTGTGTGTGTGAGAGAGAGAGAGATAAAGAGGGGGTAGGGAAGGAAAGAGGGTGGGAGGGAGACAGAGGGAGGGAGAGAGGAAGAGGGAGAGGGAGAGGGAGAGGGAAAGAGCCCATGTGTGCATTGCCTCACCTGTTAAACTAGAGTTTCTTGTAGGATCATGAGCAGAAGACTCTTTACTTGGAGCATAAGCAACATATCAGTGGCTACATCACTAAAGAAAATAATTCCCTTTCCCTTGTAAGCCATTAAGACATCCATTATCTGACAGTAGCACCTCATGAAGGATTGGGGGAACTCATGAGGTCCTCTGTCATCTGTGATGTAATACTAAAGGACTCATTTTGAGCAGGTCCAGGGTAGGTAGCCAAGGCTGCTGTGTGTTTAATGATCACAACATTCATACCTATCTAGAATATAGCTTTCATTTTCTCCTCATCCTCTTCCTAATATTTTTCTACCCCATTTTCCACAGTGTTCGCAGTTCTTAGAGAAAAAATATACAGATGCAACAGTCATTTGTTCTTGACAGTTTGTTCATGCAGGAGGCTCTGTCACTGCAAAAAGATTATCTGACCAAGCCTGAAAGCATGACTTGTCTATGTTTATAAGTACAAATATTTAGATGGAGTTCAGTTGCATGCCCATTTCGTAAAACATCAATAGTAGATGGCTCTCCCCAGGGCCCAGGGCCTCTTTATTCAGGGGCTTTTGCCTAAATTTGCAGAGTCAGTCTTGAGTTATTCACACCTTGTAGATCAGGTTCATCCTCAAAACAGCAATGCTACTGCTGTCCAAGTAGGCACATCTTGCCCTGAACGTTGGTACTGTAGAATGCATAGTCCTGTGTTGGATAAGATTATAGATGATTTTTGTCCTCCAGCAACCTTCATAGCCCTTTCTAGCCCCATGAACACTAGCCAGCAGGAAAGTAGCTTCCAGCTCGATTTTAGCTGTTTTTTGTTTTATTTTGTTTTGTTTTGCTTTTGTTACTGTCTTTAACAAGCAAGAAAATAAGGATGAAGAAGGTTGTGTTCCCACTTCAAATATTTGGGAAATCATATTAGTGAAAGCAGCTTTGACTCAACGCTGTTATTGTGCACGAAAAGTAGATGCCGATTTCCTCTAAAACAGTGGTTCTCATCCTGTTGGTCGCAACCCCTTTGTGGGTAGAATGAACCTTCCACAGGGATGGCATATCATCTATCTTGTATATCAGGTAATTACATAAGATTCATAATAGTAGCACAATTACAGTTTATTGAGTAGCAACAAAAATAATTTTATGGTTGTGTGTCATAATCTCATGAAGAACTATATTAAAGGGTTGCAGCATCAGGAAAGTGGAGAATTGTTCTACAAGATGTGTTGAGTTGATAGCATAATTCTGAAGAAGCAGAACCATGTCACATTGATAGACCACATTCTTGCTGAAGGGATATATGCCCTGAGCTCTTTAGAATGTTTTGTGCAAAACATTCTATTCTTCAAATTTTATTTCAATTTATTCTAAACAGTATTTATTTTATTTTATTTTATTATGTGTTTGACTATTTAGTCTGCATGTGTTTATGTGCATCCATTGCATGCCTAGTACTTGCAGAAGAGTAGGGTGTCAGAAACCCTAGAACTAGTGTTATAGATGGGTGTGAGCCATCAATTGGGTGCTGGGAACCAATCCCAGGTCTTTTACAAGAGCAATGAATGTTCTTGACTACTGAGCTTGCTCTAGAATCAAAATTGATTTGATTATATTTATTTATCATTATTTAGTGTGTGTGTGTGTGTGTGTATGTGTGTGTGTCTCATGTGCATGGTGCTTATGAGGCCAAAAGAGGGCATCAGATACCATGGAACTGGAATTACAACCAATTGTGAGCTGGCGTGTGGATGCTGGGACTTGAACCAGAGTCCTCTGGAAAAGCAACCAGTGTTCTTAGCTGCTGAAACATCTCCCTAGTCCCATATTTTGTTATTTTAAAATTATATATGCCTGTATGTAGTTATGTGTATGTGAGGGCAGGTGCCTAATGAGTCCAAAAGAATACTTTGGATTCATTGAAGTTACAGGTGGTTATGAGCTACCTGCCATTAAGTACTGGGCACCAAACTTGGGTTCTTTTGAGGCACAAGAATCTCAGGACAGATAATAGATGTGGGCATCAAGAATCACTTTATAGTTCTTCATAAAAAGACATCCACTTTTATTCCCATGCAATACCAAACCTTTTTGTATTTTGATTCTGGGACAAATCTCAAAAGCAGATATTTTCTAACACATGCAAAGGTGAAAATGACCACAATTTTCAGCTTCATTATTTGTTTTAGGTGACTTTGTAACATTTTCTATGTTGACTAACAAAGTCAAAATTAAATCATACTTAAAGCAGGCAGGGATGCTGTTGCCCTGGGTCATTAATTAACAAATGATGCCATAGTGTTTGTCATAATGCTCTTCCTCTCAGTTTCTCATGTTTTGGGTCAGTATTTGACTTGCTATTAATGGTGAACAATTATATATTCTCTCTCTCTCTCTCTCTCTCTCTCTCTCTCTCTCACACACACACACACACACACACACACACTCACACACACTACTACATCACTAAATTAAATGCCTTCTCAGATTTTGGTATTTGTGACCCATCTATAACAAAGATGACTTACATAGTCATAAAAGAACATGGTATTCAGGAAAAGGGTAATAGCTTTTGTCTTCTTTCTAGTATGCATAGAAACTTGCCTGATTTCCTTTCAGAAAAAATACTGGAGAGTTTTTGTGTTCCCTGTGCTTTTGCTATGTTTCTGTTTGTAGCTTCTCTAAGTTTCATCTAATCTTAACTTATCTAGCATGAAACTCTGATTCGTGAGAAGGATTATGCAGTGTAGCCGCTGCCTGCTTTGCAATCTTCATGTGTGGCTTGATGAGTTTTCTCCATGCCCTTTATTCCTTTGGCTAATTGACAATGATTCTGTGGCATGGCTTTGACTGGGAGAGTTGTTGGTAGCCAAGGCTCTCTGCAATCTGGAGGCAGAGGAATTGGCAGGAAGCAATAGGAAGGCGATTTATATTGCAACCTTTTACTGAAAGTGTGAATACACACTATAGGTCATCCAAAGGGTATTCAGGTTTGGACAGAACCACAACTAAGGGAATTCACTAAAAGATTCTTGTCTTCAGAAACCCTAGTCAGGTTAAAACTTTTCTATATTCCCTCTGCATGAATGGAAGTTCCAGTCCAGTCAGCCTTAAGGCTCCTTCGCCAGATTTGACTGTAACATGGCTTTACTTTGGAGATCAGCACCTCTCCCGCATTAGTCACTGCCATTTCTTGGTTTCAGTCTCTTTTAAATACATGTTCCGTCTTACCAGACTTCTTTTTTTGTGCCTTTGTGCCTACACACCCAGTCATGAGTTCTGGTGGGCTGTGGGTGGCCTCCTCATTTCTATTGAACAGCTTCATAAGGAGCCCAGCTGTTCTCTGTCAAGGGTTTTTCTCTTTTATTAGTCTCAGAAGGCCGGGCTGGCAGGGTGCAGCATGTTGGTACAAGATCCCAGCTGTTGTAATTGAGCCTTTGGACTCCCTGATCATTTGAAACTTGGAGAAAAATTTGACCTCATCATGGCATTTGTTTCTGTTTGTTCATTTGTTTGGTTTTGTGCATCTTACAGTACAATGATCACTCTGAAACCTAAAAACAGTATGGAGAAAATTGAAGTTGGATTTGCTTTTCAATTTGTGTGTATGTGTGTGTGTGGCGGGGGGTGGCATTTAAGAACTAGGTAAAATTTTAGTTAATGAAGACACAGATAAATTTGTCCAGGCATACCTTTATTTGGTAAGCAGCCTAAGCAACCTTAGCAAAATTTATTCACACTTTTAAAAATAGTGTGATAAGAAAGCCCTTTCTTAGAGGCACTTTGAAAAGTGGTTCAGAATTGAAAGGCCTTGGTGCTGCTTAATTAAAAGAAAACTTGCAGCCAAACCAAGATGCTGTTTTAAAAGGACTTTGTATTTTTATTTAGCCATTGTATTTTTCCAGTTCTGTGGGTTATTCTGTAGGACAGGAACTCAGGACAGCTGCTCTGATTAGCTGACCAGCTATTGAATAATGGAATCAAACAATTTAAGCAATGAAAATATCCACTTTCACTTCATTGTGGAAGATTGACAGACAAGAACATACATAATAACATACATTTTATTTAAGAAATGTAACTTATTTAAAACAGGGAACCTTGAGGGAAATGCTTGGTTGGGACTGAGTCATTACCCAGTTAAAAATAACCTTTCCAGGTCATGGCGTTTTGTTTGCCGCAGTGAAATAAGTTTATTTCAGCAGAATGAAGCCATTATTAGCTTGGCAGAGTCCACTTGTCAGAATTTTATGGAGCAGAACACCGTTTGGCTGGGAAATTCAATAAATACTGTAATGTGAGAGGAGTTAAACTCCAAGGGCTGAAGGGGCAAAGAGTGGGGGATTTGTTGCTAATTCATGGTTTTACAGCTTCAGTGTAGCATTAGTATGGAAGATGAGTTATCATTAGAGGTCAGGTGCATACACCTTCTGTGAACTGCTGAGGAACCAGGATGTGAGAATAAAATAAAAATGTAAGGTTCATTAGGAGGTAAAATGCTGACCTAGTGATGTAAATAAGACATATCCTGATACTTAGGTTTTCATTTTTCTTTTTGGAAGTTAATATCTTCTTTACCTGATGTTTTGTCCTATCATTGGTTTCTATAGCATATGAGTGGACTTGAAAATCCTAGAACAATCTCAGTCATCAGAGCAGCATTGTAATATGAAAATGAACCAGAGCCTTTTGTCAGTGTAACGACATAAAAACCTAAACCATTGGCCAGTCTCAAGTGAAAATCTGCTGGCTTCACCTTGAGCAAATTTGTCAGCATGACAGAGGGCTTAATTCCTATCTCTGTCACAGTATCACCCTAGGCAAGTTCTGTAACTTCAGCAAGCCTTGGTTTCCTTATCTGCAAAATGGTGCTAGTAATGGTATTTACCCTACAGAGTTACTTGAAGGTAAAAATGAAATCATGCATATAGATTTAGAAATCTGTCTAGCAAATTAGGTGTAATGACTTCATATTTCTCAGTTGAAAACACTAGTCATTCTCAGACACTTAGAGACTTACTAAGGCGAAAAGTCTCTGACTTACTGGGAAATAGACTCAACAAACATTGTGTCTGAAGCTATTTCCTGGGTGTATTGCCATTACCCATTGACTTCTGAGTGTCAGTGCACAAATGTAATTTGTACTTTACATAATTAAAAATAATTGTGTAGGTAGTTATTTGTGTTTTGGTTTTAACATTGATCACCTTATGGACATTTACTTTAATTTTGTGTTTGGTAAGTTATTACCAATCATATTATTCACCTAGTTATTTAATATTCCGATTGTGTTGATATGCTTTAATTTGCTTCATTTTTGGTTTTTGAACTTGCTTCTGCAATGGAGTCTCTAGGGATCTTTAGGGAAGGTTACATGGTTGGAGAGAAATATCCACGACTTAGAGAAGAAAGCTATTTTGAAGTAAATTGTTAGCAAGTACCTGTTTGAGATTATTTTCTTATTATTTAAATTGTTGAATTTAATATAGAAAAGAAATGCAAAACATTAATATGTGAGTTTTCTTGAAGCTGTCTTTGTACTGAAATAGTTTGAAATGTCCTTTAGTTTGCATAATTAAAAAGAATGAGTTGAAAAAAAAAAGAATGAGTTGGGTGTGTTATAGCCAGGTATTTGAAGAAATTGGGGTTACAAAATTCCATTTAAACATGTTAAAAGAGTTCAGGAGATCTGTTATACAACATGGTGACAAGAGTTAATAATAGTGCATTCTGTACTTGAGAATTGCTAAGAGTAAATTTTTAAATGTTCTTACTACAAAACACTCAGAAGCATGGGAAGCAATAGATATGCTAAGTAATTTGGTTTTTGCTTTTCCACAGAATGTACATATGTAAAAGTGTGCTAGACACCATTATTATATAAACATTATTTATATTCATTGTTATAGGAGAAAATTAAGAATATTACCTACAAACACCATACTTTTAAAACTGTCTAACTGGTAATTCATATAGACATATTGTTGGTTGGATCCACCTGCTGAGCTGTGTAACGATGTCTTGAGGTCTTTCTTTACAATGAAGTCTTTCACTTTGTCAGAATTATTTGGACTTTAGAGATAGGATCTATACTGGTCCCTCCAGGAAGGGTGCTCAGTGTAGGCCAAGAGCATAGTTTCTATCATTGTGCAACAGTCTGATCTCCTCACATACTCTGCACAGTATGATTAAGAGTTTCTGAGTTCATTTAGTTATGAAAGCTCTGTGGAGTGCATTATTATAGAATATGTAGAATATGTAACTTTACCATTTTAGGAACCTATAGGAATACACAGTTTGACTATTTTTACACTGTTTAGTACTTTGCCTAACATGCTTTTCTCATTTTTTTTTCCTATTAATTTGTTGTGATCTCACTTTAGTCCCCTTCTTTCCATTTGTCATAAATATGTCTTTTCCCTAGGGAGGGTGCAGGTCTCCCGACCTTGTCTCTTCTTCTACTTAAAACCTTTATCTCCTAAGGGTACTTTCTTTGAGACTGATAATTTAAACTAATATGGATTAAGAGACTAGTGCACCTCAGGCTTCAGAGGCAGCCTCTAAGCCTTCTGGAGGCTTCACCAAAGTCAATTAAAGAGCAGCCCCTGGACTCCCAAGCTTCTTCAGATAAACAATGCACTTCTTGACAGCTGATTGCCAGCTGCTGACAATAAATTGTATTTCTTGTGCCATCCCTTCAGTCTGAATGTGCACCAAGGTAAAACATATTTTGAGTCGTAAATTGTGGAGTCTCACTCTCAGGGACATCAAAGAGTGACTGGGAATAAAACAGCTACTCTCTCCTTCACGTTGTCCAGTGGAATCCTGCCTGTAATTATCGCTAAACATAGAAGAGGATTTCTTCCCAGAGTAATGGCTCCTGTGGGGATTTTTCACTGGAGCATGTTAATTTATACTTACAATATCTGCCCAAGCTGATCAATAACAAGTCTGAGATGTACAGAGCCAAGCACTAGAGAGACTCTGATCAAATTTGTCTCAATAATAAACATGAGTCTAACCATTGCCAAGCTTATTTTTGATGTGATCTTTTTTTTTTATTTTTTTTGATGTGATCTTTTTTTTTAATTAGATATTTGCTTTATTTACATTCCAAATGTTATCCCCTTTCCTCGTTACCCTTCTGAAAACCCCCTATCACAACATCCCCCTTCCCCTGCTTACCAACCCCCCCTCCCACTTTCCTGATCTGGCATTCCTTTACACTGGGGCATCTATCCTTCACAGGACCAATGGCCTCTCCTCTCATTGATGCCCGAAAAGGCCATCCTCTGCTACATAAGCCATGGGTCCCTCCATGTGTACTCTTTGGTTGATGGTTTAGTCCCTGGGAGCTCTGGGGGTACTGGTTGGAACATATTATTGTTCCTTGATCTTTCTTAGTTGGGCATGTAGAAACTGAGTTAAAGGGATTCGTGTTTCTCTTTCTGATCTCAGTCTTTTGGGGGACACTATATCCTGGGCCTAAAGATCACACATGATAATTAATCACAGAGCTATCATTCGGGCCTTTGCACTCCAGAAGTCTTTGCAGCTGAGAACCTGTAGCACCTGTGTGACTCAGAAGTAGTGTTTACTATCGCAAATAAAAACTAAAAGTATTTTAGCTTGGCAGAAACTGCTCTGAACATTTTCTTTGGATTAGTCCAGATATGTTCAAAAGAAAATGTTAATCGTTTGGCTGTCTGAGTAGGACATACTATGCAATCTAAACCCCTTCAGGAGATTGTGACCAGATTAGGAACTGCTATATAAAAACAGTGTTTGGATTTTTTGCAAGTTTTTCTATTGTGCCCAGAAACATAATGTGTGAGCAAATATGTCTCCTTGGCCTGCTGACTGCAGCATTCACAAAACCCCAGGATTTGGCTGAGTTTGTGGAATGCCAGCCTGGGGCATAGAAGCTTGTTTACTGTGCTGATTAAAAGGCAAGCTTGAAGAGACTGAGGAAATAGTGGTATTTCTGGCTGTGTGTGTGTGGAGATGGCTTTGGTGATGTGGTTCTCTCTCTCTCTCTCTCTCTCTCTCTCTCTCTCTCTCTCTCTCTCTCTCTCTCCATTCTTTTCCTCTTCCTCTTTACAGTGTGTGTGAAGAGATGGCACTTGGTCATGTGGTTCTGTTTCTCTGTCTTTCTCATGTAGGCATGTACATGCATGTATTGGCATGCATGTGTGTGTGTGTCTGTGTGTCTGTGTGTAGAAAGTGGTCCTTAGTGATATTATATGGAATAGAACATTTAACACTCTTTGGAAGTGGATACAAGCTTTAAATTTTCTGGATAGTTCAGAAAGAAATTCCTTTTAGGAACACACATTCAGTTTTGGCTCCTTTGTAGCTCCCTTCCCCAGCACTTTGCGATAATGCTAATCTGTCCTGAAAGTTCATGAGATTGGCAGGGTTGAGGGATAAGTGAGAAGGTATATGAAGTGCTGAGGGACGCCCACGTTTACTGTAGTCAATGTGGAAGTTCCAAAAAGAAAACAACTAGATGTATACACAGAAAAGAGAATGGATTGGAATTACTTCACTTGGCATTATGAACAGCTCCATGTTCTTAGTAATTCATAACATTATCGCTTATCATATCTAGCTATCAATATTTATTATGTCATATTCAATACATTGCGATGTATACCTGTGCTTCCTCTCCATGTGGGCACAAAGGGGCTTGTTCTCCTACCTAATTTTCAGTGACTGTTATAACTCAATATACTAAACAACTTCATAATTTTTCTTCAGTTTTATGTGATTAAAAACGTGGCTCAGGGAGGAGAAATGTTGCAATGAAATTGTCATCATAGGTACACGGGAAGCACCTGGGCTGTGTGAACTGAGCAGTACTTTAAGAGGGGCTCCCAGGGTTCTCTTGTTGCGGATATTCTTTATGGTAGGTTTTGGGATGTATATTAGTTTATCTTCTTATTGCTTTGACCAGGAAACAAACTTGGAAAGTTATTGTGTTTCCCACGTTGAAAGGCAGGGGGCCTGGAGGTAGAAGAAGCATGAGGTAGTAGTCACATTGAGAGATATGAATGCTGATTCTCAGCTTACATTCTCCTAGTTTTCTGGTGTTTTGTTTATTTATTTGTTTCATGTCAGTCGAGAACATCAAACCTCATTATAGTGATCACCATATTGAAGACGAGTCTTCCATCCTCAGTCACATATGCTTGTATACCCGGAGGTCTGTCTCTAAAGTGTCTCTAAATCCTGTCAGTTGGATTAAAATGACAGTTGGATTAAAAGCATAAGCGTTCGTTATACACTCTGCTTGAATTCACTCCTTAAAATTAGATTCATAGGATCATGTCTTTGGCAAAAGAAAAATAAAGATATAGAAATCAGAGAGTGAGATGACTAAGGATTTCAATAAAATTTAACATCTGGGCTTGTGAGATGGCTTAATAGTTAAGGTTCCCTATAACCAACCCTGATGACCTGAGTTTAGTCCCGTAGTCTAAGGAGAGTCCTGTAATATGTCTCTCATCTACATGAAAATACACACATGGGAAATAAATGTAATAAATTAAAATTGAATATGTGCCTGGCAGTGGTGCGTTTAATTCTAACACTCGAGAGTCCAGCAAGTGGAACTCTGTGAGTTTGAGGCCAGCCTGGTGTACATAGTGAGATCCAGGACAGCCAGGGCTACACAGAGAAACCCTGTCTCAAACAAAACAAAACAAACCACCAAAACCAAAACAAAAAGAAAAAACCCACAACCACCACCAATAAAACAAAAACAATACACCTTTGTGTATAAACAACACTTAAGCTGGCAAAGTTTTAGAATTTAAAATTAAAGTATGTGTTGCTCAAACAACATACTCAGGATAATTTTAGGACTGTTAACAAAACCACTAACTCTCAAATCATTCCCAAATTATAAAATTTATTTTGCTAGGATACAAAGTCATTTTGCTTTGCACATTTGGGAAAAGAAGCATATCAATAATTTGTAAGGTTACATAAAAATATCCTGCTGTTAATTACTACAAGTCTGCCCTGAAGTCATTTCCCCGTTAATGCATGCCTATTCCCAGAGGAAATATAGCAGAGAGTGAATGTGTTATTACCCATTTGGGCAATGTCCCTGTTTTCATTTTATTTTAGGCCTACTTACTTAACAGGAGAGCTTTAAGTGATAACTCAAGGGTAGGGGTTGGTAGGGGTTATTTCTGATGAATGAATGCCTGGACAAACCATTCAGCCATGTTTCTGCCTAAGAGCTTTTCTTCTCTATTTCATGGCTTTCATACAGCTATCAGAGTAACCTTAGCATCATTGGTCATTATACAATGTAAAGTAAACAGCATGCTACTTGTGAAAGTAGTAGTTTATGTTACTAAAATAACCATTCATTGTTACATATTATTTAGTCTTAGAAATTTGTCCCTCCTAATTGAGGTAATAGAAACAGCATGCATTGGAGGCTTTCCAGTTTCTCCTCTAAGTCCAAGCACTCAAATATTCCACACCAGTTCACTGTGATGCCTTACCTAATTGGCCTTTGCAGGGACATGACTTTGCTCTATACACTGTTTTGAGAGTTAAAGTTATCCATTCCTTTTCTCTAAGGAGAAGACTATCTCAGCATCCCCAGTCCTGCCTCAGGAAGCAGGAAAGCTCCTGGAGCATCTTAATTAAATGTTGCCCAAGGCCTTTATTCTTGCTGGGAAAGTAAACAAAGCTTAACCAGACCCCAATCTGAAAGAAAATGCTCTTTCCTCAAAATGTCTTAAAAACTATGTTTTACTCTGTGCTGTTTGCTTTTCAGTATTACAGATTATGTATTTTAAATACAAATACTCAAAAGTTGTTAGTAATTCTTTTCAAAATATTTTATAGTCTTTCATTTAAAGCATCCATAGACATGGCCAAAAATAAAGAATTGTCCATTTGTTTCACTGTGAGTCATGAAAGCTTGCTTCCCACTTTCCCTGTCTCTAATGCAGTTGAGTAGGGCACTTTTAAATATTGCCTTTAGATCTACTTTATTTTCACTTGAATGATAAAATAGTTCTGTAATCAACAACTGACTTATGCACCTCTAATGCATTCTATTTTCACATGCATTTTGTTTGTATTTCTTATCTTACTGCATGTATGTTGTTATAAAGTCCTTAACGTAGATCCCGGTTTCTCTGATACTTCTTCAGCAGCATACAGTTATCTTCTGGCTGCTTCTTTCTTATCTGCCATTCTGAAGCCTCTGAGGTCATGCCTGTTTGAAGATTATCCATGTAGTATTTAATACCATATATGGTCTTTTAGATTAGTAAATGCACCCAAATGCTTTTAAGGTATATGATCTTTAAAAGATATTCTAAAACAGAAGGGAACAAATGGACTAAGTTAATGAAAAATAAAGCTAATTTACCAGTTTAGATAGATTGCAGTATATGCCCCGACTCTTGGGAACCATTTTTTTGTCCATTTCACATGATAAAACTGGGCATGAGAAGCTTTTTAAGGTAGGGAGAAAGAAGTTCAAATAGATAGCTGTGACACAATGTAACAAATACCATAGTAGAAGTAGAGAGAACAGGATCACTGAGAACTGCTCTGTTGGGTAGGAGTGAGGGGTGAGTGTGGTAGTTGGAAGGATGGTACCACAGTGATAATACATTTTTGATGCTAATCCATGGATAAATAAGACATTCATAGCAGCCAGGCAGAGGATGTGCTTTCCAAATAGAAGGAACATCTGCACATGGAATGAGAACTATTTTGTGTATTTGAAATTGCAATTATTTTATTCTGAAGTATTGTGAGAAAAGATTAGGAAAACAGACATGCTTTATATTAGAAAATCAATTTCTAAATCAATAAAAACCTTGGAGAGTATTTTAACAATAAAAATCCAATGGTGCATTTTAAACAGGAGAGCTGTGATCAAAACTGAATTGTCCAAAGGTAATTTTGACTTTGGGCTTATAAATAATGGATCTACTGACTAGTTTATTCTACAGCCTGAAACAGGACATCAAACAGATAAACTACACAAGCCAGTGTTCCTTCGTAGATCTGATATAAAGTAACCAATACCAGAGCTATTGGGCCAGGACCAAGCAGTGGGTCACAGTGAGATAAGCTAAGAGCCTAGGGGAGGAGGGCAGTTTACATCCTGCAAGACACAGTGTTGGAGATGAGATGGCTGAGAGAGTTTCTGGAAATCTGCTAATCTCCCATGGGGTGGTTCAAAGAACTACTGGAATGATCCCTATTCTTTAAATACAGTTAAGAGTGGGGTCTGGCTGTGCCTATCAAAATAGCAAGCTCCAAAATTCTTGGGGCATCGGATATGGTACTCAAAAAGGTAGTCTATTATAGAAAAATTAACATGAGGCTAGCTCCTGAACTGTTCTCATGGTTCTTAAACACCAAATCTGAAGATGCCAAAATGTCTTCAAAAATTTCAATTGCTTCTCCAGCACAAAAAAGCAAGTATAAAAACATGAAAGTATTCAGAAGCCATAAAATCAAATAAATTGTCTAATATCCCATAAAGGAATGTAAGGAAATTGTAGCATTAAATTGTTTCTTCTTTTAACCTATGGAAGAATAAATTTTAGGATTTAGTAGCAATTCTTGTAGTCTGATATTTCCTAATATTGAGTAATTATATACCACTTTGTAGAGTGGCCCATTTACTTGGTTGATGACCCAACATTGCTTAGAGACTGAAAGACTAAGATTCTAAGTTCTGAATGAAAGACTCTAGAAGAGGCTGATATTAGGAAGTAGAGATTGTCTGAATGGGCATGTTTCAGCTGTTTGTAGCTCCTAATGGTGGTGGTAATGCTTTTACCATTTATAACAAAGGTTCATGTATTTCATTGAGTATACATTCCTCTGCTTGCAATTAGAGGGCAATGTTCTCTCATAATCATCTTTTAAATATTACTTTTATCCTTTTGAAGTTTGGGGTTTTTGAGTAATATTCTTTTATGTGTAAAGTATATGCACATGGGCTCATTGGTAACATGTTACCCTGTGGGACCATAATGGCCCAGGACAATGGAGGAAGAGCGAGGAGAGCTTCAACCTTAGATACCTTAGATGAGGACTGCAGGAGTTGGCTCTGCTCCCTCTCCCAGCCTCATGCCATGAAATAAGCTACTCCACCATAAACCCTGGTAAGAATTTATTACCCTTATTGTTATCAGGTTATATAACTCTTTGTTTGATCTTGTAAAGTACAACACACACACACACACACACACACACACATACACACACACACATGCTACATCTGCTGAGTATGCAGATGAGGCATCTGCCAATACTGTCCTGGCCAATGGTGAACAGCCACACCAACTTTGCCTCCTCCCTGGAGTATAAATACCCCTTTCTTCCATCCAACCCCCAATAAATGAGCCAGTTCTCCAAATCTGTTCCTGGGTTCCCAGGTGTATTCTTTGACCAAGATCCTGTTGGTACCCACCTGCGCTGCCATGGTGTCCCCAGCTTACCTTCTCTATCTCCTGTCCAGTTGAGTGCACAGTGGACCTGGCTATCCTGAGGATGTAAACACCAGGTCTGCAGATGGTGCCCACCATTCGCCAGGCTGTAAGTTGCATCTATAGTAAAACAGAACATAAAAATCAAAACCAAGACAAAACAAAAATCCTCTTCCCAACATAATGAGTTTCCTCACTGATCAATCAGGAGCAGGGTATCGTTGAGCAGTGCTTATAGTATTGGACACTCACAGTAACCCTTGGTATTTATAACTTCACCATTGACTCAACATACATATGTCACCTGTAACTGGTAGGGCAAAGGCACATGTTTTTGGTTTCATTGTCATAGTTAAAATCTGCTGCTCATGTAGTAAAGAATAAATTGAAAAGGCATAAAGATGGTACTGAGTATTATATATACATGTATGTATTCCCTAAATATTCTCAGCAGAAGGGAAAGTACTGTAAATAACTAAGAAAATATATCATTGGATGCATTACATTGAAATGATAGAAGTCTTATTTAAAATTTGTGTGTGTGTATGTGTGTGTGTGTGTGTGTGTGTGTGTCTGTTTTGGGTACTGTATGTGTCATGGTATGCACATACAGTTTATGGACAAATTGTGGGAGTTCGTTCTCTCCTTTTACCATATAGGTCTTAGAGATTGAATTTAGTTCATCAGATTTTGAAGAAAGTGCCTATTTCTGCTGAAGAATCCCACTGGCCTTACGGGTTATATCTAGTATTATATACATATATTTATACATTCCCTAAATATTTTCTATAGTGGTATAAATAAATAACTAAGGAAAAGTTGTTGTATTTAGTTAAAGGGGAAGGTAAGCTTATTTATTCATATATTTATTTAATTGTAAAACTCGGGGTTGAACCTCAGGTTTTTCATGATAGAGAACTATACCACTAAGTAAGACTTCCAAACTCAGCCCCAGTGTTTACATTTTTATTTTGAGACAAGGTCCCATTAAGTTGCCCAAGTTGATTTTGAGCTCACTCTTTTGCTAAGGTAGATCTTTAGTTGCCTCAGCCTTTGATTAGAGACTTGGACCACCAGGCCTGGGCAGGAGTTTTAAACACAGAGTAAAGTTGGTTATCAACAGAGGTATATAATGAGAAGATGATTAGTTATTATACTTTAAGTTTTTTTTTTTTTTTGGTCTGTGTGGGTATCACTTGAGTTTCTGTCCTTAAACTTTTGTCCATTAATGTATGGGCATTTTAAAGGAAAAGATGTTGACAAAATAACCAGAGGAATGCAGTTTGCTTAAAGGGAATAGTATTTATTTCTAATGATTATGAATTCTAAATTATAAAAATAAGTAAATATCAGATAGATATTTTTCTTTTCTACTATTTTCCCTGTGTTTGGTCTACTCTAAAGTGTAAGAGTGTGTTTCGAAGAGACTTTAACTGGTTTCCTAGGCAGAGAGACAAAGTACCCTGTTGTCTCCTGATCATACCTCTGTTTATACCATTCATGGAGAATACATTTTATGAAAAAGAAATAAAATGTGTTTGAATAGAAAATAGAAAAGGCTCCAGTCACATATGTTGTCATTCTTTGAATTTTTCATTTAATGATTATTTTGTTGGATTAGTATAGATGATTGATGTTATTTTGATTTTTATATTATAGCAAATTGTGAATGTACTTTGAAGCAAACTGGTTTTAATCATAGCTACTAGATAGTTTCGTGTCACTTGACACCAGGTAGCATCATCTTTAGTAAAAGCAAATGTCAACTGAGGAATTGCTACTGTAATGGTGGCCTGTAGTCACGTCTGTGAGGCATTTTCTTGATTGGCATTGATTTGTGGAGGGCTCAGCACGCTGTGGCAGGTGCAATCCCTTCATTAGATGGCCCCGAGAAAGCAGGCAGAGCAAACCTCAAGGAGAAAGCCAAAAACAGCACTTTCCCAAGGCCTCTTCCGCAGTGCCTGTCTCTAGGTTCCTCCTTGCACTCCTGCCCTGACTTCCCTCTGAAGGACTATGACTTGAGAATTGTTAGGTGAAATGAAATCTTTATTCCCAAGTTGCATTTGGCCATTTTCTTTATCACAGCAAAAGAAAACACACCAGAACCATATCCTAACACAGTCATAATTTACAGCCTAGTTTTGTATCCTATTTTTTTTCCCAAAAAGTAGAAAGCAAAGGAATAAGGTTGGATTTCCTTATGTTCTTTTTAGACTTAAAAACAAAGAGAAAGAAAGACCAACAAATCTCTAACCCTAAAATTTAAGACAAACCAAAACACTTTGCTAAAAAAAAAATAAATAAAATAAAACAAATCATTAAAGGAACTCTTTCTAACACCCTAAATATTCAGAGTAGACTACATTACATTTTTTATCAAGAGGTACTATAAGAAAAGAAACCTGTTTCTATGTCCTTTTACCCATCACATTAGTATCCTGGCAGTTTTCCACAACTTTGGAGAGTAAGAAATCCATCATGGGCATACAAACACCATTATTGTCTACCTCCTAGGCCAAATCACATCATAACCTGTGGATGTTCAATAAATCTTGATTGACAGCATTGTGAATTCCAAAACTCAGGACTGAACTCAAGGGTGAACTCTAAACTTCCCACCTAGCTCCAGTGACACTTTGGGCACTGGCATTTGGTTCCTACTACTAATATTTACAAAACAGAAACACTCTGAGGAAGCGGAATAGACACAAATAAATTGTGAATGAATTAGGGAGGAAGTTCTGAATGAATTCAAACAAATCTTTGATGCATAAATGTGTCTTAATACTTAGACATTATAACATAAATGACTTGATACCTTTAGTAATTTCATATTGATATTACATGTTTAAATATGTTTAATATTTCAGTGATTGCATAATATACTCTCTGGTGATTCATAAGTCATTGAAAAAAGTTGGAACTATGTTAACAAAGAAAGTAAGTGGTTTCTTTTGAAGCAACCTTTTCCCATGCCTACTGTTTGCACCAACACCCCTGAGGCATGATTACATATCATCGCTATGTTACAGTATTGCAGAACAGTATTAGCCTGAGCTGTGCATCAAAGCATTAGTCTCTTGCATACCATTCAACAACTGCTTGATTCCTTCAATGTCAGTTTCCTTATGCCTTAAAAGGAATGCTAGGTACTTTTGTTTCTATTATCATTACAAACTGTAATTGCATGAACATTTTAATCATTTTCCTTTTAATAAAAGCTCTCAGATTTTATCTTTAAATCTCCATTAGTGAAAGAAAAATAATAAAATCTTGCAAGCAGCAGTGTTTGTTATATAATATAGATTAGGTGGTTGTATCATTATTCATATTTCAGTTTGCAGCTAATGGTTTTTGTTTAATCCTTTTAGTTTTTGATATTATAATAGAATTACATTGTTTTCTTTTCCTTTTTATTCCCTTCAAACTCTCTCATTTACCTCTCCTTGTTCTCTTTCAAACTCATGGCCTCTTTTTTCCTTTAATTGTTGTTGTTGGTAGTGCTGCTGCTGCTGGTGTGTGTGTGTGTGTGTGTGTGTGTGTGTGTGTGTTTGCATAGTTTTATGTCAACTTGGCACAGATTAGAGTCATTGGATAGGATGCAAACTTTTTATTAGATATTTTCTTTTTTTTATTAAATATAATCTTCATTTACATTTGAAGTAGTAAAACCTTTCCCGGTTTACCCCCCTCCCCAATACCCCCCAACCCCTCCTCCCACTCCCTGCCTCCAAATATATGCCCCTCCACCCGACCCACTCCCACCTCCTCTTCCACGATTTCCCCTTGTTGGGGCATCTAATGAGCCTTCACCAGACCAAGGACCACTCCACCCACTGATGCCCGACAAGGCATTCCTCTGCCACATTTTTAGCTGGAACCATGTGTACCCCTTGATTGATGGTTTAGACCCTGGGAGTCCTGGGGCGTCAGGGTGGCCAACATAATTGTTCTTCCCATGGGGCTGTAAACCCCTTCAGTTCCTCTGGACCACCCTCCAACTCCTCCCTTGGGGACCCCACTCCCAGACCAATGGTTGGCTGCTAGCATCTGCCTCTGTATGTGTAAGGCTCTGGCAGGGCTCCTCTGAAGACAACCATGGCATGCTCCTTTTGGTATGGGCTTCTTGTCAGCCATAGTAGTGTTGGGGTTTGGTGACTTGTTTATAGGGTGAATTCCCAGGTACAGCAATCTCTTCCTGGGTGGCCTTTACTTCAGTCCCTGCTCCACACTTTGCCTCCATTATTGCTCCTGTAAGTTCCCTTTCTCAGAGGAACCCAAGCACCCCCACTTCTTGAGCTTCTGGTGGTCTGTGAATTGTAACTTGTTTATTTTGGGCTTTTGGGCTAACATCCACTTATCAGTGAGTGCATACCATGTGCATTCTTTTGTGATCATATTACCTCACTAAGGATGACACTTTCTAATTCCATCCATTTGCCTAAGAATTTCATGAATTCATTGTTTTTGATTGCTGAATAGTACTCCATTGTGTATATATACCACAGTTTCTGTATCCATTCCTCAGTTGAAGGACATCGGGATTCTTTCCAGCTTCTGACTATTATGAATAAGGCAGCTATGAACATAGTGGAGCATGTGTCCTTATTACATGTAGGAGCATCTTCTGGGTATATGCCCAGGAGTGGTATATCTGGGTCCTCAGGTAGTATTATGTCTAATTTTCTGAGGAATTGCCAAACTGATTTCCACAGTGTTTTTACCAGCTTGCAATCCCACCAACAATGGAGAAGTGTTCCTCTTTCCCCACATCCTCTCCACCATCTGCTGTCCCATGAGTTTTTTATCTTAGCCATTTTGACCAGTGTGAGGTGGAATCTCAGTGTTTTGATTTGCATTTCCCTGATTACTAAGGATGCTGAACATTTCTTTAGGTGCTTTAGAGCCATTCAAGTTTCCTCGGTTGAGAATTTCCTGTTTAGCTCTGTACCCCATTTTTTTATTTATTTTTTTTTATTTTCTAAGTTTTTTTATTTACATTCCAAATCATTTCCCCTTTCCTGTTTCCTCCCTTCCCGAAAGTCCCATAAGCCCCCTTCCCTCCCTCTTTTCTCCATTCAACCCCCCCTCACTTCTCTGTCCTAGCATTCCCCTACATCCAGTCTTTCCAGGACCACGGGTCTCTCCTTCCATCTTCTTGGAAATCTATTGATATGCGAATTGTGTCTAGGGTATTCCAAGTAGGGTTATTTGACTCTCTTGAGCCTAACTTCTTGAGTTCTTTCTATTCCTTGGATATTAGCCATCTCTCGGATATAAGATTGGTGAAGATCTTTTCCCAATTTGTTGGTTGCCGGTTTGTCTTACTGACTGTCCTTTGCCTTACAGAATCTTTGCAGTTTCATGAGGTCCCAATTGTCGATTCTTGTTCTTAGGGCATAATCCATTGGTTCTGTTCAGGAACTTTTCCCCTGTGCCCATGTTTTCAAGATTCCTCCCCACTTTCTCCTCTATAAGCTTCAGTGTGTCTGGTTTTATGTGTCAGTCCTTGATCCACTTGGACTTGAGCTTTGTACAAGGAGATAAGAATGGGTCAATTTGCATTTTTTTTTTTTTGCATGCTGACTGCCAGTTGATCCAGCACCATTTGTTAAAAATGCTGTCTTTTTTCCACTGGATGTTTTTAGCTCCTTTGTCAAATATCATATTTTCTTTATTTACATTTCAGATGTTATCCCCTTTCTTGTTTCCCCTCTGGAAAACCCCCTATCCCCTCCCACCTCCCCCTACTCACTAACCCATCCACTCCCACTTCCTTGTTCTGACATTTCCCCTATACTAGGGCAATGAGCCTTCACAGGTCCAAGGGCCTCTCCTCTAATTGATGTCTGACAGGGTCATCCTCTGCTACACATGCAGGTGGAGCCATGGGTCCCTCTATGTGTACTCTTTGGTTGTTAAGTCCCTGGGAGCTCTTGGGGGTACTGGTTGGTTTATATTGTTGTTCCTTCTATGGGGGTACAAACCCCTTCAGCTCTTTGGGTCCTTTTTCTAGCTCCTCCATTGGGAACCCTGTGCTCAGTAAAATGGTTGACTGCAAGCATCCCCCTCTGTGTTTGTCAGGCACTGTCAGGACCTCTCAGGAGACAGCTATACCAGGCTCCAATCACAAGCACTTTTTGGCATCCACAATAGTGTCTGGGTTTGGTAACTGGGGATGGATCCCCAGTTGGAGCAGTCTCTGGATGGTGTTTCCTTCAGTCTCTGCTCCACACTTTGTATCTCCTCTCATGGGGTTACTTTGTTCCTCCTTCTAAGAAGGACCAAAGTATCTACACTTTGCTCTACTTCTTCTTGAGCTTCCTGTGGTCTGTGATTGTATCTTGTTTATTCTGAACTAATATCCACTTATCAGTGAGTGTATACCATGTATGTTCTTTTGTGATTAGGTTGCCTCACTGGGGATGATATTTTCTAGTTCCATCCATTTAACTAAGAATTTCCTGAATTCATTGTTTTTAATAGCTGAGTAGTACTCTATTGTGTAACTGTATCACATCTTCTGTATTCATTCCTCTGTTGAGGGACATTGATTGCAATCTGGTAAAACCACTCTGGAAATTGGTTTTAGCAGTTCCTCAGAAAATTGGACATAGAACTGCCTGAGGATCCAGCTATACCACTTCTGGGCATATACCCAGAAGATGCTCCAACATGTACTAAGGACACATGCTCCTCTATGTTCATAGCAGCCTTATTTATACTAGCCAGAAGGAGGCAAACTTAATTACGAAAATGCCTCCATAAAATTGTGCTGTATGACAGTCTTTTATTAACTTAGAGATAGATGGGAAAGGGTCCAGCCCATTGTGAGTGGTGCCATTCCTGGCCTGATAGTCCTGGTTTCTATAATAAGGCAGGCAGAGTAAGCCAATAAGTAATACTCCATGGCCTCTTCATCAGATCCTGCCTCTCAGTTCCTTCCCTGTCTGAATTCCCATGCTGACTTCCTTTCTGATAAACAGTGTGGTGTAAGTGTGAGCCAAATAAACCATTTCTAAGTTGCTTTTGATCATGATATTGCATCACAGCAATAGTAACCCTATATTATATATATTTATATATAATATATATTATATATAATGCATATATATATATCTTGCTCAGTTTGAATAATGTTAATTGTATGTGTGTTTTCAGGATTGATCATTTGGGACTGGATAACTAATTGGTATGCTTTTTCTTGAGGAAGACTGTTTTTCCAGGTTTCAGCCTTCTTTACTTGCCTGTAGTTCTTTTGGTAGGATTGCAGACTTCTGGGCTTTCCTCGGTGTACATTAGCTATTTTTTTTCCTGTTGTTGACCTTGTCCAGCTCATGTTGATACAGTCATGTTGTTGAGGCATTATGGGTGTAGTTTCTGACATTTCTAGGAGATAGAATTCCACAGCAAGTTCCCCAATCCTCCTACTTTCTTCCCTGTTTCTAAAACATCTTCTGATTCTTAGGGGCAGGAATTGTATTGTAGCTATATCCATTGGGACTGGGCTCTACACCTCTGCTTTTTCTTTGTGATTTTTCTGTAATGCTCACTGTTGGAAAGAAGTTTCAGAACTATGCTTATCTGTTCTTCGAAGGACAAATATTTAGAATGCAATTTGGGATTATGCTTTTATTTTATTCAGGTGTGTTTCTGCTAGTTCTACTTTCTCCAGGACTTTTATTATGAAGGCATACTGGATTTTGTCAAAGGCCTTTTCTGCATCTATTGAAGTGGTTATGCGATTTTTCTCTTAAAAATCCATTTTTATGCTTTACTACATTTATTGATTTGCATATGTTCAACTGTTTGTACATTTCAGAGATAAAGCCAGCTTGGTCATGGTGTATAATCTTTTTGATGTATATGTCTATTCTGTTTGCAAGTATTTTAGAGCATTTTTGAGTCTAAGATCATCAGCAATATTGGCCAGTAGTTCGTTCTCTCTCTTCTCTCTCTTTCTCTCTCTCTCTCTCTCTCTCTCTCATTTTGGTGTTCAAAATGATACTGGCTTCATAGAAGGGATTTGTAGGTGTCAAATGTGGTATGGAAGTGGCATTTGGGGTTTGGGACAGATAAAAAGTGTCCTGGTGGAAGCCTAGAGATCAGGTCCAGAGCAAGCAGGTGGCCAGAATAGTCCCAGACTGTGGATGATGTGGGTCAGGACCAGATCTTAGGGTAGTGAAGGCACATAGAAGGGAGAGAACTCACTGGACTAGACCTTAAAAAAGAATGTTCAGCATCTTGCTGGGGTTGGATGTAGTCTACAGTATATTTTGTTCATAGCCACCTGGTGCTGCTTTTATATAAATCCCCTCAGCCCCCACATCTCCCTTCCTACTTTGTATCGTCTTTTAAAATTAATATTTTTATTGAAACAACCAAATCCCATTAGTGTTGTCCATATGCCACTTGGATGAGGGCCTTTATTGGGGTGTGGATCATCTTACTTTTGCCACATCCCTAAAGAAATGTTACTTTCCTTCCCTCAGAGATATCAGTTGTCAATATCTCCTCAGGTGGGGATGGGGCTGTGGGAGCCCTCTCCTGATCCATGCTAGAATGTTGGCTGGCTTAATAATGTGCAAGCAGCTACGGCTGCTATGTGTTGATGTGTGTTAATGGTTACCTCCTGCCCTGAAGACAGCGTTTCATTTCCTCTCCGTTCCAGCTCTTCATTTGTTCAGTCACCTTTCCTTACCGTTTCCTGAGCTCTGGGTTAGAGGATGTTGATATAGATGGCTTATCTGTGGCTGAGCACACACAAGTACTAATTCTTAGAACTTTAAATAACCCCTGTAAAATGAATCTTTTTGACAAACCTTGAGAGCAGTACAAATTCTTCATTGTATAAACATGACAAATTAGAAGGCAGTTTGACGACATGAATGTTTGTGAAACATTTCCAGTATCCCCTCCTAAGGCTTATAATGTCCCTAGCTAAATACTTTCGACAAGGGTTTTAGTACTACACAAGAAATGCCTCATGTAGAGAAGGCCTCAGATACAATCAGTCATTGGCTACATCTATAGCTGTCATTTCACTATTGTACCAGTGAGCACATCTTGTCTGGTGGGTAACTATTTTTTACATTCAGAATCAGGCACTGGGTTAGTTTCTTGGTGTCTTTTTTTCCTCCAGCCGCCTCCATAGTACCTTCTAGAACTATGAAATTAACCAGCCATAAAAGGGGAGAGTTTTCTGGTCAGACTGAGGTGTTTTTTTTTTTTTGTTTTGTTTTGTTTTTTTTTTTTAATGCCTTGTAACCAACACTCGTGGTATCTTTAGCCATAGGGTCTTTGCCATTTACTTATGGTGGGAAATCAAGAACAATGGCAATACCCTGTGTTATTTCAAGGGCATTTGGCATCTTCTTGCCAGTCAATCCTAGGGGGTTTCCTGAGATACACTGATTATTTTCATTTAATAACCCATGTTATCCTGGAAACAGCATTGTCCACCCATGGAGAATACCTCTGTTCAAACTCTTTTTAAATTTATTTTTTAAAAAATAGCTTAATGTCTTCTGAAACTTTTAGTGGTTTTTAAAACTTGGGACCAAAGAGCAATAACAGCTTTGTTTGTTCCGTATCATACAGTTATTTGAAGAATTTGTGAGACTTGGTCTTCTTGACCTTTTGAGTTGCAGTAACTCATATTCCTTGCAAAAAAAAAAAGGGGGGGGTAAACTTTCCCTTCTACTTTAGTTAATATATTTTCTTTGAGATGGGAATGATATACAAAATGGGCCTTTTCTCTTTTTTTTTTTTTTTTTTGTAATTCAAGACTAGGCTCTTAATGACTCTCAGCTGGAATGCACATTGCATCATCGAGTAAATTTTACAAACAGCAGAGAGCTGGGATTCATCTTTAGATATTTTGGCTGGAGAAGTCTGCAGTGTCGCCTCAACAGCTGAACTGAGGAACAAAGACCAACCCAACTGCCCCTTTCAATCCTTGCCACAAAAATGGTGCAATGTTCTAATAAATGTGTTTCTGAGTTTTTATGGAAAGTTTTTGTACATACTGTTCTATCATACTTAAATAGCTTTAGTGTTCATTCAAGAAGTGTGATAAGATATTTTACCTAAATCTCTTACATAGACTATTATTTATGTTTAGTCTAACTTAATGAAATTATCTCTTTTTTTGAAATATAGAGTGGAAAAGTAACATGTTAACTCATGCTAGAGCAAAGCACAGTATTTTCTCTTTCAATCTAGAGAAAGAATACTCTGTGCTCCATCCTCTTCTCAGTTGGACAGCTTTTGAAAGTAGCCCCATTGCTTGACTGTTTTGTTGATTTCTTTTGTCTAAATAAAGGTAGAGTATCGTGAAATACTTTGTTTACAGTATGTATTTATACCTAGATGAGGAAGTGATGCTTAGAGATGCTGTCTCACCCTTTCCTATATCATAGAAGGGCAAGTCTTGTTCCTGGGTTTGAGGCTAAGACTTTGTCCCTTCCCTTCATAGCATAGTCTTATTATACGTTATAGCAGCTACTTATTCCTGTGTAGGAACTTTTCCCAGTATTGAAAACTTAAAGCAATACTTTCGATCTTACATTCCTCTGAATTACACATACAGGAGTACGTGAGCCTTTGTCATGAGGCTGTTGTCAAGATATCTCTAGAGCTGAAGCCATCTGAAGGCCTGACTAAGGGATATTGGCTTCTAGTCACTCGTTTGCTTACTGACCTAAGTGACCTCTGGGTCATTCATGTGGTCACTGTCAATATCTGTCAGTATCTGAGGCTCTTCAGAAACTATCTAATCCTCAGGCTGTGGAAGCTACTAAGAGAGACAGAGAGAGAAGGAAGCAGGGAAAGATAAACAGTGGGATGGGAACATGTGATGTCTGTGCTAGAAGAAGTTGTCAGGTCTAGTCTTCACTGGGAGTAGAGTTATATTTGCTATTGATTATATATGAGATTAAGAGTGCAGAATATTTTATAAATACATCTTTAAGTGTGTGTGTGTGTGCATGTGTACGTGTGGACATGTGCACATGTGTGATTTGATACTCGACTATGCCAGTGGATACACAGATGTGTACGTGTAGAAGCCAACAGAGAATGCCTGGTGCCTTCCAATAATCACTTTTTCCCTTAATCCCTTGAAATAGAACCTGCCACTGACCCAGAAGCTTGCCACATATTTAGCTAAAAGAACATTTACTTATTACTTACTGCTATTAAAGGAAGTTGATAACATTGCGTCTAACTCAACAATTGAAATATATTTCTAAAATTAATATGGAGCACAACAACATGCTAGATTCTGCCTGGTTGATAAAAGGGTGATATATGCAGATAGAATTTTAACTTGTGTATGCTCATGTCCAGTCATGAAAGGTGCTTGATAATTACAGGATTATATATTAATTTATGCATCACCTAAACCCTGTCTCCACCAAAAGGACCATTATTTTGAATATTCCATAATGGTTGGTATTTTTAGTGCCAGACTCATGATCCCTAAAATCTTAATGCCTGCATTCCAGATGTTTTTAATCTCTAAACTGTCAGGGTGTTACTGAGAACATAAGGTAAATGCCTTGAAGCAAAACAATAATGTGTTTTTAATGAAGAGGACTTTCTGTGTTGTTGAAATCTGAATCAAGAGGTTTCCCTCTCTTGCAAATAGCCTTTCATGCCACTTTTTGTAGGCGAACATATGGCTCACATCACAGTGAAATATGTAAAGTGGGGAGAATAAGAATAAGAAAAAGAAAACTCTGCTCCATGCATGTATCATGTGTGATTTAAGGCCACATGTGCAGTTTTCATATTGGACAAAAACTTAAGTGCAGCCATGAAATAATCTTGGGATCAAGGCTCCTTTGTGTGTTTTAAATGCTGCAAATGGTTTCACATTTTCAAGTAATTAACACTCACTTCACTTTTAATATTTGTCTTTCCTTATTAAGAAACAATCTCCCAATAATTCTTAATGAAAGCCTGAAATGGTGATATTTAGAAAGCATTAGCTTTCTGGAAGTAAATTACTAGGGGAAATGGTTTGGTCTTGAATTTCCCATATTTAATATGCTAATAAGAAGAAATTTTTTAAAAATTAGAAAATGTCTTTTGTGAAATAAATATGATTACTTGTCTTTGGGCATGTGACTTCACTTTTAATTTTTGCTTTCTAATGTGAATGTTCCCTTGTAAAAAATATGATCCTCCAAGATAAATAATTCTAAAAAAAGTTTTAGTTTTCTCTTTTAAAATGTTTTCCTTTCAGTTGTGCTTTCTATCTTCCGTACAAAATGGTATTTAAAACAATGTGTTTTAATCTTATGCATATATTATACACATGTAATTTTTGTTATTATTTGAAGTGTGATTGGTTATGGTAGCCGCTTGGTTGACTCTATGTGCCTATAAAAGAGGTTGAAGTTAGTGAATCTCTTCTCCAGAAACCAACTCCTTTGAAGCCATTTTGGTCAACAATCCAGGGTGTGTGATTGCTATTGCTACTGGAATGGTTTTGTAAGGGGGCTTGGCTGCTAAACACACCTCACCTCTAGCTGACTACCAACCTGGAGGAGTGTACATATCTGGAAATTTTGGTACCCAGTTGGGAGGAACCTTCTCCTCTCCTGTTGAAGGGACTGGACCAGGCACAGTTCAGGACCCTTGTTTTCAGGCAGTCTGTGGTTTTATCTCACCTTTTGGAGACCAGCTTTTGGGAGAAAGTGCTGAATTGGATCACTCATCTATATAGCTGTATCTCTGGGCACATAAAAATTTGTCCCTGTTATAAAGAGAGACATTTTTCCTATGGGTTAACTGGAAGAAAGGAGGTAGAGAAAGTGCTTTTAATTTCAAGGGTCAGAAGTTAGGAGAAAGCCCATAAATATTTTGCTCCTGAGTACTCATGATGTGCACTAGGCCATGAGTTTTGAGAGAGGGTTTCTTTCAAAGGCACCCACTTCTCTGGCGGCAGGATGTGTTAACCTGTGCTGTTTCTTTCCTCCTTGCCACGGGAGGTTGTCAAGAAGTAAGGATTTAATTTAAGGGTGCCTTTTAGAAAAACTCTACAAATTAGATTAAATTACAAAAATAATAAAGGATGTATATTAAACCCTATCAAAATAGAGGGCTTCCTGTACGGTTTGCAAATATCAGGAACCTGATATCTGCAACTTCATGAATATAATCGCAATAAAACTGATGTTTATTTATGCTTTGTATGTGAAACAATTCCCAAAGCTAGTCAAGTTTTATTATGCAAACACTGAATCTCCATTGTTCCAAGGAAGATGAGATATGATACTGTTCCATACCAAGAATGGTTACTGAGAACTATACTGACACACTCAATTCAGTGTAGAAATATTCCTGTAATAGTTATTTACAGTGCACATATTGAGGTTTTTAGGCAGTTTGTACATGTGCCCCCTGCTTGTCTTTAGTTTAGACATTGGAGTAGACAGGCTTTCATATTCCAATCTCTTCTCACTATTTTTCCCAATAGCTATTTTTAATGCACCTAAATTCAACATTCAAGTTTACTTGACCATCTGTGGTTCATGTGCTGATGTTGCCTGAGGGAATTTGGTTTACAGCTCACTAGGGAAGAAAAGGATAATGGACTGTGTTTCTACTCTTCAGGACCTTTGCAAGTGTAGTTAAACTGAAACTTAATAATCTCCTGTTCATTTACTCTCTGTTTGACGATGTTCTCCTTAGCATTAACCCTCATTCCACTCCTTTCTTTGATCAACCCTGTATCTTTTATTTTATCTTCCTTGGGCCAGAATTATTATTCACAGTATGATTACACTATAAAATTCTCTGTGACAGTGGTCTTTACAGTCAGTAATTAGCTGTATGCTTTTAGGACTATAGTTCCTTCCAGAATGTGTTTGATGGTCTGAATTCTTTTAACCTTTGCCCTGTTCTTTCAGTTCCAGCATTGGGTGTAAAGCCCCATGGAGGAGCCTCTGTCTTTAGCTTTTTTTACAGTGATTATTCTCTCCATCAATAATTTTTATAAAAAGGAATAAACTGTGACATGTAGTTTGATGAAAAGAGCCATTCAAGGAAATTTCATAATTGATTGTGGAATAAGAAGTCTTTCTATTCTAAAGTTGTACTATACAATATGGTTTCCTAGATTGTTCCTTATACAAACACTACTTTTGATAGTTTTATTCTTTTTGCTGGAGTGTCTTTGTCTCTTTATATAGCTGAAGTATTACAAATTATTTCCTGTCCTGTCATAGCATAGTGATCACCTAGATGCCTAATTAGAATAACATGGGCAACTATTTATCTACCTTCATTTAGAGTTGTTTATCTGAACTTTTAGGTGGCTGCTTTTTAGACAAAGAAATGTCATCAGCGTCTCTTTTATTTTAAAATTTCTTACATGCAGCTTCATCTCACAGTATGACTGAAAAGATGCTTAAAACGTTGTTGTCATAGCTCTCTCAAATTATAAATCTTTCAGTGACAATCACTATTAAAGGTTGAATGATTATTAGGTAAAATATAAGATCGATTTAATATGTGCTAAGTAGAATTTTCTAGAAGCAAAGTAGAAAAGTTCAGGGCTGAAAATACTCAGCTAGTCACCTCACAGGTAGTGAACAATAATGACACGGGTGTGTCTTAGTTACTTTTCCATTGCTGTAGTAAAAATGCTGCCATAAAAACAAATTCCAGCAGAAGGGTTTAATTTTGCTTATAATTACAGAGGGATAGAAGCCATCAGGTTGGAAAGGAATGAAGGCAGGAAGAAGAAGCTGGCTGCTCACATTATATCCACTCTCAGGAAGTTGGGGCCAGCCTAAAACCCATACATTCCACCTGTAGTGTTATACGTCCTCCAGTTTTTCTTTTTTTTCTTTTTTTTATTTTCTATATTTTTTATTTACAGTCCCAATGATTTCCCCTTTCCTTGTTCCCCCCTCCCCAAAAGTCCCATAAGCCCTCTTCCCTCCCCCTGTTCCCCAGTCAACCCTCTCTTGCTTCTCTGTCCTGGTATTCCCCTACACTGCTACATCCAGTCTTTCCAGGACCAGGGTTCTCTTCTTCCTTCTTCTTGGGAATCAATTGATATATGAATTGTGTCTAGGGTATTCCGAGCTTCTGGGTTAATATCCACTTATCAGTGACTGCATACCATGTGTGTTCTTTTGTGATTGGGTTACCTCACTAAGGATGATATTTTCCAGTTCTGACCATTTGCCTAAGAATTTTATGAATTCATTGTTTTTAATTGCTGAGTAGTATTCCATTGTGTAAATATACCACATCTTCTGTATCCATTCCTCTATTGAGGGACATCTGGGTTCTTTCCAGCTTCTGGCTATTATAAATAAGGCTGCTGTGAACATAGTGGAGCATGTGTCCTTCTTGCATGACCGAGAGGCCTCTGGGTATATGCCCAGGAGTGGTATAACAGGGTCCTCCGGGAGTTGCATGCCCAGTTTTCTGAGGAACCGCCAGACTGCTTTCCAGAGTGGTTGTACCAGCTTGCAATTCCACCAGCAGTGGAGGAGTGTTCCTCTTTCTCCACATCCTCGCCAACACCTGATGTCTCCTGAGTTTTTGATCTTAGCCATTCTGACTGGTGTGAGGTGAAATCTCAGGGTTGTATTACCAACCCTACATCCGACAGAGGGCTAATATCCAATATATACAAAGAACTCAAGAAGCTAGACTCCCAGAGAGCCAAATAACCCTATTAAAAATGGGGTACAGAGCTAAACAAAGAATTTTCACCTGAAGAATATCGAATGGCTGAGAAGCACCTAAAGAAATGTTCAACATCCTTAGTCATTAGGGAAATGCAAATCAAAACAACCCTGAGATTTCACCTTCCTCCAGTTTTTCAAAGGTTTCATAACCTTCCCAAGGACTACCACCAACTGTTGAACAAATGTTAAAACCCTTGAGCCTATGGGGAACTTTTCTCATTCAAACCACAGCAAGTAAGCTTTGACCATGCAACTCTGTACACAGAATATTAGCATAAGTCTTTGGGAATTAAACCATGGTGTATGAGAATAAAAATACTGGAATGATGCCATGAACCCATGTTTCAGCTGAATGGAAAAGTTGTTCCATGACTGAGGAAGAAAAGATGCAGTGCTCTTCAGAGGAAGATTTATTACTGTGACCAGGAGAGAATGTTGAACAGATGTTTTCCTTCCTGAGTAAGAAGGGAGAAGATTGATGGTTATGAAAAAGCAGAAAGACATGGGCATCAGAAAGGTGGGGGAATGGGAGAAGTGATTGCAGAGGGGTTCCGGTAAGGAATAGAAGGATTTGGAAAGAACGAAGAGAATAAAGGCAAATTATAGAAGTCATGGATATATAACTGAGGAAATGAGACTATCCAAAAAAAAAAGTGATGTAAAGGGTATAATGTTAGTGTTTATGAGATATACATTACTTTGAAAATGATGAAGGGGCTGAAGGGGGTAAAACACAAGCCTAAACAAACAAATCAACCAACCTAAAAAAGAAGCCCAAACCCAACAATTGAAAGACATCATTGTGATCTTAAGCATCTCTTGATTAGATGGTTGAAAAGAGCTGATGCTTCCTCAGGGAAAGTGATTTAGAAGGTGATTCCTGCTTGCAACTATCTATTTGTGTCTTTATCACTTTCTTGCAAGTATTTAGAGAAGCGAAAAAATAATATTATTAAAATATAAATTGGTAGTTAGATTTTAATCTACTAAAATTTATTAAAATATTAAATAATTACAATTTCTGATTATTTTTACATTTAATGTTAAATTTAAAATGAACCAGTCCTTTAAAAGATTCATATTTATTTTTTTAAGCATGTGTACATGTATGCCTACTTGTGGGGATGTATCTGTTCGCAGGTAAGGGACCTACTAATGTGGGTATTGGAAACTAAGCTCAGGTCCTCTGCAAGACCAGTGTGTGCTCTTAATCACTGAGTCATCTCTCTAGTGCCCAAATGAAGTGCTTATGAAAAGTGATTTAATAACAATAAATTAGCTAACATCCACTGGATGTTTCATTATCCCCATGTATTGTTCTCATTAACTATCTCCTGAAAGAACAACTCCCAGAATAGAAGATGAAATGTTTCTTATTTGTTATCATCATCTTCATCATCCCCACCTTTAAAGTTAGCAATAGACCTGTATTATAGTTTATGAATATGACTTATAATATGATGAAGTTGGAAGGTACTATTTCCTATTTTATTAATTCTTTTAGAGTTTAATACAATGTGTGTTTTGATCATATTCAGTGCCCAAGTCTTCCTAGAACTGCCTACTTTTCCTACCTGCACAAATTTACATTCTTTCCCTTTAATCCATTAGGTCTTCTTCTTGGACATTGTTGATTTACTTACTAGGAGCTATACTTTTAGAGAAAAGCCCTGTGTCCTCGCAGCAAACAATTGCAAATAGCTCCATCACTAGGGGTTGGATTTGTATCCAACTTCCCTCTCTTTGGTCCGGCTTGTCTTGTATGGGTTTTGTTCATGTTGTTTCAGTACATTTACTTGCAATCTTCATTTTTCTGAGTAGATGAATAATATTCTATTGTGTAAATATACCACATTTTCCATTCATTATCAGTTGATGGGTGTTTAGGGTGGTTTAATTTTTACGTTTATGAACAAAACAGCATTGAACATGGATAAGCAGGTATCTCTAGAGTAGGATCTGAAGTATTTCAAGTGCATACCCAAGAATGGAATCATAGGATAATCTTTGAGGAACTGATTTCAGTACTGACATTCTCATCATCAGTAAGTGTTCCTTTCTTAACGTTCTCCTCAACATTTGTTATTATTATTTTGTTGTTATTGTTGTTGTTTATTTTTTTTACCTTCCCCATTCTGACTGGAGTAAGAATTTAATTTGCATTTCTTAGATGGCTCGGGATGCTGAATTTCTTTTTTCTAGTCTATTGATGAGGTCATTGATCCACCTTGGGTTGAGTTTTGTGCAGGTTAGAGATGGGAATAGAGTTTCATTCTTTTGCATATAGATTTCCAATTTGACTAGCACCATTTTTTTATTTTTGAAGAAGCTGTCTTTTCTCCAGTGTTGTCTACTTGGTCAAAATCATATGGCCCTAGGGGTATAGGTTTATATGTTCTTCTCAGTTATTTCATTGATCAGTGGGTCTTTTGAAATGCCAATGTCATACTGTTTTCATCATTGTAACTCAGTAGTATGATTTGAAATTTGAGATGGCCATACTTCAAACAGATTCTTCTGGCTGACCTAACCTTTGCCTAGCCTTTCCTAAATGTATTTACTTGCAGTAGGAGTTTTCACTTGGACTCTTTAGTTTTGTTTTTTTTGGGGGGGGTTGTTTTTTTTTTGTTTTGTTTTGTTTTCTTTTAATGTGTAGTATAAAATCATCTGAAAGTAAAGATATTTTGATTTCTGTATATTCAATATGTATCACCTTTAGCTCATCATTTGACTTATTTGCTTATTTCTCCATACTAATATTCAGTGGGAGGGAAGAAAATTCATATGCTTGTTTTAGTGGAACTACTTTTTTTTCTCTTTAGGAAGAAGATGTCATTGGGCTTCCTTTTTGTTGAGATTTGTCCCCTGTATCCATAAGCTCATGGAGAGATGCTTAATTTTATTGAAGGTCTTCTTTGCATAGAACTTGTTAGTTTCTTTTATTAAAATCTTGTCTCTCTGCACAACCATACCCATTACATGTATGGAGTAAGAAGAATTTCATTTCATCATGTGGGAACTGGACACATGGACCTTAGATTGTTAGGTGACAAGTGTCAATACCTGCTGTTAATCTTAGCCAGTCCAAAAATGGCATTCACTTGGGAACAGGTTTTTAGCAAAGGAATAATTTCCATTTTGTTACCTATTAAAATTATAATCAATATATGTTTACTGTCTAGAATTTATTTTTATTAATTTTTATCAAATATGTGTAGATATACATACAATTCATAATAATTTTAACAGCCAGAATATTGTCAGAAAGCTGTTGGATTGGCATACAGCATAGAGTGAATACTTCAAAATATTTAACTTGACAGTAGGTTTTGTAGATTTATTATTTTTTATCAAAATGAAAATAAAAATTTTCTCCTTGATACAAAGCAGAATGTTTTAAATGAGGTCATTTTAAACCTTAAGAACTCCAGGCTCCATTGTAGACTTACAGAAAATTATTCTGTACTTAGTAACATTTGAATGGTAATTTTTAATCATAGATTTATTTAGTATCTTTCTATATTATCAGTTTGCTTGTTCTGCTTCAACAAAGTACCACACACTGGGTGATTTAAATGACAGAAATTTTTGCTTTAGTACAAGAGACATAGTGATGCTTTTAATGGCACTTTGTCGCAAATTAGAATCACCCAAGTAGGCATCATCACCTGAAGAATTATCCAGCTTTCCTTGAGTGATGTGGGAAGACCATCTGATTGCGGGTGGCGGCAGCCTATATCGAAAGGGGATTTCAGAAGACAGTTTCCCGAGCCTTTTGCTGCCTTGGCCTTCACTCTTAGGGACCTTATTGATTGGTTCTGTTGTGGCTGCCCTGCTGATACCGTTCCTGACAGTAGCTGTCCAAGCTTGCAATCATGGAATGAAACTAGTGGCTCTCCCAGAACTTTCAGGGCTCCTAGTCCCAATTTGGGACCACTGAGGCATTCCGCTTTGTGGACTGGTAGCTGCTTATTGTTGCCCTCCAGCAAGAGACAGGCAGCTATTCTGGGATGACTAAGAATGTTGAGGACCCCTGCCTCCACTACTGAGTTTTCAGCATTTCAGTAGCGATTTGATCGTTGTCACTATTTCAAAGCTCATTTAATAAATATCCTTTCTTCTAGCACCTTTCTCTCTCTTCTCTCTCCCCTCTCTCCCTCCTTCTCATGCACCCACTCCCAATGCCATTGATTCTATTCATCTGGAAAACCCCGTACAAGATATTCCTTCTAGAGATTGAGGGAAGTATCCGTTTCCCCTTTACTCAGTGGATGGCTACTGGACTCATGTGTCTTCTCACTCACTATCTACTTTCTTTTTCTTTAGATGTTTTTGTCTAATGCTCCTCTTCTTGGGAAATATTAAAGATCAGGAAACCCAAACGAATCATTTTAACTTAATTACCCCTGTGAAAACCCCTGTCTCTTAATAATCCCAACTCTGAAATCCTGGGGGGTTAAGTATCAGCATGAATGGCGGGGTGTGTGTGTGTGGGGGGGGGGATGGGCAATTCATTGAAATCAACAGTTCTGCTTGTCTTCTTTCTCAATGGTGGTTTAGGGAACTAGGTGGAATTTCCAGTTAGAGGAGACATACCTGAAAAGTCCTTCTGCTGAGCCTTTTAGAGAAATATTGGCTCTAATTTCTTCTCTGGACCTCAGTTTTCTTCCATCTTTTATGGATGTATCTTCATGAGATTAATTAGCCTCAAGGTAGACAATCCTGTGTTGTGTTAAACTGACTTGAAATCAAGCTTCTGTTTCATGCCAGGTCTAAATGTTTCAGAAGGTGATCTTTCTTATAGCCTTCTCTAAGACAGAAAACAAATGCCTTGCTGAAGCACATGCTCAAACATCTTAAATGAGCTTCATAAATACTGTCTGGTAAGTCAGAAAATGCTTTTCTGCACACATTTTATTAACTGTAATATTGTTGGTCACTTTTTTGTTACTTCTCTGTGACTTCCTGAAATTCACATAGAATTCACTCAAGCATTGCTCCAGGCTATTTATTTTATTTTTCTTCAACTGTATAGTGAGGCTTTGGTCCACAGGTCCATAAGTTTTTTTTCTTAAAGTGACTGCAAGTACAAAAGCCTTGTTTACATATTACATATTCTATACAGTGCCACCTCCTTTTACCCTGAACTCCCAGGGAAACTGAGCCTTAATGCTCAAGGCATCTGTGGTGTGTGATGAATTAGCTTTCATCCTGTGCATCTAGAATGGTTCTAGCTTTGTGCCAGCCTTGGGAGAATTAAGAAGTGACATTCAAATCAAGCCGACTGTGTCATGGAACCCCACTTGAGAAAGGCAGGCTGAATTTTACCTTGGATTTATTGACAAGGGACTGATGTTTCTCTCCAAAACCCTGTTGTGTCATCGATTTGAATGTGCTTTGTTTGCTCACTGATGTCCAGGCAGGGAGGAGGCAGTGGCTGTTTCATTTTGCACAGATGGACTTTGAAGCCTGGCAATGTCAGCAAATGTGTCTAGAGCCTTCCAGAAACAGATCATGACAAGGTAAGACGAGCAGGCTTCAGTGTAAGCAGCAGATTACTTCGGGAGGATGAAAACTCCAAATTACATAGCAGATGCCAGGTGTTCTTTAAAGACACAGATCCTAGAGACAGCAGAAGTGTGGAGTGCCCTGTGGGACCCATGGGGTTAGAGTGTCATCAGCAGTGTGGCTGTAACTTGAGTGTACTTGTATTATGATTTAGTATCGAGTTCACTAGCATTCATGCATTTTTTGTTGTTGTTGGTTCATTTTAGGTAAAACATGCAAGTTTCTCTGTAAAATGCAGAAACTCGGAGTTCCTAACTTCAGTGTTAAATAACACTATTATGTATACATGGTAAACTTAATACTTTCTGAATATGTTTTGAATTTATGCCTGATTTTTAGGCTTATAGTGGAAATGTCTTGTTCTCAAATCAAGATTCTACATATTCTTCAACATCTTTGTCTTTTCTGAACTTTCTTGAACTTTTCTGACTCTTGAAATAGTATTTTCTTCCATGCTTACTATGGTGACTTGCTAATATTATGTACTCCTATTTCCAAATAAGAAAATTGATTAGTATCATTTCATGGGCTTTATCATTTTTATGTTTGACATAACATAGGGTCTACACGGTTAATTTTCAGTGAATTCTTATTTACAGATCCTTTTGAACTACATATAATTGTAGAGTTGTAGCATTAAATAAGCTTCTTAAAATGTTTTGTTTACAGAAAACATGAAATTTGTACTAAGTTTGTTCTTTGGGATATATTGGTTTTCTTTTCTTTTTCTTGGATATTTTCCTTATTTACATTTCAATTGTTTTCCCATTTCCATGTCTCCCCTTCAGAAATCCCCATCCCATCACCTCTTGCCCTGCCTCTATGAGGATGCTCACCCACCCACCCACTCCCATCTTCCCATCCTGGCATTCCCCTATACTGGGGCATTAAACACCTCAGGCCCAAGGGCTTCTTCTCCCACTGATGTCCAACAAGACCATCCTTTGCCACATATGTGGCCAGAGCCATGGGTCCCTCCATGTGTACTCTTTGGTTGGTGGTCCAGTCCCCAGGAGCTCTGGGGGTCTGGCCCGTTGACACTGTTGCCTTTGCGATATATTGTATTCTGGTATGCATGTGCCTTGGTGCACAGGTGAAAATCAAAGGACATGTTGCAGAAGTGTGTGGTGTGTGTGTGTGTGTGTGTGTGTGTGTGTGTGTATGTATTCCTTCAAAGGGAAGAGGGAGGGAAGGAGGAAGAGAGAAAGAGAGCAAGAATTCTAATTGCTTTTATTTCCTCCTCCTCACTCTATTTATTATTAGTGTACAGGAATTCTTTTTGTTTTCATGTGTTAATTTTATATCCTGCCACTTTGCCGATTGCATGTATCAGCATTTTCTCAGAATGTTCTTGGGTTTCTTACCTATAACATCAGATCATCTATAAATTAGAATTCTGTGACTTCTTCCCTGCCTGTTTGTATCCCTTTGATATCCTTTTTTTTTCATTATTCCAGCTAAGAATCTCAGTACTATAATGAATACAAATACTGAACTTGTACACCCTTGTTTCTGATTTTAGTGGAAATGTTTTCTTATCTCCCTTATACTTTAATGTTGATTCTAGGTTTGTTGTATATCGCCTTTGTTTTACTTTTCTTGTTTTTTTTTTTAGTTTCAGGTATCTTTAGGACCTTTGCGATAAAGGAATTTAGGATATAGTTGAAAATCCTTTTGGAATTTGTTGATCATGTGATTTTTGCCCTTGAGTCCATTTATGTAATTTTATTTTTAAAATGTTGAATTACACTATAATTTCTATATAATATTTACTTATGTAATATCTTGCTAATTAAATTATTTAGGCTAAATTCAACAGATATGTATTGATAAGCAGTTCTTAAAAACTACTCTTTTTTCTCATTAGATATTTTAAATTTTGGTTGATGAATTTACTTGGTTTATGGATTTGCCCCAGTTTATTTGTTCTAGTATTGATGGACATTTTAATTTTTTTGGAGGGGGGATTTATACCATTAAGAAATAATTGCAGCTATTACTGTTAGGGTACAAACTTAACAAATCTTTTGGTATGGTAGGATGGTCTTGCTAATGCAGAAGCTGTTCTGCAGGAAGGTTTTACCAATTTACACTTCCATCAGCAGGACACGAGCATTTGTGTTTTCTATAATCGGGTCACAGTCAATGCTGTTTGACTTCTGATTGTAATTTTCCTGTTGATGGTGTACTGACTGTTTTCTTTGTAATACCTTACATTTCCCCATCGACTAACAGTCATACTCTCAATGGCCATTAATATAATGTCTCTTATAAAATGCTTAGTGCTTTTGTCTTTACTGCCTACTTCTAAAATATCGGTCTTCCCTGCCTATACACTCAGCAGCAGACATGTGGTAGACATATGTTTTGAAAATATTTCTACTCTGTCGATGCCCTTCTTAAAATACCTTTGATGAACAGATCTTTTTAACTTTATTGAATTGTAATTCATCAGTTATTGTCACTTTGCTTTTTAGTCATAAATCTTGGCTAGCTCTAGGATAAATTTATTCTGTATTATTTTTTTAAGATATACTTTATCTTTTGTATTTATGCACCTTATCCACAGATACATGGTGTGAAATAGGAGGTCAACATTTATTTTCATTTATACAATTACCTATTGTATCAATAGGTACAAAAAGTATCATTTCCACTTTATACCAGAGCTGGAATCCAGTTTGTTCTGTCTTGTGACTTTGTATTATATTATGGTTCTACTTAAACCAATACGTTGTCTTCAGTTTGTTACAAACACTATAATTTCTGTTTGTGAACTTTGTTAGCTTCTATTACATTGATTTCTTGACACTGTTTTAAGTTGTTTTACAATTGTGAGCCTACTGACCTTTCTAAACTTATTGAATAATTTCATTTATGATTGTGTATTCTCACATTTTCAAAGTAGTTGGTTTTATTTGCTCCGATCTAAGTACAGTCATATATAATAAGGTCTCTAATAAGATTGGCCTGAGAAACACACAGAAAAATGCCATTACTTTAAAAATCTTGAGTAAAAATGATCCTGATTATTAACCTACCTTAATGGTGGGATTTTTCCCTGGCTAGAAACCTCTTAAGGCATATACCCAGAGGCTTTACCTGCATGCAATAAGGACACATGCTCCACTATGTTCATAGCAGCCTTATTTATAATAGCCAGAAGCTGGAAAGAACCCAGATGTCCCTCAACGGAGGAATGGATTCAGAAGATGTGGTATATCTACACAATGGAATACTACTCTGCAATTAAAAACAATGAATTCACGAAATTCCTAGGCAAATGGTCAGATCTTGAAAATATCATCCTTAGTGAGGTAACCCAATCACAAAAGAACACACATGGTATGCAGTCACTGATAAGGGGATATTGACCCAGAATCTCGGAATACCCTAGACACAATCCGCATATCAATAGATTTCTAAGAAGATGGAAGGAGAGACCCCTGGTCCTGGAAAGACTGGATGTAGGGGAACGCCAGGACAGAGTAAGGAGAGGGGGTTGAATGGAGAAAAGAGAGAGGGAAGGGGGCTTATGGGACTTTCGGGGAGGGAGGAAACGGGAAAGGGGAAATGATTTGGAATGTAAATTAAAAAAATAAAATAAAATAAATAATAATAAAAAAAAAGAAACCTCTTAAGGAAAACAACATTTAAAGTTATGCTGGACACTTTTTGTCAGTGCCATATGGTAAGATCAATTGAAGGCTCAGATGCAACCCTTGCTTCAGCTAGGCCACTACAACAGAGCAGCGTGCAGTGTGGTTTTTAGTCAATGGCTAAGGATAGGTGAAGACAATTTCACTGTGTCTGAGCTATGGGAAAGAAAATATCCACAACTGAAATAAATAGTTCTAAGTGAGTTCCAAGTTACTAACTTTCATAACAGATAACTTGAGACATCCTAAAGCAGGCAGCATTAATTTTATTAGCTAACTGCTATCCAACAGAGAAATGAATTCATCTGCAACCATCAGAAGCCTGTTGACTGTAGCTGACTCAATATAGCTAAGAAAACATACTGATTTATCTTTGTTTTATTGTGGATAAGGTGAAAAAAAAACAGGATAAAACAAAACACTTGCTGCCCTTATATTTTTGCTGTGTAACATCATAAACCTTAGTCAATACAGAATAGTCTGTATATTTGTCTTCATAACTCAACAAATGGGCTCAGCTAGGCAGTTGGAGTGTGGTGTCCGTACTCAGCACATCTTGACTTGGTCTTCTGGAAGCATTGACAATTATGAGATGCTACAGGGTGGTTTATCTTCCTCCTACAGTGTCTCTTGCTCCCCCACCCCCACTAGGTAGCCTGGGATTATCTACATCGAAGTAGGTCATTGAGGTCCCTCAGAGCAGCAAGTGGAAAATCTTTCTTGGAAGTTCTTGAGCACAGGATGCTGCTACCTAAGGCACATTGTGATAGGGACAATTCAGAGAGGGAAGATCTTATCTGAGATGTACTCTGGCAATTGACTCACAGCTGGACCTGATTTCTAAATCTTAAAAGGAAGGTGCTTTTTAAAAAATATTGTAAAAATCTTGTTTTCTAATTGTCTGATTTCCTGTTTATTATTGAATATCCACATCACTGATGTCATTACAAGGTTTAAAAACTTTTTAAAGAGAGAAAGAAAGAAAAATAAAACACAATAAAAAAGTTTCTTTGATCTATAACACTGTAGAAATTTAAAACCATTTTAAGTGTAGAAAGCCTTTCCGGAATCAGAGATTTAGAAGTGTGAGCACAGGGGCCTGACCTACCCACCAGTTCTTTATACATGAAAGCTTATTTTTTTCCATTTGGGTTTTTTTTTTCCAGGACACAAATGAAAACTAGCATCAGGAACTTTGCTTTTCAAGTAAAATTCTAAAGTGTGTTAAACTTCCCCATGGGAGATTCCAGGGAGGAAAAGAAAATGTTTTTCAGTCCATGTTGCTATCAGGGAAAGAAGCAAGAGGTATGCACATCTCAACTAGCAACACATTATTTCCAGTTGTCTTAAGGAGGCTTGAGAAGAGGAGGCTAGTGAACAGTGAATTTTGAAGAATATATCAGGAGTCAGAAGTCTCTACAGTAGACCATGGTGATAGTGTCTGAGAATATGATTTGGGGGCAGAACAGCCAAGGGCATTTAGAATTGATCCACACCTGACTGTTAGGAAGACCATCTGAAAAGTCTAAATGCAAACTGGAATCTTTACTGCACACCAGTGTCTTCATGGGCATTTTGTATAAAATCCAGTCTCTTCGCTGTGCCCTGACCCACCGTGTAATCTAGGTACACTTTGCTTTCCCAGTTTACCAAGTCATTTTCTTCCAAGGCAGTCTGACATTAGCTACACTTGACCCTTATGCCTGTCTCTAAACCTCTAGGCATTTTGCCATTTGTATCTTAGGCAGCACAGTTGTTCATTCTTTCTTCCATGTTGAGGCTTACCTGCTATTTCTTGAGGACTCTTCTCAGAGCACAGAACCCTATCAAAACTTCCTCTGTCCAAAGCTCACATATTCTCTTCCAACTCCTGGCTCTCCCTTTACCCCCTTTTTCTTGTTTTGTTTTCTGACTCTGGGGTTTGAACTTGGGTCTCTAACATGCTAGAGAAATACCCAGACACTGCACTACTAACACTCTTTTATATTGCTTCTTTGCTCCCATCTCTTCACAGTACACTGTACCAGGATCAGAGGCTCACTGTTCTGTGTACTAATACATGACTCTTGCACCTCTCTATTCCTGCCTTGTATTCAAATTTTTCTGGAAACAAAAGAACAATATTGGTCATTTTAAAAACAAAACCCAGTTGTGTATAGTTTAGTGTTGATGGATTATGCTAATAAGAAAAAAAGGACAATTGTTTGAAATCCCAAACAATACTAATGTCTTTTTGTCTTGTGCATTGCATCATGTGGACATTGGTTGCTGCATAGACATAGAGCCTTTAGTTGGCACATTAAGCATTTGAATCCTAAAGGGATTGGTGGACAGGTCAGTCCAGATGTTCATTTTTTGCTTGTGGTCATCAAAATATATATGAAAAAATATAGCTACAATATGTCTATGGCTGCAGGTCCCACCGGCTCATTTTGTGCCTTAGGAAAAAAATATAGAATTTATTTTTCTATTTTTAAAATAATCTTTAAATTTTTCTATTTTTTAGTATATTAAGAGTGTGTAAGATATAAAACATATCTTCATTATCTATTTTTAACACTCTGTAAGTAAAATATAGATATTACTTATCTACTGGGTGTATGTAGTAAAGTATCAAGTTTGTAAAGGACAGAATCCTCTAAAATGAGTAGTTTGACTGAAGTCAGACTTGTACTTGGAAGAAGTATGGATTTTCAAAATTTCATGGAGCTAATATGATCGTTGTCTTAATATTCATGACTAGAAACACTAAAGAAATATTGTAAAAAAGATATGGGACTCTGCAGTATGAACACTATGCAGGCCACAAAAGGAAGTGACATTTTAATTTGGGGTTTGATCCCACAACACATGGTAAGCAGGCATTCAGTCCCACTCCATCATTGCACACCTGCCTTACATCATTCCTCCCAAGCTCCCGGGGCTTGCTCCTGCTTTTCTTCTTTATCTGCCCAGCGCACTTCCAAGTGAGATGTGAAGCCTGGATCCAAGCATGGAGCTTGGTTGAAGTGTCATTGACACTTCGTTTTCTTTTAGTAATGTGACTATTCATTTTACAACCAGCGTCTTGAAAGTTTGGTATTGAGAAAGTTACTGCATCTCATTTATTAGTATGCATTTGGTGATTTTAAAATCCTTTTTTGATATCTGTACTGTGTATTTCATTAAAGGATTTTACGGGAGCACAATAAAAGTAACAGTATTTTACAGAGCTTATTTTGTGGATGTTTTGAGTATATTTTTTTCAAATCAAATCTGTGGAAAAATATTTTTATCATTGCTTGTCTGACAAATCTTGCTGTGGGAAATACATAGTGCTTTTATTGCTGTAGGAAATTTTAGTGCTTATATCAAATCACTTTATAATGCCAACTGCTTCTGAAAGATAACCATTATGTGTCTTCATTTTTTCATTCATTATGGCCATGTTGCCCTCAGCTGCTTTATACTCAAGTGAATTTTGTCTGGCATCTTTCCCCCTGGATAAGCATCAGCATTTGGGTGAACTTACCTTCAGATCAAATAGTCTTCTCCTTTTTAGTTCTCTTGTATTTATGCTAAATTTTTAAGAGAAAACAATGCTTTAAAGACTTTGATGACAATATTTAAAAGTGAGTATTCCTTGAGGTGTATGTGCATTTTATTCCTTCAGTTACTAGCTATGAGAATTTAAAGTCTACTTCTAGTTGATCCATCCTACTAAGCACATCTTATAAGCTCTTTCAGTCTAACAGATACAGGTATGTAATGATGTACCACTAAAGAAACAACAGTCCTTTCTTTGGAGGTTCTTTGTTTCTGTAGTGAATGTTTACTGGGGAACTCTTTGTAGGACTAGGCCAAGGACTCTTATGCAGATCTATTCAGTAGCTCTGTTGATGATAATTTCCTTTATCCCCTTCTGTGCAACTTCCCGAAATATGTTTTCTCCTGTTGAAAACTAGTATAATCTTATCTGAGCTAGGGTTAGAGAGGATAGAAGCAGATACTATGCTAGGAAAAAACCAAGTGCCTGCAGACCCTCTTAGGCCAGCCAGACATTTATCTCTAGCTGCCTGGTTTCATTATATCCTTTTGGATTATTTATTGTCTGTTAGGTGAGGTTGTTGATGAAGGCTGTGTATTTTTTCCTTATTTTTAAATCTCTCTTTGGTTTTACTGAAGGAGAGAGGGAATAACTAACTTGCAAAATGAACATTTCGTCTAACAATGAAATGTGTGCTGGTAAGAGGAGGCCAGCACTTTTGAAGTTCTGATTAAGATTTTTCCTTTCCACTTATCATTACTTTGCTCCTGTTTGTGTGAGTCACCGTTTATTTGATTTTACAACAGAATAAGGAGTTCCTCCACTGCCTGTGTTCTCAGTAGCATTCCAGGTAGATTAAGCATTCATCACAACATGACTGGGGAAATGGACACACGAGATTCCATTTCCCCAGCCTGTCCTGATGTCCTCTCACCATTCTACCTAATATTTAGTCCTTAAAAAAAATCAATCCAGGCAACTGAGTCTTTTCTTCCTTGGAGCTGCAGTATCCCTGTGAGTGGGGGGACGGCTTCTCTTCAAGGACATGCATCAGGGTCATGTGTGCTGAATTCCATAGTTCTGCTATTTTATTTAATGACACTATTCGTGCACCCAGTCTTGTAGACTACATTCTCCATGAGGCAACTCAATGTTGATCAATCTTTAAGACAAAAAGGGAAGTTTGAGAGCAATCTATAATTATGATAGATTGAGATATGATTGACTGTAAGTTAAGACCAACTAGAAATACCTTACATGTGTGCTTTTAGAGCTATTCTACAAAGTAGGTCTTGAAATCCCCAACCCTACCATTCATTTTCCCTCCTTGATCATTAGTTGTCCTAGGACAGAGTTTCCTAGCTGTGCTGACATTTTTGACTGGTTTATTATTTGTTATGGGGGTTTACCTATACAGGAATATACATTTAGCATTATCTCTGATTTCTCCCTCTTACAAAACATTAGCCCTCCTCTCCATTAATGTTATTATTGCAAAGAATGTGTTTAGAACTTGCCAGATATTTGCAGGAAAGAGGGCAACATTACTTTTATCCATAAGTCATTATCTAGAGGTTTGATACAAATATCTATTTATAGATCCACCAAGCAGGAGTAGGCTGAATTAGGTTTTTTTTTTTTAAATCTCCAATAATAAAGTGTTTAACTCAGGCATCAATGGGAGAAGAGGCCCCTGGTTCCGTGAAGGCTTAATGCCACAGTGTAGGGGAATGCCAGGTTGGGGAGGTGGGAGTACGTGGGTGGGTGAGGGGCACACCCTCATAGAAGCAGGAGGAGGGAAGACAGGATGGAGGTGTTGGGGGGAAAATCGGGAAAGGGTATAGCATTTGAAATGTAAATAAATAAATAAAATATCCAATAAAAAAAGTGTTTAAAAAGTAGAAGAAGGCAGGTGGATCATTTGGTGATGTACAACTCCAAGTGCTGCCTGATTGTAACCTTAGCCCTGGAGAGTCAGAGAGAAGCTGATTCTTGGGACTTGCTGGCTGGCCAGCATAGCATTTTGGTGATGTACAGGTTAATGAGAGACCTGTTTTAGAGAACACAAGATGGATGAGACTTGTGGAATGTAAATAACAAATTCTTGTGGAATGGAAACTCAAGGAAATGACACTTGGGGTGATCTGTGGACTGTATGTGTGCACATACATGGGCATGTGTGCATATCCTACATTCACATGAACAAACACACAATGAAATGCTTGAAAAAACTTGGGCATTTTGGCTTATGTCTAATCCCACAATTTGGAGGTTGAGGCAGGAAAAGAATTTTCAAATGATTGAGGCCAGCCTAGCTACAGAGTGAATTCTATGTCATTCTGCACTAGAGTAAGACCTTGTTTAAGACCACACATTTCCATTTACACACACACACACACACACACACACACACCAAAACACACACATATACACACTGAGAGACAGAGACAGAGAGAGAGAGAGAGAGAGAGAGAGAGAGAGAGAAATTGACTAAAAGATACCTTATTTTTATTTTAAAATTAATATTAAGGAAAATAAGACCAGTACTAAAGCACTTGATTTTAATGGAGAGTAAATACACAGCAAGGTAACATTAATAGTTACTTTTATAGTAAAGTTTAGCAAATTTCCTTCAAGTCTTTTATTTATTTATTTATTTATTTATTTATTTTAATTTGTTTGCATTTCAAGTGTTATTCCCTTACCTGGTTTCCCCCTCTCCCAGAAACCCCCCATCCCATCCCCACTCTCCCTGCTTCTATGAGGGTGTTCTTCCACTCACCCACCCACTCTAGTGTCCCTGCCCTCAATTCCCCTACACTGGGGCATCTATCAAACTTTCATAGGACCAAGGATCTCTCCTCCTATTGATACCTGACAAGGCAATCTTATGCTACAGATGCAGCTGGAGCCATGTGTACTCCTCGGTTGGTGGCTCAGTCCCTGGGAGCTCTGGGGGATCTAGTTGGTTGATATTGTTGTTCTTCCTTCAGTCCTTTCTCTAACTCCTCCACTGGACATTCAGTGCAATGGTTTGCTGTAAGCATCTGACTTTGTATTTGTCAGGCTCTGGCAGGGCCTCTCAGGAGACAGCTATATCAGGCTCCTGTCAGCAAGCCTTTCTTAGCATCCACAATAGTGTCAGAGTTTGGTGAATATCTGGGATGAATCTACAGGTGGGACAGTCTCTGAATGGCCTTTCCTTCAGTCTCTGATCTGCACTTTGTCTCCATATTTACTCCTGTGAATATTTTTTCCCCTTTCTAAGAAGGACTGAAGCACCCACAATTTGGTCTTCCTTCTTCTTGAGTTTCATGTGGTCGGTGAATTTTATCTTGGGTATTCCAAGAATTTGTGTTAATATCCACTTATTAGTGAGTGCATACCATGTGTGTTCTTTAGTGATTGGGTTACCTCACTCAGGATGATATATTCTAGTTCCATCCATTTGCCTAAGGATTTCATGAATTCATCATTTTTAATAGCTGAATAGTTCTGCATTGTGTCAATGTACCACATTTTCTGTATCCAATCCTCTGTTGAAGGACATCTGGGTTCTTTCCAGCTTCTGGCTATTATAAATAAGGCTGCTATGAACATAGTAGAACATGTGTCCTTGTTATATTTTGGAGAACCTTTTGGGTATATGCCCAGGAGTGGTGTAACTGGGTCCTCAGGTATTTCTATGTCCAATTTTCTGAAGAACCACCAGAGTGATTTCCAGAGTGGTTATACCAGCTTGCAATCCCACCAGCAATGGAGGAGTGTTCCTCTTTCTCCACATCCTCACCAGCATCTTCTGTCACCTGAGTTTTTAATCCTAGGCATTTTGACTGGTATGAGGTGGAATCTTTTAACTGTGTTTTAACTGTATTTTAGGCTTTTATTTATTCTTATTACTCTCAAAATTTGTTTGATTTCTCCAAATAATAATTGTTTAGTCACCCAGAATGCCATAGTAGTATATAGCATTTGCCCAAAATAAGATGGTCAAGTCATTACTTTGGCATCATGTGTAAATAGCTCATAAACCCTTCTCAATTTTTCTAATTGTTGTGAGAACACATTTAAAAGAAAAAAGCATGGATTTTCCATTTGTTGTACTGTAATGGGAAAGAATGTAGTTTTAAATTGGTTTTTGATTTTTTCCCCTAAAAAGATTTACTTTTAATACACACATTTTATTCAGTTATTTATTAATTTTTTTACTGTATTTCATTCTATTTCAATTTTGGAGGCAAATTTAAAAAACAATTAGTATGGAGGTCTATCAAATGATGTATTTAAGAATGTGTTTTTTGTGCCCATCACTGACATTATTTATGTACGTCTATTAAAAAGATATTCAGTGTACAACTTATTTTATGTGATGTATCGGTGTCTTTCTGGCCCGTAGGAAACTTACCTATTTGTTTCGTTTTTTTTAATTGGCATCTGATAACTCATGTGTTCATGGGGTATAAACTTGTATTTTGATACATTAGAATAGTATTTAATAATAAAGTCAGGATAATTGGTATTTCTACTGTCTTAGTCACTTTATTGTAGCAATAGTCTTATCTGTCCTTCTAGCTGTACTTAAATGTACAAGGGATTATGGTTAGACATAGTCACCCTACTCTGCTATAGAACTAGAACTTATTCTGCCTCTATGACTTTTTTTGTGCTTATATATGCAGCCTTTCTCTCTCCTGGTCAAGTGATAATTGTCCTGTTGTTGCCTTATTGCATTTATCGTGATTAGCTTTGGTCTCATCCCTGCTGACATGAATAAGAGAATAAGATGATTTTATTCTTTCTGCATTTAAACAATATTCCATTCTGTCTGTATACTATATTTGTCAAAAATCTATCCATCACTAGGCATATTCAGATGATTGTATATATCTTGATTTTCAACACTTCCACTCACATCTGGAATCACCCCATCTCTATCTTGCCTTATAAAACAAATAGGCTATATGTATGTATATATACATATATATTAAATTTAATATATTTAATATATACATATATAATTTAATATTTAATATAGACATATATATGTGTGTATGTGCACACATATATGTATATAGATAAAATAAGATAGAATAAAAACTAATACATTGAAATAAGACAAAAGAAACAAGAGTTCAAAAAACCCACAGGAACCTGATATAGACATAGAGATACATGTTTTCACATATATAGAAATACCATTTTAAAAAATCCACCAAAGTGGAAGCCATAATATATGGGCAAAGGACCTATAGTGTAAAAAAGAAAGAAATTATATATAAATAAAATAAAAAAAAACATGAGGTAACATTTAAAAAGCACTGATATGAAATTATGAGACAAGAAACCTCTAGCAATGCTGTTGAGTTCATTTTCTCTTGGCATCTACTGTTGTATGCACCTTTCACAATAGTTTGTTTTCCCAGAGAGACACCCTTGGATAATGCTAACTTTTCTTCTGGAAATAGTTATCAAGTGGAGATTGCATCTGGGTTAATGATGGGGGCATGTATGTATCCACCTCTCCTTTCAGCTATAAGACTTCATCTGGATACAGACCTGGGTAATTTCTGTTAGTTCATATGTGTGTCAGTCCTGATGAAATAGACATAGCCTGTTTCCTTGTTGTTTTCCTTCATCTCTCCTGGCTTTTATATTCTTTCTGACTCCTTTATGACAGGATTCCTTGAACCTTTAGGGCTGAGTGCTCCTAAGTTTCTCATTTTATGCATAATACAGAAGCAGTGGGTCTGTATTAGTTCCCATCTGCTGGAGGAGAAAGCTTCTGTGATCATGGCTGTACAAGGCACTGGTCTATGAGTATGGAGGAATGTCTTTTTATTGCTATATTTTTGTTTAAGAACAGAAGTATTTGATTTTACCCTAGGTTCCAGGGAAAATTAGTTCTAGGTTCTTGGTCACCCAAACAATGTTTGGTGTAGATTTTATCTCGTGGAATAGGCCTTACGTCAATCAGATATTGGCTGGTTACTCCCACAATCTTTGGGCAGACATTGCCCTGGCCTATTTTGCAGGAAGAACAGGATTGTAGCTCAAAGAGCATCATTTTCAAATATTTTAAAAAATAGTTTAAAAATAGTTTTAATATACTTTTAATAATGTTAAATTATTTTTTAAATTTGAATTATTTGTGTTCTTATTATTGAGTTGTTTGAGATTCTTCTATCTCCTTAGTGTTAACCCATGGATTTTGCAACCTCATCTAAAATCTCCTTGACTATGACAGGGTTCTCTTCTCACCTATGGTCACTTCTATTGCTTTCAAAGTTTTTGGTTTATCTTTGTCCTTCATTGATTGTGAAATTTTATATACATACATACATACATATACATATATAATACATACATAAATACATACATATGGAAGCTTTTATATATGATATATATGGCTAGAAACAAGGATACAGTTTCATTCTTTTGCATATTGCAGAACTTTCACACAATTTTATTTCAACAACAATAGAAATAATTAGATGAAAATAATCTGTGTAGGTGTGTATGTGAATGTACACAGAACATAGGTAGGAAATAAATCGTCTAAATTCTAAGTGTAACATTGCAAGCCCTCAACAGTGCAAGCTTATAGCTCTTACCATAGGTTCCTAAGAATGAAAGGACTCAGAAATTGTATCATATTGTTTCAGTCAGGACTGAGAACACTTTTCTATGCTTTAATTGTATTTCTCATTGCTGAATGTGCTGTTCACTAGGATAGCCATGTATATATGAGGCTGTTTAATTAATGTAAGTAAATGTGAATAAAACCTACTTTACTTGCTATACTTCAATCTGTTATTACAGTGCAGTAGCATTTCCACAGTGCGGGAAGTTCTGTTGGACAGAGCTGGATGCTTTCATAATTTATCAAGATAAATACAGGGTCTGTCTTCTCTTAGAAAAATCAGTACGAGAAACACTGAAGGTATAGGTTTTGAGTCCTTTCATTTCCTTTTACTGTGCAGTGTATTGAGGACATAGAGAATTTGTCTGGTGCTCAGAGAAACCTCTGGTGGCACTGCAGTCGGTGCTCCACTTCTGCCCGAATGGCTACGCTTCTGTCTCTTTCAAACTGAAGCTGCCTGGTAACTTATCCTTTGTACAAATGGCTCCTTCTCTTAAATAATTGGAAACCGTTTCCAGTTGATTTATGGACGTCTCGTTAAGGAGGTTGATGAGAGCTGTCACAGTAAGTGAGGACTCTCCTTGCAACCGACTGGATTTCTATAGGCATATCTGCCTAGGTTGAACAGTATTAGGAAATTACTGCTTCTACTGTGTAAGCTTACAATGATGTGTTATGAGACAGAAGGGGCCAAGTGCTTAAACAATGATACATAGTTTTCTCATGATAATAACAGTGACTTCAAAGTCCTTGTGGAAATTATTTTCTATTTGATGGTTACTCTTTTCCGTTCTTACCCTGTTTTCAGTTTAATGGCTGTATTCTTGTGTTAGTCAGTTTGCCATTACTGTAACAAATACCCAAGATAAAATCAGCTTGAAGGATAGAATGGCCTATTTTGGCTCATGATTTTAAGTGTGTTTAGACCATAAATGATTGGTTCTGATGCTTTAGGAATATAGCTGCGTAGTGTATCAAGGTGGCAGCACATGGCAGAGGAAATTCATCTTGTTGACTGAGGCACAAAAAGAGGAAGAGGAGGGATTAGCCCTCAATATTCATGTTAAACCCTGCCCGCTCTAACTAGAAGATGTCACATAGGCCCTAAGCTTCTATGGTTACAGTTTCCCATTAGGGCCACAGACTGGGGACTAAGCCACTAACACATGCCCCTTGGGAGACACATTTTCAGATCATAACTGTTTATTAACTTCTCTGGAGTGATTAATATAATTTAAAATGATTTAAATTATGCAGCCAGAGGTTTTTAAATGATGTACTTCAGTTCATGGCAGTTACTGGCCCTTTTTCCAGACAGATCTCCCTGTATTTAGCTGACAACACATCACTGTCTTGAGCCCTTTCGTGGGTACATCCTGGGAGTTACAAAACATTTTTTTTGCTCCTGAGTGTGGCAAGAAGTTCCAGAAAGATTTTCTACAACTTAAAACCAGCCATTCCTACTTTTTTTTTAAAAAGGAAATCTACATTTTACACGATCTATATAAATGTATTCTAGCACTATGGAAAGTTGGAGAAAATTCAGTATTGAATTTAGTTGAAATATTAATATATTTGTTGTAGAAAATGTCCTTCATTTAAGGAAATGAGTTGGATTCAGCTCATGTAATTCTCAAGTACCATTCCATCTGTACTATCTGGGAAGGTCCCTACCACACAGGTGCACACTTCCAGTTTAATGTACTGGTGACTTGAAATCTTTCATAAGAACTTTGTGTCATGGGAAGTAAACAGCAGCGTTTAAAATATTTCAAGCTCATACCTATGTGAGTTTTATTGGTATGTCTTTGTTGATGAGTGTCACAAGGCCTGAGAGGCAGAATTTGTCTCTTCTGATGTACTAAAGCACGGAGCAGCTTCTGCCTTGCCTCCTTTTACCCCATAAGGCTAAAGGCAAACATTCTTTTTGTTTTAAATATCTCCCTAAAACTTCATTTCCAATCTTTGTATTGCAATATCAATTCCATTGTACCGATACGATCCAGCATTTCCTTTTCAGTGGTGTTTATGGAGTGAACCTCTGCTATATGTATTTTTGTACATTTCTGATTACTCCCTTGATGTACTGGCCAAGGGCATAGCCTATTTAAGTGTAAATGTGTCTTTTCATGTTAGCATTCATTTTTTGAGAGTGAAATCCTGTCACTGACCCAGGCGAGAGGGAACATTTGCAGACTTATTTGGAAAATTTGGGTCTTAATACACTTTAGCTGAGCGCATGGAAAAGGCAGGGTGCCCTTCCTTGAGAAAGCTTCTGTGGGTTTCTGATGCCGTGATGGCTCAGAGTCGTTATGTAGCAGTTGGCTCTGATATGCTTGCCCAGACACAAATTGAATCCGACAGGACTGATGTCTCCTGGACTTTGTTGCCATCTGAAATGCTGGCGTGAGAAAGAGGCAGTGGCAGGGGGAGGAGAGAGGGTGCGGAAAGCTGATTCCTGTAGCTCGTTTCCTCTGAAGCTTTGCGATTTCCAACAGCTGATAGCTGTGAACTGCTTGATAAGCTGTTTTCCAGATGAGATTGATAACCAATCACTGTTCTGGAACAGCTGGCTAGCTTTCAGATTCAAGATGTGTTTCAGTGTTCCGCTCACTTCTTCATGCCACAAATCTGTCTAAAAACAAACAAACAAACAAAAGAAGGGCCTGTGGAGTAGAATGGGAACTAGAGAGTGATTCCGCTCTTCCTTTTTGCTCTATTGTTCCTGCATCCAAACTATTCCTGCATATTAATGAAGACCCAAGTTTTTCTTAAAAAAAAATAATATTTTAATTTTCAAATTCAGTGTCAGAAAAGATAAAATGTTTATAATAGCTGCATTGCTATTCTTTTAAGATCCACTTATTTTGTGGTGTAAGGTTGTTTTGGGGGTACTTCTACTCTATATGCTGTCAAGAGTTTCATGTGTTTCAGACATTGAGAGATATGAAAATTAAAGGTGCACAGTTTCATTTTGAAAATGAATCCTCATGATCTTAAGTTCTCATCATTGAGACAGGGGAGGCTCTGTTTTCTGACACAGCCTCTCTACTATTTTCTTTCTTACTTAGTCTCCTCTTTGTAGGAAACTATGCTGTATTTTCAAAGGTTCTGTAAGCATAGCTCCACGTCAATTTGAGAATCAAACTCCAGATTATGTCTTAGAGCCTGTCAGTGACCCCCTCATTCCTTCCTGTTACTGTTCCACTGCTGTAACAACCAACTCATTATTTAGGGGGAAATGGCTTTAAGGGAATTTTGTTTATTATTGTATGTGTGTGTGTGCACATGTACATGCACGTGCTCATACACGTGTATATACATGGCATGACGCATGTGTAGAGGTCAGAGGACAGCTTCTAAATGTTAGTTTCCTCTTTCTTCTATGGGTTCTGGAGATTAAACTAAGGTCATCAGTCCTGTGAAGCAGGCACTTTTACTCCATGAGCCCTCTTGTCAGACAAGCCATCACCTTTGAGTTTCATCTTATGTTTCACTTGGAACTCTTGCTATGAACTTAGTGGCATTCTGCATTGTTCCTGTTGTAGCTATCAGTAAATTTTCCCAAGCCCCAGTTTTCTATTTTTCCTCTGCTCTTAAACAGTATAGAGCTTGTTTTTGTGCTGGCTGGGTAATGAGCACTAGACATAGACTGATAGCCAAGGATCTCTTTGTGTTCTCTTTTGTATCGTCTTCTGTTCTCCTAACACTTCATTCTAACCCTGTGGCCCTCAGATCGTGTGGATCCCAAACCAGAAGTGCATCCACACTTCCCTGAAATGAGGAACACAGAGTTATAGAGCATGCAAGAGAACTTCAGAAGTGTAACCTGTTGTGGCGCCTAGTTTTCTGTTTTAACAAGCCATCCCTACTACAGCACACCAGCACCTACTGTTTTCAAAGCTCTGCGTGGAATTCAGAGAATACCCATTCTTCATCCTGTTAAAATCCTGCTCATGTGTGCTCAAGGCTTCCCTACACTACATGGCAGTCCACAGCCATCTGTAACTCCAGACTCAGGGAATTGGACATGCTCTTTTGGCCTCCATGGGCATAAGGCATAAACGTAGTAAGCAGTCATGGTACATACATGGTACACACACACACACACACACACACACACACACACATACACACACACAATTAGCAGAACATCCATATAAGCCTTCCTTTATTCTGTCATTAATAAATGGACAAACTTCTATTAGGTGTTTCTTAAAGCTTCAGTGTGCCTTTTTCCATGATGCGCTCATGCAGACTTTTGTATGAAGTGCCCGTGCCCTGCCTTAGAATATAGTGACTCAAAGATGGCATGGAAATTAGTTCCTGATGATTGGTTGTAGGTGGCCTGGCAGCAAGAATGCTAGGAACCCTCCATTTTGCAACCCGAGTTAGTTCCCAATACAAAGACATGACATCTCCAGTGTTTATTGTGTTTTATTACAATAGAGCATGTCTTTCTAGGTTGTGGTAGGACATGGGAAAAGAGTGAGAAATCTAAATGTCTCTGTGTTTTCTTCTTTTTTTTTTTGTCTCCTCCCTTCATAGGCTCTAAAAGGGTTCCAGCTGAAGTTTCTGAGCAGACCAGTCGCTGTGGCTCCCTAGGCTGAGTTTCCAAGCTGCCGGTTCATGCCTTTGACAAGCTGCAGAATGGTGCCCATGGCCAGGCTGCTGTCGCTGCTCCTCGCCTTCTTCCTCTGCGCCTGTGCTGAGAGTAAGCCATCCTGCCCTTCTCTAGGGAGCTGTGGCCATAATGAGTGGTTTTGTTTGCAGTTGGCACCAGGCTCAGGGCTCTGAATATATTTCCTTGGGAAGTATATCCTGAAACACTGTGGGATCCTCCTTGGCTTCTTGCCAGCCTTTGAAAGAGATTATTGATGTGTCTCTTCCACTACCTCCTCTTCTGTTTAATGCCTCTTTGCTTGTGTGTCTAACTGTTCCTCCTGCTTATTTCTATTTTTATATATTTTTTCATACTTCCTACCAGCCTTGTGACAAAGATAAAAGAAGACCAACAATATCACTTAAGCTGTGGCTGACCAATTGGTAGCGTTAATACGTAAACACTGTTGAGACCCAATAGAAATTTCTTTAGTTGTATGGATATTTCTATGTTTAGAAAAATGCACAATGTCACATTGAGCCCAATTAAACTTGCAAGCCCCTTGTAGCTGTCACAGCAGCTGTTCTGATGTACTGTTTCCGACAGCTGTCGTGGAGTACAATATTCAAACAAATCAAGCAGAACTGACAACTTTGTGGCTGGGTGGAGGGTCTGGAAGTGGGAAAAAAATTCTATGCAATGCAGATGCGAAAGTTTCAGCTTCTGGACTCGATTTATGAAACTGGGATTGTGGTCGATTAGCTTGCCAACTAATGAGATGATCATATCTTCTTTGTATCTAACAATTATTAGTTCTTCACTGTTTATATCTGTTTCTTTCCTTATGTATTCTACGGCAATCACAAGACAATAGTGCCCGTCCCTGCTCTTATTACCATGCCTATTTCCTATTTCTTCAGGAGCTTTGTAGTTCATATGTGATTTGGTCATTCTCTTGAGGAGTCCCCTAGTGTGATTAACATGTCTAACATCTGCAGTCATTAACTTTTCCATCCACTGGCTGTCCCAGGGAGATTAAACTTGATTCATGTTAAGGATATCTCAAAGACAAAGAGCCCATGTCATCTTATCACTTTCTTATTAATTGTGTCTTGACAAGAATTTCCTCACTAACAACCAAAGTGCTTCATTTAAATAGGGATCTATTTTCTAAAAGAATCTTTCAAGAAGGAAAAAATTAATGTTATTAATTGAATGCATATGGAACATACATGTTCTAGGTATAACATTCTGTGGTTAATTTTATATATATATATATATATATATATATATATATATATATATGATCTGCTAATTAGCACTTGGGAGTATTGATTTAATGTTAAGTCTAGGAATTTCTAATTCCATGCCAGGAAATAATTAATTGGGGGAAAGATCCAAATGTAAAGTATTGTTATTTTAAAGGCATTTATGTCAAAACTTATTTCAAAAATATAAATTTACTTTATTGGAAAGCAATTCAATGTATACCTCTGTGAATTCTGCTTTGGCAAAAGCCCAGAAGTAGCTGTTTTCACCATTGATCATTTTTGGCAAAAATGTATTAAGATCCTAGGAACCCACCTAAACGTCAGATCAGAGCTGTATGTTTTTCTGAACCTTATTAGTTACATATCTGAGAAAAATAATCCTTGCAGAGAGAAAAGTCCTCTTCTTTGGAGACACTATGGTTTTGCTTAATGCTGTGGTGGAAAGGGGCAGAGAGATGTCAAGAATTTAGGAACAAGTATTGGTGAGATTACGTTTCTCTGCCACAGATGGCATTTCTCTCTCACCACTCCTGTCTACATTCTTCTTTTTCTCTTTCCTATGCTTTATCACAGATCTTATATGACTGCCTCAGTTTGCCTTCTATTGCTGTTATAGAACACTCACCCAATGCCACTTGGAGAAGATAAGATTTACCTTATCTCACAAGGTGTAGTCCATCACAGAAGAAAGTAAGGGCAGGAAATCAGGGCAAGAACCTGGAGGCAGGAACTGAAGAAGAGTTTTGCATAAAAGTTCGATGTCCATGACTTACTTGATTGCTTTATTATACAGTCCAGGTCCACCTTCCCAGAGGTACCACTACTCACAGTAGGCTATACATTCTCACATCAATCATCGACCAAGAAAATGCTTAACAGGCTTTCCTGCATGCCAGTCTCTTGGAGGCATTTTCCCATTTGAGGTTCCATATTTCCAGTGGATTCTAACTTGTGTCATGTTAACAAAACAAACAAAATAAAAATATCCAGATTACATCTCACTATATTATTTCATTCTTATTTCTAAAAATACTTGAAAATTATGGAACCATGTAACAGTCAAGGAATAACTGGTTTCATCATCTTGTAAAGAGGCTCTCATTATTCAGGTTGTGGGTATGTCTCCTTATTTCTTCATTAGAACATAATGACACACTCTCCCCCCCCCTTTTTTTATGTTTCATGTTGATGCAAGTTATTGAGTTATAATTCAGAATTTAATAGTGACTTGCCATAGATATTTGAGAAATCTGAAAATCTTGCTTTTTTCTCGTATATCAAAAGATGATTTGTGATTGGGAAATGTGAAGAATGCCCTGTAGGTTACTATGCTAATTTACTGCCAGTTTAATCCCTTTGAAATAATTATCTTGAAATAGCCTGCACTTTGTCTTGTAACTGGTGATGGAAAGGGCCATAGCTAAGTGTTGTTACATTAAGGAGAACTCTTAGTCTTAGTTCAAATATATGTTAAGAAATTGTGATAATATTCCCTTGGGAAATTATAGTCTTTGCTGTTGCTGGTTTAAAGTGTCCTACTGGATCACATGATTTCGTTAAAAGGCTATATTTGTGGTTGATTTTACTCTTAGTCTTGAGTGCTCTGGGTGATTCTGCTAGTTATTTTTATGAGTGTTTACATGAGAGAACTGTGCTCCAAGAGTCAAGTGTGACTTTTGTTAAAGAATGGTGAGTACCGCTTACTGATGCTGGGTCAGGAGGTTTACTCCTTAGAGCCAGGTTTCCCTCTCTCTCTCTCTCTCTCTCTCTCTCTCTCTCTCTCTCTCTCTCACACACACACACACACACACAAATTACAGATAAATTTAGACTTTAGTATTTTAACTCCAGTACAAACCTCTTCTCTTTTGTCTGAAAAATTTCTTGTATTTGATATTTACTTATCTGTCTACCTCTTTCTTTTCTTTCTTTCTTTCTCTCTCTCTCTTTCCTTTCTTTCTTTCTTTCTTTCTTTCTTTCTTTCTTTCTTTCTTTCTTTCTTTCTTTCTTTCTTTCTTTCTTTCTTTCTTTCTTTCTTCTCCCTACTACCTCCCTTTTGAGAAATATCATGTACATGCCAAGAAAAAGCTCTTGGCAAATTTTTGTTAAACCAATTTCACCTTACATTTTGGCTATTATAACTGGGTCTCAGTCTTTACCAGTCCTTTGATAGAAACATAAACTTTCATATTTAGATCTTGAAATGGCTCTGTTTATCTATTTTCAGTTGCTTTTCTGCCAGGTTTTCATTTTAAGTGATGATGCCTGGATGAAAGCCTCTGACTTCCTGCTCCTTGGGGATATGTTTCATTAAAAAAAAAAACAAAAAAAAAAAAACAACCCTTTCATTGCAGTGGATGAATTGGCATTTCTGCTGGAATGTCACTAGAGTTTGATTTTGATTTCTGGCTATCACTTCACTAAATCATATACTTTACCTTTAGTCTTGTTGTGTGGAATGTGGAAGATGACAATAACAGATGCTGGTGATAGAATAATAGAATTTCTAGTACTTGAGTGCCGTGAGGATTAAAGGAATTGAAGTAAAACACAGACCAGCCGATGGCATAGAATGAGGGTTTAAGAAATGGTTGTGTTACCTTCAACAGCCATTTTCATCAAACACTTGCCTTAGGTCCTCTGCTGAAATTCTTCATTTTATCTGGAGACTATAGGCTTTGGGTGACAGAGAAGCCCGGCCTTCTTGCTTTGTGTTAAATTTGCTAGTCTGCTCTCCAAGAAATCCTATACATAGAAGATCTTCATAAATCTTTGTCTCAGGAATTAAACTGAAAATCAGAAGAAATATGAAACTAGTTCTTTAGAAAGTTTTTTCAAAGAAATTCATCTATAGAATTCCCCTTGTAAAAGTCATGTGGCATGAGTGGAATGGATATCAGGAGATGTTCCATCTGTCCCTTTTGTTGCATGGTAATGCATTTTCTTGAGGTGCATGGAGGAGAAAACTGGAGATGCTTTCTGTAAGCACACACAGTATCATGTGGCCAATGGCCCAGACAGAAGAAGGGCATGAACGTGCTGACAAAAAGAGTTAATGGCCATTTGTATGGTCAGAAGTATTGTGCAACAGCAACAACAACAATAGTAACAACATTAGCACCACCACCACCAACAACACAAGCCCCTTAAAGAGACAGAAATCCATATGGTGTAATGGAGTAGCAGATGAATGTTTGTATTTTCAGAAGCTCCGGAGACATCTTTCCACTGTAGTTAGTAGAGGAGTGGATACTTTCCTGTTACTCAGTTGGCCATTTTCCAGGAGGCAGTTTCAGTTTGCACAAGGAACATTAATTTCTTATTGAAAAATCTTTTTATTTTAGGTTATGATTTTTCTCTCTCCCAATCTCTGAAGCCATATAAACATCCTTTAAAAGGTAGTTGCTTCTGGTGATGAAAATATTACATTAAATTGGCCTGGTGAGAGGAAGGGAACTTAAGTCTGTAGCATATTCCTCAACTATACATTTGAATTAGAGGAAGGGCGAATTATTCTTAAAATGTTAAATGAAAAGATGAAGGTTATTCTTTACTCCTCGTGTATGGCTAAGGTCCTTTCAGTCAGTACACACTGAAGGTAGAGTCTGTTGCCTTTTCGGGTGAGGCAGGATGAGAAAGCTATTCAGGCAGTCTGCTGTCCTTTTTCTCTGAGTGACTGAGGTGTGCTGATCTAGGAGTGCTGGATCTCTTCATTCCTCCTTTAGTCGTAAAGTGGCTGCATTAGCTCCAACCAGCTGTCTGAAGCAAGGAACACATCCCAGCTGTTCTGTTGGTCCTGGGATCCTTTGTGGCAGTTCTGCAGATTTCAGAATTAATTGCTCTCCACAGAGCTGCAGACACCTAAGTAAGGTTAAGATTGTGTCACAAAGTCAACACGTGTATATACTTCAGAGCACTTGACTGAGAGCATAGGGATTTGCTTTAAAAAAGAAACAACCAAGTTTAACTTCCCATTATCTCTGATCACTGTCTGTGTTGAGGCCCCAAGTGGGAAGGATACAGCAATGTCTAAGATTTTGTGAGCGTTTTACTTTTAATAGCCCCTTGGCATGTAATTATGGCTGTTTATGATTTCCTAATGTTATTCTGGTTTTTTGGGTGTTTTTTTGGGGGGGCTTTAGTTCCCTTAATTTTCCTCATTTAGATACTATGTGCCTGACCTATTACAATACTGACAACTTCGGAGGCAGCTGTGCCTTCTTCCCATACACATGTGCTTCAGTTGCTTAAAAAAATTTCAAATCCATAAACCATCTTTCTCTTGACTATTAGTTAAAAGTGTTTGTGTGTGTGTGTGTGATAGAGAGAGACAAGAGATGCGGGAGATGAGGGAATGGGACAGACCTTCCTATCTTACGTATACCATATGTACCAAACATGTACAGCTACCAGCAGAGGGTGTTGAATTCTCTGGAACTGGAGTTACAGGCTGTTGTGAACTGCCTGGTGCAGGCGCTTGTTGTGAACTTGCCTTCTGCAAGAGTTCCAAGTGTTCTTCACCTTTGAGGCATCTCTCTAACTCACAGCCTCATCTTTAAATGAGGAATCATGAATTTAAAGACTAGAGATCGAGAGAAATGCTTCTTTTGTTGGAGTTATCTAACTTATACATTTTTATTTTTTCTTTTAGCTTCTTTTTTGCCATTTCAAAACCATCATGTATGTACATACACACAATGTCTGGAATATACAATATGAAGGGGTTTACAGTAATTGAAATATTATTCTATGCTAGTATGTCACAGTTTGTCTCCAAATTTCCATAATATCCCATTTTACTTGAGTCTAGGTATTTTTATTTAAACTCATCCCTATCATAATATTTGTTAAAGTTTTCAACTTAAGAAACAGTTAAAATTATAAGTGAAGTTCAGTATGCTACTATGGAAGATACTCAATTGAGATCTGCGTTATAATACAAGCTATAGATTCATAATTTGAGATTGATTTCTGTGAGAATCACAGAATAGTATTATGGCAATCATTTATAATAACTACCATTATTAAGTCTGCCACTAGAACATGCAAGTACTTATATGTTCAGTGTAGTAAGTAGAGCCAGAGCTGGAAGCCCGGCGAGGAGCTTGCACTATGCGAGTGTGTAGGGAAACAGGAATGCTCTGAGGACATCTTGACTACTGTCCTCTACTGGAACCAAATAAATATCTTCATGATAATTGTATAGTTTCCCAGTCAAGTTAGAATCTCATTGACCATGCAGCTTAGCTGAAATTTCCTTTGTATTAGCCAATGTAGATTGGAACACTAAGGCAGAAGCATGCATTTCCATGTGAGCTTTCATCTCTTTATCTCTGGCTAGTGTTGTTTTCCTTTTAAAGTAGATTAAGTTTTATGTTGGAACTGTATATGCTTTCTCTCCATCCTTTGCTTTAGATGACTAAGTAATGGACCTTTTTAAAGGAGGAACCTAATTGGATGGGCAACATGAAATTACAAGGAAGAAAAAAATACTTTAATGGCTCTTTTCTCTATATTCTTCAAGGTAGATAAAATTAATCGTAGTAGGATTTGTAAGTGATTTCTCAGTGATATTGCCTATAAAGGTAGATAGTTTTTTAAATGAAGTCTTTCCTAAAATCCTCTTCCATGTTTATATGAAGGAATAATTACTACTTATGAGATTGGATTTAATTTCTGTTTGTTTTATTTTGGTTTGTTTTGTTGTTGTTGTTTGTTTGTTTGAAAGAAACTCTCACCGTGTGGCTCTAACTGGTCTGGAACTTTTGTGTGGCTCTAACTGGTCTGGAACTTTTTGTATAGACAAGACAGATCTGCAACCTGCAGCAACCCTCCTTCTGTGCCTTCCTAGTGCTGGGTATGGAGGTAATTCACCAAGGCTAGGTTGGATTACGTTTCATGTTTAGTGGGAATGTAGGTTAATACATAATTGTTAAAACAAATGTTTTCTTACCTGGAGTCATTTTCTCAGTTTCTCTGACCTTATTGGGCTGTTCATAGCTCTTAAACCTTCCTGTGAGATTTAATGGGGATCCTGGTTGGGCATACTATGAGTGCTGTATACATAGGCACTTAGTGAAGGTGTGTTTCCATACCATCCTGTGTACACCTGGTATATGCAGACATTAACATTCATCTATTGCTATCTATTGAGATAGTTTTAGATCGAGACAATGCTTAAGAGAAATAGCAAGCATACAATAACAAAAAGAACAACAAAAATTATCAAATCAAATGTAGCCTCACCATTGTGAGTCTTTGTTGAAACCTCTGCACTCTATAGAGCCCAGGTATATGAATGAAACCTTGCATTTTTTAGGCCTGAGACTTTCGACATTTTGGATTAGACAGGTTCTCTACTATGACTCTCTAAGTAGTTTCATGTTAGCATCTTACTTTGAATTGTGACAGCCAGATTATTGTCACCTATTGCTAGTATCCTCTGGTAGGAAGGGCATCTCGGGTTGAAGACTATTAAAATGATTAGGGTAGGGGTTAGAAGTAGACAGCTGTCCATATATGTATGCCAGACAGGGTTTTAAAGAGAAATCTTTCATCAGAAGTATGATTGAGCATTCACTGGTTTGAGAAATCAGCTATGTCAGTTTGGAACGATAAATTGTATCTCTTTTATTACCTGTATAGTCAGGGCAAGATTGTCTCAAGTCTTTATGCTCCAGTTTTGTTGCCTGGAATATTGGGTAATATTGGACTCAGTGAGTTAACTAATTTAAAGTCTTAGACACTTGATACATAGTAAGTGCTAATAAATGTAGCCATTGTTCACTCATGAACTGTGTTAGAGTTTATTAATTTCATTTTATTAGTACATGGTTTTGATTTGTTTTGAAGTCAGTTTTGTCCCAACTAAAACCTTCCCATTTCATACTCATTCGAACATGTTAAAATTTTGATGGCACTGATTCCTGAACATTGTAAGAGTAGACTGTGGTTTTGTTTTGCCTTGTTTTATCTTGTGTTTTAGACAGTCTCAGAATGTAGCCAGGCTTCTTCTGAACTCCATGCCTTCCTGCATTTTCCTCCCAAGTGCTGGGATGAAACATGAGCAACAGGACACCCAGCAGCCATATGCTGTTAGAAGTTTTGTGGCCAGTTTCACTGAAAAGCAACCGAGGATCAGCCCAGATGGAGTGCTTAGAGCAAAGAGGCGGAGTACTAATGAAACACCTCCACTTACCTCTCTGCACCTTTTCTCATAGAAGAAGCAGAAGAGATAAGCCAGCAAAACACAAGCTCTTGGCCTTAGGGGCTATGTGGTCTACCCTGGCATCAAGCGAAAAGTCACCCAGGACTGACAACTGGTGGCATGTAGGACCTCTCTGATGATAGTGTCAGTGGAGGTAGAGTCATGCAAGACATTCATATCATTGTGTCCAAGAATGATGCATCTGTCAGCTGCAAAGTAGCCCTGAGTAATTTGTAAATTGACATATCTACTTTTACTTAAAATAAGCAAAAGCAAACTTATCCATTTGGAAAATTGAGTGTTTTTTGATGAAATTACTTTACTTTTACTTAGGTTTCCCTGTTGCTTTAGCTGTTCATTTGGTTCTAAGTTGTCAGCAATAAGATCTGCCTTTGAGATTCTATCAAAAATACAGCAATGCACTTCTGTTGTCACATTTGTACAACCTATTTCCCACTTCCTTTTCTTAAAGTGGAATCAAACTCCATAAGGTTTGGAGGTGTTGAGCCCTAGAAGGTGCAGTAATTGAATGGAATGGAAGTGACACTGTGGTTGGGATTCCTCTAGCAACCAACAATTGACATGTGCTCACCTGTCTTCTGGAGGGAGGAGAGTGACTCTTGACACATAGAAATGTTGAAACGGATAAGGATCATGAAGCTCACAAGGTTAAAAAGTTCATATGGCTGTGTTCTAAGGTTCTGTTAGCAGTGAGCAGTTGCTTGGGAGGGGACAGCCTTGGCCGAGATGCCTGTAGCAAGGACAGAGGTCCCAGGGATGCAGCTTGTGAGTAGTGATCCTTGCTTACTAGATTGATCTTTTCAAAGATGAAGCTTCCTGAGGCTCACCGAACTCTGCAAGGAATCCCAATAAATCAATTTTGTTCAGCAAGCTCTACTTAGGTGGAATCCTTTCTTTAGCCTATTATCAGTTTTATACCTTGGTAAATCGAAGCCTGCTCTCATCTCTAGAGGAAAAGTTATACAACTGATATTTCTTTAGGCCCTTCTGATGTCGTTACATTGTCATAGAAGTGGTATACTGTGTCACAGAAATTTAAATGCAGTCTTTTCCTGTGCAAAGAAACCCATGAACATACAACATTAAAACTTAGTACAAAATGTGTCACTTATCTTTCAGCCAGTGGTCCATCAGGGCTTCTAGAAAGAGCTATATTGTAAATATTTTAGGGCTTGTGGGCATGGGGGTCCCTGGAGCAACTCTTTAGGTCTGCTGTGGTAGGAAAAAACGGCAGCCACATTGTACATAAATAAATGTGTGTCTGTGTTTCAGTTTGGTCCTAGGCTCCTAGTGTGATGACCTCTGCTTTTGGTTTAACTCATCTTCACCTTCTCACCAGGCAGGGAGAAGCTGAGCACATCAGGAAAGGGCCTTGTGTAGCCAGTGAGATGAGTTAAGGGGAAGAGAAGGTCTTGATTGGCCTCTTTTGTACTCTGCTTAGATAGTAATGTTTATTGGGAGCAGATTAATTAGAAGGAAGTTCAAAGAGCATATCTCTTGGTAAACAGAAGATGTTTAATAGCACTTAACCTTTGGAATTTATGCAGAAAAAGATTTGAATGTTATTATGCTTCATGTCTTTCAGGGGTGCTTCAGGTATTTGGCTGTTAGTGCTACTTCAATTGCAAGCTCCTGAAAAATGAATAATTTATCAGCTGTGGGATAGTTCTCATTGCACTGTGTGCCTGACATTTGGAGCTCTGAACATCTTAAATGAAAGGGGAAGAAAGTGTTGGATAGTGTTGTGTTTGCTGGGAATGTGTTGAGAGCCCTGCAAAGAGACAGTTCGATCATGGGTATCGAAGCCTGATATTGGTTTCCTAAAGGTAGGCAAGAGCAGACATGTCATGGAGAATTGCTCTTGTGGTGGGCACTCCTGATGCAGAGGCCCCTGTTCTGTTTCAATGCTTGTTCATCAAAAAGCCAAAGACAACACTGCCAGGAAGGCACCATTGATCCTGCAGCCAATGGGAAGAATACACATACAGGCTCCATCATGTCAGAGAATTGAAAGCATTTGTGAGGCCCGGCTGGGGAGGATGATGTTTAGTGTGCTACAGTTGGACTCTCTGACACACATGGGTGGATGCAAAGCTTCAACCATTGTCAGTTCATCCTGGCTGCTGGCAGAAGCCACCCAATTCTACAGAGGTGTGAAGGTTATAACTGCATCCTCATAAGGATTGAGGTTTGTTCTAGTTGTGTGAAAAAGGGAGACTAATTAGACTAAATAAAAATCCTGGCTGAATATGAAGGCAAATGACTAATGGGGAAGTCTATTCAAGTGTGGAGTAAAGTCCCAAGGGGGAACACTGAGAGTCTCACAGTGAGAATCATTTTTGGGAAGCAGAAGCCACTGCAGAGAGCTGCTGCCTCTGAAATAGTCAAAACGGCATCAGCAAAAGCTCTAAAAAATGGTTTGACAATTGTAAAATCCATAATTCTCCTTTATTTTAATTGTTCTGATTTACAGAGATGCAAACTGGAAGGATATGGTGACAATTATAATAAAACAGTTACTCACAGTCTGGGATCACTTTCCTCTAGAGTTTGCAGTTGGACAAGTGAATCTGACATTAACATTGGGCATGGAATGGACTGGCCCGCTTCCCTTTGCTCTGCTGTCCTCAGCCCTAGGCTTTATGGCCTCACAAATTTCAATTGCTAACAGTTTTCTGTGTGTATGTTTTTTTTTTTCTCCTCAGAAGAGTGCTTCCTGGTTTCCCAGCTTTGCCAGTACTGCCCATCACTTCCCAGTTGTGTCTTTTCAAATGCTGTTTCTGTTCCCAGTCCCTCCTTTCCACAGATCAATCTACACGAACGTACCCTAAGGATATAGTATAATAAGCAAGGAGCTAGCCCACTACTGTCAGAGTTGGTAGAAGCAATAAAAAGGCAGTTACCTTACAGGAAATGGAATGTTGCCTTGGACACACAGGGAGCAGAGCCCTGTTGGCATGCAGAGGAAGTGTCAGTGTGGTGAAGTCACAGGATCTATTTATTACAGTAAAATAAGTGAGCTCTGGGGTTTTGAGGTAGATCTACGTTTGGATCTACTGACACATTAGAATCAAATAGATATCTAGGTATGGACTGAGAGAAGAAATCATGTGTGCCCAAAAGGACCAAGGATGGGAAATGGCCAGGGTACCTCTCAGTTCATTCTTAAGTGCTGTCTATCAATAAGCAAGGGAAGACAGGGAAAATGGGGATAGTGTGGTCCAGTTTTGGTGAGTAACTGCTGTGTGTGAGATTCATCTCACAGTTAGGAGATGGTTGTAAAATCAAATAGGATAAGAATCATGGTAGTTAGAACAGAGGCTGTTGTTGTAATGAGCAGAAGGACCATGTATAAAACTTATTCAGGATGTGAAATATTCAGGATTTTATAATAGTTTGAACTTGGTGAGTATTGTCTAGATATGTAGAGCATACCCCAGAGACAATGAGAAGTAGCTAGGGGAGGGCACATTTTAGTTTCCTTCCATTCATGTCTCTTCCTCAACACACTGGATTCAAATTAATGTGGGTTTTGGTGCCTCTCTTAGAGTTTGTGATGGTTTGTTTGTTTCTGTTTCTGTCTAAATCCTCATTTGTTATATTCAAGACATATATGTTTGATCTTAGATAGAGCCTTGTCTGTTTCTCCTTGACTCAATATGTAAGCCTTCGATGTAGCTATGGGTAGTAAAATTCAGAAGCCTATGTTGACCAAGCAAGTGGGATTCATTATTAAAGCAAGCCGATTCAACTTTGCACCATCTATACTAATTCTATAAGGGAGACAGCGATCCGGTCTGGTCTTGTCTTCTGCGGAATGCATGTTCAGAATCTTTTGACTTTCCAAGGGAAGCTTGAAATCCAGATTTATGGGTGAGTTAAACCTCATTTTAATGATTTTAATGGATGGAAAGCCATTAAGTATGAATAATTCTGAGATTAAAGGATATATTTATTTGGAGTGGAAAAATTTAGACTCATCAGAATGTAAGGGTTCTACAAATTTGTACAATTCCAACAAATAAAATTTCCCTTCTCTAGCAGTTTCTAGTCTTTTCTTATGGTTAATGAAAGCAAAGCAGGTAATGAGGGTACCAGCACAACCTTCAAGGTTGAGTGTGTGAATCAAGAGTAGAATTCCATAGAGCCTTGTCTCCCACGCTGTAATATAGACATGGAGAAATTTAAAGTACCTTACTGCAGTTATATGGATAATTAGTATTGGTGTGGATATGGAATGATAAATTATTCATTCATCCTTCCCTCTCCCCTTGTATGTTCTAGTTATGGCAGATATACAGACTTGAAGTAGCTTCTGGTTGACCAAAGCTAGGGAAGGGGTTGCTCTTCCTTCCTTTGCCCCTAGACCGGGGGCTACTCTGCTACCCAATGTGAAGTTTGATGCATACAAAACTCAAGGAACTAGCAATTAAAAGTGGTCCCTTGAAGGCACATTCGTGTGTGGCTAATAAAATATAGCTTTGAAATTGACTTTGTGATTGTCCAAAGACTAATAAAGATTGGTGCTAAAACTTTTTCAGTATTCACTTGGATAGAATCATCTATAGTATGTACCTTCTAATATTCAGAATTAAATAGGCCAAATGAAGTGAGATCTTTTGGATGACTCTCACTAGGAATATTAGTGTGTGTGTGTGTGTGTGTGTGTGTGTGTGTGTTTATGTATGTGCCACATGTGAGTGCACATGTGTTTGCAGATACATGCATGGGTGTATGTAGATTTGTATATGCAGAGGACTCCCTTCAGTATCACTTCTATCATTCTTCAGGCACTGTCAATTTGTTTGCTTGTTTGTTCATTGTTGTTTTGAAGACAGGGTCTGGAACTCATGAAATAGGCTAGACTGGCTGGTGAGTGTACCCTAATGGACTTCCTGTCCCTGTCGGGATTAAATGTTTTAGGAATTTCAATCTTTACTACTTTCTTTTACATTAAGATGCTGAGAATAGCGTAACGTTGACCTGGGCAATGCCTTATTATAGGTTGTGCTAGTTAGTTTTATGTCAACTTGACAAACTCCAGAGTAATTTGCGAAGAGGAAACTTTCATTATGAAAGTGGTCCTACCATATTGGAGTGTGGATAAGCCTGTGGTACATTTGTTGATTGATGATTGTTGTGGGACAGTTCAGAACCAAAGAAAGCAGACTGAGAAAACCAATAAGCGACAATCCTCCATGGCTTTCAGTTCCTACGTTTTAAGTTCTGTCCTACATGAGTTCCTGTCTTGACCTCCCTGGAGGATGGACTAGAGATTGTAAGGAGAAATAAACCCTTTCTTCCCAATGTTGCTTTTATCCATGGTGTTTCGTATGACAATAGAAACCCTATGACACAGGTCCATAGATGTTTTCAGGTTTTACTAACAAAAATATGGTATGGTTAACAAAACAAAACCAACAAAAATTAGCATTGAAATGGGAAGATTTGAGTTCGTGCTGGTTTTTGTTTTTGGTTTTTTTTTTTATTACAGTTGGGAGGTCTTAGATACACTATTCCTTTATTCAGCTAGTATTTGTTCTGCAACCTGTACTGGGTGCTTCTCACTGACTGCTGGAGAATATAATAGTGAAGGAGATGTAAGTTTTTCTGGCTGGTGTCATCTTCCTCTAGCCTAACTGGCTGTTGCTCATCTGCAAATGTGCATGAGGTCCTTCTGCAATTGTTAGTTCAGAGTTAGCTGAGATGTGCGAGAAGACCATGAACTTCATTCTTAATTGGCAGATGAAGCCCCAGCATGTACTCTGGCCTTGTTTTCATCCCGCACCTTCCAGTTTTGTTCTGTTTACTCCATGAGGCTGTTTTCTTTCAGAACTCCGTTTGCACGTTATTCTCATTCATGGATATTGTTCAGGTCCTAAAGATCGATTGGAGCACTTGCCCTTTCCCCTTTCCAGGTGTTTTGTATTATACAATTCCTAAGTGACTTATTCTCTTCACAGATCTTTGCCATTTTAAACTCTTTAGGTGTATCAGTGACCATGACTGAGCAACAACATTAAAAACAAACAAACAAACCCTACATATGAAGGTTTCATTTTAATGAATTTGATACAATGAGATCAAGCAATTAACCCAGTGTAGAATCCAGGTTACAAATATAAGAATATGTGTATGTTCAATGGTAGGGGAACTCCCCCACCTCTTGTAATGATTCAAATGAGATTTGTTTTGGTCTTTTGCATGCTGGCGTGGACAGCCTGAATCACCATACCTGGTTCATTTACTGCTTGAGTGTAAACCCAGGGCTTCGTGCATTATGTCAAGCATGCTACCAAGATCTGTTCTGACCTTCCGATTTCTACTTTTGTTTTTTTAATATTTGGTTACTAGATAAGATTCTGCAATTATACTTAACTTCAAATTATTTGTTTCTTTTAACGATCTAATTTGAAGGTGAGAGTTGCTCTATGCTAATTAATCCAAGGCCTTTAAAAAGTTGCATTTATTGAAGTTTAAATAGTCATGAATGATACTTATTTAGAAAATGCCAATTATATTCCTCAATATATTAATAATTATGTATTTCATTAAAAGGAGTACTTTGTAGTTATACAGTTTAATTATGTGTTTGAACAAACTGTCTCTAGGACTAAATGAGCTTCATTAATTACCAAGACAATTACTTTATATTGCTGGTGAAATATGTTATTATCATATATACTTTTGGTAGTGAGTTCATATAATGTTTTATAATGATATTTAACCATTTAATCAATTGTGTTGAGTAGAAGTGTGAAACAACGTTAGAGTTTCCTGAATTTAGCTTTATAGATATTTAGTATTCAGCTAAAGTTAATATATTTTCACATCAACCACTAAACACAAAATAGCAGAGGAGATTTTAAAAGTTCCAGCTCCCAAAAGGAATGTGATTTGGTGTTCCTTAGCTAGTGTGCTGGTTAGTGTTTTGCCTACTGACATAAGTTAGAGTAATATGGGAAAAGGGAAACCCCACTTGAAAAAAAGTAGGCAAGTAGACAAGGCTATGATGTATTTTTTTGATTAATAGTTGATGTTGGAGGTCCCAGTTCACTGTGGTTGGTTCTACCCCTGGACAGGAGTTCCTGGGAAATATAAGAAAACTGGCTAAGTAAGCCATGGAGAGGAAGCCAGTAAACTGTATTTCTCCATGGTGTCTCCTTCAGTTCTTGCTCCTAGGTTCCTTACTTGAGTTTCAGTCCTAACTTCTCTCAGTGACGGTTTGTGAGCTGTGAAATGAAATAAACCCATTCCTCTTCAGGCTGGTTTTGGTCATAGTGTCTTATCACAGCATTAGAAAGTAAACCTGAAACAAAGTTAGAGTTTTGCTTTGACCTCAAACCTGAGCTTGACCATCATCAGCTGATAGTGTCAGCTGATGATTAACTGAAATATGGGCACACTTGCCTGGGAACACTCAGGAAAGACCAATCTTTCAGACCTCTGCTTGTCTCTACAAGGCTATACCTGCTCACCACGAGTACTGAGGAGCAACTGGGAAGCGTTTCTGCTGTTAACTGTAAAGTGAACATCTGTTGAGAACTTAGAAAGTGTGTCTCTGAGGCTGCATGGAGTTGGTGCCATTCTGTCACTGTGATGCTGTTTTAGAAATCTTTTATTATGGATTTATTATAAAGACATAATAATATAATCCTGAAGTGTGAGTTGTATAAACATATGCATCCTGTGGGTTATGATAACGGATATTGGGGTTCACATAACAGATATTCTGTATATCATATATTTGCATTATGATTCATAAAGATAGCAAGATTATAATGAGGAAGTAGCAATAAAATAATTTTATGGTTAGGGCATCGGCACAGAATGAGGAAATGTGTTAAAAGGTTGTAGTGGGGGGCTGGAGAGATGGCTCAGCGGTTAGGAGCACTGACTGCTCTTCCAAAGGTCCTGAGTTCAAATCCCAGCAACCACATGGTGGCTGACAACCATCCGTAATGAGATCTGACATCCTCTTCTGGTGTGTCTGAAGACAGCTACAGTGTACTTACATATAACAATAAGTAAATCTTTAAAAACAAAAAAAAGGTTGTAGCATTAGAAAGGTTGAGAACCACTGTCCTGGGGAGCATAAGTTACAAGCTCAGAAGTTGCATAAGATGTCCTCAGATATCTGCCCACATCCATTAAAACCTATGCTTCCTACACAGTCAGATTTCAGAGTCCATCACTTAACTCCTGCACTATAGGGTCTAGCATCACCATCCTTCTTGATAGTATTTGAAATCTCCTCTTCATTTTTACCTGGCTTGCTATTTTGTAACTAAAGTAACTTTTACCCCACCCCTTTGCTTGGTCTCTTTGGTCTTTTCTAGAGTATATCTAGATGAGATATCTTTTAAATTATTGCTTTATTTTCTAAGACAAAATTATGCACTTTGAAGTATATGTATCTTGCAGGATAACTGAGCAGGCCCAGTGACACTGAAGTGTCTGACATCGTTATTTTGTTTGTTTGTTTGTTTCAAGAACTTGATTTCCGTTTTCGGCATTCTAAAGAACACCAAATATTATTCATTATTCTCATTGTTTTACTGCAACATCTTTCTATGCTGGTCGTGTATAAATGAGCATGTCTTTCTTTTGTGTGATACTGATCCAGCTTTACCTCTTTTTAGCTTTGTTGCCCAACTATTTTAATCTTTAGTCATGTGAGGGCATGATTTTAGACTCTGTGAATGACTTAAGGCCACATGGTATTTGTTTTGGTGTGCTGGTTCTCGCTTTCAAGGTTCCATCATGTTAATGAGAAGAGCAGAATTCATTCATTTTGATGGCTGAATAGTATTCTGGGTTGCTATTATCCAGTGTCTTTCCCCATTACTCTATTGATGGACTCTTAGATGAATCACATTCTGTGACTTATACTAATGATGCTGGCATAAACAGTAGTGTGGTGATGTCTCTGCACCATATTGGATTCCTTTCCTTTGGGCTTGCTAGGTCATATAGTTCTATTTTTCTGCTGTGCATGATGGACCTATCCACTGTTTTCCCTGATGGCTATGCTAATTTCTATCCCTACTAATATTGCGCCTTTGAAATCCACATACTTGTCAACACTTGTCATCTTCTATCTGCTTGCTAATAGCAGCTCTAACAGGTGGGAGGTGATGCTGCATGGCTTGTGTGCACATTGCCCATCACAGAGCTGGCTGGTAGTTACTGACTGGCTGAATGGGGAACAGGTGTGGAATTCACATAGCTTAACACATGTATTTTTCTAGGCTGAAGATTTTCTTTCCTTTCAGAGGCGCCTCTTAAGGCTTCCAGAGTATAATGAGTTATTTTGCCTTGTTCAAGGTGGCTTCATATGTAAGGTGTAAAATCTTAGCACCTGCAATCCATGGGCAATTTAGTTTGTTGACACTGCACAAAGAGACCTGTTCATGGACTCAGTATTGTTCTGAGAATTGAAGGCATTCCTCAACTGTATGTGTGGAAGTTTCATTCCTAACTTATAGCTATATTGAGAGGGGTTAACACCTTTAGCATGTGGGGCCTATTGGAATGAAGATGGGCTGTTGGGGATTATTAGGATACTACTTCACACCCTACCTCCCAGATGTCACAAGTTGAACAATTTTGCCCTTTCCTGAAGCTCTACCTAACACAATCATAGATAAAGAGAGTTTTAGTCATCCACCACAGAGTAAAGCCATTAGCCCAAAGAAATCTTCTTCTTTTGAGTTTACTTTTACAGGTTAACTTGTGTGAAACAGAAATCTGACTAGCACAGAAAGGAATTAACAGCTATTATAACTACCCAAAAGCTGAGGTAGCTATAAGGTGAAAGATATGAACACTGTGGTATATATCTCATAATGATAGTGGTGGCGGTGGTGGTGGTGACTTATTAGTTATTATAATATTAGTATATTACTATTATTATTATTAATGGAGAAAAAATTATTGAGGATAACTTTCTATGGACAATAATTGATGATGCTGTCATTAATACAATGATTAACAGCTTGTCTCTGTGGGGAAGTCCCAACTTAATTAGGGAATCAGATGACAAACTTTCCAGAGTTGCATTTAGCGACTGGGTACTCCTCTCCAAGTCTACTGCTTGCTTGTGTATCACATCCTCTATGTCCTGGGCCTGGAAACCTGACTGTGGCTGAAAGAGAATGACAAAAGGACACAGAAGAAAGCTCTGGTCAGGTTGGCTTTGCTGACTCTGCTGGGGCTTCACCAACTAATAAGCAAGGTGGAACCTCAGCTTTTGTTACCTTTAGGACAGAGGGGGGGAAAGTCAGCTGGTGCTTGGATGGAGGACTCTGTAGGTTCATACTCTTAGATTGTCCTCATTCATGGAACAGGAAGCTGCAGTTGCTATTTACTGTAAATACTGGTCAATCCTTCCAGGCTTCCTTGACCCTGCACACTTGTCTGTCCTGATTTCTTATGCAATCTGAATGTCTCGGTCTATGTAATCAAAAAATACTGCTGTCTGGTGGAATTTGAAAGAGGCTTTATAGTCTCCTGTGCTTACTTTGAAGTAACTTAAATCATAGAAACCAGGTGACCACAGGGACACATTACTGTCATTGTCCATTGATTGCTTTAGAGAGACATGATTTGGTTTAAAATCTGCTATTCTCTGTATCTCCTGCCTATCCTGTAATACAGCTCCTATTGCCAAAGAATCATTGAACTAGCCATGCAGGCTTATTGAAGGCAGAGAGGGGCCATATCACCTGTAATTTGCTCCCATTTATTTTACTACAGAAGCTAAAGAAAATGCCAAAAATTCAAAGAAGTCTTTAAGGTCCTCCATTCAAAATAGAAAGTCAGGATAAAGCTAATTGATTTTTAGGCTCACTGTTGTTCATTATCTTAATTAGTCTAGGCAATTAAAGCATTAATTGATTGGAGTTGATCCCTTGCTAACAAACAGTAAAACTGCTTTTTGGCTTGATTTTTCTAAGAAGTACTGTTTTATATATTCATGATCTTCTTCAGCTCAGGCATCTACACTGTGAAGATGTGTGCTTTTATTCTGTCAATCCTGGGGGAACAGTGGCATAGGAATGTTCTGCTCTCTTGCCATAGAACTGTGGCTACTGAGGTCCTTTAATAATATCAATACACTCCCAGCCTAGCTATGGTTGTTTAACACTGTCCATTAAAGCAAGCAGCTGCAGCATCTCTAGTAACAACCTGGACTTGGCAGTGGGCTTCCCTAGGTTGCTGAGCCTTGCTTGAGTACCTCTGTGAAAATGAGGGCCTGTTCCTATGGGGCGTGTGTTCATATAACTCACACCTTGGGATTGTATTTTCTTTCTCAGGTTCAAAGTCTTGTATAATCACTGCTTCTTTACTAGATGAAGTTCTTTGGAAACTTCAGAGTCCCCTTGAGTCTGAGAAAGGGATGGGGGAAGGTGCAGGCTTGGAGGGCTCCAGGTAGATTGACCAACTTTATTAGGAGTGGCTATGGAAGAGCTAGTTCAAGTGTGAAAATCTTGTTAAGAGTGAATTACTAATGCAATAATTACAGTATTATAATTGGAATAATGATGGAGAAGAAAGGCAGCAAGGGGTTGTTTTAACAGGAAAAATAAGCAAAGCTCTCTGAAAATCCTGATGTATTTTATTTCAGAAGAATTTCTACGGTAAGTTGGGTTGATAAATATCTCTTAGATTTGAGGTTTCCCTTTTTATTTTGATGCTACCTTTTATTATGTTCCCTTAGGATATAATCATGAAAATAATGAAATTCTTGATTGGCATTGGCATCAACTTTTGGCTTTTTTTCTTCTTTTTTTATCAATACGAGTCTTTGTCTTTCATGTTGATCCAACAGCGTGATAGTCAGAGCAGAGTAAGATTGAAATGGTCATCTGTCTTGGAGGTGACACACAATGGTGACACTGTGCTGCATAGTCAGCATCTTCATTGTTACTGTCATGGCTTTGATGACTCTGCTCAAGATAAAGTTCAGAAAACAAATCTAAATCCTAGATATTATTACTTAATAATACTTTCAGAGAGTTATGGTTACTGTATCTCTGATAGTTGGTTATGGTTACTATTTCATATAAAAACAATAATTATAATTATTGTCTAATTATAAAGATATCTTCTGTATAGATGCTCATATCCTTAAAAATGTTCTCTGTGAGTAAGATGAGTGATTCTTCTTTGCTCTCAGTGTAGCAAGTGTTTAATTGCTCTCTAATCTGGGAAGAAGATGGGTCTTTCCTATTTGTAATTTGCTACTGATTTCTTTCTTTTTGCACATGATAGAAATGCTGATACAGAAGTGGAAAATTGTATTCCCTAACTAATTTAAAATTTACAATGAGTGTTACTTGATATTATAACTTTGGGGAATTGAGGAATTGATCTTTTAAAAAAATATTTGTATTTTTTAAATTAATATATGAAATAGGTTTAGAAATACATTTAGGTTGGTGATTAAAACCTACCAGGGTAATTAGTGTTCTGATTCTACAGGAAAAACAAGTTTGATAATCTTGAGGTGGGGTAAGACCAAGGATAAGCCCCCCAAACTAGAGCAACTGAAATAAAAGCCTAAGATAGGATGTGTTCTCCACTTTTCATGGACATGTTGAACTTTAGATATTTAAGAAATGAAAAATGGATCAGAAGAGAAAAAAGCAGGCTTGAGAGCCCAAGGTCCGACGCTGTTTTCCACTTAGAGTGCACAGCCCTGCCTTAAGCTCATGGAGTGTTTTCCATGTCTCCTCTGGGGAATGCTTCCTAAAGTACAGAATCATTCAACACATTGCAGTGTTTATTCTTAATTATATACCCACTAAAGGTGACCACTTGTCCATCTTAGAACCCATGTGATTTTAGGTAATAAGGTAGAATATGGGAAAACTTTAATTTCCAAAGAAGATACTTTTTAATTTTCTTAACCTGATTGCATCTCCCAACTGTCCTAGTTTTCCTCTTATTCACAGTTTATTTTGTCATTCCCCTCCTCCGTTCCTGTAGTCATCCATTCAGAAATACCCACAGAGCGCCATTTTCTGAAAGAAGACAAGTTTGGCTGGAGTTGAGGCCATGACAGGGAGGATTAGCTGGGAAGAGGAGGAAGAAGAAGAGGAGGAGGAAGAGGAGAAGAGGAAGGGGAGATGGGCATCCTACCCAGCTTGGGAGTGCTGCCTATCAAGAGAAATCAGTTTATTTTTCTGAGATAATAAGGGATGTGGAACATGGAAGTAAATAATTTTTTAGAAAAACAGAAAGTAGAGTAATCAGGCATAAGCCAGGCAGTTCCTTGGATATGACAGAGATGGACAGTAAGGTGAAGGAGACCTGGGTTTCTGCTATGATCACCTGCCTGGATGGTTGTAATGCTTATGGAGATAGAGGAAAGCAGTAAAGAAGAATGAGTATTTTGGTTGAATGGAGATTCTTGAGTTTGGCTTTTAAAGAGGTCCCCCAGATAAATAATGAGAATTAGCTGGAAGTGCGGACTCAAGGTAAAGATATGAGTTGTAGATGTTCCTGGAGTAGTCACATATGGAAGTGCTAACACAGACAAGAGAATGGGAAGTTAGCTAAGCAATGCAGAGATAGGTCGCTGTAAGACTCCTCCCTTGGGTAGACCCAAGTCTTTGAGCATGAATACAGATCAAGTTGGGGAAACTATAGAAAAATCAAAGGCAATAGGAAAATTTCATTGAGTCTTGCTTTGCAGATCTCACATGGAAACTTTCCATGGATCTGAGCATGACTCCAGACATAGATGGGAAAAGGCTGCTGGGGTCGGGAAAGTGAAGTGATGTGGTAAGGGAGAATTCTGATGTCTCATTTCATTTTTCTTCAACACATACAACTAAAAGTTGGATCCTTTTTAATGTAATGTTGTAAGTACTTATTTAAAAAGAAAACGTCAAGCAACTGGGTGTCTAGACATTATAATCTTTTCCCCTCTCTTCAAAGATCTCTTCAAAGACTAGTCAGTATAGCCCCATCCTGCGTGTCTGGACTAGGGAGGAGGTCTAAACTGTGGTTTACATTCATGGTCAATATAACCCTTGAGCTTTTTCATGATCTGGTCTCAGATCTGCCCTTCTACAGATTGGATTGAACTCATTTATTCTTAATTACCTTCTGTACATAACTGGTGATTGTGTGCATAAATTACACCCATTCCTGGCCTTCAGATGTATTTTAGTGCTGATTCTGACTGGCGCACTCACTAAATTGTCTCCTTTTCACCATAGCTTCTCATGAGGACCCTCAGGCCCTCAGGACCCTCAGGACCCTCAGGTCCTCTGCCTTGCAGACTGTACTAGCACGGTTGTTACCTGCTCCTATTTCTTTTTATGTTTTCCTGAAGATAAGGACGGGGGTACTAATTATTATTCTAATGACTCAGTGTAGTATTAATCTGTAAATGTTTGTTGAATTAATAAGTGGACTTCACCTATGCTGATCCAACTGAAAGCAAGGAAAAAAATAAGATTTCTGAAAAGCCATAGAGCCACCAGCAGCAACTGGCATGCTTCCTGCACAGTACGGGCCTAGAGGCTTCCTTTAGAGTCTGTTGCTTTGCGCTTTATATGCAACTGTAAACTGTATATCAATCTTACATCTATGTATCCTATGTAAATTTAGACAAAACCCTTATGCAATGATAGAAGCAAAAATAAATATGACATTGAATGATAGACGAATATAAAGTCTTGTAAAACTTAGATGAGAAAGAAGGCCACAAAAAGTAAAGTTTGTATTTTTCATTTATAAATGCATAAGACTATTTTACATGTATATGAAGATATATATATACATATATATATATACATATGTTCGTACACACAAATATATGTAACATGAAGCTAAATGTTTATGCAGAACAAAGGAAATGACCCACAGGCCAAATATTTAGTCCACAGTGTGAAAGAAAATCTTTCCCACCAGTACTTCAGTCAGGAGATTAATATCCAGAATTTACAAATAGCATCAAAAGTTAACCCTCCCCCACCAAAAAAACTTCTAGTCACAAATGTGCTGATGAACAGATAGTTCTCAATAAAAGAAGCACAAGTGGCCAATTAGTATCTTTAAAAGTGTTCAACATCTTTAGCCATCAGGGGCATGAAAATTAAAATTATTTTAAGATTTCATTTAATCCAGTTAGAAAGGCTGTCATTTAAAAAAATGACAAATGCTGGCAAGGATGTGGAGAGAGAGGACGCTTTTTCTGTTATTGGTGAAAGTACAAATTGGACCAGCTCCTACAGAAGTGAGTCTGGAGGTTTCTTAGAGAACTAAGACTAGAACTATCATATGACCAGCTATTTCTGTCTTTTGGGCATGGACCTGAGGACTTTGTATGTGACCACAGAGATGCTTATGGTCATGTTCACAGCTGCTCTGTTTCTAAGAGCCAGGAGATAGAACATGCCTAGATACACATCAACAGGTGAGCTAAAGTATGGTGCACATGTACACAATGGAATTTAATTCAGTTGCAAAATAATGAAGTCATGAAAATTTGCAGGAAAAATGGATACATCTGTAATGAGGAAGGACTCAGGCCAAAGTTATATTGTTCTTATATGTAGACCCTTGTTTACAATGTCTGTCTGACAGAATGGGGTGAGTGAAGATCTAGGCTTTGGAACTAGAGTAAAAAGAAGAAAGAAGTGGATTGTTGAACATGTGATATGAAAGTAGAAAAAGGCTATGAGGAATGGGTTCTGAGAGGGGAGAGAGAAGATCAGGAGGACACCAGCAAAGCCAAATTGTGTTTGAAATAATGAAACCCCAGTGTGTGCATGCTAATTAAGAGCTTAATATAGGAAATATAATGATTATATTTCTTATATTTCTGTAACTTTGCCATGGTTAAAAGGATTCTTTAGTCATTCTTGTGTAAATAAAATTATTTCTTCCTTTTACTTTTAGGTTCAGTTGCCTATTTGGATTTATAAATGAGTGAAGCCATTTACTAAAAATCTTTAATCCCATTATTATTTTTCTCATCCCTTAGCAATCATAAAAGCATACCCTAATACATTTGTTCCTAGCAGAGGGCCTCTGGGCTTCTGTGGAGTTATGTGAGTGGAAAGTACTTTCTGTAGAGGGAGACACTCAATATTGGAAATGAATTAAATAAAATTTACACGCATGTTTATTGATGGCAATATGCTTCCTTAAAAATTAAAATAAGCACAAAACCATATATTTGCCACTAAGATATATACTAGGAGAGTGTCACATCTAATGGTAAAAGATAAGTGGAATTTTGAAGATTTTGCTATTTGCAATGGCACATAAGACCAGAAAACCACAGGAATTCCTGGTGATTCTGCTATTGCTCAGAAGTTGCTGATCTGCAGCATTGTGTATTCTACATTTTGAGAGTGTTCCATCATGGATGCTAGAATTACATTCTTGCCATCTCTTGTATTTAAACAGTGTTTTCCTAAAACCACAAAGAACTTCATGTCCCCAATGACATTTTTAAAAGCTTAAATCGTTCAGCATCTTTTAAATCATTGTTTTCAGGTTTTGCCCTCAGTGTCATAGAGGACTCACATTACCTTTTGGAAGACGTAAATGTACAGTATTTTCCCATTGTACAGAATATTCCACTAGACCTATTGGTTTTTCTGCCTTGCTCAGGCCTTTCCTTCCAGGAGGAACTGTGTTGAAGCTCAGTGATGGATTGCTTTTCAGAGACAAGCTAATGTCTCCCAATTCAGTTATCTAGAGCATTAAGCATCGCAATGTGTAGAGTTATACCTCTGACTTGGCCAAGGAGAATCACCAGTCAAGAAACTTGGCTTTAATTTCAGTGACTTTATATATTTCAAACAGTTCAGTGGGATTAATTTATGTTCCTTTGTTAAATACGTGTGTTCTAAATGATTGGCTGCATTGGGATTTAATTCTGGTTCCTAGAGGAGGTGGAGAAAATGTCCTCAGATTCTCCATCAGAAAAATGCTGGGTAATTGAGAGCACTATCTGTTTAGATTATTTCAGGAATTAGCTTTTTTTTTTTACTTGTAATTATATGCAGTGTATGGCTAGCATTTCTTTGTCTGCTTCCTCTTTCTGTGGGGATATGTCGAAAGGCCCTGAATAAAACCAGAAACTTGATTTAATAACTTGCCAGAACAGCTGTTTAGCATCTGTCCTCAAGGCAAAGAGTTGAACTGATAGGTTTCATAAAGAAAATGAGGAATCATTATACAGTTCATCTGAATTTCATTACTTGTTAGAATTCACTCAAAGGATCATAAATCCTGTATTTTTCATTATTCAAGAGTTATGAAAGAGGAGTGTGTATTTTATGATAACAAAAATCCTCATAGGGCACTTGAAATTCATCCTTTAATCAAAGAACAAATAGAGATTTGCAGTTTCAGATGGGTACTGATCCCTATGGAAGAACTGGCCTGGAGGGTAGAGGTGTGTCCCCTTGTGTGGGTACAGAGCATCCAGAGAAGATACTCCCAGCACTAGGGTTGGTATTTTGAGTTTGAGATTGCTCATAATATGATTTTATGTGAATTATGAAAGTTTTTCAATTAGACATAAATTCTCCTGACATCAAAGTTTTATAAAATTTAAACTTTTCACCCCTTTAATTAGTTTTGGTGGCAGCGACCTCTAAATCACAAAGGTTTGCCATCACAAGCCTTTCTTCCTGCACTGGTGTAGGCTGGTCTTTGTCTTGTTTTGGGACTTAAGTTAAAGGAGTAGCACTGTTTTGGTACATGTCAGTCTTGTGGTAACAAATAATAATAAGGTGGCCAAAACCACTGACTAAAATTGGTAAGCATCCTGTCTGCCAGATTCTATGTGCTATGGCAAATTACATGGTCAAGAAGATAATGGGAATGTGTACTTTGTCTCTGTGGAGAACACATGCTGCACACTGCCATGAGTAGCCATGTATACCCTTATGGGTCAAAAACAATCATTTAAGAATGTAGCCACCATAAATATGGGAATGGAAATTTTATTTCCAACACTTTCTGACATTGAAAAGGAAAATGTGTTCTGTCAAAACAGGAAGAACACTGAAGACCTTACTGACAGTTCGATAGTTACTACATCTGACAGTGATCCTTTTATAGTCACTAGTTGTGGTTTGTCTGTTTGCATTCCAAGCATTCTGAGATGGCCGGAGCCTGCTTCCATTTTCTTTTGGAGTTTTGGAATTTGCTACACTGGGGGCAGAGTGGTTGGTAGAGGTTATTGTGGGTAATAAATAGTGAGAGGATATTTCTTGGTCACATTAAGAACAGTAAGAGTCAGTGAAAACCAAGTATAGAGATTGCTATGTACAGCTAAAAACTAGATTGGTACTAAACTTTGTAATTTCTTAGAAAAAAGCAGAATAGTTCTACAAGCTCTATGCCTGGCCTAATAGCTGTTGAAAGAGTTTCAACCCGAGAACACAGAATAGTAGAGTTGGGGTCCATAGGAACTAGCGTATTGCAGTGGTTTCTTAGAAAAGCAAACAGGGCTGAAGCAGAGACAAACATGTTTAATAGAAAAGGACTAAGGGACACTTTCCAGTCATGTTGCAAGTCATTTGAGATGTACTTACTATATTTAATTCATGAGAGTGGGCTTTTCTCAAAAAGGATTTGCAACTATAATTTGCTATGTCCACCTTTTGTCTGTATGTCCCTGGCTATTGCCTGTATTTTTTAATACTGGTACTTGTGAGAAACTGCATAGTGACTCAAGTGCACATGATGTGAGCAAAACCTAGGCCTAACTGCCATAGTGAATATGTAGAACACAGATGTGTTTTGAAATCTGCAGTTACCCTGACCTTTGTATTACCTAAATGATTGGCTCTGACCCTCATTGATATTGTATGGGTAATAGTGAAAATACCATACTTATGAAAAGCAGCAAAGCATTGTGCCTGCATCCTATTTTAGACAGTAATTTTTTTAAAGAAATTTATACTAAGTGCTTTTTGTGGGATAGATAATTTATTCACAGCAGAAACTACAAGAGAGGGCAAGTAACATTGTCCTTGACCTTAGAACTTGTGTTTTGTTATTGTACAGTTTGCAATAATGGATGGAAAATTAAGGGGTATATTATTTAAATGGTAGTTCACATTTACCAGTGAGTTTTGGTAGAATGTCTTGAATACCCAAATGGCTATTCTGATTATTTTTCTCCCCACAGCATAGTTGTTCTATGAAATGATGTCTGCTTCCTTCCTAAATATACATCCAAGAGCTGAGGCAGGACAAGATCTTTCCAAGAAAGAACCACTTTAACATATTTGAAATTCACATCATCCATGTTATTAGACTGCTAAACTTTGTCTAATTACCAAGCTAGTGACAAATTTTGAAGAGATCGAAGAGTCTGTTTCTTTCTCATCCTAGGGATACATACTTAGTACACAGAAGTTTAACTTATTCTTCTGTTTTCAATCAACTATGTTATTTATTTATGACAGTATTTCCATGATTAGGATTTTCCTTGCTGCTCACTTTAGGGCCAAATAAATATGTTTGTCATGTTCCTATGTTTATGGAGTAGGAACACCATATAATTCTGTCAAGCCAGATATTATAATGTTTTACTGTTAGTAGTAATATTAGTATTATTATGAGAAATTGAGAAGTGAGAAAAATTAGAACTTATATTATTATGAGAAAATACATTATGTTTTCAAGGATATTTTTTTTAAAAATCTGAGTTTTCATAGGGAAGAGCTGAAGAGAAACAGTTATTGGGAAGTCCCAAGTCAGGGCTGTCTACGTAGACCTGGTTTTAGCAGTCATATACTGACAATCTGGGCTGAGTACTTACTAAGGAGCAGATTTTAAAGTTCTCAAAACCTTCTATAGCATAAGCCTACTTTGTAACATCTGTGAATTGGAGTGAAGAATTATTTTCTTCACTGTACCGGCTCCTGATTACCCCCTTAGCTGTTCCCCTGTATTCTCGTTACCTGGTGCTCTCCCTCCCATGGGACTCTTCTCCATCATTTCATATTACCTCCTCCTTTGCTTACTACACTGTAATTATCTTAAGACCTATACGCATGACCTTTCTGTTTATATTCTCTCTATTCTAATGAAGGCATTGTTTCTTGTCTGCTCTGTCCTTCTTGAGGTCTACCTGTTACATGCTCAGTAGGTTTCTCTGCTCTACCATTTCAGACTGCATCTCAATGATTGATTAGCTCTTTCTCTTAGCCCTCATGATTGATCCTCCACTTCCCATTTCTCTACCTTGATTTTCAGGTTGTGCTTGGATCAAGCAGGTTCTTAGTAACTATTTGCTAGTAAAGTCTTTGCCCCTGTTAATGGGAATGAACTGAATAGTATTATGGTATTTCACTCCTTATCTGTAAGATAAAGTATTGATCTAGATAATACTTTGTGGCAAAGCCAAGTTGGTAGAGATCCGTTGGTACTTCATGTCACCCCAATTTCTCTGCTGTTGTGATACTGCCATAGAAAACAAAGGGAGGATGAATTTTGGCTCATGGTTGAACTAAGGTATCCTGCTTCTGACAGGGTCTCTACGGCTATTTCCAGATACTCTTCGGTCATGGCTTTGCCTTTTTAGATTTTTGTACTATTTCTGTAGTCTAGGCTATTCTAGAATTCATTATATAGTCCACACTCAGAATGATTTCCTATTCTTAGTGTTCTAAATTTTAGGATCATAAATTGAGTGATCCAGTTTGTTTAAAAAAATTAACAAGGTAATATATTGAAATAGAGATGGTGAGTACATCACAGCCATAGTACTACTGGAAGAAACATGGGTAACCAGAAACGCAGCACTTTCTGTTGAAGGATGTCTTCAGTAATGAGTACCGGAGTAGGTTTTAAACACAGCTTGACTCATCACAAGTGAATTTATTGATGATGACGGATCTTTGCTACATAGAGAACATTGTTAAGTCAATGAGACTTTGCCATATTCACGTTCATTTATGGATGGAAAAATAGAGTTAGGTATATATCAGTTATTAGAAGTTACATACAATCTTTCATGCAGCTGAGATACCTATAAAATGATTCCTGGGATGCAAACAGGTAATTAATAGTATCTGCACGTATAGACAGACCCTTGGTAGATGTGGCTCTTTGCCTAGCTGACACAGAATGAATACTCCTGTGTGCTTCTAACAACATCCAGATTTTATGTACCCTCATTCTAACTGCCTGTGTATTGGAAGGAGTGACCCGGGTCTTTATTCATTTCTTTAAGGTAGACTCTCACTATGTAGGACTTCTCAAAGGTGGTATCTGCCACCCAGGTTCTCATATCATAGGCATGCGCCACTGTACTTGATGTACTAAGTGCCACTAAGTAGACAGGTAACTTAATCTGGCAAATGAAAATTAATAGAAACATCTGCTGAAGTACACGATAGGCTTGGTGCAGGTGTCTAAGAAGGGTTTACTCACAGGAAAGCCTCCTAGACAGGCAAGTACCTTTCATTCCTCAGTGCTTTCTCCGCGTTCCTGGGATGACTGCAGGCAGCCAGGCCTTCCAACACAGTGATGGGTCAGCATGAGCAGAGTTGAGAGCTACAGAGTACTGGTTCTGTCACTGGTCACTGAAGAAATCATCTGCCTGAAGGTTTTTGTGAGAGGATGTTAGCCTCACTACTAAAATCCCTTACTGGGCAGTTTTGTTCCTAATAGCTGAAAGTCTTTTAATGTATTAAAGTTTATGTTGCCCTCTGAGTACACTGCTTACAGCACAAAGTTACCCATTTGAGGATGCAAGTGACTGTGATTGCTGAACAGACATGCTCACTAGTATCCCACCTGCCAACACTGACAGATACTAGATACTTGTTAGTCACAGATCACCAAGAAATAGCTCTCTGAAGTTGTGTACAGATGTCTAAGCAAATGCACGTACTTTGCCTGGCATGTGAATGAGACAAGTGTGTTTAATCTTGTGGAGAATGCACTGTTCCTTTTAGCTTTTGATAGCGGGCAGCTTTCGATACCACTTACAAATATATTTCTTGTAAATTCAACTTTCCTAAGAAAATACCAAGTTCTTGAATGTTTCCATTTCAGTGGAGCGGACTCTAAATCTGATTTCTATTCAACTTTTACCTTGAAAGTTGCTCTTGATGTTGGTTCAGTGACAGGAATTCACTTAGGGGACAGCCGATTCCAAAATTGGGTTCCTCCATGCATTTGACTTTTTTTTTCTAAAGAATAGAATCTCAACTTTTATATTTCTCTCCTTTGGCTATTTTCTATTCAAGTTTCCTATTTATTTTTGACTCGAGTGCATTAGTAATTTATGACCTTTTCAAGAGATTATTTCATTTAGACTAAAAATGTGCTATGTTCCCTTTGTTAAGCCTATTCTCTCATCATAAGTAATTTCTTCTCTGTTTGCCATTAGGGTATCTTTTCACATCCACACATAGCAAGAATTGTATCTGATTCTTTGCTATGAGACAAGCAAGTGCCATCATTTGAATTCTGACAAGATTGTGCATTCGGGGAAAACACCCTGAGGATTGTACCCAGAATTATGATCCTGGATGCTTTTGTTAAGTCCTTATTTTTAAGTTGTGACAATTAAAGCTTTCTGGTTTTTCATAACCATGTGTCAAACATGGGACTTCTTTTTTTTAAACTTTGTACTATGTTTATTTCTTTTTTATTAGATATTTTCTTTATTAACATTTCAAATGATATCCCCTTTCCCCATTTCCCTTCTGAAAACCCTCTATTCCCCGCTTCTCCACCTCCCCCTGTTCCCCATCCCCCTGCTCACCAACCCACCCAATGCCACTTCCCTGTCCTGGCATTCCTCTACACTGGGGCTGCTGGTGTCCTGTAAAGAAAAATGTCAATTCACACAACTGTACTGAAGAAACACAAGCTGGTGGCTTGCTTGGTTGTGGGTGGCAGTGTTGCATTTTCTGCTTGATGTTGCTTTCCCTGGAGCCCCTCCGAGCAGTGAATGCATGTGATAAAAAAGTAGTTCTACAGTTTAGCACTAGGAAGACAGTTGATTTCTTCTTAGCCAATAGAACAAGTCCTGTCTGGTTGTACTGACCATGGGCATCTAAAAAATATGAGCCTTCATAGCACATGAGCTTCTTAAGAGACTAGACCAACTGCTTTCCTCAATTCCGATTACATCTTAGGAAGTATAAAAATTGAAGGGACTGAAATAGCATGGCAAGTGGTAAGGAAAAGTATGTTTATGCTTGTATTTGACCATGTTCAAAACAAAGATAGGTTCTTTAAAAAAAATGTTTCGTTTGTTTGGGAAATAATTATGAAGAGTATAACCTTAAAATTGAAGGAAGCTAATTTCCTATGTCAAACCAAACAGGAATTTACTTTAAATGAAAATATGGTTGAACAGAAGGCCTGAAGCCACCAAGAATATCTCAATATTCATGAATTCTCAAAGGAAATGAATCTTGATAGCTGCTTGTAGTGGTACATTCCTGTAATCCCACCCCTTGAGAGATGTAACTCTAAAGAAATAAAACATTGTGTATGTCTGGAGGCCATTGTCATGTATTTATCCCTCATGTCACAGTTTAAAAAGTCTTTTGTTAACATTTTATTGTTAAAAATTTATTATGATGATTATTAACATTCAGTAACATAGGTTAATTGGTTTCTGTGATATTTCCATATCTGAATATATTATGCATTGATCTATGTTTGTCTCTTTTTCTCTCTCCCCTTTCCAAGTCCCTAGCAATCACTCTTATAATTTGGTCTTTCTGTGTGTGTGTGTGTGTGTGTGTATGGTGGGGTATTGAGAGAGATTGTCTCTCTGTTGGGATTACTTCAGTTAACATGGTAATTTTCAGTCCATTCATTCTGCTGATGGCAGGATTGCATTATTCTTTATGATTGCATAATACTTGACTGTGTGTGCATGTGGAGTGTGTGTGTGTGTTAAACCATATATTATCCATTCATTTAAGGATGAGTGCCTATGCTGATTTCATAGCACAGCTATTGTGAATACTGATTTGAAGCACATGCATATGCCAGTATCTCAATGTGTGTGAGGTGTGTGAGTTTATTTCCTCTTTTCACTCATTGTTCCTTTGTTTGATCAGTTGTTGATCCTTTGTATGGTCTTTCTGTCTCCATGCCTGTTGACCAATCATACAGAACTTATCAATTCTGGGACTGAGATCATGGGAGAAACCGAGGCTCCTAAATGTCATGGAGCTGAGCTTCCCTGTGGCCTGTGTTAGATTGTGACATGAATGAAGAGTCACCATCATTGTGTCCAACCACTGAAACCAGATGCTAATTACCATAGCAGAAAGCCTTGCTTGATGCTCATTTCAAGCTTCTCCTAACTCTTTATTCTTCATATTGTCAACCTAAATGTTTTATTTATAAATTATTGTGAAACTATTTGAGAGTCTAAAGAAGCGTGGCAGATGCAGAAGTGAAATCTGTCACTATCAATAGGACAGGTGATGAGTTCTCCTAAAAGAGAACAATGAAATGATCTTGAAGTGTACATAGTTAGTTCTGACTCCAGGGACATGGCAGTAAATGAAAGAAATAGGATACATTCAGGAAATCCCATGTGGTTAGGGGTGGGATGGGACTGAAGACTTTGGTAATTGAAATACAAGCTGATCAATTCTTGGCATGAGATCAGCCTAGCAGGACTGAATGAATGGGTGAAAAGTTGCTTGCTATGATGTTAATATTGGACTTCGTAGCAATATGAAAATCTGAAGGGAAGACAGGGACACTTTGTTCGTGTAAACTGAAAAACAGTGAATGAAAATTATTTTGGTTTCGTGGGTTCTGCTCAATAGGCACCACCTCAAAAGATAGCTTACAACAGTGTCTCAAAAGTATATCCTGGCAAAGCAATGTCAAATGGATGGTGGATGTCTAAGCTGGGTAGGCATTTGTTCATGTCATTAAACTTTATATGTGTCTCTATCCTGTCCCTTCTCCATGTCTTGTTCAAGATGAGCACATGCCTGGTGGGTCTGATCTCAGCACTCCCCTTTTCTTCTGTCTATTTGCTGTTGCCTCGGACTCAGTCAGAAATTCATTCCCAGAGAGGCAGCAAAGCCGGGTGGGAGCAAAGACTGGCAGGGGATACTCATGTGTTTGGATAAACCCTGCTCTCATCACAATTTCTTTTATTTTCTTTCCTTTCCTTTATAATTGGATCTTTCCGAGGTTAACTAAGGGCATGTTATAAAGCAGTGGCTCTGAGGACTGTTTGGGGCAGTGACCAAAGTCCAGTCTCTTTGTCCCAGGTCCTTGATTCTTTTCAGTTTCTGAGAAGTTTTCTGCTCTGGACTCAAATACAAGGGCAATGGTAATTTTCTTTTCCCTCTAAAAGATTGATCTTTTGAAAGTTCATTTGTGCTCTGTTAATAAGTAAAGGACAGGATGAGGTATCCCACTGTTTTTTCTTCTACAATGTTGTTTCCTAAATATTTGAGAAAAACATGGAGTCAGCAAAATATGGAGGGCTTCCTACTTGAATACTCAATGTATTTACCCAGAATTTGGAAATTAAATATTGTATTCTGTATTTTAAATTACCATGAAAAAGTAGATTCTAATGATTTTTAACCCCCAAAAATGTTAAGTATGTAAAATATCAGAGTTAATTATTCTCATCTAATCATCTCACAATGGAGCTATGTATTATGGTATCACATATTAGTTTAAAAATATATTTGAAAAGATAAATAATGTGCTCGTTTCTTTTAAACTCATGAGAGAAGACACTTTGTTGGAAACTACCCTTTAATTGTTTATACTTTTCTAGAATGTTCCTATGCTGAATATTTCTCAGTTTGCCAAATTGAATTAGTATTTCTCTTCCTGTTCTCACTGCTTACCCAATTTCCTCTCTCTTCATCACTTTCCTACTTTTTATGATTTTAGATATCACTGTTAGTCATTTATTTTGCGTTATAAGAAATATGAAGTATTCTCTTAAATTAGCCACTGATAAGTGATTGAATTTATTTTTAGCTCTAAATATTTAGTTCTAAATAGTTTAGCTAAAGAATTTATGTTAACTCATGTATGTGAAAAAATTGTTATCTAACATTTTTTTTTTATGGAAAGAGATTTAGGATATTTAGGACAGGATTTTAAAATATTCTATCCAAAAGGCATTCCTTCTTCCATTGGTGTGTTTGTGTGTGTGTGTGTGTGTGTGTGTTTGTGTGTGTGTGAAACAATGTTCTAGAGGAGGAACAACCAAAAAGGGTATAAATCTCATAGCTGTAGATATTTGGCCACTACATCATCAGGTACTGAGAAATAAACTAATTAGTTACTATTCCTTACTATGGTGTATACATTATCGTATTTTATGTTCCTGTCCACTCAGATTAATTTGTTTTTTGTAGAATTTTTTATTGTGTATGTGTTCTGTGTGCGTGTGTGCATGTGTGTGTGTATGTGTGCACGCACACTTGTGTGTGTGTGTGTGTGTGTGTGTGTGTGTGTGCTTATAGAGAGAGGTACAATATTGGAAATTAAACCCAGTGTCTCATGCATGGGAGGCACACACTCTTCCATTGAGCTAGAGCCCCCGACCTTGTTCTGATCTTTAAAAAATTTATGTACAGGTTGTCAGTCAACAAAGAATATGCAGTCTAGTATTTCCATTATTACCTACATTTTTAGATATTATTGGGTCTCTGGGTCTCCATTTAGGTTTACATTATATTTGAAACTTATGGTGACACCTGAAGAGTAGGAAGCAAACTTTACTGTTGTATATAGGATTGCCTTGTTATGTATAATCCACAATCTAATATATGCCATTTCCTCATGCCACAGCTTTGTACTGGACAGTCTGATTTTATCCCAAATGTCAGTTGTCTTGACTGACATTAGAAAAGACCAAGTTTCCTAGACCCACACTTGCTTCAACCTGACTGGCAGTGAGCATGGCAAACATTGTGATTTGTTAATGTTGACCTCTTAATAGGTGCACATCAAGTAGCAGAAGCCTCATAGACCCTGCTGTCCATGTTATACACCTCAAGCACACCATCACTTCTTTATGAAGGGTATTCATCTTATTTTATTTTTTAAGAAAATGTCAATGAATTCACGAAATTCCTAGGCAAATGGTCAGATCTTGAAAATATCATCCTTAGTGAGGTAACCCAATCACAAAAGAACACACATGGTATGCAGTCACTGATAAGGGGATATTGACCCAGAATCTCGGAATACCCTAGACACAATCCGCATATCAATAGATTTCTAAGAAGATGGAAGGAGAGACCCCTGGTCCTGGAAAGACTGGATGTAGGGGAACGCCAGGACAGAGAAACGAGAGGGGGTTGAATGGAGAAAAGAGGGAGGGAAGGGGGCTTATGGGACTTTCGGGGAGGGAGGAAACGGGAAAGGGGAAATGATTTGGAATGTAAATTAAAAAAAAATAAATAATAAAAAAAATTTCATGTTCTTTTGTTCTTTTAAAAATCATTTTGGAGATTTTTGTTTCCATCCCTTAGAAGATTTTGCCAGAGATTGGAGCAAGGCTGTGAGAAATTTTAAGATACAGAACTGAAAAATTTTGAAAGTGTATTTAAACCAAATAAGAATAAACTTTTATGCTGTCTTGTTGCCTGCTAGATATCTCCCAAGCCTGTAAAATCCAAGGGTAGAATTTGATTTATCGGACAATATGTTTGAAATATTGTCTCAGAGTATCTACCTGGCAACATTTAGAAATACTCAGTGCCCTTTGTTATTTGGAATGGTATTGCAGTTCTCCCATGAGAAATTTAATGGACCTTTTTTCAGTCAAGGTAGTGGAGAATAAATCCTACACAGGCTCTTGTCTCCCATTTGCTTTGTAGAGAAGTTAGAGTTTTAAAACTTTTATCCAGTTAGTCCACTTGTCTTTCTTGACAGAATGCACATGCTTCTCAGAGCCAGCTTTCAACATCAGCCTATGCTGGAGAGAGGTATTGCTCATGACTTTAAAATGGTTTGGCTTTCTTTGTAGTGTATAGTTGTAATAAATTCCAGGTAAGATTTTATCACTTTCTCTCCAGATGCTTAATAGTTGAAATTAATGCATCTTATCCTGGGTTTTCCAGGTCCATAGAAATCTTTGGAGCTTCTTTAATTATGATTGTATTTAGTATTACACTGACTTGTTCCCTGATTTTTGAGATTGTTGACCTGCTTTAAGGAGCTAATGTATGGAGGACGTTTGTGTCTCTATTCTCCCCGTCATTCATTTATTAAGTATGAAATTGGGTCATATTGTTTACTGTACACTGTACTAGATGAAGTTCAAGGATTATGGATGTTCTGATAGTTTTTCTTGCTTTCAAAGGAGAGTGTTTTCCATAGGAGAGTCCCTTTGCATTCAAATGAGAATACTTGTGTTTGAACATTTCCCCAAGAGCTAGACTGGACAGATGTTTTCTAAAATGAGCTGCTGAAAACAACTAAAACTAGAATTTAGAAGAAAATAGTCTAATCTGGCAGAGTCTCTTTTAAACACACACACACACATACACACACACACGCACATGCATACGCACATGCACATGTACACACAGAAGCACACATGTGAACATGATGCTGCTTTGGTATTTTATTGAAAAAAAACGATCACAAAGTATCTTCCAGTATTTGATATTTTTGGTCAAAGATTTTAGTCTAAAGATGAAGATGTGATAGTGTTGGGCTCATATGTGTTGACTAGTTACTCTTGCATAGCCATACCATTGTTTGGCATTCTTTAGCACCTCTGTTCTTTGGTGATGTTATTTAAACAATTCAGTCAGTTTTAAAACAATCCATTTATGGTAAATTTAGACTCTCTAGTAGATTGATATCATTTTAAACGAAAGAGTTGGCTGGTGTTCTGTTGTTTCTGCTGTGTTTGCTATCTTAAGAGAGACACATCCCACCCTATCTGTTTTGCATGCAGAGTTTGCCCAGTGGCATTCTGGAATCTGAACAAAGTGGCAACATTATGTCTGAGTGGATTTTCAGTTCCTGACTGTCTTTTTTTTTTCCCAGAAAACCTTCAAATGTGTTTTTCCCTCAAATTTTACTAAATTTGTAATGAAAAACTCTTGGGCCATTGGGCCTTCCTATGTCACTAGTCTCACTACAAGTATAATGTACCTTTTTTTTCCTGCTTTCCACATTTGTACACCTTTTTGTATAGGCCTTTTTGTTTTCTTTAAAACACTGTTCCTTTCATCTTTTGTCTTTGTTTTCATTCGCTGCCAAAGAAAAGCTTTCTCTTGAAGGCTTGGAATATAAGGATGGCTTTTTACAAGCTTAGTCCATCAGACTAACAATGTGATGCTTTTGCCCTTGAAAGTGTGAGGACAGAGGGCATCCTGGCATTCAATGCCTGATGCAAGTGTGGCCCTTCCCCAGAAGAGCACCATTCAAGTTACACAGATTTACTCAAAACAACTTTAAAGTGAAGAAAGCAACTTTGGTTTTTCTCTGTTTTTCCCATAGTGATGTTTATGAATACTGTCTGAGGACATGTATATTAATCATATACCCATAGAGAACGATAAAATTCTTTGAATGAAAACAGTCACTGTAAAATAAATGAATGCAATTATAATTCATGGGGGTACAAAATATAATTTGTAACCCTTAAAATCTAAACACAGCAAGTACTTTTACTGTAGTTCTGAAGATGTATCTTCTTCTCAAATACTGTTTTCTATTTATCAACTGTCAAACTGTTCCATAGTCTTGTTTTGTTTAGTCTCAGCACACTTAGGAACAACTATAACTTCCAGCCAGTCTGCATCATCTGGTTCTGCTTTCAACTTGCTACTTGGGAAGTAAATGGGTGACAGTAATTTTACTGATCCAAGAGGTTTTGCTGGGATCTTCATTGTGACTCTTTATGGGTAGCCCATTTTGGTTCACTACTTGGCTGTGTCACATTGCATCATTACTATTCTTAAGATTCTCAGTCCTCATTTATAAAGCAAGGATACATAACCAGAAGGTTATGAAGAGATATGATAATGTACAGGCACAGACTTGACTTAGGCAAATATTTTATTTTATATAGAAATGGGTTTTTAACCCTGAGCTTAGCATGTAGGGAATCTTCCAGTTACTATAGATATGAGACACATTACACTTATACAGTGACCAGGTTGGGGATTCAGATGGGTCATAATGGAAAAGTCTTCTCTACTCCATTGTATCTTGGCTTACAGCAAAAAGATGCTACTGAGGTTATCTGGGGTCACCTGAAGTTTTACTTCTCCATATGTGACATGTTTGATATTGTACTATTTTGTCATCAGAATGGGGTCATTGATATCATTCTGCATGGGTGTTCTCTCTCTCCATGAGCACTTTTTATCTCAGTCAGTTTTCTCAGGATACCTCCAGATTAGGTTTTGGCAGCTACAATGAAGGGAAAGTAAAGGTGACTGCAAGGGAAAAAGAGGGGACAGAAACTGTATCCTCTTATGACTTGGACGCAGATGATACTGGGTCACTTCCAGCATCGACTTTGAGTAGTTCAGGCACATATCCCCACAGAGGCAATTTGAAAGAAAATACTTATGGGCTAGATATGCACACATGGAAGCTACAGTTTATCTCAAGACAGTTGTTTGAATCAAGAAATGTCTTCCTTCCTGCAATTTATGCCCACCCCCAACCCTCTCCTAGCCTTTTCTCTGATATGTAGAGATCATTATTTCTAAGTGGTATATTGCCTCTACATCTGGGGCCTCGTTATTATTAGGTTAAAGAAAGTGAACTGTTGGGTAGACAATGGGAGTCTTCTGAAATTCTCTCTATATAATTGTGTCTGTATGTATATGCATATGTGCACACATGTTTTCTCTATGCAACTGCATGTCAGTTTGTACATATATATGCACATACTTTTTTAGGAGACAGGAATAACTCCATGGATAAGAATTTCTTTCAAATTATAAAGTATGTTTTATCAAGGAGGGTTATCCTGTAGGTTTCAATTTTTCCTTTATTTCTCTAAGTTCATCTTTCAGAACTAGAAATTCAATCCTAAATAAGAAGTTAAATTTGAGTACAAGTTACAGAGAGCCATCTTATCTAAAAACAAAGCTTTTTCTGTGACCACACAAAATACATACACCTTCTTGAAGCAAGTTTTCCCTTCCATAAAAATTAAATGTGTCAAATGTTGTAACTGAATAACCTGAATTCCTGCTGTTAGGATCAGTATGAAAATTCTTCAGAATATGGGGTTAAACATCTTTTAGTTAAAGTCTGGACTCATAAAAACACACAAATGCTAACAACAAAATTAAAAACTCCCCTTACAAAAAAAATCTTAACAACACACTGTAAGCCTAAGTATGTCAGCTTCTTGAACTTGAACTGTGAAAAGAATATCTATAATCAGTCTTAGAAACCTCTGACATTTACTACAAACTACACAGGCAACTCTATCCCATTGTAGACCCTCAGATGTGATGTTCTGTCCAATGTTTTTATAGGGAAGAGCTTCCCCAGTCAGTCCCTGTGAGGAGGACAACACTGGCCTCAAATGTTCACAAAGGCATCTCCACAGGTGTCAGTCAAGAGGAGATGACTTGTTAATTATTTAAGTCCAACTTCAGGCTTCCTCTTGAGAACTCCTGTTGCTAGTTTCTGTTTGTGTGAGTGCTACACATCCTGGCAGGGAGTCAGGGAATCATGGTAAGGTACTTTAATAAGTAAGTTTGCTGTCTGACTGAGGCCATCATTTTAGAATATTTTGTAGTTTGTCTAATGTACAATACACTTTCAATAGTGTTGGTGACGTTGCGGTAGCTCATAGCAATCTAGTGTGCCCCTCTGCTGTTCTGCTGTCCTACTGAACAGGAATACATGCCGGACTTGTAATATGAAACACATCTCTTTTAGTTACAGATATTTTTTTTTTTACACATTGTTTTTGTTTGCTTACAGAGATGTTTGATATAGCCTTCCCTGCCTTATGTGAAAAACTCCCTGGGCTTTTTGGACATCTTTCTTTGTTTGTTACCTTGTTTGTAGGTACCAGACCCTATTTATTTATTTATTTATTTATTCAGAACTTTTAATTTAATTCTAAAATCCATATACATTTGATTAAGATAAAATTACATCACTTACCCTCTTACTTTTCCTATGTCAGCCCCTCGCAGGTCTCGTCCTTACAATTTTTCCCATATCACTCACGAATTGACAGACACCTTCTCCTTGTTTATTATTGTTACACACATATGCATACGTATGCACAAAATATGTCAATTCAATCTTCCTAGTCCATATTTCTGTTTGTTATGTATGGTTTCAGGGTTGACCATTTTCTACTGAACAAATAATATGTAGCTCAATTTCTGGGAGAGGCTAATTGTCTGGTCTCCCAGGGTCATTATTTTGCTGTGGTTTCCTATGGTTGAAGGGTGAAACCTGTGAAATTTGGCCTGTTCTGTGTTAGCATGTCTGTTGATATTAGCATTTTCTCCTATCTTGTCTATGCAGCTATTTTCTTTCTTTTTTTCTCTTCTTTTCTCTTTCTTTCTTTCTTTCTTTCTTTCTTTCTTTCTTTCTTTCTTTCTTTCTTTTTTCCTTTTTTTTTGGTTGTTAAGCGTTATATTATTTTTCTTTTATTATTTTTATTATTATATATTTTCTTTATTTACATTTCAAATGTTATCTCCTTTCCTGGTTTCCCCTCCGAAAACACCCTATCTCATCCCTCCACGCCCCCTGCTCACAAACCCATCCACTCCCCCTTCCCTGTCCTGGCCTTCCCCTATGCTAGGGCATCAAGCTTTCTGAGGCCCAAGGGGCCTCTCCTCCCTTTGATGTCCAACAAGGCCATCCTCTGCTACATATGCAGCTGGAGCCATGGGTCCCCTCCATGTGTACTCTCTCTGGTTGGGTGGTTTAGTCTCTGGGAGCTCTGGGGGTACTGGTTGGTTCATATTGTTGTTCCTCCTGTGGGGCTGCAAACCCCCTTCAGCTCCTTGGGTCCTTTCTCTAGCTCCTCCATTGGGGACCCTTGTGCTCAGTCCAATGAGTGGCTGAGAGCATCCACCTCTGTATTTGTCAGGTACTGGCAGAGCCTCTCAGGAGACAGCTATATCAGGCTCCTGTCAGCAAGCGCTTGCAGCTATTTTTAGGATCTCCTGATTGAAGACTTCCTGGTATTCTGAGTCCCTACATTCTGTATGCCCCCCTCTTCTGCAGTGTTTCCTAAACCACTAATACAGGAGCTGTGGTATAAATGTACCCATCTAGGCTGGGCTAACAGTCTCCCAATCCCTGTATTATATTCAGTTGAGGTATTCTGTGATAGTCTCCATTTGCTGCAAAAAGGCTTTTGTGATGAGAGTTGGTAGCTATACTTATCTGTCAATGTATAGATAACATTTAAAATACAGTAAGGAGCTACTCTATTCTAGAACAGTGGTGGTAGTAGACTTTTTTAAAAATCCATGATTTCACTAAGTTTAGGAACTTGGCTAGGTTTCTATACAAGGGATGATTTCACTCCTGTTGACTGGATCCTAAGTCTAATTAGACAGCTGTTTGTGGCATCAATATTTGCTATTGTTGATATTATACATGCTGATCATTACCATGGTTAACTGCTGGTGGTAGGAGGATTAGTAATTGACTCCATCCCTTGGCAGTTTTCACAGTACTAGTACCATGTAAGACACCCCATGGAAAACATTATTTCAGGCCAGATCCAGCTCAGTAATCTGTTTCATGTTCTAAGTGGTGATTTCAGCAATATGGGTTTATCATCAACTTCGGAGTAGGCCACTAAAGCCTTTATTCATAGTGCATATTATTTTATGAATTAGTTGAACTGCTCTGAACAACCTTTTGAAAGGAGGTTACTTTTGCTCAGTACAGGTTTTATTGTTAGTCTATGGTTCTTATGGGGGAGTATTGTGTAGACCAAGTGGGATAAGTTCCTTTAAGCTCTGTGTATGTGTGCGCACACTGATGTGTATTATAATTTTAGGTATATGCAATATATAATTCTTTGAGGCTTTGTCAAACAATATTGTTATTATCTTGTCATGTTCCTCTTTCTCTTTCTGTAATGACCCCCATCTCTGCTTTCTTGTTAGAACCCCCTTATCATTTTTTTAATGTTTCTTTTTTTGAAATCACCTGTATCATGCTATTCCTATGTCAACACCTCTCTCAAGGCAAATACTTGGTATGTAGTTTCCTGGTGTTTATGGTTAATCTATATTAATATACTCACATCTGAAGATTTGGAGCTAGGAACTGCAAATGTGAGAGAGCACACAGTGTTTCATTATTTTTGTCTTGGCTCTCTCACTCAGTAGGATGAACAAGAATGGAACTGGATTATAAGACTGTACAGACTGAGAAAATGTATTCTATATTATTTTTTCTTATAAAGGAGACCATTTAACTGGGGCTGGCTTACAGGTTCAGAGGTTCAGTCCATTATCATCAAGGCAGGAACATGGCAGCATCCAGGCAGGCATGGTGCAGGAGGAGCTGAGAGGTCTACATCTTTATCTGAAGGGTGCTATGAGGAGACTTACTTCCAGGCAGCTAGGATGAGGATACTAAAGCCAATGCTCACAGCAACACACCTACTCCAACAAGGCTACACCTCCTAGTAAAAGCTACTCCCTGGGCCAAGCATATAATCTTCATATTCCACTTCCTGATTTTGAAGGATTTGATCGCTGAGCCACTGTTGCCTTTAACATTTTTTTTTTGCTGAAACTAATAGTGATAATAAGGAAATTAATTCATATGCAAGGATGGGGATTTTGTAGGTCACCTTTAAGAGAGTGTTACATGGGCAATAGACATGGTTCACTGGTTAAGAACACTTTATGCTCTTGTAGAGAACCAGAGTTCAGTTCTGAGCACACATTAGTGGCTCATATGCACTTCTACCTTCAGCTCTGAGAGATCTGACTCCCTCTTTTGGTTTAATGAGTACCCACATAGGCATGATGGACACCTACATGAACACTTAAATTAACAGATTAACATCCTCCCTGCCTTTAACGACAAATACTAGAGTATCTCTATTTAAAATAATGATTTATCTATGTCCTTGGGAAAAGAAGGCTCAGATAATTTTTTTTTATTTTGTTCACTTGCTACCTTTCTTTAAGTTGCTTTTTTATATTTCATGCATGGCATTTTCCTGCTGTTGTATTTTGACCCAGGCCTTTTTAAACCAGGCAGGAAAAAACTCAAATCTGTAGATGAGGATAGCCTTTGAAACACCTGATCCTTCTGCCTACACTTCTGAAGAGCTTTGATTATAGACATTTATTACCATCCTTAGAAGCAAACATGTTCTTCATGAAAAATTATGTATATGTGTTTATTGTGATTATATAGGTTTTAGCGTATGTAGGTATAACAATAGAGAATTGCAGACCTCAGAGTTCATCTGTACTGAGTGAGGGACTGGGGATGATGGATCTGGGAAACCAAGGATGTGTTTGCATGAAGAAGGAATATCAATGGCATACCCTTAGTGGAATATCTCCAGCAACACATGGCAGAGGGACTAACACAGGCAAATGGTAGGAGGTATAAACAAAGGACAAAGACCTCAAGTAACCATCTGCAACCCTTTGATCTTCAGAATTATAAGTAGACTTTCTTCTTGTCCCCTTGTTGATGCTGCCTTTGTCTTCTAAGATCTCAGAAAATGAGTCAGTTCTGTTAAGTCATGAATGCAGCCAGTTTCTGCCACCCATCCTTGATAAAGAAATTACAGGAGTCAAATTCATAATGAAAGAAAACAAAACAAGACTTATTTAATGTACTCATATTGAGTAAAGAGATGGTGAGAGCCAGTAACTACTCATCAAGTCCATCTTCAGGGTCCTAAAATGAGGGCAGGATTTAAATACTGGGCAATAATTAAGCAGAACTTAACTTGTTCAGTCTGTCCAAGCACCTGCCTCAGCACTAAGTCAATCCTGCAAAATATCTGGGAAAACTGAAAATGAATTTTTCTTCTGGATGCCCCAGGAGGACTTCAGCCCATTTCTCTTCCCAGGAGACAATTCTTGGGGGATATTCTAAATTTCTTGAGGTCCTTTTGTTCTAATATGCCAAACAAAAGGAAGGGACAATTGGCAGACAATTGATACATCACATGTTATGATTACATATGACTCTGATCAGCCTGCCTGGGAAACATATACGAGAGCTTCCTTAAAAATTTAGAGTTGATTATCAGTGTGTTTTTAAACAGGTACATAACTGTATATTCTGATAATTTCTTCCATAGCTCAGAGATCTAGAAATTCGTGTGTGTGTGTGTGTGTGTGTTGTGTGTATGTGTGTGTGTGTTTCTAACTATTTTGTATATTCATATTTTGCTATTTCATAGACTGTAGGATGGTAGTTCAACTGACCTAATGCTGGGAACCTTTAGTACACTTTCTCATGTAGTGATTCCCAACTATGAAATTATTTTGTTGCTACTTCATAACTGTAATTTTGATACTGTTGTGAATTGGATAAATATCTGATATGCAGAATATCTGATATATAACCCCTGTAGGGGTCATGATCCACAGGTTGAGGAACTAGTGCTATAGAAGATTTCATATGCATATATAGTATCACTGTTTAGAGTATGTGAGGATATGTGTATGAAGTCAGCTTAGAATTAGTATAAATGTGAAATAACTATTGGCTTCATAGGTTTTGGAAATATGTGGCTTTAAATTTCATAATTGGAGCTCTGGAGAGGTACAGTAGTTATCAGTCAGGGCATAAAGAAAAGATTCACAGGGGAAACAGACACCAGGAGCTGGGTAAGAGAGTCTGTCCTGGGAGATGTACTTCTTTCTTAATTTAGGAATGAAGGAAAGGAAGATATGTAATTAAATCTAGATGATTGTGTTTCCTAAGGTGTATTTTAATTAGCTTTCGAGGAGAAACAGGTGGTATAATTGAAAAACCATGGATTCTCCTCAGCGCTGCCTTTCACTGTTAGTTCTTTATACTGCTTACAGCATGCAGGGCAGGGGTTTTTTTAAAACTTTCTTTCTTTATTTTGCCTCTAATTAAAGTTTGATTTTTTATAATGTTTTATATAACAAGTTATGTGTTCTAAAATTTCAGTCCAGTTAAAAGAGCTGTGTTGTTTAACGTATAACTAAGGTTTACAAGGAGTGTTTCCATATTATATTTAATATTCTTACAACACTATATTACATGAAGCATTTCAATGAAAACTATTTTACTTCCTGGCCAATTGCTTATCTTTTCTTTGTAATAGATTCTTATAAATATAACATTCTTATAAATATAGCATTCTTATAAAATATAACATCAGCAGTTAGAACTAACATGTTATGTATATATACAACCCACAAGTTATGCTGGGTTCTCTCAGTAAGAGAGGATGAAGCCTTTTCTAAAAAAGTAGATAGAAAGCATTGGTGGAAAATGATCTCAGCAAGAAACAAAGTGAAAGGACATAGAAATATCCTTGGGCCATTCCTGAGATCATAGCCATTGGCCACAGGAAGAAAGCATAATGGCACCGCATATTCTTTGAACTTTGTATTTTGGTATTGGTCATAAATATTTCTTTCTTTCTTTCTTTCTTTCTTTCTTTCTTTCTTTCTTTCTTTCTTTCTTTCTTTCTTTCTTTCTTTCTTTCTTTCTTTCTTTCTTTCTTTTCAAGACAGGGTATTTCTGTGTAGCCCTGGCTGTCCTGCAACTCACTCTAGAGACCAGGCTGGCCTCGAACTCAGAAATCCACCTGCCTCTGCCTCCCAAGTGCTGGGATTACAGGCGTGCACTACCACTGCCTGGCTCAAATATTTATTTCTTAATCCATACATTTTCCACCAACAGAACTGGTGACTTCAAAAATGTAAATTTAGTGATTTTGGAGGAACACTGGCTCAGGCCTGAAGGCATGTAGTGAGTTCATTTGGACAATTGCACTTTCATTTTTATACCTAGAGTTGGTAGAAATTCTTGGCTGAATAAACCTTTGAGAGAGTAAGGATGGTCAAAGGAAATAAGAACTCTTGTAATTGTGATGAAGTTAAGAAACTGAAACAGGTTTAGGAATAGGAATGTATAAGACTATACTAAACGTATATATCTCCTAAAATAAAAATCAAGTAAAAAATGAGTGGTGTGCTTTGGAATAATATTGAATGATATCAATTTTGAGTGATATCAGTCATTGAATGATAACAATATGATATGTTTGGAGATAATGCAAAAGATAGAATTCAATGATGATGGTTTCACAGATATAGTGGGAAGCAGCTGTTGCCTTCACCTCCGTAGACAGATCCCTTTTAAATGCCTGGTGACAGCTCAACACATACTTCTTTTCAGTGTGTTTACCTCACATATTACTCAAGTTGTTTATCTGAATTGTGTTATATCATGAGTCACTCCATCTTGTTACTCTCTATGTCCATGCTTGTGTGTGTGTGGTGTTTTATTGGCTTTTTTTTATCAAAACATTTTAAGTTGTATAAGTTCTTGTTGCTTTAAGTTCATAAAGGAACAGATTGCAAATGTGAAATCAATTTGGTTCTTGGAGTAGAAATAATTATGATGTGTTGGTTTATGGCCACACTCACATGCACATGCACACATGTGCTTGTGAACACACAGACACACACACACACACACACACACACACACAGACACACACAAAGATTTATGCATAGAAGAATCTATTCAGTGAAACCACTGTAACATATGATGTACATTTCTAAACTTGTCCTCAACAAAGCCTTGGGATCCATTTGATAATCATACTCTACCTTTATTCTGTAGAAAGGAGACATAGATTAAAGACTTTTAACACTGTTGCCCAAAGAATTTGTTGAGACTTTGTCAGGGGTATCTTTTGCCCTCACTGGACTTCTATTCTAACGACAGACTGTGGGAGGAGAAGGAGAGAATAGGAAGTAGAGCTTGTCTGGATTCCTATATTTTGATGGGAGAATTTATACTTTTCTTCAAAGAGAAAGCCATATAACAACAAAAAAAGTACAAGACCGATAAGTGTAGAGGGGTGGGTGCTAACCTCTAATACAGTATGGTTATGAAAAGGCTTGAACAGTTAGTGGAAGTTGCAGAGTCCTATGTTCAGTCAGGGTTGTGTTGCATGAGTGCAGAATGCTGGCTGAATTGATGTTCTTTTGTTTGTTTTTTCTTAATCTCCGAGCTCTATGAAGGAAGTCATTTTCTAAATATTTAATGCATTGAGGACATTCAGAAATATTGCTGTAGTTTAAAATGTTTGCCTATATTTTATTGTCACACTTCACTGCTGGGATCCCGAGCTGTCATACAGTGAAGCTGTCATTAGAAGCAGCAAGGAAGAGACACTTGGCCTGCATCAACAAAGAACCCAGAGACCAGAGGAGAGGAAGACACATACGGCAACAAGATCCTAGGCTGATGAAAATAGCTGCCTGGTTTTCCTCCCTCTGAAGCATCCATCTTAGAACTAAGTGCATTTCTTATTCGCCTTGCAAATGCTATCTCCACTGCCTCTGGTGTCATTGTCTTAATAACACAGGTTACATTACAACATACCATAGGGAAACTTGAATTTCTGAATAAAACTTGTAATTACATTGCACATTATACTTGGTGATTTCTGAGAATTGTGCAGCAATTAGATTGTGAAAATTTGCAATTCCATTTTGTAATTTATTCCATTAAATCTGACAAATCACTGCCATGTTGTATATTGCTCATTTTGTATTAAATAGGATCTTTGTGCTAGTATGAGGTACATGGGCTCTTGAAACATACCATTTGATTATTTTCATTATTTAACTCATCTCATATATATATAGTCACTCTATGAAGTTGTTTCATTCATTTGTCTGTCCATCTACCCATCCATCCATCCACCCATCCATTCAACTTTTCTAATACAAATGTACTTTGAATCCTTACTATGGACCAAGTACACAGTAATGATTGTGAGGAAAAAAAAAAAGATTGAAAAAACTGGTTAGTGTTTGTTGATAAATTTTATTAGAGGTGAGAAATAAGAAAGCTAAGTCTATAGTTTGGGAAACAGCTTCTGAGGGAAGCTTAAATGAATCTGAACACATTCTAGACAGACAGAGAGTGTATCTGACATGCCATGGAGACTTCATGATATTCCCATGAAACCTTTCTAGAGGAAATGGAAACAATTGGATATATTTATTGTATCAGTTCATAGAGGAAACTAGTCAACCAGATGAAAACACTTGGCTCAAATCCCTGATAACTTTGTTCAATAGCCTTTGTAGACTGGAGTATCCCTTGCAAGTAGGGAATTTAGATATAATCTTACATATCTAATAGCTAAGTAGTAACAAGACATGCATTTTACCTAGCTTGGCTTCACTATGAAAGATTAGTGAAAATGGGAATGATACTACAAATAGGTAGACATCTGCCATTTTCTGAATCATAGAACAGAAGGGCTTTGACTACTTGGGGGGCAGTGAGGATGGAACTGAGGTTGCATATAGATCTTTTTTTGATGCTGACATGAGAGTATGCATTATAAAAGCTTAGCACCTGGTGATGTTGATGGAGATATAGAACTTTTCTGGATTAAAATTAGTGGTAGTGAGGATGATGTAGGGGTCCACAATGGCTGATATTTTGGTTAGATACTGAGAAAACTTGGATGATATACAGAAATATAGTTAAGATAGATTTGAAGGGGAATGACTTGGGTTTCACATTAATGGCTTGCTACTTTGATATCTATCCACTGGTATTCTAAAAAAAGAGGTAACATTTATTAAATGCACATTACATGCAACATGTATGCTAAAGCCTTTGCATTTGAAATTAAGACAAACAAAAACATGATGTCCATGCAGAGATAATCACCATGCAAACATGTGTAAAGAGATGGTCTCATATGCAAGGTCAAACTGATACTGAATATTCGGCAGCTAGAATGTGATCTTAGCTTAATCAACAGCAGGGCCCAAACATGTTAGTACTATTTAATAAAGGTTCCAATTTTTAAAAATAGTGTATTCGTTTATTTCTAGTTGTATTAGTACTTAAGGAAGCAAGGAAGGCCCATGTTTATTATTTATGTGTCTGCTAGCCACCAAAGTGAAACTGTTAAAAAAGAAAATAGAAGGTTGAAATTTGTACCATGATTATTTTGGCTATAATGTATTAGGTTTTCAAATAAAGCAGTGGTACTTAAATGTTGCCTGAGAGTGTAAAGAGATTTATAGTAAAGCTCAGCAGAAGTAGGAGTACCTTGACTAGTTTAGAGAAGGAAGTAGGGAACTCTTGGAAAATAATGAAGTCTGGCCCCTTTTTGAAATGTACTCTGACCTTGGAAGAGAGTAACATTTTTTCTTCTCTGACTGTATCTTAATCATCATGTAGCCCAGGGGAGCCAAACATTTTATATGTTTTAACAAGCTAAGTGATATTATAAAAGTGCTGCTGGGGGATTTATTTTAATTGGAAGTTAAGACATCTTGCTCTTAAATCAGTTGCTGCATTACTTAAGAGTTATGTTCTAGGTTAGCTTTCATAAGTGCAGTCGCTAATTTTTCTTTGGTCATCAAATAATCCCTGCATTAGCATCTTACTTGTTTTTCACTTGTGCTAACACTGGGCTTCTTAAAAGCTTAAACCATACATTCCAAACATGCATCTGGTTTCTATGTGATGTTTAACATGATTTCACACTATGTAGTTCACATTTTGACTGATTTTCCTGCATGGGTACGATGTGCTTGAAGGAAGGGCTTTGATATATTGCTGTGGACTTTCAGTAAGGGGGAACTTGGTGGGTTAGGAAGGATTCTTAGGGGGATCTGAAATACTTGGAGACATTTTGCTTTTTAACAAGTGAAGGAGGATATGTTACTGGGATTTGTAGTAGCATTAGGGAGTGCTGGATAGAAGTCTCCCAGAATACTTGGCCCTCACTTATATATCCATATCCTGAAGTTTCAGAGTTCAGAAATTTCCCTTAGTGCCTCAGCTAATGA